>JAINEB010000020.1:3755000-5005000 GCA_022840565.1 Eubasilissa regina
GTTAATATTGCTGTAACTAATTCATTTTATATATTTAAAAAATATTGAATTCTGTTAATTCGTTCACCGTGTCATTTGGCCACTGGATTTCGGAATGTATCAACAGATTGGTGTCTTGTCATTTGGAACACGCGCGTTATTGGATACTAATTGATAGTATTGCCGGGTTTTGTTTGTTTATTTCCTTCTGTTTATTTTGTGTTCGGTGTTCTATTTTCTACCAGTTGTGTGAGACCGCATTTCTCCTGCCCTTTTTTGTTCGGTTTGCTTTTGAAACCTCCACAGGAACGTTGTGGCCGAACACAATAAAGTAAACTTTGTTTTTAAATATGGGTATTTTCGTGTTGTATTTAACATACAACATGTTTTTTTTCAGTCTCCTCGAGTAAAATTTGTCATGCGTTAGAAAACTTCTTAACATTTTTACTCATTTTTCATTTAGTGTTTTATTTTCACCTTTATTTCAAATATAAGTAATATATATTTCCCGTCACCCAGCTGACTTTTCTACTGAATGCGTCACGCCATCAGATATTACGACCTCCATATATGAAAGGCGCGCGATGCAATCCCGAAAGTGATATTTATTTTTATTTGTTGATTTACATTTTTTGTATTAAAATTTAATGCATTGATGGTGTACTTTATTATTTATACATTCTTAACATCCATTTTAATATTAATAAGTGTCTAATTCTATATAAAAATAAAAACTGAAACGGGCCAGTATTATTATATTTGTATAGTGCTATTTTGACAAGTAGGATATATTCCTTGGCAGTATAGTAGTAAATATTCCCATCTATCACACGGGACACCAGGGTTCGATTCCCCGCAGCGGAGATTTTTGTTTTAGTTTTAATTAACTGAATTTTTTAATATATTTATGAAACCAGAAAAACGCATTCTATACAAGAATAGTACGACACAGGTAATGTTTTATTAAAAATATATTTATTTTAATTAGAACTTTATTTAATTTAAGTGTGCTATCGTTATGTTTGTTATGCGGAAAGGTGCAATAAATTGTTCTTAAATTTGGAAACCCACCTCTTTGTGTACTTGTAATCCTGCTTCGGCTTATAGCTTCTCCCTTCAATATCTCATCTCTAACCCCTAACTCCGTGGCTTTCTAAACTTTAACTATTGCCGTAATCTGTTTTGTGAAAGTTAAACACCTTTACCCAATACCGTTTCGGCTAGTGGCAGGTGTGATGCGTTTGATTGGTATTGTTGTGTTGGTCGGAGACTAATGAGAGTTACTTGTAAATTGATCGAGGTCTCCGCAGTTTCCGAAACCGAAACGTGTTTCAAACTGAGATCTAATCTGTGTTAAGATGTCACCCAACACGCCCGACATTGTTTAACATTCTGATATTTTCTGTGATTATAATAAATTTTATATCGATAAAAGATACAAGAACAATTCTGTTTAATGTTTAATATATCTGGATATTTTTAAATGTATTTTATAATTAAAACATATAGAGTAGCACTTGAGCGGTTCAAACATTGTCAAATGAGTTATTATTTAATTCTTGCGCTATCATTTCTCAATACGCTGCGTGAATTTCAATAAACAAATAACTTAAATAATAAGAACGCATTGTTTAAAACCACTATTTATTGATAAATCAACATGTTTTGACATATCTATGGTATCGTCTTCAGGAAACAATGTATACTAAAATTAAAAATATAACTATAGATAAAAACAAAAATATAAATGTATAAGTGGTGTGTTACTAATTAAAAACTACCGTTTTTTGCAATTTTGAATTTTAAAAATATGGAAAAAATTAATTATTTACTTTTGTTGGCCGTCCAGAAGTTCAACATTCAATAAGTTACAATTGGCATTACGAAATTTTGAGAACCACATTTGCACTCAGTACACTAAATTTTTGACGTAATATAAAATTTGTAATTTAAAATTAACGAAAGTGCTCTTCCCTTCTTTCAATTTTCTCCCTTTGAAGAAGTATTTAATAATAAAATTTTTGTATTTTGTTAATAAAAGACGGGTGAGAGGACAGGTGTGATTTCCAAGGCACGGAAATCAGAACCAATAAATGTGAAAATGAACCGAAATATCGCGATTTATTATAACCCATGAAAAAAATCATGACTTTTCGAACTACCTAATATGAGAAGAAAAAATCGTAAATGCTCCACTCGAGCCCCTTAACTAGATACCATAAATATTTTTTAGAACCTACTATCAAATTGCTCGGCATATACGTATATCAAGAGACAATTAATACGTAGTACATCAATAAATACATAGTACATCAATAAATACATAGTACAACAATGAGCAAAGTAAATTTACACAATATTGCTAAAATAAATCAATATTGTATTGAAAACTATCAAATTCTCCAAAAAATCAATTACTTCTTTGTGCACAATACAAAAGAACACATTCAATTAGCAGTTTCCAGTTTTATGCATTCTACCAGCAGGCAAAAATGCATTTTAACGATCGGTTCATTACATCTGCAACAAGTAGCTATATGAGCTTCCATAATTTAATCACCAGTTTAAAAGGTGGGTTACACAGACCAGTAAATGAAAATACATGAAATAAAGTGTGTATATAGGAGAGGGGTTCGGAACATTAGTTGCGGGACAAGGGGCATTCTACACACATTATTTATGGAAATATAAATCCGATAGTTCATGATACATTTATGTAACAGTAAAAATATTTACTCTTCTAAAATTAAATCTTTATGCCGACAAGACGTATTTTATACATTAATGCATCAGCGCTTAAATTTTCGTTCCAATTGAGTCATATATCATATTTAAAAAAGTCGCTGAGCTATTTGATCGTGTAAGTGGTACCAAAGGGATCACGTGAATGACACCAAAATGAAAATATTGAAATAAGGAATTCCGTTAGTTCGTGTCTATATATTTGGTAGTCTGAGGTGGGTTAGAACATCACATAAATCAAACATGGTAGGTACATACTCAGTATACAAACCTTATTCTAATCGCATTACCGTATACATTAACTATGTTGTCAGACGTTTAAAGCAAGATCGCCTGTAAAGCTCATAAAATTATATTCTTAAATAACCTCGAGGAACGGGTGCTCGTATTAATTAGTGTAATTTTGTATTTTATCTCGCCAGCAAATACCTTCCATACACGCCTTTGTCAAACAGTCTCAAAGCTTACTTTTGCTTAGCGACGACTCCTTTGAACCGAAAGACTGACCCCCCATTCCATCGAATCTTTGCAGCATCACGCTCTGATCTGAACTCAAGTCTCTTCACCGATATTTTCTCGCCACCCTACTTCACAGCATATGCAAATGTATTGCACTAGATCGAGCGGGGAGATTATTATTTATGTGTTCGTGAAAATTTTTGCTCACTGTAATGCTCTGCTTCGATTAGGCTAAATTTGAAAATAGCCAACAGCTACGAGATATAAAACGAATATCAAAAGATCTTGAAATAACTCGTCAATATTGACGGGTTTTTTTTTATAAACTTTTAAAAATCAAGGACAATATAATAATAATACCTATATAGAACCGCACACTTTCACGTGATATAATTGAGAGCAGATCTTGTTTGTTTTTCTCAATGTATATTTTTTTAATGGTTCTAAACGACATGGGTGGTTGGACATAACGTAATTTTATATATAAATTGTAGTCGGTAGACTATTCGAAAATAATAATATGAATGAATAATAAAAGTAACTATACGGGATACAATATGGTCTGTGCCAAGAAATTAAATTAGAATCTAGTGATTTTTGTGATTTAAAACCCTTCATTAGGGCTTAATTTAAGATTACGAAAAATAAAAATTGAAATTAAAAAAAGAAAAATTGTTTTTTTTATAATCATAGTGGTAGTTTGTTGTCAATGTTCATTCTAGATCCAGCATTTGTTAATTTGTAATTTCTAAGTGTGTTAATTCTCGATCAGATTTTTCTCTTGTAACGCTTAAGAAGTCAATGGGCATGGATAAATAATAGCGTGACAGTTTTCCTTGTAAATCCTTGATAATATTACACGATGATGGATGATAGACACTTCCAGTGGCGGTATGAACTCGTTCCTAAAATATTTTACATACTTAATTGTGAACATTTGTCGTAGTCAGATCCTTTACATACTAACAGTTTGAATGATGTACACGCGAAACCTTTAACAAATGACTTAGTTACTCATTTTGTGTTTGGTGCGAAGTAAGAGGGCACATCGCAATGTATTTTTCAATAGAAATAATTACAAGCATTGTTTTTCAAATTATGTAGTACATCTCACCCCGAAGATCTCTTCGCGCAGGATAGTTTGTTGTGCTACGTGCATCGTCTACCAGCTCAATTTTCAGACTTGTACGGGGATAAAGTATTTTCAGCCTAGAATTTTATTTATAATATATTATGTTACTTTTCACGTTCATTATATCATAGGACTACTTTTATACATATGCTAATTCATTTTAATTTAAATAAATACATAAGATTGAGAAATGATTACTTTGGTAGTTTGGTCATGTGGTCAGAAGAGAATGGATATATGACGCAAGTGTTGATGGCACCAGAAATAGAGGACGTCCGCGGAAGACGAAAGATTGAGAATGATATCGAAAGGAGAATGAGGCAAGACTAGCGGTGCATAGTGAAGTCCTGGTACCGACACCGATGTATGGATGTGAGACTTGAAGCTGGCAGAAGAGGAACGAAAGTATACTGAATGCAGTGGAAATGAGAACACTTAGGCGTATATGTGGAAAATTTATTTATGACAGAGTAAAGAATGAAGAAATAAGGAAAATAATGTAAAGCTGATGAGTAAGATTAGGAAAGGATCACTTAGGTGGTTTGGTCATATGGATCGGATGAATGAGGAGAGAACGGTAAGAAAGATATATGACGCAAGTGGCATCAGAAATGAGGACGTCCGCGGAAGACGGGTAAACCAGATAATGGTGGATGGTTCTAATAGAAGCCTCAATAATCGACGAGCTTGTATGAATGAGGCGAGAATTGTGTCAGGACAAAAAAGTGCGACGTTCTATCCTCTCTGCCCACCGCTTCGGGGAAAAGGCGTGAAGATAAGTTAGTTAAATTCGTTTTACTCCAAGGGCAATTATTATGGTTTACAACATTTTTTAGTATAATGATCTTAATGATGCGTAAAAAATAATTTCAACATCAACAGCTGTTTGAAGCATTATTCGGCAAATACCTTCATACTTTATCGGTTGGCCGATTTTATATGTGAAATAATTTTAAAATTTCAACTTTACATTCCTGTTTTCATTAAAATACTTCTTTTATGGCCCCAATTTTCCCCGGGGTTCATAGACTGGCGACACTTGTGGCCAAGTGTCACTCCTAGTACCCAACCCCTAGGCGCCCAACCCCGAGGTGCCCAGCGGCGTGCGGTCCAGAGAGGGTTGTTAAAACTAGCATGCCTATATATAATACTTAAGCCACTCAAAAATATCATATTTTATTAATTTCTTATTGAAATACGTGCATATATTTAACGAGTCTACTTCATTTGAAAAAAATTGTCTGGAAAAGAGATGTGAGCGATATAGTATATCTATATAAAATTATCAATAGCATGTTGGACTGCCCCGAGTTGATACAGATGGTTTCGTCCAATTCAAACGAGACAACATGAAGTGTTCTTTGTAGGTACACTTAAAAATATTTGTTATTAACTCGCTAATATCGCGGATGCATCGGCTTCGTAACAAGTTGAATTTCGTTGACATTTTTCGTTGCAGGAGCATAACTGATCTGAAGAAATATTTGTACGTATATTATACTTAGTTTTTTTTTTGTGTTATATTTAAACTGTTATATTGAAATGTTAATTAAAAATGTACTGTTATATTAAAATTTTTATTCTCATGTAAAAACCTGCGATGAGCCACCTGATGAGATGAACCGATGAACTCGGCGACAGCCAAAACAATTGACAACACACATCAGAGAGGATAGAGCGCCACACTCCTCTGTTCTGACGCACAATTTTCACCTCATTCACACTGATACATCTTCTCATATAAGCTCACCGATTATTGAGGCTTCTAATAGAACCATCCACCATTATCTGGTTTACTCGGTCGTGCCAAGTCTTCCGCGGACGTCCTCATTTCTGATGCCATCAACACTTGCGTCATATATCTTTCTTACCATTCTATCCTCATTCATTCGTTCCATATGACCTATGTGATCCTTTCTTAATCTTACTCACCATCTTTACACTATTTTCCTTATTTCTTCATTCTTTACTCTGTCATAAATAGATTTTCCACATATACGCTTAAGTGATCTCATTTCCACTGCATTCAGTGTACTTTCGTTCCTCTTCTGCCAGCTCCAAGCCTCACTTCCATACATCAGTGTCGGTACTAGGACTCCATTGTGCACCGCTAGTTTTGCCTCGGTTGACAAATTCCCGTTAGATACAATTCCATTCAAAGCGCCGTTCGCTTTATTCCCTGCAGTCACCCTCCTTTCGATATCAACAAACTTATCTAAGGTGTATATTTAATATATTTAGTTATAATATAACTATGTATAGTAGTGATAGCTTTAGTACCAACAGTGAGTCATATCAAACAATGTCAAACATGTTAAACAACATTTATTTTTGTACTGAAATGTTTCTTAAAACATCATTATATTGTATACAAAATGTAATGCCCAAATATTTTACATAATATACAATATAATGATGCTTTAAGAAAGTACAAAAATAAATGTTGTTTGACATGTCGTACAAAAAATTGAGTGTAGGTATGTCTGTTTTCTCTACATTGACCGATGTAATCCAAAGTAGAATCGGCATTTTAGTATAAGATCCGACCCAAGATTGTAATAATATGCTTTCTAACAGAAACACGTTTGTAATTCGATGAACAACCTCGCAGAACAAAATTGTGTAAGTACTAAGATCTTTTATTTGAAGTATTACTCATAGTGTTACAGTACTTGGGACAGAACGCCCATTCTCCTTTTGCATTGTTTATCTTTAGAACTCTACGCAAAACGTAGGCAACTGTCATCCCGTAACCAACTCTACAGAATCCCGGATATCGCCGGACACGAACTGCTAATTTAATAATAAAAAAAGTATATACTATATGATCAACAAAATATTTGCGTAATTTATTATTTTATTATCTTTGTTTTCAAACCACTATGAGTTAATTTCATTCACCAACCGTTTATGGAAAATACATTTTCCTTCATCAGGATGACAAAAAAAAACTAACTAAGCCGCGCATGTTAAATTGTTTTAATGTTTTAAAATTACATTAAAAAAAATTTATTGGAAAATGATTTTAAAAATAAGTCTAGTATCATCATATATATTAAAGTTATAGGCCCTATTTCGCGATGTTTATATGTTTATATGTTTATATGTAACCGATTTTGTCACACACGTTTTGGTTAATATCTCGCTTATTAGGCGTTCTATCCGCATTCTGATATTTTTCCCAGACGTCCGAAGGTTGACTGAGTCTTTAAATTTTTTTCTTTTTATTCTTCTTCTTCTCCTCTATTTGTTACAACTCTTTTAGTTTGGTGATTTTTGGAAAATTTAACTTTTTATTTAGCCTAACTTTTTTTTCATTCGCTTATAAGTCTGCGAGTTTAAGAGCTAAAATCATTTTAATATTTTTTGGCAATTGCCACCGATGGGCAGTATCGTTACACACTTTTTTTTAAATTCTTCGTCTTCTAATTTTCTTATGAAACCTGATTTAGTGAAATTTCGTATTTTTGAGATTTTCTCTGCGAGTTTACGACCAAAATATAATTTTATTACATCTGTGCATACATCACAATGGAATATAATTTATTTTCGTATTTGTTAGCTTCTATCGTTTAAAATTCACCTTTAAAATCTAAAAAACGCGTAATTTTTATATGAAAAATCGACGTACCTACCTACATACAAATGAAAGAAAATGAAAAAAAAGAAAAACCTTGATATTTTCTTAATAAACGCAACACTTCATATTTTCAAGCAGCAACCGTGGGCTGTAATTGGTCAATACCCTCATTGGTTACATTTCATACATGGCTGCCTGAAAATTAAATAAACAGCTGTTTTACCTGTCATTATTGCAGTGCGTAATTTTCGCGCAATTTTTTTTTTGACGTTTCAAATGTATGACTTTATTTCGACTCGGCATTGTAATAAACAGCTGTTGATTTTCGCGCATTTTTTTATGTCAGGTATCGACATCCAGATTTCACAGCTTGCAATAGTCATAGATATTTTATATTTTCCCGCACAAGATAAAATTGATGTTTTCACTCCGGAATTCGGTTAATTGTGGTGAAATACATACAATTTTTCTATACGTTTTTTTCGATTTTTATAGGTTAGGTCTAGAATGACACAATGATGATTTTTTAAATGCGTCATTGAATTAATTATTATTTCGCAGTTGTACACGTGACTTAAGTACGTCTGCCTTACTACAGACCGGTCGAAGGAGTTAGTTCTTTTACGCGTCTGTTATTCAATATTTAAATTGAATACTTCTGGTGATAGATAAATCTGTAACTTACTTACTTACCTATCATCGCGCCGTTTCCTCGCGGGGGTAGGCAGAGGATAGAGCGCCATACTCTTCTGTCCTGACACATAATTCTCGCTCATCCACATTCATACATCTTCTCATACAAGCTCGATGAGTGATGGATTATTATTCTTCTCTTTTATTTTTCTTCTTCTTTTCCTTTCAAATCACTTTTTATGATTTTATCAATGAGTATTAACAAAATGTTTGTTTTTTTTTAAACCTGGAATGATGGGTTGGTTGTGTATATCGGCTCTGTTTTTTACAATTTTAGGATGCCGAGAATAGTGGTATTTTTTTACGTGGTAAGTAATCTAACCTAACCTTTCTCAAAGATCAACACGCCTTTGACCATCTCGGGTTGTTAGTTGTGTACGTCGGCTCTGTCGCTTTTGAAAAATCGACGTACCTACCTACATACGAATAAAATGTAGAACATTTTTTTCAGACTTATTAATCAAACGCAACCGTCTATATTTCAAGCGATAATCGAAGATTCTTATTGGAGGAGCTCTGATTCGTTGATTTAAAAAATGGCCGCCTGAAAACTGTGAATGATCAGCTGTTTTACCTGTGCCATAATTTTAGCGCGCTTTTTTGACGTTTTAAATTTTCACAAAATGGTCGCTGAATAAACATCTGTTTTATGTCATTCAATTTAACCTTAAGCTATGACTTTGACGTTTCTGGTCAGCCATGTTTTTTTTGAGCCATGAAATGAATTCGATAGAGGTTAGTAAGATGTCGAAATGATTTTTGGGAAACGTGTAAAAATTGTACACGTGGTTAATAGGAATTTGGTTAATTATGGTGAAGTCATACATTATACTTAGAAAAATTTTCTGTACGTTTTTTTGGATTTTTATAGGTTATGTCTAGAATGACACAATGATGATTTTTTAAAAGCGTAATTGAATTAATTATTATTTCGCAGTTGTACACGTGACTTAAATATGCCTGTCTTACTACAGACCGGTCGAAGGAGTTAGTTCTTTTACGCGTCTGTTATTCAATATTTAAATAGAACAGTTCTGGAGATAGATAAACCCGTAACTTACTTACCATCACACCGTTTCCGGGGTAGGCAGAGAGGATAGAGCGCCACACTCTTCTGTCCTGACACATAATTCTCGCCTCAACCACATTCATACATCTTCTCATACAAGCTCCATGAATGATGGATTATTATTCTTCTTTTTTATTTTTCTTCTTCTTTTTCTGTCAAATCACTTTTTATGGTTTTATCAATGAGTATTAACAAAATGTTTGTTTTTATTAAAACCTGGAGAGATGGGTTGATGGTTGTATATGTCAGCCCTGTTTTTTACAATTTTAGGATGCCGAGAATAGTGGTGTTTTTTTTTTACGTGGTTAGTAATCTTACCTAACGCTTCTCAAAGATCAACAGGCCTTTGACCCTTTTGGGTTGTTAGTTGTGTACGTCGGGTCTATTTTTTACAATTTTGGGATACCGAGAAGTGGTATTTTTTTTAGGTGCACGGGGTGAGTCTGTGTAGCTCCTGCACAATTTCTTCACCACCCCTTAGGTTGTTGGCTATGTACGTCGGTTCTGTTTCTTCCAATTCTGGGATACCGAGAAAAGTGTTTTTTTTTTTGTTGGGTGAGATTGAAAACAGAGTACTGCGTCTCTGCAGGATACGTCTGCTACCGTGCGGTAGCTGTGCGGGCATGCTAGTCTAACTTAAATTGTTACAATAATGAAAAATGTGGATATTGACTTAATGATCCAAAATTATTGTAAAATTTTTTAGGATTTTTTTTATAAATAGGGCTTGTGGTTAAATTTGGTTGGTTATTTATAATATTTAGGTTAATTTTACACGAACATTTTATTTATTTATAATGCTTCTAAATTATCCAATTTAAGATCAACGTTCTTTATATATAAAACAGAAAATCCAAAAATGTTATCAAAAGTATGATCATTTTCTAATAAGTGATTCGAAAATTCTGAAAAACCGTGATTGTTTAAACATCTTAAATGCTCTTTAACTCTTAACATTTTAATTTCTATCTGTTTTTATTCAATATAGAAAGCGGTACAATCTTTACAGTTAAGTTTATAAACACTGGAATTATTAAATTTATCGTCTTTGTCTTTTGAATGTATGAATTTATGTACTATATTAATAAATATTAAAATGAATGATCACAACGTGTTTACGTTAAATATTAAAAAATATGTATTTGGAATTATTACAGCTTTTTATTCGTAAAGTCGTACAGCACAAAGTTAGGTAAATTCACTAAATTGCTTATGTAATATAAGTGTACATTTACAATTAAATAAAAATACAAGATCATAATAATATAAAAGAGGATTAAAAATGTATTTGTTTTTTTTTAAATGTGTGTGTGTGTGTGTTCGTTTGTGTGAATGAGTGCGTCAAGGTTACGTCAAGGTTGCGTCAAGGTTGCGTCAAGGTGCGTCAAGTTAATCAAAAATCAAAAGTGAAAGTATCATTAAGTAGATTATTCGAAAATTTTTTCACGTGGAATAAGAGCTTACGTTGAGTATATTATTTTTAATATTAGATACATAATACATTGAAAAATGTTCTTTTTCATTTGACGGTACTCACATGAATGTTTCCAAAATTCAAGGAATCAAGCCAAATAAATTAAAAGTGGAGTGTAAGCATTACGAATATTTTTTGTTTTCTCTCTCTCTCTCTCTCTCTCTCTCTCTCTCTCTCTCTCTCTCTCTCTCTCTCTCTCTCTCTTATTAAAGAGAGCCATCGTAAAATAAATCAATTTATACAGAAATGATGAAAAGTTTATCCTTTTCAACATGGAGCGAAAACATAAAAAGAAAAGTTGTATTTTGTAATGAGCTCTCTGAATACATGGAACCAATTTCCTTCCCCCTCGGCTCGGTTTCGTAAATGGGTAATTTGTAAGCAAATATTATATTAAGGAATAACGGACATATTGAATTGGAATGATAGCGTGGGTGGACTAGTAAGTGCCCTGTGTCTGGGTGTACTGCGGAGTAAGGTCGAGGGGTTAAATGAGTGCTGATTAAATTTGGTTACGACGTCATTATTGACCTTGCTTTCATCATTAATTATATTATTTTTCAGTACTTACTGTGCACATTACACTTGAGATGCATACATCAGGGAGCGATCCACTTCCCGACCGAGAATCCTTGAGAGGTTTTATTTGTCGTGTTTACTTTGGACAGAGGATGCTTGTTTAGTGTTGTGGTAAGACACTTGCTTAGTAACCAAGTGGGTCGGGGGTAAGAGCCTAGTCTCTGGGGACCACCAAGTTAGTCCGATTTTTCATAGCTCTATATACATGTTTTTCTTACAAGCAAACAAGATTTTTATCTATTATATCACGTGTAATTGTGCGGTTATCTCGTTAAAATGAATTATTTTGATTGATTTTTTAAAATAAATTAAGGTAATTTATTGACGGATTGCATTTTGTATAGCATTGCTGCGTTGCATTAATGCGATTTGTAAAACGTGAACGCATTTCGTCGCTGTCCCCGGAAAAAGTGATTGGAGCGCGTGACGCACTATCGCCTCCAATCGTGTATCTCGGGTTCAAGTCTTTTCGATAAACTAACGTACACATTTATTGAAATTTTAACACGTTACATAGTAAATGCATTATTTCAAAATTGCATATTAAAAATAAATAAACACTCTTCTAATAATGTGAGTGTTGTTGATTCGATCGTCTCCCCGGGAGTAGAAGTGTC
Source organism: Eubasilissa regina (assembly GCA_022840565.1). Classification (NCBI taxonomy): domain Eukaryota; kingdom Metazoa; phylum Arthropoda; class Insecta; order Trichoptera; family Phryganeidae; genus Eubasilissa; species Eubasilissa regina. The sequence goes on from JAINEB010000020.1 coordinate 3,767,325, forward strand.
GTGTACCTACGTACTATGCCATGCGAGTTTCTGTTTATAAAAACTCAATTTATTTGTTGCGCTCCCACGATAGACAGACGGGTTTTTTTGTTGTTTGTGTTTGCGAATTTTCAACGCGCGAATAATTATTGCTAGCTTTTCAATTCGCAATGTTGCACAATACGAAATATCCACTCATCAAATGGGTCAACTTTACGGTAGGGTTACCAGATATTTTAGTGTTGGCTGTCCTCTCCAAATGACTCGACCACCAAGTTTTTCTATTTTTATAAACGTTGAGCTCATTAAACATGTAATAGAGCTCATATTATTTTAGTGTTTACTCCAAAGTTAATACCATTGAAGGGATTGTGGTGGTAGACTATTATTAACTCGTGAGGATCTTAATTGTGTGATCATATCTGAAGGTTTTGTACATGGTGAGACTGAAGGTCCTAACTCTCTTCTAGTCTCACGCTTGTTGGTGCATGTCGCAGTGTATGTGAATGTGCGTTGTCGTTTAATTGCGCGTGCGAAGTTAAAGACTGAAGTGACTCGTTTGAGATGTTGACGAAAGAACGGCATGCAGAGACGTGGTCGACTAGCTTTTAGGACTCGTCCGTCACGATGTATTAGCATCTGCTTATTGGTCAGGTCGTTTCGGCCCTATATGGCTGTCAGTTGAGTTCTTACACGGCCATGTCTGCGGGACGCGTGCAGGATCACCACACTCTGAAACCGGTCCAAAGGTACGCCTCAAAACTTTACTTTCAAAAACTTGCAGACATAAAATTATCACATGTCACAATTAGAGTAATATTATATATCAAAAATACAGCTAATTATAAATTTCATTTGGATTTAAAACGAGAACTTGATCGAAAAAATCCGGACGTCTGGCAACCCTAATTTAGAGGCGGCTGAAAATTCAAACTGTGAATTCAGTTCTAGTCGCAATTTTTCAATGCCATTGCACCAATTGCACTATTTAAAATGGGGGATGAAATTGTTTTTTCAAAAGTATGCCGGACGGGGGTCGCGCTTTGACGAATTTCGCATCCCCGGAGTAAACGATGAACTGCAAACACTCGTAATTTATTACGTCGAGTGCAATAATTATTTTTTCTGTTAAGTTATTATCTTCGTCCGTTTCGTGTTGCGGCCTACGGGATTTTTAATTAATTTTGTTTTATTTTTTTTCCGCTGTAGTTTTTATTAATCGTGATGATATAATTTGAAGAAAATCTGCAGTGGTGCGTATTTAAGTCGACAGTTTGTTGAAATCAGTTATACGTAAAGAAAGTATGTTTTCAGAGCTCGATATTTATTTGCGTGAATTTAAAAAAAAAATTTTTTTTAGATATTGATTTTGGGATGAATTAAAACAATTGTTCCAACAGGAAATTGATTATAATGTACGGTGAGGGATGGAAGTCTATGAGTTTAGGTTCACTCGAGTCTGAAAATCGTAGTTTTTGGAAGTTAGAAATCGGTAAAAAATTCTGATTTGTATCCGATTAAAAATGTATAACGACATACCCCTACAGATAAGATAATTAAACATCAATTTAAAAAAAAAAATGACAAACATGAGTCTCCTCTCCTCGACCATTTCACCCTCTCTCCTCTTACCCTGGTCATTCTTTCCAAATTTACCCCACCTGCGCTCTAGGACCCAGATAAAAATGTAATGACCCCATCGTACCACCCCGAATACCTCGCCTTTTCTATGTCTGGTCTACATTTTGGCTCCTCCCACCCTCTAACCCCCTGTTTAAAATTACAACTCCTGACCTGAATTTTGGTTTTAAACTGCTATTGGCCACTACAGATATACAAAAGTAAAAGCTAACAATGGTTTTTGTTCAGTATTACAATTGTTCTGTGATTTAAATTTTAAATATACTATTAGAGAGTGCTCGTATCTATTGGGTATCAAGGCTGCGCTTTATTGTTCTGGCTCCCGCAATCATAATCCTAATGAAAACTTTATCTTCTTCAGGTTGGTTATTGTGCATTTCTCTGCCCCCCCTCCATCTACCATCTGATCTTCATCTACCGCGCTTTCTTAAACTTGATAAACGAGATATTGTTCCAACATTTTGTCTCCATTACAAAAGGCACGAATGGCCGTCTGTACCTATTCATCCCCATCACCAACTTGGCAGATAATCGGGCTGAATTTGAACATAAATAAGGGATGACAAATTGTACTCCTCCTTATCAACTGTCGGCAGGGTTGTGGGGCATTAGTGTACGGCCCAATCCTGCGCATTGTGTGGATACTAAATGATTCCACATTCCACCCTCCGCGTTTGTTTTGTGGAACAAATGTTCCACTTCCTCTTTCCGCACCTTCCGCTTTAGATACAGAGCTGTGGCTTTTTGTGTGGAAAAATTGTACAGGCTATTTTAATAATGGAACGGCAAGCCTAACGTTATTTGAATAGAACAGATTTAATGTGATGTTTTGTCTTTGTGTTTCCGGACGCTTTGAAAATAATATAAATCACCTTAGCGTCTTCACGTATGTATTCCACCTATTCCGTCACTTGGAAATTTAAGGAATAAAACGTTTCGAACCCAGGCAGAAAAATTTAGGGGGTTCGAAGAATTTAAAAATTACAAAAAGAAGATTTATTTAAAAAATGTCTTTTTAGCATAGTTTCTAAAGGAGAAAGGGAGAAGACCATAGAAGCGGGTGGAGCTTATTTTGATTAAAAATATTTTATAATGAGAAAAAATATTTTTATTTTCATCTACAAATTCGGCAATATCTTACGGTACGGTACGGTACGCCTTGTTTAAGTTGACTTTTTTCTGGTTTTTCGTAACAAAGATCTACGAGATCGCAATACTTATAAACAGGTTTAAATTGTCTTTTTATGCAAAATATACATTTTTTTACGATACAAGACACGTCTAGTAATGTAGTTTGATTTCATTTATATAAAATATTACAATTAAAACGAGCAATTATTTCATTATATTCATTTTCTAATGCCTCCTATCCACGGACGAGATTTTCGGCAATTGTTATATAGGATTGTGAGTTATTTTATGATATGCTATGTTATTTTTTGTGGCATTTTTTGGAAAACTATTAAACCCTAAAATTGTCCTAAATTGTTTCAAAAATTCTCTATTTCGACTATTTTTTCCGAGATAATGTGTAACAGATAAACGGACGTACAGATTTATATATTATATATAGAGATCACTTTCAACTCAATTGATATAGGAAAATAATTATACGAAATTTCATTCTGGTATAATTAATACATTTTAGCCAAATTCATTACTTTTTGATTCAATTCTTAGTTAAACCTTTCCTTTCATAGAAACATTCAATTTCCACAGAACGATGTTCTTGTTGTAATAAATTTCCCTCAAACAATAACGCTAATAATTTTCCCTAAGATCTCTTGTTAGGTTCTTTTACAATCAAAAATGACGTGAATAATTTATTATCAGAATTAAATTTTAAAGTGTATCCGATAATTTCTACATACGAAGACTGACAATTAAATTCGTAGAATCAATTTATTATAATTGTAGAAGATATTTATTATTAGGAGAACACATTCTTATTGTGAAGTTGTAATTGTTCAGAACGCAGGTTTGTGATATTTTAAATATAAATTAAATATATTAATCGGAAAGATATACATATAAAATCAATTTTATCGAAGCTAGGTCTGACGAATAGGATGGGTGACAAACACGGTGACTCGATTTTTGGCGAAGAAGTCTTTCACGGAAGTGGCTCAACATCCAGCTTTCTTTCGCGAGTAGTTCAGGTAGGACACGCCTCGTTCATGCTCGTAACCTTTTCTTTATCTCCAGATAGAATACTGCATTAACGCTTTGTTCTTCAGGAACAAATTCCTTTGTTATTGCGCGGCCAGTCGTTTACGATGTTACCACATTATGCGCACGAAAGGTATTCTACGATTTTAATTGTCAATCCTGGTGTGTAAAAAGTAATATTATTTTTTTAAATAAAATAGAGACGCGTAAACGAAATATATATTATTACAAATTAAATATATTAATTACAAAGATATACAGGATTCCATTTATTCGGTATCCTTTCATATCTGGGGAAATGAGTTAACCGATTACACCACACCAACAGAGTAAGTAGGCGACAAATTTTATAACTTATATGATACAGTTATTCCAAATTTCACAAATACTGCGACTTCACAATAATAATGTGTTCTCTTTAATAATGGTATATAATATATATATCTCATCGATAATCTTACTATTTTCAAATTAAGCTAATCACTTGTGCTATGAAAATAGGACTAATTTGGTGGTTTCCCGGAACGAGGCTCGAACATCCAACCACTGGATCTCTAGGCAGGAGGCATAACTATTAGACCAAGTTATTTTGATATTTTTTCAGTGTATTATCTTTCAGTATGTTTTTTCTGAAAAGGTTTTAAGCTATATATCATCAGGGTACGATGTCAGCTTAATATTTTGCGTGAGACGGAAAAAATCGTACGTGCGACACATGAAATTCGATACGACGGTTAGATTATATGAGATGTATTTTAAAACAATTTATTATATGAGAGACTTTTAGGGTTTATTAGTACCTACTACAAAAAAGTCAGTGAGGGCGTATATCCCAGATCAACATATAACTCGCAATTTAATATGTTTGTATATACATCCAATAAAGGCGGGTTTTTTCCAAGAAATGAATTTTAACAAATAATATTTTATTCGGCCGGCATATTTCAACTACAGTTAAACTCGCGTCGATATTCCTGAAGGTCATTTATTATCATTTTGTTCTTCAATAAATATAACAAGTCTGACTGGCTAATAAATATAACAACTGAGTGTGTCTATCGATGTGAATTAATTACTTTCAGTACAATTACAATTAAGTACAATTAAGAAAGTATTGTTTAGCCTCCTTGTAATTAAGTTTAGAAGTCAAAACACTAATCTTATTTAAGAGCGTTTATTTCTAAGTATTTCTAGATTAACAAGTTATGTGGGCTATTCACGCAACAAAGGTCTTGTACTTAAAAGTGACGGCATAAATGATTGATTTTTATTTTTATTTTTGAAGCGCAATTTTTAGGAGACCAAAATACATCATCTATACAAATCATCTTGCTGCTAGTTTTCTTGCCGCGGGGTAGCGACTGGAGCACTAAGATAAAAGATTCCATCAAACTTATTTTGTTGTTTGCTCTGAGGGCCATTCAAATGCAGTTCGCATAGTCGTTTTCCAGGCCTCTCTGCCTTAAGTTGCGTTCTTCCAACAGGAAGTTTATAGGCTCGCTGCATCCTTTCGAACATTGTCCATCAGAGTAGTCTAGAGTCATCATATCCCATCCTCCAATTCCAATCAAATTAAGAATTATAAATTCTTTTGAAAAAAATAGATTTTTTTATGAATATAATTAAACCATCATATTATATGTATGTATTGATGAAGTATGTGAAGATGATGCAAGTATCAGAAGAGTGCCATTGTGGTGCAATGATATATTGCTTCCAACTTCAAGGTACCATTTAAATTCATCGTGTACATATACAGCATTCGTTTAAAGTTAGAGGAATGAGTATTCGGAAAATGTAACGCATGAATTAAAGATAGTTACAGTTATAAGCATGGTTTATTCAGAGATGGTTACAATTAATACAAGATTTATAACTCGACAATGTTTAATGCGACTTGATGAAACTAAGTTCTGCACTAGTGCTGTTACCGGGTCGGGATGTGCCGGAAGGTACGCGGCCGCCCTCTTTTGGCGGCGCTGGCAGGCACGTCGCTCATCATATGGTGAAGTTTATATGACGTTTCCACAGGTGGTACTATGAGTCCGCATACTATAATATATGTACTCGTATATCTGGAAAATAAATAATCAAATCAAATGGAATGTGTAATAATTATGATTTTTATTTTAAATTATTTTAAATAGTACCTATTACAGACTATCAAGTAGTACCTATCCAAAAAAAAATACTCAGTTTGCGTTTTTGGCTTGTTACAAATTTGTGCTTTCAAATGTTTTACATTTCGACCCTCGTAGTCCAGTAGTCGAGGTGCTGGCTCTCACATCGGGGTTTCTGGGTTTAATTCCCGGTCAGGTCAGAATACATTATGTGTGATTTTCTTAAGCCTGGGTGTTTTTGTGATGTACAGTAAAATTATAAAAAAAACTAGACTTCAAAATTTGAAATTTCATCCCGCTATTTTTAATCAGCCTCTCGAGATGTGTAGAATTCCAAGCATTTTATAACTCAGTTCCATCCTGGCACGATTTGAGCTTAAATATAATTTTGCAGATCATAATATTATGGCTGTGAATATCATGAATGCGAACACATTCGAAATGCATTCTGCCCCGTTCGTTTGCGTTGCGTCATCACATCTGCGGCCGTTTTGCATCCAGCCAGTTATTTGGAGAGGAGACGCGGCCGCGTGCACTTTTGCTGCATTCCTGTAATTCCTCCGGGCCGAGCGCGGCTGGATATTGGAATACTTCGAATACGCAAAAGTGCGCGGGTGCCATTTTGTTGTACGTGCGACAATGGCGATCCTTTTGTTGTTCGCACAATGCGGGATGCGCGAGCGAGACCGCCGGTTGATGGGCGGTTTGGGGGGTGGGGAGACTTAACGATCGAGAATATTGCATTTTTTCAGAGGTTCAAATTAAAATTGATCATAATCACTGGACTAGTGGTAATACCAATGAGCATATAATTCTAAAACATGTGAAGTACAACATTTTAAAATTAGAAGCAAATGTCAACTATGTATTATTAAAAATAGGTCGTTAATATCTCTGCCTGCCTGAAAGGTCTTAAATCATAAATGTCTATTTCTATAATATGTACTTAACCTTTTCTAAGGTTGAGTATCTGAGGAATTTTTTTTTATAATTAGATTTTTTTATATTGGATGTGATATAGCTGAAGATAGAGAAGATAGAGTAGGTACTCTGAATAAATCTGAGTTTAATCGATCAATACCAAGTTTTTAAACTGTATTATTATTTACATCGTTATTTTAGATAATTTGTTAAGAATATAGGTAATTGAAATAACTATAGTTATTTTATGGTCGTATTTTGACTTTGATCAATTTTATTACATATATGTATGGGTATGTACTTGGACATAGGGCTGATTTCTCTAACAAGTTACTGTGTGGTCGTGTCAACAATACACATTTTTTGTATTCCGATTTTTAAAAAGAATGTTAGGTTCGACTTCCCTGTTCCTGCGATACACCCCCGGTGAAGTCTGTGTGCACAAAATGCTGATGGTTATTTGAATGAATAATTTAATGCCGCAGTCGGTGTTTCTATAATGCGGCCGGATAGCGATAAGAGGAAATGCACGCAGTGGCGTAGCCTATGTGGGGAAAGAAAATATTTTTGTCGTGGTACCACAGTGAAAAACTGCGAGAATGCTGAGTATCCGTGCACGGAATATATTTTTGTTGATTTTAAACATACGAATATATAGTCGATGTTATATTAAAGTAAAAATATTTTTTTGTGTATTAATTGAATAATATAACTTAGTGTCGAGTTAAAGGGGGTCATTACCGAAAACCACTTACGTTGAAAAGTAAGACCCATTTTCTCAGCAGCTTCTGATCTAGTTTTAAATAAGTTAATGGAGCTAAGGGTTTAAAAAAATAAATTAAAATAAAAGCTGTAGCAGCTTTCAAATTTTGATATTTTTTCCTTTGTTTGAAGAAAGGCGGAAATTGAACAGCTGATTCTTTTGACATTTCCTTAGTCAAGAATGCAGTCAGTGATGCTATGGATATTTAAAAAAAACCTTAATATCTTTTATGATTTCCAAAATAATGGGACTAATGTACAAAAAAATAAACTTTTCAGGAGCGGCGAAAAACTAAATAGTTCCACAGGTCAGCCTGCTCACTCGTTGTGCAGTATTGATTGGTGCAAATAATTGAAGGCACAAGCTGAAGGCAAACAGTATTTTCACAAAAATCATTTCCACCTTCCAAAAGTAATTATGGATATTCTGAAGCCTGTGTTCAGAGATCTTGTCAATCCAGTTCTATTGGAAAAATGCGTTCATGGCAAACAAAACTCAGAATACGAACGAAAGTTATCACAATGCATTATGGAAAAGGAAGATGAACTAAGAATAATTAAAGCTGAGAAGGACCTGGAGGAAGCATCAAAAGCCAGGAGGCAAAAAAGATCACTTTTATCACTCTTTTTATATACGCATTTGTATTTTCTGCTAATTTAACTGATTTTGGCTGTTAGTATACAATCTAGAAGCAATGTACGATCCATGTTTTTGTCTTATACCTAATTTGGACCCTTTTTGAATATCATGCTTATGAGTTTTGCTCCTAGTCTGATGTGATAGATTTTTATTTTGTCCTTAAAAAATATATTAGTTATATCAGTTTTTATTTGATTATTATGCACGTTACGTTTAGAAACACTCTATATATATGATACATATACATTTTATAAATTACATCTAAACATACATATCTTACTATTTTATTCAAGAAAAGTGTACCTACTTCAACATTAAATTTTGTTTCAATTCTTAGAATGTTGCAAAAAACAAAAAAATATTTCTAAGAATGTGAGAAAAATCACAGCTTTGGCGTTCCGGAACATATTTTGGTCCTTACACATATCCGCAACATTGTATTCCACTAATGCGATGTGGGCTTCTGTCTATTGTGAAGGAACACTCTAGATAAAACCACTTTGCTGTTATCGGCTCCCCAGGCTTCGTCTAGTCTTCATTGTGCTCTTCTTTCGCCGTCTTTCTACGTTCCTTACGGGGGATGAAATCATTCCCACATAAGTATATAAATCACTCACCCTTCGTATAAGAAAATGTTCGGCCTCCGTGCATGTGTTTTTCTCATTTCTGCTAGGGATATCCGTTCTAGTGTATTACGGTATTCGAAATGCCGTTATATTTTTCCAATGATTAAATTATCCAGTAATTATGGTAAAAACTGATTGTTTTAGAGAATCCCTTCGATAGCTTGTTGTTCCCCAGGTTTCCTATTGATATTAACCTGATATTAAAGATGCTTGTTTCTTTGCTCGTCGTGGTTTGTATTCTTCTTCCTTGTGCTCTGATCTGGTCCGTATGCGCCGATTGCTGACTCCACATGTTGTATCGACCGGTCGAAACAATTAACTATCGTGCCGGATTTGTATGTCGCTATTTGACAGGAAGCCGACTGCGATTGATACTCGCAGAAAAAGCGGCAACCTTACACTCGCACGGACAATATAGATACCAACATGTAAAACACAGGGATGCCAACCGAAGAAATAATAATGTGCGTAAACACTGATATTTGAAAATGTCATTGTCACCGCTAAAAAATGTAAATAATAATAATAATGATGGATAATTTGTATAGCGCCATTTTCGTAAAAACTTTCACCTCAAGGGCGCTTTACACATAAACTGTTAATAGTTTTACAATTTTTTTTTTAAAATTATTAATCGTTATTTTTACTTATGAAAATGATTTTTTGAAAAGGTGCATTTTTAGTTTTTTCTTAAATAAAGTCTGCACTGTTCCTTATAACAGAAGGCAAAGAGTTCCACGCTTTTGGGCCTGCAACCGCAAATGCCCGCTCACTAAATTTAAACTTCTGGCAACGGTTGGTCGGTTCTACAACCCTTCCTGCAGCTAAAGTAGAGGCTGACCTGTAAATGGCAATGAACGTGCTATTTTTCAAAACGCAAAGTATACCGATGGATAAATAATATTTTTGAATGATATCCAAAAGACAAAAATAAGAGGATGAATAGACGAAGTTATCAAAGCAGTGGAAGTGACGTGGTAAAGATTGAAAGTCGCAGACATAGGGAGGCTTTCATGCAGCAATAGATTGACATTGGGTGATAACGGTGATGCTGATTTTTTTTTTAATATATATTTATTTATTAATCTGAGTACAATGGTACAATACAATAAACTTTTTTTCATGCTACACTTCTCTTAAAAGCTTATACTTGTGCAGAAAAATCATAGAAATATGATGATTTAAAATTACAGTTTTTTTATTATACATTCAAAGTTGTTCACTAGGTGAGTTTAGGTGGATCGGTTTTTGTTGTAGTCTAGTTAGTTTCCGGCCACACTTCGATATGGTGTGATCTGATGTTATCGACTGTTACGATGAACCCCGATGACGACCCAAAAACATAGCTCACGATAAATCAATTTGAATAAGTTATTTATAATTTAAACAAAAATTAAATGAAAGTTGATTTTTTTTAAATATTAACGTTTTCTACAATAGCGTCTTTAAAGATATTGAGAAATTTATTGAACCATACTAAAGTTTTTCAAAATGGCAAAAAAGTCACATAATATACTTATTTAATTTATCAAGGTTGAGAAAACTGTGAATAATTTTTCAATAACGGTTTTAATACCGTTATTTAAATTTAAATACATTTATAAAATCGGCATTGCAATCACTATCATTCTCCCTCTCGAAGAGTAGGCGCGGTGCATGCGGCGAATAGAAAATGACGTTGCTCGTATTTCGTTCTTAACAAACTTTTATTTTTCTGGTTCAAGATTGATTACATGCCAAGTTAGTGATTTTCTTTTTTAACTTTAATGATTGTCTTAATTATGTATGCAAATTCTTTTAATTTGCTCAGCAATTTCAGGCGATCATATCATTCTATAAATGCCCGCGAAGCTACTTTGTAAAACTAACGGACTCTGCATCCGCATTTATCTGAAGGTACATTTCTGCTGTATTTGCACAGAGAAAACGCTCATTCCATTATTTATGTTTCTCTATGGCTGCATTTACAGAAATGTTATCTTTCTTTATTTCTGAATTTGGCTTTCTCCACTTTATATTTGTTACTTTCTCACAATCCATCATCGTTATCTGAGTCGAGACTTCCGCACAGATTTCAGCTTCTTTTATAGCGCGACATTATTATTTTTGAAACTTTGCAATCTTCTGTCTTCACTTTGATATTGTTAAATGTTTAGTTCACAGTTGACTTTTATACTGTTTTATCTGAGTATAACAAATAAATAATAAAATTAACATTCACACTTACTAGTTCTGTGTGTGATCACTGAATCGTGGAAACGTCTACACCTAATTTTTTATACTGTTGTATTCCGCTATAACTTCGTGGTGTAAATATAATTATAAACAATTCGCTTTGTTTATACACCACTTTATATTATTTTTTTACATTGGTTACTGTGAAAAATGTCGAAATGTTAAACGCCAACCAGGATCGTAATAACCGCGGAAACTTTGACACATGTTAAAATTATTTAAATCTTCCAAAACAATTAAAATTAAAGGCACAAGGTCCACGGGTTACCTTAGTTATACAGGGTATAACAGTATTATTTCAGTGATTTGGGTCAGTAGGCTTCAAGTTTTATGTAAAAATTCTTAACCGTTTTATATACTTAAATATAATATTATGGAAAAAATATTAATACAAATTAATGAATCAAAAATTAGATTGAAAATGCAACTTTACAACAAAAATGTGTTTTCTTTAAAAATATTAAGGATATTCATGAGTTTTTGTTCATTTTCAACGTCTGTTTAATACAAAAAGTATTGACAGCGAAGCATGTCTTTAAAGAGTAAAGGTATGTATTACTAAATATATATTCAAACTTCCAAACTGCGATTTCGATTTTCATGTTTTCACGAATTTTCACACACAGCGTTAACATTTTCTGCTCAATATTTCGGCAGGTACATCTTGTGTTTAATGTATTTTATAACGGTGGTAGTATGTTAACGAATTTCCCTAATTTCAACATCGATCGCTCGCAGGTAATAAGACGAATCGCTTTGTGGACCGATTTACTTTGATCTTAAAGTAGTGAACGGTCTGTGTTTGACGCGAGTTGTAAGGAGTATTAGGTAATAAATACATTTTCAGGTAGTCAAGTGCTAACAGTTGGCAAACAAAGAATCTTTAGTTTTACCAGTTAGAAAGGGAGTACAAATATTAAATGAAGATTTCCAATATATTTTCTAACATTTTATCTCATATTTTAGGGCATTAAATATTTCAGTGACGACTTTGTAAATCAAAGGACGGAAAAATAATCATAAATACCTCTATCTCTCTCTTGTATTTAAGAGTAGATGTAGGTGTTCAAGAAGAAGACAGGCGCCAGTGGCGTAACTACAAAAATTAGTCCCCAATGCAGAATGGAAAAAAGGGCCCCTAAATAAGAATTATTTATATGAATATGAATAGTACTTACTGCGTGATTTATCCATTAAATAGTGAGAATAATAGTCTCTTTTCTCATATAATATTTACACTTCACAAGATAATTCATATGCGATTGCAACTTTTAAAATACTTACTTTAAGGCGATTTTCACCTTTCGGTAATAGTCTGGGCCCTAAACTATCATATTAGCGGGATATTGTTACTGTATACATCGATAATGTTTTTACACTACACATGATAAACTTTTAAATGTTATAATTCCATTTCTTGCTTTGGTTATTATTGACGCTAGGAAAAGTAATAATACTAGTAAAAATATCAATTTATTTATTTATTATTATTATTGAACACGCCCTATTCAGGCATTAGCACAATTTGTAAAATAATAGAAAATTTCATTAGAAGTGCAATACACAAAGAAAAAAATTATATAATATAAGTACGTTTTTCATAATCAAATTTTAAAATAAAAAAATGCGAAGTAAAGCAATTTGAGTTGAGACACAACAAATTGTAATAATGTAGTCCTATAAAAAGTTAAATTTACGGCAAAAATGTCGACTGCTTCCGCATGTTCATTCCCCAAAGTAATTACCATTACCGCTGTAATAGAACAATGAATGAATTGTCTCGATGAACTCAATGGCGCGTGAAAGTCAAGAAGACACAATCTGGCGGCAGTCTCTCATATCATTGATGATCCTGTATAGAAATATAAGGTCGATCATCGTACGTCTCGCTGATAATTTTAACAATTTCAGACGGCTAAGGAGATAATCATTATTGATATCCTCAGAGCGTATATCTATGATTTCAAATGGATTGTAGGGCGCCAACTTTTTGGGCCTCTGTCTAACATGGGCCCCAATGTACCGCATTTGCTGCATTGGCAAAATTACGCTACTGATAGACGCCATCACCATTATCGCTATTTATCGTAAGAGAACAAGCTTTTTAATCGTTTAAACAGTTTATATATCTGGGAAAAAATTTAACAAGGAATAAATAGAAAGATAAAATCAAGAAACGCTTGTTATGTCGCTTTACGGAAATTACCGTCGTTGAAGTTGTCTCAGAATTTAAAGTATAAACTGTACACAATTATGATATAATCATTATATGTAGACTCACTTTAACTCAAGAAAGCAGGTTGCAGGTCTTCGAAAATAAAGTCCCGCGCAAGATTTTCGGTCCATTACGTGATAATCTAACTGGAGGAATGGATGAGGTCAAAGAATTTGAAACTTTATGCAGCATCAGATATTTGGAGGAAAACTGCAGTGGGCGGGACACGAAGTGAGAGCAGATAAGTCCCGCAATACGCACAAAGCCTGCAGGATCAGAACCGAGGGGGAAGGCTTAGAGTTAGGTGAGCGGATAATGTCAAGAGATAGGGGATTGCCCAGCAGACTGAACCACGACGGCTGTGTTGAGGAATGGACACCGCTCTAGGGGTCGTCCCGTGAAGCCGTTAACGAAGAAAAATAAGTAATATTCGTTGTTATTAAGGAGAACACATTTTTATTGTGAAGTTGTAATTATTCAGAACATAGGTCTGCGATATTTTAAATACTAATTAAATGTATTAATTAGAAAGATATACATATAAAATCAATTTTACCGAAAAATATTGTTGTTGTTACCGGGATTCGAACCTGAATCTTTTCCGAGGACCGTTCATTAACCAACTATGGTCGTTTTCCTCGCAGATGACATTTCCTGGTAAGTCGGTGTCGCGTTTGACCCTCTCATTAATTAGTCAATGTACTTTCTATCGGGTTTCTTCTCTCTCGTCTTCCTTCAATTTTTCCTCTTATATTAAGTGTATACTTTAGGTAGTTATTGTATATTAATTACGTGACCAATTAATTTTCCTCTTCTGTACATATACACTCATCAGAATGCTGCGATGCGGGCAGCTATATTATCTTTGGAATTAAAATATACAATTATTAAATGCACACAAGTAGTCGCAATGCCAACCTCACTGACCGATGTCTATGATTAATATTCCTAAAATATCCTCACTAAATAAACAATGTCATGGCTTCAAGAAAATTTCTTTGTTAGCTCCTCATTTGTTACCTGAACCCCATTTTTTTTTACTTCACACCTAAACCTTTGGCTTTGCTCGGTCCACGGTATCATTTTCTGTTTACCCAGCTATTTCTTTTTGTCTCCAGAACATTCCATTGTTTGATCTACACCTCGAATTTTTTAGGTCACGTTTCTCGTATTTTCTGGTTTCTTCTCTTTTAACAATATCTTGACATGTCCTGATCTTACGGTCTAATTGGGTACCCTTTGACACGGTGTGGCGGCTTATGTTGTGTCTTTTTTTCTTACCACCTTGTACCCTGTTCTTAAAAATCCATTAGGCTAGTTATTGTGAAGGCTTTTTTAGGATAGTGCATTAGTAACTCCGCCTTTGTTTCGTAGACGTTTAGAAGTTTACGTTTATAGGAATGAGACTTGTCTCGATACTCGATAGTGCAAAGGTGAGCATGAAGCGAGCTGTAATCCGTAGTATATTTTGTTTTATTTTAAATTGTTAACCACTTAATGAATGTAAATACGTATCCCGGTTCGAAAAATATCATTCTCTTCTTCAGTATGTCATTATCTAACCAAAAACATATGTTATTTATTTTTAAATAATAATAATAATTTAAAAAATAAATTTAGTACCTAATTAAAATTGTTACATGATGATAAAAAATTACTAGAATAATTTTAATATAATAATTATAAACAAGCAACTAAATTTAACCACAAGTCCAATTCTAAAAAAATTTCCTAAAAATTATTCTAGTAATTTTGTATCATCAAGTAACAATTTAAGTTAGGTACTTAAGTTATTATTTAAATAATTATTGTTATTTAAAAATAGATACTGTTAAAGAATCAATAACATATGTTTTTGATTTGTTAATGACATCCTGAAAAAGAAAGTGATATTTTTTGAAACCGGCAGATGTATTTTAATTCATTAAGTGGTTAATAAAACAAAGTTAACAATTTAAAATGATGGATTTAAACCACAAAATTGATTTTGCTCTTAGAAATATTATTTTGTACGCAGCTCAAAATGATCGACTAATACACGCATACGACATAACAAAGTCTCATCCATATCGCACGGAATGAGACTGATTTGGAGTACTCTTCGAGGGCGCGTAAAGGTCCTTCTCATTCATCCGTTATGTGAATTTGAATATCCCTGCAGCAGTAAAAATATAATAATTGTTTGTAATCTATTGCCTTCTCTTTTTCTAATATTTCGGAACATGTAAATAGTTTTAGTTTTATGATGTTTGTGCGCACGTGTCAAGTCGAATGCCGTTACACGGGTCGGTCCTACCAATCTCACGCGGTGATCTCTGAGTTTGCACTCTCAAGACTTGTACATGACAAATATTTAGTTCGGTTAAATCTCTGAGACGTATCTCGTTCCGTGGACGCGGGCCATAAGAATTGGAAAAGCTTTATCGATATCTGCTTACACAAAACTAAAGCACTTTGTATGAGATCATAATTGAATCAAGTCTGTAATAATGTTAAAACGTTAAATGTTAAGCTTTAATTAGAGTTCACTCACTCACGACCTTTGCATCTTCTCTAATTATCGTATATAAGTGTACAATTATGATAATTATAAAGATGAATGATAATCTCGGCAGTCGTTCTCAATTATATCAGACGTTTTATTGAACATTTTCTTTTGAGAATTAATACCATCGAATGACAGTAAGCATCATATAATATGTACGAGTACATTATTTTAAACTTACGTCATTTAGCTTTATTATCGACTTATTATGGGGTGAAGTCAGTCAAAGAAACGCGTTACACGCCTCAGGCACAAGTATCATTCCACCCCTACATATAACATATTTTCTGGTTTGCCTCACCTCCAAATCACTGTACACATTTTGTTTTATCTCTCCATACATCTTCTGAATTTTGTTATTTTGTTTAATGGAAATACTTATATAAATGAAACAATGTTATTACTCTATTTGAGTTTATTATACTCTTATATAGTTAGTTTAATACTTCACCTGTCGATGAGAGTTACTGTTTCTTTCGAAACTCAAGTAGAGTTATAGCATCGTTTCATTAATATCCATGCATTGTTGTGAAACTCTACAAAGTTATCGCTATAATATTATTTCAATAATATTATTTCTTCTTGCTGTCTACGAAGTACAAAATACGCGTAATAATATTCTTATATATTACAAACCCCCAAAGGGAACCTTTTCAATAAAATGTCATGCACTTTCGTGTTTCGTGACACGTTTTACCCGGAAAGCTTCCGAAAAAACGTATCTACAAGAATAGTCGGACAAGTAAAGCAAGCTAAAAAGGAAAATCAAAGGAAAATAAATCTATTTTATTTCTCAAATAAGTAGTTTCTATTGAAGGCTGTACCCCTGGTCTAGCAAGTTTCCAATTTTTTCATCCCATCGGAAAAGTAACTTTTAGCAAAAGGCTGCGATGACACCTTTATTCGACGAGAATTTCTTCCCACCGAGGTAAATTTTCAAGTTTTATCAAAGAAGAAGTCGTACCTACGTGGCCAAGTCTGAAAAACATGGTGGATAAGAAATATGCTCTGAACATTTTTATTAACCGAATACACAAGACGGAAAACACAGAAGACGCACGAGTTTCACTTTAGTATGAAAAATTTTGGTGAAAAAATGCTTTTTTTTAAAAATTAAAAATTATGTGTATAATTTCTTCATTTTCTAGTCAGTGATGACGGTGACGCGACTCGTAATGAGACGATGGATGGTCTTTTCTTCATCGTCTTACAAATAAAAGCGTTCATATTTAAAAGGCGGAAACTGATTTCATTTGAATTATTTAAATAATCTCTTGGATCAGCCGTTTCGCTCAAATAGCTCGTAACTCAAAACGGTTAGTTCGCACTTATTCTAAAATATCACTTCATCCTCTTGTGCTCCTGGTTGTAATATAATAATAATAATAATAATATGTTTATTCCAGCGTGATTTGATTTCAGGTTTTTTTTTTAACCGGTTCGCTATGAAGATAATACATATTATGTTATACATTAAAGTTACGAAATAAATATAGTGCTATGAAAAAGAAAATATTAATAAATAAAAAGAAGTCGAAAGTTCACACAATATAAATATTACATATATAACTACTTCAGTCAGTTCAGTTTGTTGCTTATGTAGCTATTCTGTAGGCGTTGCCATTCTCTGGCCAGCGAACCAGCTTTCCATGACAGCGTCGCTTGCACCAGAGAGTTGGTGCCGAGCTCCAGCCGCAGCTTTACGCCCGCAACTCGATATCTCGGAAGCGGAACGAATCCATGTATACGGCCTTCGGCAAACATTGTAGATGCGCTGCAATAACGCGCTAATCCGAACACTTGCTTGTATTTCGACCAGAGCTCGCAGGTATACATGGTGGTGAAGAACGATTTAAACAGGATGCTCTTCACCTCCTTACTGCATCGGTAGAAACGCCGTGACAGCATATTAGCACGAACGCTCAACTGTCTCCTCTGCCGTTCTATATCATCATCGTCTTGTCCATCTTCATTGAATATATGGTCAAGATATTTGACCTTATTTTGAACGCTCAATTTCGTCCCGTCCAGCCACAGGGAGGGATATTATCTGGCCCTTTTCCTCTTTTTATTTTGCTTTCAAATGTTACCACTTTCTATTATTAAGGAGAACACATTCTTATTGTGAAGTTGTAATTATTCAGAACGGACGCTCTGTCATATTTTCTTTTAGTTCTCGCGTGTGCGAGTATAGAGCTGCATTATTGTTCTGTATACATACTTGCACATCGAATATATAGAGCACAATGGTGATATTTTCCACGATTTAGATGAAATTTATTTTGAATGCAACTTTGTTAATTTGTAAATATTCTTTCAGACCACACAGATTACATATCCAAATGACGTCTTGTTATTTTGACTGTAAAATTAAAGTTATAGATACATACTAATAATGTTTATAATAGAAAATAAACTAAAATATAATGTCAAAATCATTCGCGTCGGTCCCTCATGGCCGAGGATCGCGATCTCCATGAACTCTCGCCTCTTTAACTTTGCTTCTCCACTTTTCTCGGCATCCTGCAGACCCTAGGACTGTCACCAGAAAAATGCCCGTTGTCTTTTCCACTCGGTCGGTCCAACGGGTGAGTGGATTTTTCTCGTGACCCGCCACAGTAAGCTTCTTTAACTATCTTCCCCTTCGCAAGATGCCCATAAAATTTAAAAAAATCGATCTTAGTTGAGATATTTTTAATATTTGCAAATTGAACTTTGTGGTTTATTATGTTAATTATATTCATCAACCGGTTTCAAAAATACCTTTTCCTTCATCAGGATGATAAAAACTAACTAAAACCATAGGATACATCAACTAAATTTAACCACAAGTCTTATCCTAAAAAAAATTTACAATAATTTTGATCATGTCAAATCAATTTCCACATTTTTCATGATAGTAACAATTTTAGTCAGGTAGTAGATATATTTTTTAAATTGGTTTTTATTATTTTTTAGAAAATTAAATTGAAAAACAATAATTTGACGTATGGTTTTAATTAATTTTTTTATTCATTCATTAGAAGGAAAGGATATTTTTCGAAACCGGTTGGTGAATATAATTAACTCGCAGTGGTTAAAAACAAAGTTAATGAATCATTCATTAATAAAATTTTCATCATTTTACTTTATGTACCGAGTTCCCTTTTAACAAGTGCCATTTGCTGTAAATATTTTCAGTTTTTTCAAGTTCGGATGTTGGTATGTTTATCCTGTCTGCTTGAAGCCGTGCATTGAATTCAAAATAGTAACAATAAATATAAAGATCGTATCGTGTCCCGGCACCAGTTTCCTCGCGTGTTATCTGTTTTGTACCTTTTTGCGATAACTCTTGCCACGATTCTCCCCTAGTCCGCCGCGACCAGGATGTAGTCGAGTTCTGTAAGCCGCGTGGCCCGACCGATTTGTTATGTTTGCAAACTACTTTTCAGTATTTTGTTTTGGAATTCTCTCGTTACACGCCATCTTTCACCCGGCCAACAAAAGCGCGCATAAATGTTGAAAAAGTTAACGGTGACGTGGATGAATGGGCCTGAAAGTTGACGCGCTTTGCGGCGTTCTGTTCTGGATTTGCCTCTTTGTGATTTCTGCTAAAGAAAATACCACTTCTGTCGTACCACAAGCACTCTTTCAATATTCCCCTCCTAGTGTCCATTACTTCATCCAATAATACAATTTAGAATAATATATATGTATGCTACTTAGGGGCTGGTTCACGACTTAATGACGTAATGACTATTCGCATGATAATCGAACATTGGCAAAAATTGTCAGCCAAAAATTGAATGACGAATATTTTTCAATTTGTTGCCGCATATAATGAGGATTTTATCTATTTATTTATAACAACTGTTGATTTTAATACACTTAAAATATATGAGTGAAATTTAATAAAAAATGTTGAAATATTGATCAAATTGGAACTAGAAAATAAGAAAAATGTTCAGTACATTATTATTTTTTTATGTTGAAAGGCTTTTAACCATTTTATTACCTCTTTTTTGTATTCATTAATATTTGCTATTAATTTAGTTCATTTAAATTGACTATGTTTTTCTTTTTTAAACTATGATCATCCACGTTTTAACAATATACATAACTAATAGTTAAAACAAACAATACCGGTGCTATATAGAGTATGCATTCTTATTTTTCATATTTTTCCAAAATTTTATTTTTAATTTAGTGGCTTATTACATTTGTTTAATAACAAAATTTAATAAAAAAATATGTGTTTAGATCGCAGACTACCAAATATATGGACATGAACTAACGCAAATTCCTTTCAATATTTTTAATTTGGTGTCACCCATGTGATCATTTTAGTACCACTTACGCAATCAAATAGCTCTGCGACTTTTTTTAAATATATGACTCGATTTAATTTTCGAAGAGTGAATACTTTTACCGTTGCATAAATGTGTCATAAACTATCGAATTTAAGTTTCCACAAATAATGTTTGTAAAATGCCCCTCGTCCCGCAACTAATGTTCCAAAGCCCTTTCCTATGTATACACTTTATTTCATGTCTAATCATTTACTAGTGTGTGGTCTAGATGCTATTCGAATGAAGAAAAAAAATGGACTGGTTGTTAAAAAAAGTAGCACGACACCACTGTTCGTGTACAAGTTGTAATATCTTCATTAAATTTCATTAGACCATATTGCGCGGACCTCTTGCGAACTTAATAAGTAAATACCTCCTCGTTCCTGGGGTAATTCGTTTATGCGTCTGTATTTAATTATGTCTGGATATTGAAAAGGTCCATAATATGCCGACATGGCAGAAAATATTATATAAACTCCAGAATACCTATACAGAGGTTCCACCAAGGTCGGCAAACTTGGCTTACGTTCGCAAAATTATTTCTTTTCAATCTTTTTAAGGGATGAGGCGTAACTACGGCATTAATCAACGGATATTTATATTCACTGCCTTTAGATGCAGGGGGGTGTGATGATAAGTAATGAATGATTTCTGCTCATTTTTTCCTCCCTTTGAAAGATTTTTATCTCAAGTTTCATCCTTAAATTTATCTCTAAACTTTTATTATAGGTACAGTACGTCGGAAGGCGGCAAAGCTTTTAGTTTTAATTCCATTATCGATTCTGAAAGAAAGTCGTGAAAAGACCTACGAGTAGCATCAGGATACAAAGGAATATCGTATATAACACATTTATATATGTATATATCTGTTTTATTTGATTTTACATTTATATAAGTAACCTTTTACATTTATGTACGTAACCTTTTACGTTTGTGTGTAATAATCACGACTTGCTATCACATTTATGTGAAGCCAAGTTTTTATATTTCCGTCACGTAAAATATTAATTTAATTGACGTATCGGAGTGAATGAACGGAGCGTGATAGTGACTACTGGAAACAGGGTTTGAGAGTACAAAGGAACTTGTTTAACGTGAAACAACATGGATATAAATATTTTTTCGTGTTAGAAAGAGTAAATAAAAAAAACTCACTTATGTTTTATTTATTGACGTAATACAAGTATTAAAAAAATCCTACTGCATAATTGTAAATACGCGCTTTTTGCATTAACAGTGGTCGCGATATTGGAGCAGTTTTAGACCTAGTTTGTTTGAACCAAATGAGCAATTCAACCTCTAAATCTTTGTATTCGGCCGTTATTACACTGTGCTCCTAACATATTTCTTTCTTTCTCTCTCTCCCTCTCCAGCTAATTGTCCAAGTTTCGTTTCCGTACAGGCTTCCACTAAGCTCCATAGTTTTGATTAATTTATTAGTGGATGATTATTTTTTATAGTTCAATAATATGAATAAGTTTTTATTAGAATCGCAGATTATAAAGTTTGATATGTATCTGGTATAAGCAGCTGAAATCTTGTCAAGATTATTCATCATATTCTCAGGGTTGCTGTGCGTCTGACCACATTTCTATAGACGTCGTAAAATTCAAAACCCTCTCAGAATCTGCCATTTCGTTCTTGGCCGGCTCCATCTCGGTCTCGGGGTAGGAGGAGAAAAGGAGGAGGAGGTTTGCATTAAAGGTTCCACGAATCACAAATGAGCAAAGATGTTTACGACAAGAGCCATTGTGTACCATGCCGGGAATAAATATGCAAATGGGGCAAACCATTCTTCGTGCATTATTGTAGTGTCGTAATTTCAATAAACCACTTTTGCAATAGTCTCCTCTCCGCCCTTAATCTTGCATTGTAATCTTGTTTCATTCATGCTACTGTTCATCTCGATTAAGTGATTGAATCATTAAAAAGAAAAAAAACTTCCCCCTGAAATAATTCTAATGTCCATGAAATGTTATTTAGGTGAAAATTTCACATTTAATCAATTGTTTGCTTCGTATGAAGATTTTGTATTGTTAATAATATTACCGGATTATATCGTGCTCTGGAATTAATTTTTCTTTCTTCTCTTTTTATAATATTTTTACAGTTATTAGTGATGCCCCCTCATTTTTAGAAGAACCCCTCAAGAAAATTTGAAAACTTCGTTTTTTTTTTATTTATTGTATTTAGTGTTCATCCTTAGTTTCATTTTTATCGTATCGTTGTCAAATTATTTAATTAATTGTATAATTAGTTTCTTAAATATTGTTCTATTTGTTGTTTCTTTTATTAATACAAATGAAATTAATTAATTAGAAAGATATACGTAAAAAATCTAATGGAAAAAAAATTGCAATCGGGATTCGAACTTGGACCTTTTCCTATCCATTAGCAATTTGTGGATTGATGTTTGATGGTTCTCTAGCCAAATGTGGTCGGTATTTTATAATTTTTATTTTTGCTGAGTCTGCTGTGTAATTGAGTAGTTTTCTGAATTTTTATATTGATAGATTAATAATTTTTTTGCATACATTTGCAAGATTATCGGAACTTCAAATTTATTGAATATTTATTTTTAGCTAGTTCGACTCGGCATTACTGTTACTTTTATTATAGCCCTTTGCGCTCAGAATAGTTGTTTAATATTCCATTAAAACATAATTAGAAGCGAGATTGCTAGAAAAAGGTATTGAACTTATAACACTCTAATTAAAACCTGTATTTGAAATTTAAGGTCTGTCTTCTCGTCCTGCCTCTACTTCTAGTATTCAATATATCGTTAAGTCGAACAGAAGTGTGAAGATGTTTAGTATTATAATAAATTGCTCATCTAAAATTATTGAAACAGTTTTCTACTCAAATTTAGAGAAAAATATTCATCTCTATAAATTTCTTACGTCCTGTATTAAGTTGTATGAAACCTTTGTAATATTTCGTTTAAACAAATCATTTCACTCCCTTTCGCAAATGAAGAAACGAAGAATAAATTCCAAAGCTATAATAACACGGAACGGTGCCTAAAAAATTTAAGCTATTAATTTAAATTGATCTATTTTCAAATTGTAAAGTATAACTTTGAATGTAACAAAAGTTTGACAACTAACTTTATAGTTTCAACGGTAAATAACGGACCTCGCTCAGTGATTCTTTCGTTGAATATTGAGTTCTCTGAAATAACTTAAAATATCTAAAATAAATTTTATTAAAAAAACTTTAATAAACTTAAACACTTTTAATTGTTTTTCATACATCATCATCGTGTCTTTTATGGAGATTCTTTATTATCTCGTTTATATACGGACATATATATTCACAGAATAAATATATTTGTTATATCTCAATTAAATTTATTCTTCTCAAATTATTACGTTATTTTATTTTATTTTTGATTATGATATTTTTATTACAGCTTACTTTTTAAATTCCAAATTTTGTGTATTTTAGTGAATGGAATCTTCATTGTGTTTTTAATTTTAACAAAATTTTAAAACCTCGCTCCTTTTACGTGCTTATTTATGGCATTCTTTGTTAAATTTATTTCCTTTTCGTTTTATTACTCTTCTAACATAATTACATTCTTTTTTAAAATAAGATGTGTACAAAAAGGTGTCAACGACAATATTCTTACGACTACATTTAATAATTATGTTTCTTCTGTAGAAAATTCCGTCATGAAGTAAATCTCTTTTGAGCGAATAGCCATTTAAAACATTTTAGATTTTCTATAATGTCGCTTGCGAGTGCGGAGGTTATTGCATAAGCAAAAGTTTTCTTAGATGACTCTCGAGTCGAGGGTTGTCGTATCCTATACTACCAAGTGCCTTGACAACAAGCAAATTGATCCCTTAATACATTATTTATTTGTCATTTTATTTGGTGCATTTTCAGGGCTGGGAATGGACTGAAACAATCAGGTTCTTGAGATTCCACAGTACAGTACATTGCCAATTCGTGGAATACTCGCAAATATGACTCCGGCTCGTGGTATCTTTTCATTTACAACTCCAGCTCGTTATTTTAAATTCAATTAAAATGTTAATACATTTATCTATTGGCGATACAGTTTATTTTATTTATTTATTATACATAGATATTTAGGTTAGGCACATACATACAACTTTTAATCGCTCAACTATTCAGTTATATGTCAAAAGGGTATTGGATCATATGGAAGAGCGCATATTATCGACACG
Organism: Eubasilissa regina; assembly: GCA_022840565.1. Taxonomy (NCBI): domain Eukaryota; kingdom Metazoa; phylum Arthropoda; class Insecta; order Trichoptera; family Phryganeidae; genus Eubasilissa; species Eubasilissa regina. The sequence continues at coordinate 3,791,702 of JAINEB010000020.1, forward strand.
ATAGTTGCTCGATAAAAAAAAACAAAACACTTATCTACATTGCCATGTATTGGCGTGCGCATACACTCGACTAAACAGTCGATCAGCGACCGTTCACTTGTATTGGAGTACGCACACGAATGTTGGGAGATCTCATTGGCAACTGATTGATTGTCTGCGTACTTCTAACATCTAAACAGTTTAGTCGAATAGAAATCGAGGCCGAACATAGAAAAAAAATGGTGATTAATTAATAACATTCTAACATATTTCACATGAACAAGAAAATGAAATGAAAAAGTATAGCACGGTTTAAAAAAAAAATTTATGAACACAAAAACAAAAATAAGGATTTACATATTGCATCGAAGAATTTTGTTAATAAAATTTTAAAATATTGGCAATGAAACAATATATATATGAATATGGGTGAAGAAATAATTGTAAGCTCGGTATATACACGGTGTAATCCAGAATTGGTTCGACTTCTAGGAATGTTGAAGTTGCGATCGTAATATTTGCAACGGAACATGGAAATTTATTAATGACAACAAGGGCGGACAACATTACATTGATTTTGACAGTATTTGTATAAGTTAAAAGTATCAAGTGCTATTCGTATGCTTTTTAAACTTATAATATTAAAAAAAAATTGTGAATCTACATAGTAGTGCCGGGGTAATTGCAATATATAGTTTAGAGTTCGCATGAACTTCTTTTGAACTATTTACATTTTATCAACGTATATTTTTTTTACTTTTATACTTTGATACTTTGTACACTATAAATTTACTTTATATATGTATGTTGACTCAATCTTGCTTTACTCTTTTTATCTTTATAGATTGAATATAACAATTTATCTTATTTTTACCTTGTTTTGTAGGTTACTACTATACCGGAAAAGCAATGTCTGCTATAAAACGGTAAAATACTAGTGTAGCAGACAGGGCACCGTCTTACATGTTCTTACTTTGCTGTTATGTTTTATCTTTAATTTTGTAACAATATAACACACTAGAGCTGCCAAACTCAACCTGCTGCCCGCCATGCTTTTATGTGCGGCCCGAAACATATTTATTATCAGGAACGTGATCAAAAAAAAATCTGGCATTCAAAGTTTTGAATATCTTGAGATACGCGAGAACATTCATCGAACTGACGCCGGCGGCACTTACCCACCCTTCCCGGGCCTCGCGCTTAACTCTGGTATTGTACTGGTAATGTTTTTATTTATTTAGGGCCGGTTGTTTTAAATTGCTTAAACGAGTTTAAAAGACAAACTCCTGTCATTTTACAACCGGCGATTTTTATGGTTTAAGAACAAATTGGTTGTTTCACCCATGTATAGTTTCAACAGATCTGGTTTAAGAGTGGTGCTATTGTATGTATATGCTTGATTTATTCCCAAAAAACAAATTTTCGATAAACCTATACGGGAATCGATTCACCGATTCTCACCTTGATGATGCATTGAGGGCAGCATGTAGCAATTATAAACCCGATTTGTCTAAAATAGTAAAAAAATTATCTCAGTATCAAAAATCACACCAATTTTAAAATACGTTTGGATACGCGTTAGTTTTGAGTTATATTTTTTTCATTATTGTATTTTGAACTGGTATTGGCTGGTGTGCTGATAAGCGATAAGTATTATTATCATTCTGTTATAGTTAAATTTTTTTTATTGATTTATCAAGTGGCGGCGCCCCTAATCTTGAATCAAACGGGTTTCAATCAATACTGTTTTTCTTAAATGAATTTATTTTTTCGTCATATCAGTATAATGTTGCGGCCCGCGTAACTAAGTTAACATACGTATGTGACCCGAAGAAAAAAAATGTTGAGTATGGCTGCGCTAGAGTATGAATCTAAAAATAAGTAATTATTATATATAATATATGGTTATTCAAAGTTAATTTTAGTTACGAGTTAGAAAAAACGCATCAGTCGGCCGGCCAACCATATGTATACAATTGTGGTAGTATCGTAACATTAGTTAACACTTTATAATCTATAATTTTGGACAGTATCGCGCGTTTCCGTTCATTACAATTTTTATTTGCTTCGAGTCCTGAGTTTATTACAAGAATAGCCTTTCTTATTTGAAATGCATGTAGTACATTTTTTCCATCCAGATATTCGTTCCTCTTCTTCGCATTTTAATGAGATATTTCGCAGAACAGTCTTCTATAAAACTACCACCACAGTTAGGCGGTGTAATTTTTCATTAAAAGTAGACTTCAATGTGTTCCGTTACGCGTTCATTAGCGGACAGTGACGCCGCTAAATCTGGTACCGATTTTTTTCCGTCTGCGATTCTTTTTATCCGCACCCAGTTAATTACCCCCGTAGCGGATAACGAGGGAGATTAATCACATCTGTCCGCCACTGGAGGGCGGGGCTTATTTGACGGTCGCTAAGGGCGGATCATATCCGCAGAGCACCATTGTTAACGGCGCCGTGTCGTCGCTTCAAAGGTGCGCTAGTGTAACGCCGCGTTAGGTGTAACGTGTAACGTGTAGACTTTACCGTTACTGCGTAACAACGGTTACACGGGGTACACTGTACAGATGGTGTTAAATTTACTCAAAATTATCTTAAAAATTCGGGTTGTCAAACTAAAATGTAAACACATTTCTTTATTTAATATAGTTTTTAGATGTTAGCAGCTAGTAAAATTGGGTAAATTTCGCCAAGACTTTGGTTTTAGTAAAAATTATAGCGTTTTTTAAAAAAAATTACATGATAACTTTCTTACTAATTTATTTAGTATCACTGTTTACTCAAAAGGGTGGTAGGAATTTGGTATAGGTACAGAACAATAAGGGCTTAAGGACCAACCAGAAAGAACACGACTTACCTGGATTTTCTTGTAGTATTCACATTTCTCCCGAACTTCAGGAAACTTCGATAATTAGCACGAAGCACTGTGATACACAATAGCAGTTTCGGCACGCACTGCGAGAAAACCGAAACATTAGCCCCAATAACTTCAAGTCAATGACGGGCACGAGCAGGATGTTCACTCTTTCTTCTTGACAGTTCACTAGTCATAAATCACGCACAGAAAAAGGAATAGTAAACCTAATGGAGCATCCACATGCTCACGGCGTCTGGCGATCTGGTACTTTCATAAATACCGAACAATCACAATTTTAAAGTTACCATCGGATATCTTAAATTTTAAATAGCTATTGTAATAGAATTATCATCGGTGCCACTACTCATTATGAGTTTTGGCTGCGAGTCCATGAAACGTTTGCACTTTGTCTGTTTCCCGTAGATCATTTCTAGTTTCTTATACCCATAGCTGCGATGCTTGCTATTACACCATCCGACTACCTACCTTAACATGTTGTCAAGAAATCTTAGGTGACAGGCTGTTCTCCACTATGGCTATGTGGCTAGCCCAACGGTCTCCAAACAATTTGTATAGCTCGTAGTCATCATCGTTTGAAAATCTTCTTCTCAAAAATATCCAGAGTATCGTAATTTTTTCCCATCGGCATTCATTTAAAATTTTAATCGAAGTTATATTTATTATGTAAAATTTCCCTCCCTTGCAGTGAATGGATATGAAAACCTACTGCATATTTTTTTTTACAGAATTTACGTGTAGATATGATTTTCATTTTATAAAATTTACACATTCCAAATTAATGTAATTTTAAAAACAACACACATATTGTAAATCTTGATTTCTGTTATTCATTTAATAAAATCTCTTCAAAAATAATTTTATTTTTACAATAATATTTCAAAGATCGACAAATCATTATACTATTATCGGATTCGTCTGAGATTTCATCTTCTTTCTAGATCTTTCTGCCGTCTATTGACTTAAAATAAACTACAGGTGGGAAGAAGTATGTAGGTATATTTTATTTTATAAATGGAAATTATTAGGAAACAAATTAACAGTATTTCAAAATTTTAGTGATTAAGTGGAAGTTTCGTGAATGTTCACTGTAATTAACTGTAAAAACTTAACCATTTTATTACAATGTTGTTTATTTCACACTACACTTTAATTAAAAATTAAATCATTTTTGACGCTTAATGGGTCATCTTCAGTAATAAACTAAATCTCAAACTATGAGATAGACTGCTTGGCGGGGGGGTGGGATTGGGGGGGGGGTATGTGAGTGGTGTTAGGAAGAGAGGTGTTTTTGTGGTAATTTTTTATTTAAATAAAAAGAGATTTTACAAATTTACAATTGAGGAGAATGTACAAGATATTAAAACTACAAGCACAAATCCCGGTCCTGGGTCGCCCTCACAGCTAACCCCAGGGTCTCTCCAGTCAGATGTAACTATTTATCTACCGTTGTGGCACTCTTCCAGGTCTTCTTCGGCCCTTGGTTGTGGCCCGAATAATCTTCTTTTCTAGGCTATCACTGACACATAATCTGGCCAAAGAATTGGAAAAATCTTTTGTTCACTGTTGTGGATAAATAGGGAATAGGAAAAAAAAAACATAGATGGTATTGTAAAACTTGAGAATACATATTGTATGCGAATACATTATTAAGAGTCTTTTTTTCATATATAATGAAAACACATATCGTGTACGAACTGATATTATTAGCATTAAAATGTATTATACGTATTTTATATAATTTAACGAGAAAACTTGATTCAGAAGTACAATAATATTCCTGTACCAGATTTGCGGAAAACACCCGACGCCCCGTGACAAAGGAAAATCCAAATGCGCCCCGTAATCCGTCCACTACAATCTCCCCTATTTTCGCCGCTTTCAGGTTTATGCACTCATCCCTCTCACACTGATTACCATCAGTTTCACCTGAAAGAGAAGTGTTGCTGTGTCTTTTTCAGGAAACGGCAAATACCCGCCCGGGCTACCCATATTCAAGAGGCGGCTTTCTTTTGGACTAATCCCGTTTTAGCTGCGGTTGGATTTCGTTTATTTATTTCCATTGTAACAGAGATATTGTTACTGTCACACTGTGTGACGTGGTCTTTACTATTCTGTCAGTAATATGAACATTTCTTTAATTTTTTTTTTCTATTAAATTCCTCTTGTCAAACAAAATCATTAGAAACGTAGTGTATTTTGATTGTAAAAATAATTCACAGTGTTAAATACGATTTTTACTGTATATATTTTTACTTTAGTTACGAATTTTAGACACATGAACTTGACTGTCAAAAATGACGAGCCTAAGAAAACCGCGAAGTACGTATTTCTCATTTTGTGGGTTATCATGTTTTTGCCAGTGCTGATTCTAGCGCAAGAAATCGCGTATATAGAGTATCAGAAGAAAATATTATTACATATTACTTTCAATCCAGTGACAGAAGCGACCCAGTATTTGCAACAAGTTTTGTAAAAAAAACGAAAGCCATTCAATGCTTAAATCAATAATTTGCACTCCGCATAGCTTACTTTGCACTGCCAAATTTCTTGAGCGCCAAATGTTATTGCTCAACATACTAAATAAAAATATATAAATTAATGGTTATATAATTTATTAAATCAATAAGCCGTGCGCAATTAATTAGTTCATTTTTTATTTAATGGAATATAATATAACTAACATATTTAATGGGTAAATATAACTTCCTTACTTACTTCCTTACTTCGCTTATGTCGCATAGCACTCAGTTCATGTTGCGTGGCAACCTAAAACAATCAGCTATCACGTGAAAGTGGGCGGATATCGCGACAACAATTTAATTATTTTGTTATTGTATTTTCTTAAAATTTATTAATTTTCCAGTCATTGTTGACGCTTTATTTCTAATTATGTGTATTTATTGTTTGATAGCTTAATTATATAATATACAGTTAACTAGTATTTAAAACCCTACCTGGGACGTCATTTAAGCGTCGCTTTTTCTGAACTGAGTGTTCTTCTATATTAATTAAACCAAACTCCTTAAAAATGATTTAATAACAAACGTCAATAAAAATATTTTTACGTTTTAACTTCGAAAAACGATCGTTATGAAATATTAGCACCTACCTACACAATATTCGTATCAGAAATATTATTGTTAATTTAAATTATTACACCTACCTACCTACAGTACAGCAGCATTAAGCGGTTATAATGTTTAATTTTCGGATCATATTTGTTTAATATTTTGAAAAATGTACCTTCAGAACTAAAAGGCCACATATTCACTTTTCAAAGAAAATTGACACTTCACTCTAAAGAAATTTATTAGAATGACTGATTTTATATTTGAGTTTATATTTTTCAGAACACTTGTATTATGCCCTCGATACAGAATTTCTCTAGTGAGACGGGCACAGTCCAAACATATTTTTACATTGTATTATATAGTTACAAATAAATAAATAATATTTATTTTCGTGACGTATATTTTTTTCCTAATGCAATATACCACCTACCCGTAAAGTATATAATTTCGTTTAACATGTTGTGTTACATACATTTTGTATAATTTACCTATATTTTTTATTTTAATCTTACACACCACACACAATTTGATTAAAATTTATAATACATATAAATGATTTACTATCATTGCCTACTTTGGAACATGATGAAGTCTAGTTATATGACATCAAATCCAAAAAAAGAATGCGAACTAAGTAAAACGTTACTCATTAGTATATACCCTTTCAATATAAAATATTATATTCTATAAAAAAATACTAAATCATCCTCGTAATCATCCAAAATGTAAGAAAGCTTTTATTCTGATGAACTTTGTAAAATCTGTTAAATAATAAATTGAAAAATAGGTAGGTAGGTGCGTACTCGCAATATTTTTTGTATCCCCTTATATTTTCCATGAATAATATTAATTGGTAGCGTCCGCTCTATGTCTCGACGACAAGAACAAGCGTCCAATTCCAATCAACTAAGAGGGCGGAATATTTTCTCGTTCATCTCGCAGATATTATACACATTTTCTTTTGTTTTCAGGGCATTTTTTCCCCGCTAATATTTTCTAAGCTGTTTTGAATTTAGAATTCCGATCACGTAATGCCGCATTCTTGCGTAAATGCGGATCCGGTGGGGGGCGAGCAGTTCAAGTGGGGAAGCGACTCGACAAGAGAGGATATCGCAAAATCATATTTTTAACTTGAGTGTCTTTTTAAACGTAGTAAATTTACATCATAAGAATGTCTGTTTCGGTCTTCGCTGTGCAATTTTTTAAGCATTTGGTTATTACAATGGATTATAAAAATTAACATAGCGCTAAGCCACTCGAGAAGCTTAAAACTTTTAAGTATTCGAAAATATTCTCAAAACCGTTTCTTTTTGACGCCCTACCACCCCGCTACTTATTCTTTTAGGATTTCTTCTAGAAAAACTTTTTATCCCAGCTTTGAATTATAAAGCATCCGCAACAATATTGTGTACATATTTTTATATTTAAATTAATATTTAATTCTCTCTTGTATCTGAGAATAATATTTTTGTCTGTGTAGCATTTTCTATCTAGATCTTTCAGATTTGCTTCTGTTTTCTCTGTTTCTTCATTTGATTCCCCCTTTTATAATATTTGAGTGATCTATTTTCCTCTTCTGTTTTGGATAGTATTCATTACTGTCCTTTTATGTTTAAGCTTTCTATTTATTATTTCCTCTAGCTAGGATTTCCTTCCATCTAGCTTACTTCAGCACCAGTGGCGTAGCAATGAATCACCGCCCCCCGAGCAAACACGTTTACCTCTACAATTTTTATTTATTTTTAATTGAAAATAATTACTAGAGAATTATTTTCTAAAGTTTATTTACACTATTAGGTACATACCTTATAAATAGTTAATATAAGGGACACATATTTATCACTATTACTGGTTATTTCTGCAATAGAAGAGAAAGTTCTTATTCCTTAATCATTTTTTTGCAACGTAAAGTTCTTTATAAGCTATTTATTTATTTAAAAAGCCATTTTTAAATTATTATATTCACTGTATCAAGCATATTATCACTTCAGAGAAAACATGTAATTAGTTTAATTTTTGTTCACTTTTATTATGATTTTTGTTTATATAGATTAAAAATGACCTATTAATTCTACTAGTTGGTACCACGAAATTATTTCATATTTGAATTTAGTTATATCAGTTTTTTCATTCGTCACTAAGGTTATATTAAACCTGTGATTGTTGCGATTGTTGAATTTGTTCAGCGATTTCGGTTCCCCGAATGCTTGCCTAGGCTGCCCATAAGATAGCTACGCCACTTCAGCACGACGCCCTAAATGCTTCTTGCCTTTTTTCTTTTCTTATATAGGAAGAACGGCAGATATGTATTTAAATAAAGTAATAGTTTTTTGTTTTCAATGTTTTTTTGAAAATATGCACGCGATATTCTTGTTAAAATTCGATCTTATAATTGATATTATTGTTTTGAAAACATTTCATTCTGAATAATTTACTTAAATTTTAATCTTTTTGGTTTTGTTAATTTCTTCATATTTAGAGCTATCTTGCCGTTGCTATACAATAAGTACCACATATTAGATTCACAGCCATTCTCAGAATTTATAAGAAAAATATATGTTTTCGGGCCAACTCAAGTGCCTTGAGGGACGCCCGAATAAACCTACATTACTTTTGATACTTGAAATAGTTTTTAGGACACGATATATGGCTTGTATTAAAATGAGGTCACATCGGTTACCAGCGTAACGGCAATTTTTCTCTCTCGATAGAACAGAAGGTCGTTTGTAATTTACCAAGTGAAGAATTTTTAAATATCACCATTGAAATCACGCTGTCTGCTATCCTTGTTCCTTGTTACCCGTGGGTCAGGCGTAATGGATTGCCAGGATTACCCCCGACGCGGACGTAACGGACGAACCGCTCATCCGATTTATTGCCCTATTTATTTTATCCGATAGTTTTTCCAAAGAGTTCGCAAGATGGCGTTCGCTTCGTTGCTTCCATTTTTTGCCTGTCTCGAGATCTGCTTTAAGAGGATGAGTTACAAAATCATACTGCGATTACTCGACAGACAAAGGTCACTCTCATTTCAGAGCCGAGACATTGGAATCTGTGTGCCTTTGAAGATGACTACATTTCACTGAAGATAACAACCGCTGTCGACCTCCGGATCATGATCGAAATCCATCTTTAGTGACAATAAAAACCCTTTTATGAATTTTCAACAGTTGCTCGGAAATTTAAAAACACTAAAGTTTAACATTAAATAAACGGCGTATACAATCACAATAGATTTTTGTAATAATAAAGCATATTATATAACTGTATCTTCTATATCTTCGCCTTACTCTCAATGAGTGCTGTCGTGATTATGGAGTTGCGGCTGGAGGGCATGGGTGATTTGTCGCCATTTATTTCAGTCCGTGGCATTTCAAGAGCGGGCTCTGCATCGAAGTTCTAACCATGTCGGTCCATCATATTTGTGATCTTTCACTTGATCTAGTTTCTTCTACCCTCAATTGGATCACCAATTTTTTTATAGTGCTCTCATGGCTCAAATATCCAAAGATTCAGAGCAGTATTGTTGAATATAGGCGGTGTTCGATGTTTAATCTTCTTTAATCGAGGCATTCGTTCTGCGAACCGTTCACGGTGGGCAGAGCATGCGTCGCCAGTTCCACATTTTTAAAGTGCCTATTCTCTTGCATTCCCGTTCTTTCAGAGTTCACGTTTCAGCATCATAAAAATCTAGGTATAAGAGTTCTGACATATTTGTGATCCTGGTTATGCTTCGGTCTTGAGATTGTCCATAGCAGACCGTGTCATGGTGTTTTTCCTCCTCATTTCTGCCTAGCAGTTTCCCCTATATACGTTATTAAAGATCCTAGATAACTTCTAGAACACTTGAACACTATTTAAAAATTACCCTCTCCCACACCAGGAATCTTGCCAATCATCGTGGGACACAAATGGATTCGTATAAAGTACCAACTACTCAAACGAGACAACATGGAGTGTTCTTTGTAGGTACATGTAGAAATAATTATGCTGTTAACTCGCAATATCGCGGATGCATCGACTTGGTAAGTTGAATTTCGTTGATATTTTTCTTTGCAGGAGCATACTTGTGCTGAATAAATATTTGTATGTAAATTATACTTAGTTTTTTTTAATGTTATATTTAAATGTCAATTAAAATGTACTGTTATATTTAAATTAAATAAAAATTTATTCTTATGTAAAAGCCCACAAGGTCATTGATGGAAATAAATGTATATATGGAAAAATATTCAAAAATATGTACCTATAACATAAATTGATTTTTCATTCTAAACATAATATCGATTTCTCCTACATTTTTAAGTGGCAGTAAATTATTTTTATTTGCTGTATTCAATAGAACATAACCGTATACAACATATATACAGTTAGTTCCCGAGTTACGTAACACGCGACTAACGTAAATTCGCAAGTATGTAAAAAGAAAATCTCGAAAATTAGAAAAAAAATCTGAATAGAGCTCTATTAAATTTTACAGCCAATTATTTTATTTCAAACATCTAATACTCAAGTCCCCTTCCTTGCTTTTGGGCGTTTTGTAAATTCTAACATTTGGTACGCATAAATGGAATTGTTCATTGTATAATATTAACTCGTTGACTGCTCCAAACGTCGTTCGGGGTTATTTGGTTATTCTAACGAAGCGCCAAGAAGATCGTTCGGGGGTATCGATGTGATATGTTTGAAGCCTATCAATATTTACACGGCGTTCGTGTTGAGAGGCCGCGCGTAAAGTGTCGGGACAAAGTTCGCATTGTTGAAAGCACAAAATGTGCGACATTCGACTTACGTAACATTCAAGTTACGTTAACGCATTACTTACACTTAAAAAGCAAAGTACAAATTTTCTCGTGTTGCATTTCTTATTTTATAAGACGACGGGGTTAGTTTAAAACTATTAAAAATAGTAATTATCACATTCAGCTTGTTTGAAATTGTATCCAATCTTACTCCTCGGTATCATTAATCATTTTGCAAAAGTTCTATCGGATATCTTGAAAGTGTTCAACTGCGTACAGATAATATAGTACAACGAATTTATCGAAAATGTTATATTTTGTATCGGCATAACTTTTATATAAAATCAAAAAAGCATCCGAGCTCTTCGTCGGCAGATAAATTCTCCGAAACACAAAATGTTTTCCGCCTTAATTTCTCAAGTCGGAAGAAACATTTTCTTGCCAGGTATATTATAAAAACAGGTGGTGGGTGCCGGGTAGGTGCGGCCAGGTACCCGCTCACCTGTCCTCCCGCCCCTCCGGAATATTTAGTCCGCTGATTATTGGAGTGGTGTTGCCACAATTAAAAGCGCAAAAGGCCCTCTCGTCGCCTCTCGCGTTTACTCAGTTAAGTAAGCCGGCACTGAGTAATGAGGTGCGTTTTAACACTTCAAGAGTGGAGTGCGGGGAAGTGTGTGCCCGAATCGTTTTATTCTGGTGTTAAGTTTTGTTGACATCTCGTGTATGACACTTCTAAAATATTGCATGGTGGCGCTTCGAATAATAATAGTTTGTTGTTTTGTGAGCGGCTATAATGGCCGGTGCATGGTTACGGCCCGTATTTCGTAAAACGTATTTTTCAACGTTGAAAATATAATTGATTATCAAGGAAAGGGAAATGATTTACCACAGTACAACTTAACTTACAATTATCCCAAACAAATACACAATTATTATTATATTAAAAAATTAAACTTATATATAAAATTATTTAAAAACCCGGCGGAATGGCTGTCCCGGCGGTGACACTCGAAATTGAATTAATGAGGTTATCAATTCAAAAACTGTCATTTATCAGTGGTTTAAATAGATAATTAGTATTTTATTTACTAGTAATAACAAACTAACCCTTGAAGGGTGGATTGCCTGTTAAATAGAAGAAGAAGAAGAACAAACTAACCCAACCTAACCAGTAAAATAGACTGAATTTAAAATATTAATGTTTTAAATACAAATTAAATGTATTAATTAGAAAGATATACATATAAAATCAATTTTATCGAAAAATATTGTTGTTGCTACCGGGATTCGAACCTGGATCTCTTCCAATCCGGGGAACGTACATTATTCGATTATGGTATACCCACACAGTGGATATTCGACAAATTTTCGAACCTATATGTTACACTTTTCAAATTAATATATCTATCGTTCCAGTTAACGTTTTACCTAGTTTTCGCTTTTCCAATTAATAAGTATACCTTTAAAATACGCAATACATATACAGATTTCAATTATAAATGTATATATTATCAATACAAATTAAATGTATTAATTAGAAAGATATACATATAAAATCAATTTTATCGAAAAATATTGTTGCGTCACCAGGATTCGAACCTGGATCTCTTCCAATTCGGGGAACGTGCATCAAGTGATTATGCACCACAGTGCATTGACGACAAATTTTCGAACCTACATGTTACACTTTTTCAAATTAATACATCTATCGTTCCGTTATTTGAAAGCAATCTACTTTGTTTTTACGGAATCTCAAATACTTTTGAGTAAACCGATAGGAGACGCCAAAATTAACAATTCATTTTTATTAAATTTTGGACACATTGGTACAACTTTTATATTATTAAGGAAAACTCATTCTTATTGTGCAGTTGTAATTATTCAGAACATATTGGTATTGTATAGTTTCGGATCTAAGAACATGTAGAAGCGTTGGTAAAATGTAGTTGTTGCTCTCGATAATGAACTACCTTTGGTAATTTTGTAAAAGGATCACGCAAATTTCCCCATTTGCGGTAGTGAGTTCCTTGAAAATAAAATAAATAAACGAAAAATACAAATTTTTATAATTAATATTAAATTTGGTCCAATTTTCCCACAAAGTATTACCATATTTTTGCCCGTTGAAACCCATTCTGCGAAAAGTTATAAAATATTCCACTTCGTAGTCTGTTTTTTGTCAGCACCAACTGGTGTTATAATATACTTCGAAAAAAAATCTTTTTCTAGATAAAGAATTTAAATTTATTCCACGATTTGGAGTACGTAAAAATTTTTTGGAGATGGAATTTCTTGATAATCTAGTCCGTCATACACACATATTTGAGGCTTCACGGTAATGGCAAATCGATTGTTTAATGCGCCAACATATTGGATGACAGGTGCTTGATGTATTCTGTGGAAAACAGTTGTAATTATGGTTATTTATGTCAAATTAGTGTCTTATACTCGTAGTTTGATATATAATTTTTTAGTGTTTTTAATGTTTATAACTTTAATTTTGTGTAATCTAATTCACGTATGTATAATTTCAATGTCGTTTTATTTAGTACATTTGGTCTGTCTCTAAAATATGATTTTAATACTCAGAAATATTGCTATCGCTGAGGCATTTGAGTGTTTTTTTTCTTCTAATTTTGTAACTACTTGCCGTTTTACTAATATAAAATGCGAAACAGTTTATTGGTTTAATCGACTTCTAATACCGACGAAGATACAGTGGTATTGAAACCGGTGGACGTAAAATTAATCAACCAGTTTATACAAAGATAGTTATTTGTTAAATTGATATGAATTTTAGCAATGTATTTTCGCATCACTCTCAATTTTCGTTCCTTCGTCGGTGGTTGGATGGTAACAAGTCACGCGTTGCTTTATTCCTAGGGAGTATTGGGTCACGCTTGGACTCGTTTATATGCGTGCCGCTTAGAAAGAAAATGTAAAAAAACTCTAGTATTGTTCCTCGAGAATTTTTACTGTGAAAATTCTCAATTTTTTTTTTAGTATATAATCTATGTCCACCTATAGCACATCACCCGTGTACGCTGTAAACCGTTTAGTTTTTAAAAAAGGCTATAAGGAGTTATGTCATCTTGATTACAAATATAGGGTAAAACTGGGTTATTTAAATATTTAAAACTAGCTGTAGTATGACCTTATGTATGTACAACATTTATGATTGTTACTGTGGACGGTAAATGGTATTAATAAAATAAATTTAAAAAAAATACTTCATTTAAATTCTGAAACTTGCGCTGTCAGCGCGCTCTTTTAAACATTCAGATTATACCGTAGCGTTAAGGTTTGTCGAAAAACGGTTGCGCGATTATATTTTTCAAATGATTGTGATATTTTTATTATTTGTTGTTATTACGTATACATTATTTAATATATATTACGAAGTTAGTACAAATCACACAAATAGACCTAGATGGTATCATTATTATTAGATTTGTGTTCTTTTGTTATCAATACTTCTATTTCAATAGCTGTTTTCTGTTGACATTTTTTTTTTCATATTTATTAAAAAAAAATTTTTTAATGAATGAAACAGATTATCAGCAGTTTAATATAATATAAATTAATAATTAAATTTTCAGCTATGTTGACTTGGTATCAGTTAGGGAGATCAATTATCTGGGTGTAATATTTGACAGTAAATTATCATTCATTCCCCGCATTGATTCGATAACTAATAAAGGTCTCAAAATGTTGAGATTTGTTTTGCGGACTGCAAAAAATTTTTCAGAACTGCACACCTATAAAGTCATTTACACTTCTCTAGTCAGACCTCATTGTTCACTCGACGGCGGTCGAAAGAATCCAAAAAAAGTTTTAAAGATTCATTAATTTTAAATTAAATATGCGCTTTTGAGGATATCAATTATGATTATCTCCTTAGCCGTCTGTAATTGTTAAAATTATCAGTGAAAATATGATAGACTGCCCCAGATTGTTGGTCTGCTTAACTTTCACACACCGTTGACATCATCCAGACACAATTGATTGTTTTATTACAGGGGTAATGTCAGAACACATGCATTCGTTAATTTCGCAGTTCCCAGATTGCATTCTTTGGAGAATGCAGTCGACATTTTTGCTGTAAATTTTTTGTGTCTCAACTTTAATAGTGACGGATAAATTGCTTTACTTCATATTTTTTTTATGCTGATATTATATAATTTTTTCTTTGTGCATTGCGCTTGTGATAAGATTTTCTATTATTTAAAAAAAATGTATGTTAATGCCTGAATAGGTCTTAATGTGTATAATAATAATAATACGCAGAATTAACTCGCGTTAACATAAAAAAAAACATGTATGTTAGTGAAACTTTACAATTGACGATTAATGCGAATGAAGAAAATATCTTAATTCGTACATGGCTTTTAGGTCAACTATATTGAAACATGTGACGCGCGACATTGGTCAGCTTTCGTAAGCGGGTGTGTTATTATGTTTCCTTGTAAAATATTTAAGATAATATCGTTTCATCTTTGACGGGATGAAATTATTTAAAAATGGGTTATTAGGAGACTTAAGTTTGTCATTGCTTTTGACCAAATATGTACGTTATTATCTTTCGATGTGTTACTTTATCAATTGTTTTGCTTTAATATTTTTTTAAAACTGTGTTTTTTTATAGGTGTATTTGTTTGAATTTTGAAATTTGAAGTTTTAAATTTTATTTGAATTAATACAGTAATATCACCAATAGCACTGTGCATCATACATATGAATATTTATTAAAATATATTTTATTTTTAATAAAATAAATTCATGGTCTTGATTCTCGAAAATTCCCGGAACTTGAAAAAGTCGAGAATACAGAATCCTTAATGTGTACGGAATAATGCAAACATAGAACGTATGACGTGTATTACACGTTCAAACTAATACCAATTATTATTCAATTTCTATTTTAAACTAAGCCTGTGTCATGAAGAATGTATCCAGGTTGGCGTTAATGGATGAGATCTCGTTATAGTAATGAAGCATTTTCACCACACATCAGTAAATGAATAGACATGAAATAAGGTGTACATATAGGAAAGGGTTTTAGAACATTAATTGCGGATGTGGGGCATTGTACACACATTTTTGTTGGAAACATAAATTTGATAGTTTATGACATATTTATGCAATAGTAAAAGAATTTACTCTTCAAAAAGTAAATCTGTGTGTAAACAAGGCGTATTTTTTACATTAATGCATATTATATTGTCAGTGTTTGAATTTTCATTCCAATCTAGTCATGTTTTTAGAAAAAGTCGCGGTATTATTTGATTCCGTAAGTGGTACAAAAATGATCACGTGAGTGATACCAAAATGAAAATATTGGGACAAGAAATTTGCTTTCGTTCATGTCTATATATTTGGTTGTCTGTGATTTTCTCCAATAAATATAGGATTACGTTTTTAATATCACGGATTAACCCAGTTTTATCCTATATTTGAAGACCTTCGTCCTTACAATGGTACGGCGTTACGTTCTACGTACATAAGTACACACGGAATAATCAACGAGTGGATGCATAAATAAAGTTGTCTTTTGTGTTTTGAAGCCCTCAAAGTGCGCTGTAAAATTTCCCGTCAAAAAGCATCGTTCTAGTTTAATATTTCCTCCCCCGTATATTGAGGCATAAATAATTACGATCCGAGGAAATGTTTAAAACAGAATAAAATAGGGCACTTGCGCGCGAATACATTTTTAAACTTTCGCATTTGGAGCAGCCGGTGAACTTCGTGGTACAGTGGCGGCAGGCGTTTAAACATGTGGGTCACCATACTTTGATGTAAACATGACACAAATTTTTTATTGTAAATAATACACAATGTAATAATAAATGTCCCTGTAATGTAATAAATTATAGACAATGTATAATTTATTACATTACAATGTAAATAATACATAATGTAATAATAATGAGTCCCTGTAATGTAATAAATTACTATTACAGGGACTCACATTGTTGTTGTATTCCCAGCTTACAGATGATGTTGTGTTCAATTTTCCCTCTAAAGCTGGTCATACACGCAACGGTATACCTGATAGGTATACCTGTTGAGGTAAACATGACAAGTTAACCGAAGCTCAACTTTGGCCATACACGTAGCGGTTAACCTGTGACAATCTCTCAGTCAACCACTGCATCGGTATAGCGCAACTAAGATGATGCGGTAGCGCTAGTAGGTCTTCATCATCATCCTACGAAAGAAAGAAAACTCCGACAATAGTGGTGTAATGGACAATAATGGTTGTTGAAAAAACCCAATACAGTCATGTCAATTAAATAAATTAATTATATATTCAAGATTTAACGTTGTTGGGGAATTACTTTCTAGTGTACTACTAATTAATTAAATATAATACATTTTTGTTGTGAAGTTGTATTTTCAGAACAGAGTTCTGTCGTATTTTAATACAAATTAAATTACTGCAGTTTCTGTGCATAATGATGCACAGAAAAAAATCTTTCTATCGAAAAAATATTTAGTTTATCGTAATTTAAAGTTGATTGCTTTTAAAAATGGAATAGTAGATGTATCGATTGGAAATATTACAGAATATTTGTTCAAAATGTATCGAAAATGTATTCGATTGCTATAGTTAAAATGCAGAACGCGCTTCCCCGTGTAGGAAGAGGTCGAAGTTCGAATCCCGGTTTAAATAGATTTTTTCTGTATATATTTCTAGTTGATTCATTTAATTTATTGAACAGTTGTTAATAATCATAATAACAATAACAGTTCAAATAACGATTTAACCATTTCTAATAATGAGCACCTGAAAGATTGTCAGCACACTACGTTTTTAATTTACATAAGTAAAATTATGTTATATCTAATAAATTATCAATCAAAATTATTTATATTTATTATAAATTAACACATAGTACATAACACTAAAATATTAGTGTCGATAAAACCACTCATGAAGGTTTTTACTTTGCTCAATTCATTTTGCTTAGCGTACACTAGCACTCTCGTCTTAAAAGGAACATTGCTCGTATTTTTGTTCTATTATTACTTGTATCAATTTATTTCTTACTACTTATTAATTATAAACACGGCATAACCCAACCCACCTCATTATCCTTATCGATGTGTAATATTAAAAATAGATATATGTTTCCGTCAGTGAAAAACAAACGTATTTGGAATCCCATGGAGACATAAAACAAACAAGATCTGCTGTCAAACCATCGAAGAATTTAGAAATAACAAATAATGTTTCGCGTGTGTTTTGCATACTCTAAATCTTTCGCGCCATGCGGTGTTTTGAATACACGTCTTCGCTTCAAACTACTACAACCTACTTCAAACGTGGTACTATTTTATATAATAAAATATTTTTAGTCCTCAATTTAATAGCTTGAAAAATTTCCCTATAATAAATATTTTTCACTAACAGAAATTATCTCACATATGTGTACTTTCACAAAAACATGCTTCCGAAAAAGTGTGTTTCTTACACATGAACATAACCACTATTGACAACGCAGCCCGTAGTAATTTTACAGCAATGATATTAGCGGCATCACATAAATCCATGCCTAGGGTACGCCACTGGTAGATATTAACGGATTTATTAGAAAGTGTTAATATAAAATACGTATAAATAAATTTTATTGCCTTGATAATAAATAGATGCGATAATTTAATGGACGTCACTGCATACACATTACCGCCCCTTTGTGAGAATTTCCTAAATGTTTTCTCGGTGTTGCGAGTTTGGGATTCTATCTTTCTGTCTCTCTCCATCTTTCTTTCTCGAAATATCTTCGGGCTAAATGAAGATTTGTTACACGCTTCTGTATTGAGTGAAATGTATTCAATTTCAATATAATTTTCAAAACATTTTAAATAATGAGTAGCTCTTCAGTTCGCGGAAAAATTACTTGTCAATCATTTCTTCCTTCGCTTATTGGAGGTCGTTTGATGAGCACAAAGTAATTATTAGATTATATTTAATACTGAAATAAGATGGGAAATCGTTCGTCACGTAAATAGTTTATAAATGCTATAGATTCTTATTTTATTTAAAATGTCAACTGAAATGCAAAACAAAAATGATGTATTTGTTTTGCATTTCAGTTGATATTTTACACAAAAAGGAAATTAGTATATTAGTGATAATTATCGGACTTTTATTAAAATTTCAGTGCGGCACAATTGACAAAACATATTAGATTTAATACAATACACATTTATATCGTGGTGATGGTTTGTGGTGGCCGGGGGGAGAATTTCTGGTTTGCGCAGGGTCCTAAAGAGTAACTATGCAAAATTTGATTTAGATCGATCAAAGGGATTGTTTAGAGATCAAAAAAATCCAACTGTGTTCAAATAAACAGTTTAATGTCTTCCAGGTTTTCTCCATTTGAACGCAGCTACCTAAAGTATCGAAATGGTCGATTTACGATCTAGTTGATGGCCCGCGTTTTATATGACGTATATTCTTGAAAATAAACTAAAAATATTAGTATAGTGAACATCGCCGTAACAAATGGGCACTACGGATCTGTATCTTTAGTGTCTGCTTAAAAATAAATCGTTTACGGTAAGATTTTACGTTTTACACATATACTGTTATTTATTTATGGCAAAAATGTACATAAATCGAACATTTTTATGGCACCTTGAATGTTAAAGACAAGGTTTATGTGACGGTTGACATTTGAAAATTGAATACTGATATAGATATATATGTATAAGGGGGTTTATTTACCCCGAGGAATTATGGAGAGGTACTGTCGACGTGATCAAATATGATACACTTCTGAAAGTACTTCTGCTTCATCACCCTCTCCACTGTATCTTGTTACGTACAGGCAGTGAACACACATCATCAAAACTTTGTTCAGTGAGATACGTGTTGGGAGTAAATCCCGGATATTGTGGCATGTGCGTGTTATGTGGGGGTTTATTAATAATTATAATACTATGTCGTGTCTTCCTAGATATATATACAATCGTATGTACAATATGACATAATCGCCATTCACATTGCGACGATATTTATAAAGAAAAAAGCGTGCATACATATTATTATTTTAGTGGTAAATTCACGATGTATTAATTCAAAAATTTCATTTAATTCTAGATTGATTTTGATAATTCAACTACTACATTTTATGGTGATAGGCGTCGCGCCAGTCAGCAACCCGCAAACGCGTCAACGCCGCAGTCGACCGTTAAACATCAAAAGTGATGTTACTGATAGAATAAAACTTTACGTGTAATTTAAATTATATATATTTTTTAAATATCTGATAAGAGTATTTGTATGCGTTAATTGTTTAAGTTGGGTTGTTCTATAGTGTACAACTTTTATTTATTTGATAATAAATAATACATTCTACATTGAAAGATTGCTTTTACGGAAACACAGGCCGTGGCCGCGACCTGGCCCTTTAGCCACCTGGAGGGTCCAGCAGCAACGATAATCAATTTGTAAATCAAATAAAATAAATATCAATACAAAATTTGAAACTTTAAAAACATTCCTTAACATTATTGTGTTTATACTGTTTAATTTTATTGTTTATCTAATTTATACATTTTTTACTTTTGTATATCCAATGCGATTTGAATATTTTTAAATAGAAATATCGCTGATCATAGTTAACAACTATCTCAATATATGCTTTGTAAACAATATGAGAAAATAATACCAAATATTATATACACCTACATCAATTCTCGCCCTCTGAATGATGTATGTACAATTTTAAGACCGAAATGAATATGAACTGCGAATTTAAATTCGAAAGCTGAAAAATAATATGTTTGAAAAGTTATTTTTCATCTAAAAGCTGGTGATATATTTTTGAAAAGCTCGGAAATGCGTCCCACTGGCGACCAAATCTGAGTGGCAAATAGGTTCAGGAAACCGCTTGACCGCTTAAGAGGGTTCGTCTTGTTCAGAATCCATGATGGGGCAATTCCGACGGACGTGGTCTGCGCCCCGCCCCGGTCGAGCCAGCCTGCGACGGAATAATTTAACAGTTTTTGAATTTGAAGTCAAAAATTATATTCTAATCCGATGTTTATTTGCGATTCTTTTTTTCTATAATAATTCAGTATTCATTAATATGTGCAATTTTCTTTGGCGACACCTAGATAAAATTCTCACACTGTTAAACCTCGTCATGATCATCTGCTGCTGGCTTTGCTCTCATCCGTGTGTCTGTGGCGACTGGGGAATTTAATATTATCTCCAGTGGTGTACCTTAATTTGGACGGTTTAATAAAATCAAAAACGTTTTCTTTCTTTTGTCGAGCTGAACAAGAATAATACAGAACGTTAGTTCTGCATCAACCCTAATGATAGACCCTTCAATGGGGTTGGGATTGAAGACGCGCGACAGAATAGATTAGAAAACTGTACTTAGAAGATTTTGAATGAACGTGAAAATCCGAGAACACTTTTAGAAGAAAAATTGTCTGTTCTCTTGGCTATGATCCGCTTCTTAATTTATTATTAAATCTAATTAGAATTAGTGATGGTTAAATCGTTATTGTGCTCGATTTTAATTACTTGATTAATCGTTGTAGAATGTAAAATTTCACCAGTTAAATCTTAATTACCAATCATTTTATCAGTCACATGACGATTACTTGATTACCATCACTAGTTACAAGTGATTAACAGATCTTGGAAAAAATTTCAGAAAAATTATTCGAGTGAATTTGAGTTAGATACTAAATTTGTTTTTTAAATAATTATGTTTTTTAAAAAAAAATAGATTCTGGTAAAGAAACAATAATATATGTTTTTATGACATCCAATAATATATGTAGTTATGACATCTTGAAGAAGAAAATTGTATTTTTCGGAACCGGTAGATGTATTTAAACTCAATTCAATGGTAATAAAAATATGAATATTAACCACAAAGTTAATATTGCTAATTTAAAAAGTAATACGTATCGTATTTTGAGAAAATCTTGTTCGTCGGAAAATAGCTTAAATTGCAATTATGTCTGCTTTATATTTTGTATAACCTCTTTGAGTGAATTTAGAAACCCATAGCTTATAAAGTTCATTAATAGTCCACGTGTAAGAGGGAAGGCGGTATTTCGGGCGAGAACCTCCTTTGCCGGGCGCGAAAGGATATTCTAAAAACAAAGCGAAACAATGTAACAATGGCGGACCATTGATAACCACACACTCTCTTGTACATACATAGTTCATTATGTGATGAATAATTCATTCAGAGGGCGGAGAGCATTTATCGTCACAGGTGTTTTGTTAGGGTAGCACCGGGCGCCTCCCCCCGCCGCTCGACCCATCCCCACCGCACCAACGCGACCCCCGATCGATGATTTTTCCCCGTTTGAATTTGTATTACCGTGAATTTCCGGCATTTCGGTTCACGACGACGTTGAGTTATTGTTCCAACCTTAAGCTGAAACACATTTTATTTTCATTGCTAAAGAACTCAAGTTGGTCCTTCGTTTCCTTCATTGTCCATATAATAAAATTGTTCGTTCATAATACCGATACGTCCTCACCCTCCCGTCTTCAATATTTTTACTGATAGTTCAGTAAATGATACATTTACTTAAAAATCTGTAATCTTCAGAAGACGTGTCTCCATATTTTTTAGTGCTATTAAATGACTACCTAATGTTTCAAATAAAAAATTATCAGAATGTTAGACAGTCTACTGAAATACTTCGATCATGTCACAAGACGTACGGATGCAATGGAGAGACTGGCGGTACAAGGCAGAGGAGAAGGGAAGATCACCGAAAGATCTGGCGATATCTTCAGCCAATGGCTCACTTCATGAAGTCGTCAGGAATTCTGCAGATGGGAACCACTGCCACCGTTGCAGCGACCACGGCTGCTCCGCCAAGACCATAACGAAAGAGAAGCTATTTAAGAATTGTGCTACAGAAAAGTTTGTCGAATATTTTAATATAAATATCCACTATTTAATCTTTTAAATGTATAATTTATGTTGTATATATATACTTTTATACATTTACATTGTAAATCCAACATTTGGAATAATGTACAGTGACTCCGTAAAGGATAAATTGTTAAAAGTAATAATCTGGTTACATCAGATTGACAGCCGAAATGTCGTAGATAACATTGACTTCGCTTTGAAAGTTCTAGAAGAATTTGTGGAACTGGTATAATCAGGTCGAGGGGAAAGGGTCTTGGTTATTTATGACAAAGCAATTTATCGAGCGAAAAGTGTGACGGCAAATTCTGGGTAAAATGTTAACTGGAACGACAGATATATTAATTTGAAAAGTGTAACATATACGTTCGAAAATTTGTCGTCAATGCACTGTGTTGGTATAGCATAATCGGATAATGCACGTTCCTCGGATTGGAAGAGAATCCCAGTAGCAACAACAATATTTTTCGATAAAATTGAATTTATATGTATATTTTTCTAATTAATACATTTAATTAGTATTTAAAATATCACAGATTTATTTTCTGAATAATTACAACTTCACAATAACAATGTGTTCCCTTAATAAATACTTAATTGATTAATAATTATATTACCTCAGTAGAAAGTGAAGTTTTCATTTCTAAATTCTCTAATCTAAGACCTCTATTATTAAAGTGTAAAATTGATATCCCATTTTCTTTTCTAAAAGTTGATTTACGCACTTGTCATAAGACGTCAAAGTCTTATTTTATTATAATATTGAGACTACTATTGTTATATTCATATGTAAGTTATACCAGTTGGCTGTACCGTATTGAAAACAACGCGTACCTAAAAATTGGTAATACGTTAGAAACGCCGGCCATAGAGGAGGTTTGAGTTACACGGCAGAACGACCCGGATTAAATGACGTAGAAATTTGGCAAAATTGTTAGTTGTCACCTTATACACGTTTGTACATGTCCACTCCCACAAATATTATATGATATATTTGGAACAAATCCGTATATAACTCCGTATAATATAAAAGTCCGGAACGAGTGCGAGTGCGGAGTGAAATTGAAATCAAATTACTCTTCGAAAATAAAGCCTAAAGTTGGACGGGACTTTCGCAAAAAGGAAAAACGAACTTTCCGGAGTGTTCTGGTATTTTCATTGTTGGTCGGGGGCCGTATCAATTGTGAAAATGCGGCAAAAGAAAATATTGAAAAGTCTCCACCTATACTTTATAAATTTTTCCAATGAAAATTATTTTTCCTTCCATTTTCAACTTCTCGTCTGATATTAAAATTTTCGTTTATTATTGTTTGCCATCGGACAGTAGAAGTATTTGTTTGTTTTTAATTTCAAAAAGTTTTTGGTTTTATGACGATGGACGGTTAAGGTGATACAGGGTGTTTGGAAACAATAGTGAACCCGATTGAATCCCCTGAGAGGAATATTTGGAATTGAGAGTATGAAAGTGGTTATTAATTTATTTAAACCGATTTTTGTAAGATTTTGAGGCTGGTTTACGCAGTTGGTAGAATCTTTGCGTTAGGAGTAATTCTTTGATTAAGATCAATTTCCTACCAAATTACCGTACGCATTAGACACAATACATTTTTGAGATATTTTATATCGTGTTTCAAGCAGTCTTAGGACGGGCGCGCGAGTTGTACGTAACGCAGTTTCATAATTAAAATGTTCCTTTTCGTTGATATGAGCACCACATTTGGGTAGTAATTTTTTTGGTTTTTTAAAAACCATATCTTTCACATTTCCTCTAACATTAGGTGCGAAAAACAATCTTTATGAGCAGAAGAACATTTCTGAAAAAGTGGTTTAAAATCATCTTGGTTAATATTAAATAAAACATACCTACTTGGATAACATTTGTGTCAGCAATATTACAGAAGATAAAGTGTACGTGTATTATTTACGAGGCTTATATATATTTTTTAAATAAAAATGCGTGCACGGAGTAAATGTCACATTAATGTTCTTACTTTTTTCAAACTAAGCTAAACGCTGTGCTATGAAAATAGGACTAACTCGATGGCCTCCCGAAACGAGGCTCGAATCCCCGACCGCTAGATCACTAGGCGAGCGTCTTAATCACTCTACCACAAACACGTAATATAATATATAATAATATTTATATTTTTTATTTATTATCTTTGTTTTATTAACCACTGAATTGAGTTTAAATACATCTACTGGTTTCGAAAAATACCATTTTCTTATTCAGGATGTCATAACTAACTAAAAACATATATCATTTTTTCTTCACCAGAATCTATTTTTAAAAAACAACAATTGTTTAAAAAATAAATTTAGTACCTAACTCAAGTTGTTGCTTAATACAAATTTATATTAAATTTATACTAAATTTGTATTATATTAAATTTATACTAAATTTATATTATATTAAATTTAGTTAGTTATGACATCCTGAAGAAGAAAATGGTATTTTTCGAAACCGGTAGATGTATTTAAACTCAATTCAGTGGTTAATAAAACAAAGATAATAAACAAAAAATATGAATTTTAACCACAAAGTTAATATTGCTAATTTAAAAGTATAATATTTATTGCGATTTTTCAGATTTAATATAAATATGTAAAATACAATCTACCCTAAAACAATCTTTGATTAAATTCATCCCGTTATTTCTTGTATTAAGAATTTTGTCCGTTAACCTTTACCATACCATGATATAAAATATTCGTACGCAGCCTGCTGTCAACTCGTGTTACCGTAAGAAATTAGAGTTCTATTAGCCTTTGAAATGTGAAAAATGCTTTTGAAAAAATGGTTAACGCCATAAATTTATTTTAAATATTGAGCATTAAATATAAAAAATATATATAATTCGAAGCATTCATCAGATCCTGTAAAGGAGGTTGCATTATATAATACATCCTTCATTTTTATCTTTCTTTAAGTAGTGAGAAAGAAACTACTATATTCGTATCTTTGTTATTCTTTTCACTGTGAAACTAATATGTAATTTCTTTCTGTCTTGACACAAATGGTATTTTTGTCAATGTATTAATTTTGTAACGGATTGAATTAATAGTTATTTTTGCAGGATTCACCTTACATACTTGATTTTTCACTAGTCATTTCTAAGCGTAAATGTTTTCCTTCAATTTAACCGAAATATGAATTGCATGTTGCCTGTATTTACCGAAATATTACAGGATTAATTAGAGCGGTAGACCGGTGTTACTGCATAGTTTGGGAAGGGTTAAATGAAGCGATTGATTCTTGGTATGGTATTGATTTCTGATACTCGATGCGTAGTTGAATTTCACTTTAAAAGAAGCTGTGGCATATAAAGTGTTCTTTATAATACTCTTACGTAGTCTTTGTCGCATTGGCGACGCTTTTGAATTGTTTTTTTTTTTTTTTATGAATAGATTTACACACACTCCGTGAACATTCTGAATTATTTTAAAGTGGGCGGACGTGGTGAGAAGTTATAGTCTTGTTCTGTTATTGCGATGGCAAATCTGATAGAGCCAAAATATGTCGTCCTCATATAAAATTTAACGGGCAGACGCAACTCTGTCCATGTTGGTACTCTAAAACGTACTTACATACCATTACGCAATATTCCCAAGATGGCGCTCAAAAGCTTCAAAGCATCGAGTGCCATCTGATATTCTTCTTCATCAGGATCATTAATAATATTCGGCAACGTCACGTCTTCCATGGGACTTCTTGTAGTTACTATTAGTCATACGCTCCATTTCTTCATGGTAGAAAGAGGAACCATAATGTCCATAATTTCTCACTGGCAACAATTGAAATTACATTTATGTAATATCACTAAATAAAGGCGAATTCACACCTACTTACGTACAGACAACTTCTGGATGGAGTCCATGACAGAGATGCATGACAAACGTCGCCCCGATGAGAACACTTCTTTAACATGAAGGAAGAAATATTGTACAATATACATAAAATATAATTTAACTAGGTGGAGAAAATAATATTTTCAAATTTACAGATTAGTTGTTTTTTTTTGATTCACCTATTTTTTTGATATTTTTGAACATCCAGAGAGCAATATTTTTTCATATTCAATCAAGATTAGTCAGATAAAGTGTAAGATAATAATAGATTTTTTTTTTTGAAGGAAAACACATTATTATTGTGAAGTTGCAGTTTTCCAGAACATAGTTCTGTGATATTTTTAATACAAATTAAATGTATCAATTGGAAAGATATACATATAAAATCAATTTACTCGTCAATTATAAATTAGCTATTTAAGATTCTCCGTAAATATGAAGTAGATTTGGTTTTACAAATTGGATTAACAAATGTATCAATTTGAAAGTGAAACATAGGTTAGAAAATTTGTCGTTTATTTACTATGTTGACATGGTGGTCGGCGTACTTCCCCGGATAGGAAGGGTTCTTGGTTCGAATTTCTGTGGCAACAAAATATTTTTTCGATAACTTAATTTATCTGTATATCTATGTAATTGACACATTTACATTATAGAATTATTATATTCGAAATATACGTGCGTTTGGTTTGGGCGTTTTCCATTACTAAAAGTGTGACGTATAAATGTTGAGAATTATATTTATGTAGATAGTTAATATCAAATACTTTGCTTATAATGACTTGAGTTTTATTATTTAAAAAGAGCCAGTTTGTTTCGGAACAGCCTCGCCTCGCGAGTATTGTAAAGTAAAATTTAAATACTTACTTGAAGTTAAATTGTTTTGTTTTCTTGATTACGATTTTGTTTTTAGCATCTCAGGACCTTTCGATGTTTCAGGCGAGCTCTAATTGGATTCGTCTTGAGGTAAAGTTGGGCGGTGGATAAATCTCATTATTCGCGGAGAACTTTGTCTTCCCCTGCCCTGCCAAGCCCGCCCTGCTTGTTCCATCGCTATATAGCGAGCGCACTTTTCCGGCACAGGCGAACTGAAAGCTGTTGGGCCCTCTTTTCTTTTGCTTTCTCGACTAGGGTATGTGACAACGCGGCATGGTGCTTATTAAATTAGTCACTGTAAAATATTCACCGGTGTTGTTATTGAAATAGCGCCCCTCGATACTCTTACAATTAGGTATGCTATTAGTATGAAAGGATATCATAAATGGTATTCTGCAATAATATTATTTATGTTAACAAAGTTAAAAATAACGTTCCTGTCACAATTTTATAATATGCCACTAAGTGCGCATTTTTTAAAAATATTTGAAGCTGACATTTTATATACTTTTGATTTATGTATTGAAGAGCCGCAAATAACGCATTATTATATAATATACAATTTTTATGTTTTTCTCAGTATTTAAAAAAAATATTTTAATAAAATATTTTCCTTGTTTCAGGTAAGAAGTCATCCTTTCAACACGATACATGTTTGATATTTGTAACCTTTCATCCGGTATGTACCCTTTCAAAATGTTTTTTTTTTTATATTTGATATCTACATTTACATTTTTTACTCAAATTTTCAAAAAATTATTGAAGCATATTTTCAACTATGTGATCAAAGGATAATCTTTAGTATAATTCAGAAAGGTTGTTAGTTTATTTATTTTTATGTCCGATTTTAAGATTCTAGAAGCACGAAGATATGATCAAAAGTTCACAAATGATACGTTTGACCCATAATTTCCGGAAACTTGTGAACAATTGTTTGCGAAGTATCTATTTTTTGGCTTTAAGTCCTCGGGGAATTGTCGGATTAACTTCCCATTTAGAACTTGTGTATCTATACATTTGGGGAAAATACAATTGGGACGCTGAGAACAAAAACCAGACGAGTGAAAATTTTCTGAAAGTTCATTTTTGGTATACTGTGTTGAGTTCCTCTGTGGAGAAAGTATCGAAGTACATACCCAACTTGATTTTAGATATTTTGACATCATGGTATTTTTGTTTTCTATAAAAATTCCTAATTTTTTCGCAAATACTATAAAAATTATTGCTTTTATGACTGATTTTTGCCATCTAAATCTGATTTATACCAATTTATTATACTCGTATTTAAGTGAACGTAAGTATAATCTCGACATATGTCAATTTTACAATTAAATCACATATTAATATCATATATTCAAGTAAACATTTAATTTTATTTACGTAAATAGACTACCTACAAACTTAAAAAATGTCATTTTGGTCGCTTATTTGATTCTATCATTAATTATTGCAAGATGTTCTAATTCAGACCTCTTTTAATATTTATTACCAACTATATACTCGTACAATACTGGGTTACTACACCGCGTATATCTAAACGCTTTGTTGATAGATACATGTTCTGGATTCCGTCGGTTCATCATCAAAACTAATGAGAAAATCTGTATCTCTGCTATTTCAGCCGGCGGTAGCTACCGTGTCAAAGTCAACCTGTGTTTGTGTGACATTGTGTTCTTAAATTTTGCAATACCGTGTTGAAAACAGAATGCGTTGCGTCTTATTTATGAATTATTTGATGTAATAGAGTAGAGTGCTCTTAATAGTCTTAATTACTGTTCTGACGTAATTATATTACCCTCTTTAATCAGTACCGTACGCACTGAAAATAAGTCGTTTTTGAAATTGGAAATGAATGAGGATTTTTACATCTCTCAAATTAATTGAAACGCATGTTACTTTTTATTTAAAATGCAACCAGTAATGTTACGCGTATGTCGATCGATTCAATCACCATTTTGTCAGGGGATCAAATCAAATTGGAATTTTGTCATTTAGTCAAATGAGAGACTGGTTTAATATGACAAGTGGACAAAACGTACGATTTAAATGACTGGCGTTTACTATCGCATGCACGCGCAGCGATAATACATTTTTTAATGTACCGCGTTAATTAAATTCAGTCGGACGATTGTGCTAATTAACAAATTATTTCATTCTCTTCTAAGTTATTGTTCCATTAAATCAAATATTTTCCCGACATTGTATTGAAGAAAGGAAATTATTTTAAATTCTTTGTTAATTTATTCTCTTTTATTTTCCTTTGTCTAATTTGGGTCCAGGACCCTGTCCTGCGCCATCTCGGTAACTTGCCGAGTCTGTTGACTCTTCTTGACCTCTTGAAACGTCCCTCGGGTCATCTAAAATCAGTTTTGTATTCACACTATATCTAATAACTATTTGCTCTGTTACGCATTCACAGATTTCTGTTACATTTGTTATCAACACTATCTCGTATCTTCTAATTGTACCTACCCTTCCACCCGACAATAATATTGATACCCTTTTTCGCTTAATTCCCCGCGGTCACCCATCTTTTCCGTGGAAACCATACCAAATGTATAGTTTTTGAATATCTCTAAATACTAACATTGTCTAATTTTTTTACTATTTTATTATTTTGCAAAAATAATATAAAATATTATATTAGACGTAATACAATTCAAAAAATTTCGAGTCGTGCTATCTCTCTATAAGCACATGTCAAATGTTTAGAGAGGGAGATCGTTTCCATTGTGTACATAATTATAATATTTAAATAAAAGTACTAGTTAAGTAAGTGTCCAGTAATTTAGAATAAAGCGTTCTGCAAGACTGGCTTTTATAATTATAAAAAACATAAAGTTTGGTAATGATTGTTGTATACAAAAATACAAAAAATACTAAAACATTTAAATTATAAGAAAAATATTAGCTTAAAGAGTGCGAGTATATCCTCATTATCTTATTCGAATTCGTCTAAACTATTTGCTGACAACATTAATGCAATGTTTATTTTTTATAAACGAGGGTTAATCGTTAATTTAAGGCTTTGCAGCGTCTAAAGGCAGACATTCTCGATTGCTTTTATCTATACCAAGGGTAAATAATCCAGCAAATCAGCACCCCTTTATGAACGTGACTGGTGAGTGTTTGTCAATACTACTTCCAAATATACTCCTACATCACACGATATAATTTGTGAGCATAGGAAAAAACCTATCAATTAGAAAATAATTTATTTTGACTTGTTAAATATTAATATAAATAATAAAACAAAATACTTGGTTGAAACCACTATTTATTGAATATTCTACATGTACAATGTACGTTGTTTCCTGAAGAAGATACCATAGGTATCGAAACACGTAGATTAATCTATAAATAGTGGTTTAAACAAAGTAATTTGTCTAATTATTTATATAAAATGAGGCCACAAAGTAATTTTGCAAATATTGAAGAAGTGTTAAATATTAATTTTAGTTTTGTATTATGTACTATGAAACTGATTTTTGACGTACGTAATTGGATTTTTTCACTTTTTTTTTGTCATGGTTAAAATATGTCAAGTAGAAATTCTGTGGCATTTTTAAAGAATGATATGTCAAACCGTGGCGAAATGTCCATTCATTTGATGCCATCAAACTCTTTGTTATCTCGCTGCGGCCGCGTGATGCCTCTATCTGTGGTTGGTGACGTTTCTTGTCAATTTTTCACTGTCCCGACGGTACTCTGTTTTCGGAATTCAACTTTTAGCACGATTTAGAAATTGAAAATTATTTGTGAAAACAGTATTATCTTACCGACTGCTTTTAGTAAAATAAAAATAAAAATAAAACTTATTAAGGAAAACACATTCTTATTGTGAAGTTGTAATTATTCAGGACAGACGGTCTGTGATATTTTAAAAACTATTTGAAAGCCATCTACATTATGGCTTTCAAATAATGGAACGACAGGTGTATTAATTTGAAAAAATGTAACATATAGGTTCGAAAATTTGTCATGAAAAATACTGGCGTTATAACACAATTGGTAGTGTACTTCCCCGGATTGGAAATAGATATCCAGGTTCGAATCCCGATGACGCAAAAACAATATTTTTCAACAAAATTGATTTTATATGTATATATTTATAATTAATACATTAATTTAGTTATTTAAAAATAAAACTTTTAATATTTTCAATGTTCAAAATATGCGTCGGCGTGTCGTCGGCTCGTTGTAGATCTACCTTGAGAATACACCTCCGCCGGTCTCCGCCAAGAATGGGCAGTTCTTTATTTATGTGCACCTATTTTTTGATTTTCTTCAGGTTCATTATTGAGGACCCACTTCGGGGGATGCGCATCATTCATATACTATGTATGCCCTAGCCATCGACTAACTAATATACCATCATGCCGTTTACCACAGGGGTAGGCAGAGAGAGCGCCACACTATTCTCGCCTCATCCATATTCATACATCTTCTCATACAAGCTCGCCGATTATTTAGGCTTCTAACGGGATCGTCCTTCAGTATCCGATTTACCTGGTCGAGTCAAGTCTTCTGCGGA
The DNA here is from genome assembly GCA_022840565.1 of Eubasilissa regina. NCBI lineage: Eukaryota > Metazoa > Arthropoda > Insecta > Trichoptera > Phryganeidae > Eubasilissa > Eubasilissa regina. Next base: position 3,823,558 of record JAINEB010000020.1, read on the forward strand.
CGTCCTTTACTTTCGGTGCCATCAACACTTGCGTCATATATCTTTATTACCATTTTCTCCTCATTCATCCGTTTCATATGACCAAACCACCTAAGTGATCCTTTCTTAATCTTACTCACTATACTTATATTCTTTCCATATTTCTTGATTCTTTAGTCTGTCATAAATAGATTTGCCACATATAAGCCTAAGTGATCTCATTTCCACTGTATTCAGTCTACTTTATTTCCTCTTCTGCCAGATCGGAGACTCACTTCCATACATCAGTGTCGGTACAAGGACTTCATTGTGTACCGCTAGTTTTTCCTCGGTTGACAAGTTCCCATTAGATATAACTCCATTCATAACGCCGTTCATTATACCTAGCCATCGAAACCTGCCTAATTTTAAAAACGTTGTAACTTTCGGCTCATTAAACAAGTCGTAAAGTTCCTGGTTATCCTGTTCGCCACACTCCATGTTCATTGGTATCTTCGAAAATTCTCCTGAGGATCCTTTGTCCAAGTTCAAGTTTCTGATGCGTGAGCGAGCACCTGCTATCGTGCCGACAGGCCCGGGAAGTAATTACTACAAGTCACGTTTAGTATTCTCTTTCTCTCAGTTGATGTGCTCGTGACAGCAACGTGGTTCTTTAGTTTGATTCTACAGCGCGAAATGTTTGTCTCTGCTCTTTGCGATCCTGAGCAAACATATTCAAGCACTAATTTGCGATGTACGAGTGTAGGGAGGCGTATCAGAAAATTTTTAGTAACTTTTAATGTAATCATTTGTTATTTGATGTCCTAGATACCGTGGAAAATCCCGGTGGCAACTAAAATATTATTATATATTTTTCTAGTATTGTATATATTCAAATTACCGGAAAATTGCTCGCCAACAATTGCTCGTCCACAGTTGCTCCCCTACAATTGTTCGCCACACACTTGCTCGCCACCAGATATTAATTTTCAAATTGAATAAACGACTTGCGCGACCTTTGTTTTACGACCTTTTCCGATCTAACCTAATCTACAATTGTATACAATCCGTGCAATTATAAATAATAAATTTATTCCGGTAGTATTTCAAAATTATTCGACTAGCTTAAACGTTTGGAACCCAATTTAACGCCAAAGTCAATTATGATTGATTTTGAGCAAGCTGCGATAAATGGTTTTAAGACTGTGTTTCCAGAAGCGTCTCTTGGAGGTTGATTTTTTTTCATTTTATGCAGTGCTTTTATCGCCGCATTCAACAAAATGGTTGAATAATTATTAAAAATATATGTATATGTTTTTCAATAAACGTGTTTCTCAATCTATATTATGTATATTCGTGTAAAAAAGAACTAAAACATCCTGTCACGCAATTAGCGAGCAATTGTGTGGCGAGCAACTTTCCTGCCGAGCAATTGTTAGCGAGCAATTTTCCGCACACCATATATTCATTTAATATGTAATAAAAATACCACAATTGTGTTTTGAAATTGTAACTTCACAACAAAAATATGTTCTCCTTAAAAATTGATTATATTGGTATCGTCAATCAATTGATTCCATATTTTTGGTTCATCCGTGTACACGGTGTCCCGGTTCAAACCGTAAATAATTCAGGACCGTATAAGGGTTGCAGACCCGGGTTGTCTAATCCAACCCTCATATATATTGCACGTGTAATAACGAGTAACGACTAACCGATTTACAATCGATTGCATGGTAAAGGTTCAAATCTCGGAAACAACAATATTTTTAAACATAGTGTAGAGGTGACAGACGCACACTACCCTCCCCTATTTGGAAAATTTTGTAAAAGTCAATAAATAATGTCGTTATTACTGTGGGTGACCACGCGGAGTGAATCACCGGTATATTAGAGTCTACTGATGCTATTTGAAACGGAACGGCGTCCAGTTGATATCCAAATTAATAGCGGGGTTAAATCCGCCGTGCGGTAATCTGATTAGCTCTCTGCAGAGAGCCGCCGCATGCCGCACAGCCTAGGTATGTCGAGAATACTCCAAATACAACGTGCTTGTGCACACACTGTGTAGGCTCGTGTGATTCTGTTTAATCCAGTATGAAGTTGGATGCGTATTTGGAATTTGTGAATATGTCTGGTTTGATGGTAGACGGCGGAATTAATCGGCAAAATAGTCGAAGATAATAAATACTAAAGATAAATAAATGAATTGTAATACTAATATCTTCATCGTCATTTTCAAAGATAAACAGTGACACACTTGCATCGGATCGGGTTGTGTTCTTGGACGCCATGTCGGCTCTGATGCTCTCGAGTACTACTGGATGCTTGTTCGTCCAGCGATTGTTCGTTCTTCGAACGATATGGACTGCCCATTGCCATTTAATTTTCTTGGCATATTCAATTATAGTAATATGTTCTCGTGTGTGGCCCAATTTTATTTAATTTTTAAAAATCACTATATATAGCCAAGACACACACCGCTTTATTTAATTATATTAAGTTCTGTCGATAAAAGTCTGGCTGCGTGACCTCGAATGTAATCTGTTGCCAGGCGTATAACGGTTTAAAACTATAAATCTTATTATCGAAGTAAAATAGATTCGGTATTTATTTGCATTAATTAGTAAAGTTTTTTAAAAATGAGTTATAATTTTATCTTTTAAATATGTATTTTACAGAATTAGTCAGTGGCCGCGCAGCGGCCATTACCTAACAATGATTATATTTATTGAAGCTAAATTATTATTGAGGTGTTTGTTGTGAAAACTAGTCTTTGATGATGGTGGATTTAGATTTAGAAGGGAGGACCCACGTCAAACTTGACGGCGATTATCTCAGTTTGATAATTTGTTAGTTGGTTTCCTTATTGCTTAACGGCGTCCAACTTTAATGTACGTTTACGTATTTGAACTATTTGAAATGTAGAAACTATGATAGGGTTGTCACATAGTTGGAATAGTGATAGGGGTAGATCGCACAAGTGAACACACCACTCTACTTCCCTGGCGTGGCCAAATCAGAAGGATTGCAATGTCAGCCGGAAAAGTTTAAGAACATAGTTTTACGTTATTTTTACATAGCAACATTGAAAATATTATATTACAATATTTCAATAAATAATTTTAAACAAAAGCAGACTTCGAATCTATCGTGAGTTACAAACTTAAAATATAGAATAAAATATTATTAAACAAATTGTAATTAATAATAGTTATAATATTAAATTAATTAATAATTTATTAAGGAAAACACATTCTTATTGTGAAGTTGTAATTATTCAGAACATAGGTCTATGATATTTTAAATACTAAATTAATGTATTAATTATAAATATATACATATAAAATCAATTTTTGTCGAAAAATATTGTTTTTGCGTCACCGGGATTGCACTTCCCCGGATTGGAAATAGAGATCCAGGTTCGTATCCCTGTGACGCAAAAACAATATTTTTCGTCAAAAATTGATTTTATATGTATATATTTATAATTAATACATTAATTTAGTATTTAATAGATAATTTGTTAAACAAAAAGTATAAGAAAAAGTTTGTTATATCATATGTTTGTTTACTCACCAAAAAATAATCGATAGTGGGAAGCAGTTGAGAAAAATAGTGTGTTTAAAAAATCATTCTTCAAATTCGATAATAAAACATATCCCAAATTCTATACTAGCAGCTTTCTACACCAATAACAAATTAAAGAATTATACATTAAATAACAAGGATAAGGATGATATTTTAAAAAAGTCGGGGGTCTACAAATTAATTTTCAATTATTTTTATATAAGTAAAACTTGCATAAATTTTGATATTAGAATTAAGGAGCACTTGAGATGTCTAAATAGCAACAATTATTCTGAAGTTTTCGATCATCTTTTAAAAACAAACCACAACTTTGACTTTAAGGATTTAGAAATTTTACAAACCAGGGGTTTACTACACTTAGATAAATTAGAAATAAGAAAAAGTGTTAATAGCAGATTAAACATTATAAATAACCAAATCCTTTGTGCAATAATTTTTATTTATATTTTTATTTGTTATCTTTGTTTTATTAACCACTTAATTGAGTTTAATTACATCTACCGGTTTCAAAAAATACCATTTTCTTCTTCAGGATGTCATAATTAACTAAAAACATATATTATTGTTTCTTTACCAGAATCTATTTAAAAAAAAAAACAATTATTTAAAAATAAATTAAAAAGTACTTTTAAATTTGTTTACATAGCTATATATATATATATATATATATATATAGCTATGTATATATTTCTACCCATTGAAAACGGCGTGACTGTGAATTTTATAATATGAGGTACTACTCAAGTATAATATTTACCTATCGTGACTTGTAAAACGCGAGTTCTTCTTGTAATCGGGGTAATAATTCACGAGAATAATCCTGACGGAACATTTTTTGAGACCACGCTGTCCGTAATCCGCTACCCTGCCGCGCGTGGGGGTGGCGCCACCCCTTCAGTATGCACGTCTGGATTATGCATGGATTATGGGCACACAGTCACCGCGCGGCCCCCCCGCGCGGGGTGAGGCGGGCGCGATTGGAATGGGTGTTTATACTTGCACCCTCGCCGCTGCGGGGTGAATTATGCATGCGCCTGTCGATTGCAGATATCGCCAGCCTATTCACCAATCACACACCCGCACGTCTATATGCTGTCACATATGAGGGTAGGCATGAGGCTGTTTTACACACTAGCACGCTTTGGTGTGAAGTTTGGAAATAAATATTTTCATCTTATTTTTTAAACCTTTGTAATATAGCTATATTACAGAGGTATTTTTTAATACTAGACGCTCTCGATTTTAAGACGAACCCTTGTTTTTAAATATCAATAATAAAAAAGATCATAAAATATTTATTATGAAAATGAAAATAAAATGACTCTAGTTAGAAGCATTATATTATGAATGTGCTTTCGTCTGTTATATCATCATTAGAGTCTGAAACTTCTTTCCGAGCTCTTTTACATACCCAATCATTTTTCATCTCAATGCAGCATCACAGTTTAATCTTCTTGAAGACACTTTAAGCGACAATTAATACTGATTAATTATCCTTTTTGCATTGCATTAACTACACGATCATGACAAGACGTATTTCTCGTAATATGATTATCGAAAGTCGCTATTTTTGTACCACTTTTGACAGTTCTAATCTAAATGTTCCATATGATTCCACTGTATTTGATAGAAAGGAAAATTACTTTAGTGTTTTTTCTTACTGTTAATAAAGACTTACTTACCATCACGCCGTTTCCCCGTTGGGGTAGGCAGAGAGGATAGAGCGCCACACTCTTCTGTCCTGACACACAATTCTCGCCTCATCCACATTCGTACATCTTCTCATACAAGCTCGCCGATTGTTGAGGCTTCTAACAGAACCATCCTCCATTATCTGGTTTATCCGGTCGTGCCAAGTCTTTCGCGGACGTCCTCTATTTCTGGTTCCATCAACACTTGCGTCATATATCTTTCTTAACATTCTCTCCTCATTCATCCTTTCCATATGACCAAACCACCTAAGTGATCCTTTCTTAATCTTACTCACCGTACTAACATCAGCTTTACATTCTTTCCTTATTTCTTCATTTTTTACTCTGTCATAAATAGATTTGCCACAAATACGTCTAATGAATCTCATTTCCACTGCATTCAGTCTACTTTATAATATATATATATATATAATATAATTCCACTCAAAGCGCCGTTTACTTTATTTCCTAGACAATGTACATTACTATGGGAACCCGAATTTGTTGCGCATTCAAGGATATAGTTAGTTCTATAAACACGTATTTCTTCTTATAAGAGATTCACCGGATCAGTCTGTACGAGATTGAATGTAGGCCTCTCCCAATCGTCTTCATTTGTCGACTGCCTTTCGCATCCAATACTGCCCCGCTGTCTTCACAATGTAATCCTTCCATTTAGCCTGAATGGCCATGATTTTCAAAGAAGTCACTTTTTGGTTCCATCCGTCATCCTGGTTTATCCATTGCCATTTCAGTTTGGTCATTCTTAGAGTAAAAGCATTCACTCTGTCTTTTCGGCGCATCCACTAATTTATATTGCGGTCTCTGAGGTATACACCGAGCATCGATGGTTCTATTACTCGTTGGGCGTCCAGTAATTTATGGATGTCTTAATTAGTGAGTATCCACATTTTACATAGTATGGTTAATTATTTATCAAAAAGAATATAATTTTTTGTTTTTCAAATGCAGCCAATCTAGTATGTCTTCTCAACTCTCACCTCTCACCCCATGTCCTCGAAAGTATTAGGTTGATGCATAATTTTCCGCCGTTTATTAAAAATTATATTGTATTATTATACATATTGTAAACTATATTGTAACATAACCAAAAACGAAAACAAACTTAAAACATATTATTAGGAGAACAGAAAGTTATAAAGTTGGATAAAGCACATCCACATGCAGATCCAGGTTCGAATCCCGGTGGAGCAACAACAATATTTTTCGATAAAATTGATTCTATATGTATATCTTTCTAATTAATACATTTAATTAGTATTTAAAACATATTACGTACAATTATCATTCGGTCAATTTCCATACCGTGCCGAGTTTTCTGAGATGACGGACAATCATGAACTGATCGATGTTGAAGTTCTCAGTCAGTGTCCTAGTGGTGCAACTATCGTCCTCTTCTACAGGCGCCAGAAGGGCCTGCTCATCAAAACCCAAACATCGGCCCTTTCCTGACTTGTTGTCTAGACTGGTTTCACCAGCTTTGAAGCATACAAACCACTCTCGGTATGCCCTTTCCCTAATCGTTCCTTCGCCGAAAAGATCGTTGAGATTGCGAAATGACTCAGCAGCTTTCCACCCTTTCTTCAAATGGTACAGCGTAATGTGTCGTATATGTGTATGTGTTTTCGATGTGCGTTTTAATTTCCTAACCCTATTAAAAAAAATATTATGATAAATGTCAATTAAACGTCAAATTCAAAATAAGGCGGATAATTATGCATCAACTTAATAGTTTAGCCCATAAATGGTTCAGCGATCGGTATGCTTGTGCCGGATTCAGGAACGAGTGCGTCGTCGTGTAGATGTCTGAAATTGCTGCCATCTAAGCCGGGCGCGAGAAGAAGTCTGTCTGGTCATGTCGCCTTTCCGACCAGCACGGTGTCTTCAATCTCTAGTCATCGGTAGTTGAGCCGGCATAGATTTTATTTATTAGCGATTGTCTGTACGCAACTCATTGGAGAACCTATCTAAAAATGGAACACAGTAGACTGATGCACATTTCCAGCTGGTCGACTGCAGTGCTATTTTATCGAAACGCTTTTATGCAAATTGATTTGTTTCAGCTGAAAGCTACGTAGTGTGTCCGTAATTCGATTATTAATTTTGTCATATACACATTTCCTCCGTTGTTGGTTTCGAACAAAGCAGGTACGCACTCGACGTCACCGTGTACTGTATTATTTTCAGCGTAAACATATTCCGTTTAATCTAAAATAAATGTTTTATTTCATGCGATAGTGTCCATTTCAATCGGATTGATAATTTATTACATTCAGATCCCATCGCACTTTGCAATAACGAACGATTAAATGTATTAATATCAAAAAGGTAACATATAGGTTCGAAAATTTGTCGCTAAAAATATCGTCGCTGTAACATAGTTGGATAATGGACCTTTCCCGGTTTGGAAAGAGATCCAGGTTCGAATCCCGGTGGCGCAACAACAATATGCTTCGATAAAATTGATTTTATTTTATGTCTTTCTAATTAATATATTTAATTCATATTTATAAGGATTTATAATATTATAATTTCATAGACTTAACAGAAATTGTATAATCTACAAAACTACATTCATAACTCATTTTATCTATAAATGAAGATGTCACACTTTGATATTTAACGTCACATTTAACGAATATGGCAATTAGCTAGATTTATACTTTTTAAAATGTATTCACATATATGCTGCTCAAAATTAAAATGATTGATTGCAATGTATTGATAAAATATTGCGTATTCCTGTCTCGTACATACATATAACCATTGCATAATATATAGAAATTTCTTACTAACATTTAAATATATATAAGTTAGAAAGGAAGTTTCTTGGTCGTTGCAACGTTTCGGGTAAATCGGATTGTCTTAACGGTGAACTGAAACGATTGTAGGCTGGCAGTTCAGTACTAAGTGAAATCACTATTTTTATTACAAAATAAATGTATCAATTAAAAAGATGTACAGATAAAATCAATTTAAAACACAATAATAACGTGTTCTCCTTAAAAATTAGAAATCGCTATTCTTTACTTTGTGTAATCAGGATGTTTACGACCTAATTTTTGGCTTCTGTTAATTCTTTGATTATTACACCTCGTACATATTATATTCTTCATTAATTATTTTTATTAATCAGTAGCTGGCGTTGTATGTGATGATTATACAATAATGTGCACATTATTTATACTAAAATCCTGTTTTTTTTTCCTAGTTTGGTTTGTTTCATGGCTTGAAATCATAATATGTACCTAGTAGTTTTTTCCCAATGCAGCCCGCTTGGCGACCAGGACCGCTTCTGCGAATTGAATAGGGCTAGACACTTTTTTTTATAGCCCCATAAAAACGGCTAGACGTTTTTATTACCTTTTCCTGTTCATCTTCTACTGCCAGCGTCCGTCGCACGGTAATCGATGGATATTCGAACACTGCGCTAAGTTACTTACGAATTAACAAATTACTGTATTTACTTCATAGTTTATTACTGAAGATGACTCAGTAAGAGTCGAAAACGTTTTAATTTTAATCAAAGTGTAGTGTGAAGTGAAAAACGATTTGTTTCATTTTATTAATTAACTTTTCAAAAAAGTTAATTTAAAAAAATTTAATTCTAAAACATTTTTAATAGTCTTTGCGTTATTTTTTCTGAGCGATTACTATTCCATCAACATTTACCCTTCGCAGTCTGTTTAAAAATATCGTTACGTTATCGAGCTCGTTGTTTTTGCTGTCTATGCGTCACATCTGAGCGTCGCTTTTTCTGAATCGGGTCGTCTTTCTTGTTAATGAAATACCACAAACACTTTTTGATGATGTCAAGAAAAATTGTTAGACTTTTTTATTTTGAAAAACCATCGTTACGATGTAATTATTATACCTGCGTACAATATAGCAGCTATTAATTTAAATACCTAGTATCGTAATATTCAAATTTCTGACAGGAGAATTCTTTGTTTACTATTTTGAAAAAAAAATTACCTTCACATTAAAACTGTCGTGTATACACATTTCAGAGGAATTTTAAACTTATATTCAATTTTCCCATGTGATAGAAATATATTAGGGTTTTATATATTGTCTGAATGAGGTTTTGGAAAAATACGGAATGAACGAAGGGCGGAAGGAATTTAGAAGAGCGACGGGATTAGGGTACAGGGAGCTGAAGGACCACCTAGAACCAGAAAACACGATCCACCTGTTAAGTGATCCTTTAGGTGTCTGAGTTTTCCACTGGATCCACAGATCTTCTGGCCCCAAGACATGTACTCCGTTGTTCCGCACGTGGTACTCTTGGACATACAATTCGGTGATAGCGCGAAGTGTTATACAACAAGCATCATGCACAATAGCAAGATGTACAGGATTCGGCACGCACGCTAGCAAGAAAACCGAACACACACAATACACTCACCGTCAATTTATCATTCCCACATGGCAGGGAGTTAATTCACGCAAGATTTTCATAGCCTACCGTACCATTATCAGTTACGATATATGTCAGTTCAAAGTTTCATCTCCAACTTGTCAAAACCATACAGAACACCACAGAAAAAGGTCGTGTTCTGGTTTAGGTAGAGGGGGTAATAGGTAGGTAATGGACAGAAACTATTCGCGTGTTCATATTTGCGCACGACGGCGATCGGCGATCCGTAGAATCTTGTTATGAAGATCGAACATATATATTAATCGCTGATTTTAATTGATTTTTAGAATAAGTCATTAAACATATTATAATACTGAACATGTAAGCAGAAGACATTATGAAATTCTCTCGTTGGTCCCGTGTGACTGGATTATGACCTTCATAAACTTTTTCTCTCTTGTCCTACTATTCTTCGTTTTTCACTACACCCTGCAGATCTGAGAGCTATTACCCGATAAATACTTGTCGCTGTTTCCTATTTGGTCGGTCCAGCGGGTTGGATTAACATTTTTGTGACAGAACATACAAAATTAATTAATTAATGAAATCTCATAGTAAAAATGTGGTCATCACAATTTGTCAACCAATTGTAGTGTACAGCTAGCACAAATTGTGCATTGATATTATTAATTAACCTATTTTTGTTAGCAATGTTACTATATGCTTAAGGTAGTTGGCGCTTTACATGGTTTTTGATTTGATTTCACGAGGAAAATGTTTAGTTTTTATTTCTTAAATTAATGTGATAAGAGTATTCCTAATTTATGAATTTAAATTGAAGTTGGCGCAATGAAATATTTATAATGTTTTTATTACGTTTCGTAGTACGAAGACATAATTAATTTTCCGTCATTACCGACAGGTTACATATAAAAACGAAATGTTATGGTGAAGTTCTGAATAAATTTATTATTTAAACCTTAATAAGTGTAAATTTGATGTAATTAATAGTTTTTACAATTTTATATGTGTAAAAGTGGTGTGTGTTTTGAACCACGTACTGTGACTAACTCCACGCATTATAATAAATAAAATAAAAATTAAATATATTTTCGTGTCAAATCAATAATGAAAATAGGACTAGCTTTCGGGTCTCCTGCTCTAATCCCCAACACTAGATCACTTGACGAGTGTCTTAAGCATTAGACCAACAAGCATGTCAAATTTTATTATATAAACACTAGTACTATAATTTGACGAATGCGAAAAAGCCTCGGATAGCCGTTGCATTTGTCTTCCCGAGATGTTTGCAAGCTTCCCGTGGAGAGAATTGCTTCGCAATAACTTTAATATTCGCGGGTGACGACCTTACGCGAGATGGGTGGGTACTAAAAAGTTTATCGTATTTTTAAATCACTCTACTTGTTTCGATTTTTTATGGCTCAATCGTTATTCTTTGAGTTGAAATTTTTCTTGTTGTTTTCTTTTTATCATCTCTCGATGGCCACTTATCAACGATTCGTGTTTCATACTTCTTGGCTCTATTCAGCGCCTTTTAAAACCTTATTATTCGTGTATAAACGTCTTTTCTTTTTTCTTACAGCCTTTTCTCATCGTTTGAGGTCTAGACCGCATGCATCGTGTCTTCCGATTTTAAGTTGTCACGTCTGTTAAGTCGAAGGTTTTTCAGGTCTTTTAGGAACGTTCACGTCCTTGTCGTTAGCAGTCTTACGCGGCACCTTCGACCAACTTCAGTGATAAGCCGCTTTTATCTTTAGTTATAAGGTTTATCATCTTCCATTCTTCTAACCTGACCGTACTGTATAAAATGAATCTCTCTTATAGTATCTTTATTATTATGTTCTATGGATTTATGTTATATGATTTTTTATGAATAAAGATAGCACTCAAGAGACGCTGGAGGGTCTAAATCTCAATTGTTAATAGCCACATTGAATTTCTTCTCCTTTTTCGTTTTGCTTATCCTTAAATATATAATTGAATTAGAGTCGCCTATTTTTATTAGCTTTGATGAATGGGACCGACAAGGAAGTCCTAGCTTCTAAACCGGTCTCGGGAAAGGGTGGGTCCCCCACCCCATCCAGCTGTTCTTTATAATAAAGTATTTTTACTTAACTCTATTATGTGTTCTTCGAAATCTAGAAATATACTAAGATATCACCTATTTTTGTGAAGTGTAATGAATTTTTAAGATCATCATTATCCACGTCGGTTCCTCATGACCGAGGATAACGATCTCCATGAACTCCCGATCTTTTGACTATGCTTCTCTAGGCCTTCCACCAGAAAAGTGCCTGTTGTCTTTTCCACTCGGTGGATCCAACGGATGTGGGTCTTCCTCTTCGTCTTTCGATGTGGCCTATCACGACAAGCTTCTCTAAGCTCCCTTCCCTAAGGCAATTGGTTGAGAGTCTGTCCTTTTTGTTCAACTCCTGAAGATTGGAGACATTTGTGCGTCTCGCCGTCCACGGTATGCGCAACATGAGTCTCCAGCACCACATCTCAAATACATAAATTCGTCTTTTCTTCCTTGACCTCAGGGTTCATGATTCCACACCATATAAAAATATAGAATTCGCCAGAGACCGTACAAGCCTTTTCAGATATTTCATCCTTTATTCTATTATTTTCTTTATTAATTCAAGATATTACTATGTAACAAGTTATAACCCGTCATACGGCGTGCTCTAGTCTAGCGACAGTGAGACAGTTCTCAATTGAAAGGAATTTAGTAAATTCAGTGAACTAAATGATTGCTTTTCCTTGTTTACTCATCAGATCTGAATTACTAAGTTTTATTTTTTTATCTACATTCCGGCATCCTTCCATCTTTGATTTGCATTTGCATTTTAACGAAACACGAGTTAAATGTGCTAATTAGTAGAGAACACTCCAAATAAAATAATAGATTTTAAATCTGCCGTCTGCGGTACAATTAAGAATACTTCACGCCTTCACTGCAGTTAGGTAATTATATAAAACGGTGTAATACGTAAACATCACAAACTTATCGCTCTGAATGACTCAACCGTTTAGACTGTGATATTATGCATGTAGGTAGATATTTTACTTGTACCAGTCGACTGTTGCCGACCCGCGTATATATATATTACTTGCTCTGAGAGTATCGACTTCCGCCATGAACCGAAACTATGGCTACGTTGTCAGTTCAACGAAGAAACAAAAAACGAACGAAGTGGTTTGGAAAATAATATTAAAACGCTGATAATACGGAACTTATGTACACAACTATGTATACTATGATAATGTACTTCTATGGTAATATATATATATATATTTTTTTAATGCGTAGATTTAGAAGTTTCTTTGAATTTTTTACTTAATTTATTTGACCAAAGTGGGACGGTTTTATTTTGTTATTTACGAATAGTAGCCAGATTGTTCATCTGGAAAAACGGGGCAGGAGTAGTGACCTAGATGCCGCACGGTTTTCTGCCGCGCATTTTATTTGATCGATATAGCACGCATACATGGAAACCAAAGATTTAATATTGTAATGTCTTTTGCCTATTTAGCGTATTCTTTACATAAATATAGTTTCCTATTAATTATCATCTGAACATTACCTAACTATCTGTTAAATATAATAGAAGAAGGAACATTATTAATTAATCAAATTAAATTAAATACATTACTTAACATTACCCTAACATTATACTAAAACAAAATTAAGATTAAAAGCTTATCAATGAATATATAAAAATACTTGAATTTAGATCGATTTTAAATCAATTATTCTGCTCCTTTTATAGTAAAACCAACTGATAATGTTGTAATTTTTTATTTATCTACTGAATTTATATCTTTAGAAAATAATATATGTACATTATATGTACAGGGTGAGTTAACAATATTTTATGGGTAGATTATCTGATGAAATTACGAGTCGAAAATGTTCCAAGAATATGTACCTAATCTCAACTATGTCAGAGATAGTTGAGCATATATTCAATAGTACTACGTAAATAGACAAGGTGTAACAGATCTAGTCCATAATATTTTATAGGTGGATATCTGACTAAATTACTAGTCGAAAATGTTCAAGAAATATGTTGAAATTTTGCACGGAAAATACGGAAATATTGTTTTAAAATTATGGAAAATATTATTGTTTGAAATTTTAACCAAATCATGTTAAGCTTTAAGTCTGCCTACTTGGAAATAAATATTTGCGAAATTTATCCATTATTACTATCTTCTCTTTAGGCGCTAAATCATCGAACACAAAACAGTATGGCCGCTCGAAATTAGATGACCTTTAATTGTTCGTATTCAATATTCAATTTGAAATCAATAGAATATTTCAATTAATCAAAATAATCGCATGATTAGGATTTTTTTTAATGCGTATAACTCTGACATGGTTGAGATAAGCACATACTCCTTGAACATTTTCAACTCGTAGTTTAATCAGGTATCCACCCGTAAAATACTGTAGACTAGATCTGTTACTTGTATATTTCAATTTGAAATCAAAACATATTTTTGCGAAATCGTATATCCGTCATCTTTTCTTCTGTCTATGGTAAGCGAGAAATCTTACCATAGAAATTGTCTATCCACGATTCTTATACACCATTTTTGATCATTTTGTCAGCTAACTTGCAAATGTGGAACAATTTTAATTACATCGACATTTGCGTGTGGTTTGTTTTGGGGAAAGCTATATCATTGAAATATAGATTCTATTGAGACTCTGACCACGTAGCGGCCACGCCGGCGGCGATAGCCGATTACTTATCCGCTAGTACGATAATAATTATTTTGTCAAATTTGAACTAAAAATCGGTTTACAATTAGAGTTTCAGTGAACTAAACAATCTTTAAATTGCTCTCTTGTATAATGAAGATTTTCATAATGCCATACTGTTGTGAAAACCGAACAACGTAAACAGGATTGCAGGAAGCAGCTGTGCTTTATCCAGCATTGGGTGGATGCGGGCTGAATTCAATAAGAATACCGGTAATTTCACCACGAACATTTACATTTTTTAAAAATAATTACTGTTCTTTGTTTTTGTACTTTGCTCCGACCGCAAAAACTCACCGTGAAGAAGAATGATGGACACTGTTCATTACTCCTTATTGCGCAAACGTCATCCCAGCCAACGTCTCATTTGTATTCCTGGCTACAAGTCATTTTTCGTAGACCGATTTTATTATTTCTTCAGGGAGTTTTACGGTTTCTCCCACCCTCGATGCGGCGACGGAAGCTTATTCTAAATGTTGCTTTAAAGTAAAATGCCAATATTTTTAGCCTGGCTTCGCTGACTTGGTCCTGCAAGGCTGTTGATAATTTTGCACAGTATTCGTTAACAACCGTTTTTAAAATGACATTTCTTTATCCGCTTTGCGTAGTCCGTGTGTAGGTTGGTACTGAATAAAATAATTTCTCGTAAGTTAGATTAATGGCGTAAACGTTAATAAGGATGACCATCAGGTTCTGAAATTGAGATACTGTAATTCAAATCCTGCACATAATTTGTAGTTGTTGTTCAATTTGAAATAAGTTGTATTTTCTACAATTTCGTTGAAATGAATTGAAATTAAATATATATGTAATATTCCTATCACAATTATCATGATATTATAGAGATTTTATATTTATATTGTATTATATTGTAATATTTCGGTAGATAAATATTTAATTTCGCTCTATTTCTCAAAATATATATTTATGTACATTTTAAATACTAAATTAATGTATTAATTATAAATATATACATATAAAATTGTATATATTGGATTGGAAATAGAGATCCAGGTTCGAATCCCGGTGACGTAAAAACAATATTTTTCGACAAAATTGATTTTATATGTATATATTTATAATTAATACATTAATTTAGTATTTAAAATATCACAGACCTATGTTCTGAATAATTACAACTTCACAATAAGAATGTGTTTTCCTTAATAATTATGTACATTTATTTCAAATGTACTGACTACACCGCGCTTGCAAGATAGCATGGGCACATTCAACAAATGGACTCGGACAAGTAAACATTAATTATACTAATTTAATATATTTAATTAAAAATTAGATTCCAAATATAATTGTACGTACAAAATGAAGAGACACATGGTGCCCACGGTACTATACTAGTTTATTAATATTGGAACAACTTTACGTGTAATAGAAATCTCCCATACATTTACGAGTTATGAGTATTGGTTGTTTATTGTGCTGGGATTAGTATGTCCTTTGATTTTTGCTCTTTCATACAAGTGAATATGAAGTTTAGTCAATTTTTTTTACGTGAGTTCTTTTTTCAAGTTTTACAAGGCATTAATTGAAAATTAATGGATCATTTTGTGGCCATTTTGCATTTATTGTAAAAATATCAAATTCGATTTTTATAGTGAATTTATTATATACCATTTTACTCAACCCTATTTGTTAATCAACTGTCTCTAGTGGGCCACGTCAAGATTCCGACCAATCATCCAATGACCCGAAACTCATTTTTTATTACTAAATTCATTGAAACGTCGTGAATTCGTCTGGAAAAGGTGTATACATAATGTGACACGCCCGCTACATAGGCGACTGAGGCGGGAGAAGTGAGGCGGAATGATAGCAGATAACCCAGTTGTATGTCAGAGATTAGTCAAATTTTAGTTTCGCACTTTTGACCTGGAAAATTTACTAGTTGCTGTCTAAGGAATTTTCACATAAAAATGATTAAAACACAGTTTTCATAATGCGTAAAAAATTTGGATATCAAATTCTTCTAATTCTTTGCCCACATTATGCGTCAAAGTAACAATCTTGAAAATGAGATTATTCTGGGCACAACCTTCGGCCAAAGATCACCTAGAAGAGTAACACAGCGGTGAATAGATGCGTTGCATCTAGCTAGAGAGACCAGATTTAAATAAAATAAAATAATATTCTTATATAAAAGCTTACAAGGGTGTTGATGGGAATAAATAAATATCTCACGGAAAAAGAAAATAGGGCAGGTTGTGGAGAAATTATAGACTTTGAACACTGATATGATCGAGGACAGTGGCGTCGTGCAGAGTCCATTGTGCCAAAGAATTATACGAACGGGTGAAAATTTTTCAGCAATTACTGAGAAAGAAAAGAAAAGGAGGTAGATCCATCCCTTAGAATCGGAAAGGTGTGCGGTTCGAGAATAGTTCTCCTCAGCCACACTCGATCGATAAACCATAACAACCGTCATCTTCTTAATTAGGGACCGCTGAAAAAGATGTCAATTCTGAAATGAAGGAGGAAAGAAGAAAAAGAGTCAGTATATTTTTACCAATCCCGCGGAAACTAACGATTTTCACATTATCCCACTAATCCACACAACATGACGCGGGGTATTTCTCAATGACTGAAAGATTTCGCTTATCTGCGCCGTTGTATGGTTTTCATCTGGACGATGAAAGCCCATCAATCTCTGGGCGCCTAACTGCCTGTCAATAAAGGGGGCTTAATGATAGAGTCTAGTTGATTCTGGTAGCGCACTGCCGACCAGGTCAAGCCGTAACCTTATTTTTTATAATCTTTTATAGTCGTATTCTCGCGGCTTTGCCCCTCTCTGATTCTCGGCCCAACCGTTGTTGTCTTTGGCAATTTTTTATTTTTATTTCAACTTTATTACACGTAAAGAGTGTTTTTTTTTAGAGGTATAGAACTTTAAAATGAATTAAAACACATCAAAATCGTGGTAATAATTTTATGCCATTAGTGTTTAAATATGAATAAAGCGTAATTTGTTCAAGTCCAATTGTCGACCACTTTTTGGGCAGTTGCGGAAGTATATCGGCAATAACGCGACGAATGTTGGCATCCAAGTCGTCTACTGTTAAATCACACGATTTTGGAGACCAATTCACAGGTCCATTACGCAAACTTATGCGCTCATCGAATGTTTCCTTCAATAAATTGTGGCATGTTGCGCCGTCTTGTTGAAACCACAGGTCTTCCACATTAATGTCATTTGATCTATTGACTAACGTTCTGGCCGGCATCACTTTTGAAGAAACAGCAGCTTCTTCGGTGCGCACTGTACAAAGTTTCCGCAAATGCGTATTATCAATTAGCCGACTTTTTAGCGTGTGAGAGGTTCCGGGATAGATATTCATCGCCTACAAAATTAATTTATTTAAAAAAATTTGAAGAAGCCCGGTATCGATTCTGTCACCGGTAAAGTTGAAAATAAAACACAAGGTAAAAGTGAGTCTACAAAAATATTTCTAAAGCAGTTTTCACTGACAAATTTTAGTGGGGTACCCGTTGAATAAACACTATGATAAAAATTCACGGATTAACGCTCGACTGTTGTACCTACGTAGCCTGTGAAGTGTACAATATCTGACCGTTAAATTAAATATGTTTGAAGTGTCTTTTTTACTTTTTACGTCAATGTTTTCGTTTGGGCCGAAAACGATGTTTGTTTCGTGTTCTCGCAATATTCCCGGCGGCTAATTAAAAGGCTGATCCAGTCGGATATTTGTATTGTCGTGCGGAGCTTTTATCCCGCTGCGAAATTTAATAATAGCATCAGAATGTAATAATGCAAAGAGGCCATTTTTTTGATAGAGTACCACCATATTAAAAAATATTTTTCCACTGAAGAAGCGCCGTATTTCATCTGAGGATTTTTGTACAATTAATAATATTCTTTATACATTTTTAAATAATAAATGTTTTTTTTTATTTTTTTATATACATTACATTTTATGTAAAAAATATAATTTGTTAGCCAAACGTGGTCTTCAGCAGTTCAACCTAACTTAAGCAATTAACGCTAACAAATATTCATTCGTAGTCTTAAAATGATTTAAATAATACACGTCCCACCTGACAACAAATAATATCCTGGATTTCGCCGCCCCAGCGGCGATAAATATTGTTATCAATGGGTCCGAATGGTTTGTGTCTTTGATAAATGTTGCGTAATAGTTTTTTTTTTAACAAATGACAGATATTGGAATATTTGGCAGTAAGAAAAGAAAATAAAATTGGTAAAACTTAGATGTTGAGTTATTTTCTTAATTTTGTTTAATTGTGAGTTATTTATATTTAACCGATCTCGGAAAAATATTTTTTTTCTTCATCAGGATGAAAAACTAACATATCAAAATGTTTTTATATTTCAAATTCAATTTTTTTTTAATTATTCAATCTTGTACCTAACTTAAATCGTTAAATAATTAATTAAATTATTTTACCGGAAGCGGTTGCATATAATAATTCACAATTGTTCATAAAGCAAAGTTAACCCTCCCCTAGCCATGCTGTAACACAGGTCTACCGCCCCAAATAAACCTATATATTTCCGTAAATACATACAAAATTAATATTTTAACTTGCCCTAAAAATTATTTACCCTCAGAATAGACTAGTGATTTGTAGGATTCACTTTATAACCAATTATATAAAAGTATTTTTTTTTAAATTAAATTAAAATTGTTACGTTTGGAAAAAATTGAATTTGCAGTAAGACAGAAAAAATTCAAACATTAGTTTCACAGTGAAAAGAATAATAAACATACGAATACAATTATGTATCTTTCTCACTAATTAAATGAAGAATAATAAGGAATGTCGTATTGCATAGAACTTGAATCTCATTAAAAATGGTAAAAAAATTCTAAATACTTAACGGTTACACGAATTGACAGCATGGGTGCTTCCGAATATTTACTATAAATATATGCTACGGTAAATGTTAATAAACTATTCAGTATTAAAAATGTACCACGGTGAATTTGCTTTAAATATTAAAAATATGTATCAATATTCTCATTCTACGATCCTTCTTGATATGACTATTTGATAAAGTTTATGAAACAGGTAATTATAAATATATTTTTTGATAGATTAATACACATGGAAGAGACTATGGCTCTATTAGATTTGATAGAAACGTTACTTTGGTGTTTTTTTTTTTGCTAGCAATACAAACTGTTCAACATGATAGCATTCTTCTGGGTTCTGGCATTCGTAGTGTACTATAGTTAGTTCAGTTAACTATATTATTATTTCACCACAATGAAGATCGTTCCAGTCTTTGTACTTCAACATGTATCTGCGAGGTAGGGACGTGGATCCTCAGAATATCACAGAGTACGAAAATCGAAGCATTGTGGTGCTGGAGGCGTATACTGAATACGTATTGGACAACCAAAGTACGAATAAGTCATCGTTAAATTAGCAGTGAATAAAATATTAAGTGGAAAAAAGTATCAGCCTTGCCGCAAAACATCACAATGTATCAAAATCAATGCTTTTTGGACAAATTATTAAATTAAAAAATTCGGGTTCTGAGATTTTTTAATACAAAACTCACATTGGAAAGTATTTTGTGATATAGAGGAAATAGCATTATTGAAATATATAAAAATGGCCTCCAAATTGCATTTTGACCTGTCCAGGAAAATACTTGAACTCTTTGCTTATCAGTTTGCTGAAGTTGACAACATGAAATATCCTAAACAGTGGGATGATAAGATGTGATGCAAAAACAAAAATGATTTCACGAAAGTCCCAAAAAAATGTTTTTTTTTTTAAATTTATTCATAAGAAAAGTCAATAACAATGATAGAACATTCAACTGCAAGTTCTTCAGACCAAATCATGTGCCATGTTTGCCATACTGTTAAAAGTCTGAATGAAAACTGGTTAAAATGCATAGCTTGTCAAAATTGAGTGTGCAAAAAATGTTCAGGACTCGGCGTTTTGGCATGCGAGTTCATTTGTCAAGATGCTTGCTGTGTGATAACGATGACGGTGCTAAATTTAGATTTTAACCCCATCACCATGTGTATTGACGCCTCATCATGCTCTGATTAATCGTATTATTTTTTGTTTGTAATTAATATCTAGGTAAAATAATTAAATGTCATTTAATTACAGTTTTCCTTGGTTTATTTTAACCTAAATTTCTTTCCGATTAATATAATATATGCTAAAGGTTGTTGAATGAAGTATTTGCCAATGCATGTGTCAAGTCAATAAAGCTATCATTAATATAAGTCATATTCACGACGTTGTACCCAGGGACAAAAGCAGATGATTTAAAATATGTAAAAATACCCATCAAGAAGTTATTCTAATATTTTCCCGTTTTCATCAATTGTGCACAATGATTAGAATATTCATAAAACGTTTCAAAAAACTGACCAGATTTTTTTTATGTTACTTGAAAAAAAAATGTTTCTGTGTTGAACACCTTCCCCTGCAGTAGAATCTCTGTTAGAATTATAATATAATAATATAAGTATTTTTATAATATTAAAATAAATTAGTGATGGGTTCATGGAATATGTACCACATAAATATTCTTACTATTTTCAAACTAAGCTAGGAGAATAGGACTAACTTGATAGTCTCCTGGAAGGAGGCTCAAATCCCCGAATGTCTTAACCACTAGACGAACAAGCACGTTTTCCGATCAGAATATATTTTACAAATTGCGACTTTAAAAATAAACTCACTATGAAGAATAAAATGTTGTAAAAAAAAAATGTTATTATTTTTTTCATAGTATTTATTTATTTATTTAATCTTAATATATTACATACATATGTACATATATGCTCTTAACATAAATAGGGTCAAAATGTTAATTTTTATTAAAACTTATGTTGCACATATTCGCTTAGTTTCATTTTGAACTGCGTAGTTTCTCCTCTGTTATTATATCTTCTGGCATTTCATTAAAAAATCTTCATCGCACTGTACATTATCGATTTCTGAGATTTAGCCTTCTTCCTAAATGGCAGTCTCAATCTAGATTTGCATCATGAATTATAGATAATTTCGTAGTGGTTTAAAAATACAATACAGTAAATGTAGACTGCCAAACAAATAAAGTTAATTTTAATAGCACTGTAATAACCACGATGTGACAGTCGTGGCCGTCCGCATTATCCAAGTTAGGCTCCGTCCACATTACTTCAGATGATCGGGATTCTATTGTATTTCTAATACTTCTGACGCAACCGTGCTTAATTTCGAACTTCGATAAAATAATTTAAAACACACAACGCCTTCAGCGCCACAACGCGCGTAGGCCGAATGTAAAAATTAAACTCCCGGATTGTCGCAAATGGTTGACGATAATTCATATTTTGGAAGCAATTTCGACGAAGGCTTCTATTTATTTCCTGTTTTAGTGCGGAGTTTCGCGAAACCGGAGCGGGCTGCCAAGTCCGCTGGCGAAGATCCCGAGCCAAAAAGGCCGCCTCCGATCGGGGTCAGGGGTTACGTAAATTCTCCCACACGTGGAGACACAACTTCGCTATCCGAGAAAAACCAAGTGTCTTGTGACTCGACACTGCACCACGTGCCGATATGCGGACATTTTTTCAATTCAATGCTGATAGTTTTTTCTATTGTGCAAATAATATTTTTATATTAAGGAGAACACATTCTTATTGTGAAGTTGTAATTATTCAGAACAGACGGTCTGTGATGTTTTAAATACTAATTTAATGTATAATTATAAATATATACACATAAAATCAATTTTGTCGAAAAATATTGTTTATGCGCTAACGGGATTCGAACCTGGATCTCTATTTATTAACCGATTATGCTATAGCACGACAGTGCATTGACGACAAATTTTCGAATCTATATGTTACATTTTTCGAATGAATACATCTATCGTTTCATTATTTGGTAGCCATCTTCTTTATTAAGGAAAACACATTCTTATTGTGAAGTTGTAATTATTCAGAACATAGGTCTGTGATATTTTAAATACTAAATTAATGTATTAATTATAAATATATACATTAATTTCATCTTCTGTATTTTTACATAATCTCAAATACCTTTGAGTAATCCGATAGGAGACATCAGAATTAACAATTCAACAACAACTTGACAATACGAATGTGTTCTCCTTAATAATGAAATATTTTCGACTCATATTTTTATAAAGTATAAAAAAATCTTATATAGTGTGGACTAGGTTTGTTTTACATCCTACATATACACATCTGCATTCAAGTGCAAACTTTATATTTTCTAACAGGATTTCAACAAACATTGATGTTGCCTTAACTCTTTTCTAGCCATGCTGTAACACAGGTCTACCGCCCCAATTAAACCTATATATTTCCGTAAATACACGCAGCATAAAATTAATATTTTAACTAACCTTAAAAAAATCATTTATGCATAAAAATGACTGATGATATGTAGGATTCACTTTATAACCAATTATGTAAAAGTAATTATTTTTTAATTCAAAGTAAAATTACTACGTTGGAAAAAATAGTATTTGCAGTAAGACAGAAAAATATCAAACATTAGTTTCACTGTAAAAAGAATAACAAACATACGTATATAATTATTTATCTTTGTCACTAATTAAATGTATAATAATTTAGAAGGAATGCCATTTTGTATAGAACTTGAATGAATGAATGCTACGAATAATATTTATATTTTCACTTTTATTATATTTAGAGTAAATGTACGTCATTAACTATTTTAAAGCCATTTAAGTTCGTAAACGCATTTTACTCATTAAAAATGCAAAAAAACCCTTAATTCTTAACGGTAACACGAGTTGACAGCATGACAGCTTTTATCACGGTATGATAAAGGTTAAGAAAGTATTCGTAATTTAAATAAAATTCACTAAAACCAAGAAAATTAGTTTCATCCATACATACAAGAATGATTTTTTAACCCTCTGTTTCTGAATATCTTCGTATTTCCACCACCCGTCCGCTGGTGCGGGGGCTTCTGCCGATATCCTTTAACAATATATACCGCATGTCTCTGTAATCTTGTTCAGAGATCGGATATTGTTCTCGTATGCTGGATCTCTTTGATATTCGCGTCTAAGCTGACATTCAATGGTAACAATAGTGTATTCATTTGTATCGAATGAAATCGAATATTGCCCAGGCATATGTACCCTTCCAAATAGGTCACGTACCACTTCAACATCAACAACTTAAACCAAACATTGTTTTATCTTCTGTGTACAGTTTTTTTGAGCTATTGTTCCGTGTGCCTTCGATTTTTTGATTAGTTTTTCTCTGCTCCCGTGGTTTTATATCGCCTGTATGTGTGTAATGTGTACAGTGTACAGATGGAAGAAAGGATTGAAATTTTACTACATTTATTTTTATCATTTTAAAACTTAATTTATTATTAAACGGTTGCTTAGCATTATGTCTTGTGTTGGTATGTGGTAGGTTATTATCATTTTAAAAATTATAATTTATAGATAGATGTCGTGTAGATACTGAATTCTAAAATAATTTCTTTACCTACCCGCCAGGATGTGAAAGTAAGTATTTTAACTTTTGAGCACGCGATTTCTCAAAAGTTTCAAAACTAAGTTTGACGTTTACGAGTACTGATTAAAATATGCATTCGTCAGAATTTTTCCGAGATTACTCTATTACGAATATTTTAGGAGTGGCACGAGCTATGATGTAAACACGTCAAAAAATAAAAATAAAATAAGCTAATAACAGTTTCCAGCTCTGTAAAGCTGTTAATTAACTGCGTTAACAAGAAAATATGAAAATGTATCTTAGCCAGCAGGTTAGTCGACGATGTTATTGTAGTAATTTAATTTTGATAAAACACACGCATTTATAGGGTTAAAATGCAACATGTTTTTGGGGTAGTATAAATTTGCGTGTAATTAATTTTGTTTCAGAGGAAGTTGTTTTTAGTCGTTTTTTCGGTCTTGTTGTTGTTTAAGTGGAAAGGAAATATGCTAAGTTAATCCCAGAAAGGGGTAGATGTTGATGTAGTGGGGTGTCGGTGTTGGATAAAATAAATATTTAGCTCCTAGACACGGCCAGAATCAGATTTTGGAAGTAAGACGGATAAGAGGCATTTAAACATATGAATTATTCACTCGCGGTCCAGGTACGCTCGCTGCTTGCCACGGAATAATGGTTTCTTGGAATCCTTCAAGCGAGAGGAACATTTGAAATTCAATTTCTTCTCTACTCGGAGCACTTCTTACTTCGCAAGGTTATGCGAGCATTTGAGTTACGTTATTTTTCACCTCGTGTGATGCATGCTTAATTATTACGGTCGTATATTTTTAATTGTGCTTCTCGGATGGATGGTGTGACAATGTAAAATGGTCTTAGAATTTTTTTATATTATTATTATCTCACAGGTGATTTTATTGACTTGCAGTCGAGGGCGGATTTATGGTGCTGAGGTCTCGCTTCCTAAATTATACCGGCGACGTGCTATCAGTACTTTGAAATAAGCTGTACTTTACAAGAATTTATTTATAATAAATCGAAACAAAATAAAATGCAAATAATACTTACGAGTAATATTTCTTTTTTAAATGAAAACACATTTTTATCGTGAAGTTGTAATTCTATAACATAGCTAGAGAGAACATAGGAAAAGTGTAGATATCGAAAAAAAAATTTTTCGATACGTGGATTGTTTCGATATATCTTTCTAATTAAAAATGTTTTTAGGTTTTTCACGGCCGTTCAGAATCTTCTGTGTATAGTTTTTTTTTGGCTAATTTGCCGTATATATCTGATCCCGTTGCAGGATCTATCATCAGGGCTAATGTGATGTATCACTGTTAGTGTTATGGTTAAGCACTGGCTTGCAGTACCGTATCGAAAGTAGGGTCTATCGTTTATCTTGCAATGCCGTGTCGAAAATGTTGTGTGAAGTGAGTGGAAAACAGGTGTTGTGTTATCTACTGTTGGATCACTATCTGTGAGGACCCTTCGATTCAAGCCAGTATTTAACCACGACACTAACAGTCATATATCACATCAGCCCTGATGATGGACCCTGCAATGGGATCTGAAACGTCGGCCAGAAAACTATACACAGAGGATCTTTCTAATTGATTAATTTAATTTAAATCGTAATATCTCTATCATAACTTCCTCTGAATTACTATCATATTCTTCAGATTTTAATATATCGTAATACTCTGCGAGATAAATATTTAATTAGGTACTGCTTATTTCAATGAGTTGACTGCGTGCGCCTGGATAATATTACAATATAATGTGAACTACAATTAACAACGCAGATATAGTTTTTTAGATTAAACTATCAATAATAACAGAACTCCCGAACAGTTTCGGCAAACTCCGAGCATGCACGAAGTCATAAATAATCCCGACGGCAGTCGAACACGATCGGATCTGATAGTATTTTTTTAGCTAAAACATTGTTTCTGTGCCTTATATATGTTATTTTTTCTTTTCGGTTTCTCTATTTATTTTCTCTTGGCACCCATTTCTCTGTGATTCGGGGTCCTCTTGAAAGCGGGGCCTATAAATCCGCCACTGCCTACACTAGCACTTCTTAACGTTATCGTACATGAGGATACATATTATATAAAGATGCGATTTATTAATTCAAACAATGTGTGAAAGAAAAGAAGCGGCGAAATTGAATATAAATGACTATTATAATCTAATCACCGAACACATTATAAAATATCTTGCACCAGTTGTATACAATAGTAGGTTCGATTCGGGGCTATAACTTGATTATAACTATCCAATAATGCTTTACACAAACTATTATCTAGCCACCGAATTGAACCCTTCGAGATGTGATGCTACAGAACAATGCTTATCATATGATTTCATTAGCAATAACAAGGTACTCGAAAACCTCCACAAGGAACGAGAAATAAAGCGTCGGCACATTTTGGATATATATTTCGAGAATACAAATATCGCCTTCTACTAAACAATTATTCAAGGGAAAACTAAAAACAAAAAGTGGTTGAGTAGAAAAAAAAAATAAAACTGCCCTTCTAGCGAAAAGTTTGGTCTCAGAATCAAGGAGTTATTCTAAGTTTCTAAAGACAGACATCAGTTTGAACAAATATTATGAATTGTCTGTGTTCCTGTAACTAGACGCCTGCACGGCACTAGAAGACGAAACTGGTGTAGTCACGTGACCTCTAAATATAATCTAATATTTAACTAATGCGGTTACAAGTACTTCTTGGCACACGAACTCATGAATCGATATAATTTATTATTATTTACTGATAATTAGCTAAAGCCGATTATAAATAACGTTACGGTTCATCGTGTACTCGAGACTTGAGACTTGTTATTAATATAAAGTGATGAAACATGCCAACCGGACAGATAAATTAAATTGAGATTTTCTTTTACTTATGTCGTATCGAAAACGGATCCACTCTAAAGTGGATTAGGTGCGAGGTGCTAATCATTACCTCACCAAAGTGAATCAATTTTTCATTCATCATCTACCCCTCTTTCGATCCTTTCACCGAAACATTTTTCTCCCACCCTTGAAACTTACCGCCAAGCTCTGCACAATCTTCTTCCATTATTTCGTAATATTTCTCTGTGTTACTTCTGATTCGCTAATCTCTGGCCGGAGACCAGACAGCCTCCGGGCACCGCCCCCTCCCCCCACTCCTGCTGGTGAAACTTTTCGCCCTTATTACCCGTCGCCTCCCCCGAAGGGCAAAGGAGGGAAGATAGCGTATCTTTTCTCTCGCTCGCTTTCTTCCGTTGCGTAACGAGATAACGGATTCTGCAAAGACGCTTAAATTGTACAAGGATGTAAATAGTCGCGTAATGTGTAACGTACGTACAATTTTGTGCTAATCTTTATCGCTTTGTAACGGTGTTTTATGAGTTTTTTCTTAGAAAAAATACTCGCTGCCTTGACGCAAAATATAAATAAAAAATGAATTATTACGATTTGAGGTTGATTTTGATAGGAATGCTACCTGTTTTTTTGTGAGTATCGAATTCTTGAAGATTGAAATACAAATTTTTCACTGATTTTATTATTAAAATTGATTAAATAACGGTTAGGGGGCGGATGGCAGGGGAGTGTCATTGTTTTTCAATCAACCCAAAATTTAGTTTAGAACGGTTAAAGGATGTGTTCTTTTTGAACAGTCAGACTTTGCGTTTGTGTTTTATTTATTTTATTATAATACAGTAACTTTTTTGGTATTCAATGGGTGAAGTGATTTTATATGATTTTTTATTATTTTATTTGTATGCGTGACGTACTAGTTCTTTGAATGCGGGCGTATATTTGTATGCATATAAGAACTCGTTTATATGGGATATAACGGATTTTTTAGACCAGATAATTGCCGTAGTTTATTGAAAATGATCGTGTAAATATTCCGTTTGTCAGCTTGATTCGCCGACTTGTTTAAACATCTTTATTAATAATACACCTATAGAAATAAATGTACAAAATCTACCTGATTCTTGTGGCCAGTTCCTGGGGATATTTTTTGTGTAATAAAATTAACACGAATACCCCCGTTTTTTAATACACAAATTTACAAAAAACTAATGAAATAATTTCTCGTAACATACTCAATAACAAAATGTTATCTGTTGTATAATACGCACATTTTCAAGATGTAAATTGTGTGTTTTATCTGTGTAATACAGATGTTTTAATGTCCGACCGCTCAATTTCCGGTTTGTTCCTAATCGTTCACACCGAGAAATGTCCATTAGTTTACTCTAATTGCATTCAAATGAAGCCGTCTGTCCTACCAGGGACGTAATCGTGATCTGGCTCTACCAATTTTCGGGTCAATCTAACCGAATTAAAATTAAAAATTTTCTCCTTCAGTAGTATCCTCGTTATTGGGGTTCGTGTCCCTCTCGTCACTGAAACTGATAGACCAGCTTTCCCCACTCGCGCACCTTCTCGTGCCGCCCCGTGGATTCAAACGTTGCAGATATTTCGAATCTAGTGTATTAACTTTCGAAAAATATGTTTTACTTTATTTTTTTAAAGATCCTGCTATAATGATTAAAATGATATTTATAGAGAAAAAATGTACGCGAATTTCATTATTTTTGTGAGAAATTCATTATGTATTGATAAATATAGATTAATATTTTTGATACTCATTTGAGATTTTGATTCACGCCATTCCACTGCTATAGTTTATGGCGACAAGCGTAGCGCCAGTCAGCAATCCGCAATCGAGTAAATGCCGCTCGTTAACCATCAACCGCGATGTTCGTTATGTTACCGCCCAAACGGTGTTTTTCGTATATCATAAAATTGGTTAAGTTAGATTGTATCATACAATTGACTGTTTCAAGAATGTCAAGTTAGCTTGTTTTGTAGTAGAGCAAATTTATGAAGAGGATTATGACTTGTATTGTATTTTTGTTAATTTCTACTAATTATTTATTATCCCCAAAAGGTAGACTTCGGTTAAACATTTTAATCCGGCCGTTACTGTTGACTTTCTTGAATATATTAAATATCATATATGAAGTACCGGCGATCAGTTTCACTGCTGTGATAATAAAACAACGGAGTAGATTTTTGGGACCCACGCCCCATCGGGATTTAGCCTGGAGTCCGCCCCTAGGTCTGACGTCACCTTTATCAAACACCGCCGCTTGAAGAAGTGTCGAGAGACAGCACATAACCGGTTAACTGCTTAACTCCCAGCGCCGGTTAAGTATACTCTGTTAACACATACTCTGCGGTGGTGGGTCAGATTTGACCTGGATGTTTGTAAAAATATAAATTACGCTACAAATATTCATTTAATGCTGTTTTTCGTCTAGCTAATTTTTTATTAAATATTTGCAAATAATTTAAGATACAAATAAATATTATCGGGCGAGATTCAAATGAGTTATTTATAAAAATTGAAAAAACGCTGAAATGTGAAACTGACCTAATACAGTCGGATTGAATCTCAACCGTTACGCCGAAACATATATTGTCAACATTTTGAGCGGGTAAACCAGGTATGCGTCAATGTATTTGTTTTGGGTTATTTTCGTCTGGCGGCCCCTAGACAATGCCAGTAATATAATTATTTGATGGGGCGTTGCGTCTACTTGTATGTTTTATGACACTACCTGCTCGGGTTTCGACGAGAAAATCACAAGCTCAGTGGATGTTTGTATTTTGGCTGTGTAGGGCGTCTGTTGATGCGTGAGAATATGTACATTATTGGTAATATTTTTTAATTTTTTAGCAGAATCATTACTGCACATCATGCCATTTCAGTAAATCATATTTAAAATGAAATATCTATAAAAAATCTCCCACAACACGGTCGAAAAACCGAAAACTTGAAGTGGATCTAAAATGACCCACCACCGCCGGACGTGTTTTGTTTTGACCCACCGGGCTGAAAGTGTTAACTGTCGAATAAAATCGCCCACACAACCTCTTTATCGGGTTAATAACTTTTAGATACTAATGTGTAGGCAGCGGTGGTACTTACGCATCTGTGTGACTATTACACCGGTACATGTATCATATATACATATATATATTATATATATACACGGTGTCGTTAAATTAGTTTGTTAGAACCTTTTTAAAATATATGAAAAATGCAAATTAAACTTGATTGTGGTCTAGTGGTTAAGATACTCGTCTAGTGATCTAGTGGTCGGCGGTTCGAGCCTCGTTCCAGGAGGACATCAAGTTAGTTCTATTTTCATAGTGCATACTTATGGCTTTGTAAATAATAAGAATATTGATCTGATTCTGATTATCCATTTATCCATTCATTCGTCCATTCGTGTCGTATAACAACACAAAATAAACGTATTTCAAGTTTTCCATATCGCATGACAACGTGAAAGATACAAGGTCATCATTATCATCATCAGCCTGTGTCTCTCCACTGCCTCTCCCAAAGATCGCCATTCATCTCTGTCTTCATCCGTCTGTTTGCCCGCCACTCCATCGAGCTTGAGGATGGTCGATGCTCCTCTCAGTGCAAGGTGTCTATTGCAGGATCTTCCTTCCCTATCGTCCGTCATCTCTTTGTCAAATATGTTAGTTTGCATATTTTTTGGACTACATGCTTAAAATATTTCTGAGATCGAGTGTACAATGAAACAAGTTATGCCATTAATTGATCGACGTGCTTGTCGATCTAATGCTTAAGATACTCTCCTAGCGATCCAATGGTCGGCAGTTCGAGCTTCATAGACACCAGCAAGAGAATCCAATTTTCCTACAAGCGTTTAGCTTAGTTCGATTAACAGTAAGAATTTTGATGTGATACGTGTTCCATGTACGCATAACATTATATTAAGTCTGATAATCGAGGTTCTACTGTGTACAAGAAGCTTAAAAATAATAAAATAATTTAGCTGGATTTTCCTTGTTTTTTTTTATTTTTTTTATTATTACGGGTTATTTCTAGTAATATTATATTTCGTGTATGAATCTCTATTTAATTTTTTTCCGTACATTGTGATAAAAACTACAAATATATTTTTATCTGATCTAAAGGCCTGTAAATATAATAAAATAACACAACGATAGGCAAGCGGAACGTTGGGCTGAATGCTAGTGTACCTGTTAACATTCCCTCTGTGCCCCAACGAGGTTGTAAAGAAACAAAAAAAGGCAAACAATGCCTAATTCTCAAAGGTCACGCTGAAACTTTCGAGATACCGTACGCAGTAGCGACGCATTACAGCACAAAAGCCTTTGCGTAGGCAAATATTATACATCAGACTTAATGGTATTATTACTTTGTTGCCAGGCTGTACCACGGCCACGGTTCTATTACTGCGGTCGATCACCGTCGTTATTTTTATTTGTTTGATACAAACATGTTTGGTATAAAATTATTGTTTTTTTTTTTGTTATTTTCAATTCAGTGTATTCAAAGCGTGAAACATACTTCTGTACATCATTCAATGAGAATGTTGTTTTTTTTTACTGTACGATTTATTACATTCTTGTTCTTCGTACTGACTTTTTTAAGTTAATATTTATTTGTTTTTCAGAATGAAATAAAGAAAATCTGTTTACAAGGGTACTTAAGTGTTTTTTTCCTTTATCAAAACATTATGTTAAAATGTTAGTTTTTTTTTTTGTTAGATGCTTGTCTGTAGGTTCGTAAATGCTCTTATACTCGTAATATAAATAAATATAATGACATAAAATTTATCTGATTGCTTCCGTTGCCTCCTCGTGGTTCCTTCTCATGGTTCACGTTTTAGAGCATCGTTAAAATATACAATTTCACGTATAATACGCATTATATTATTATAGAATTTTAAATACTAATTAAATGTATTAATTAGAAAGATATACATAGAAAATCAATTTTATCCAAAAATATTGTTGTTGCTACCGGGATTCGAACCTGGATGTCTTTCCAATCGGGGGAAGATGCATTAACCGACTATGCTACAGCACACAGTACTTTTGACGGCAAATTTTCTAACCTATATGTTACACTTTTCAAATTAATATATCTATCGTTCCATTATTTGAAAGCCATCTACTTTATTTATAAAATTGACTATATACGTATATCTTTCTTATTAATACATTTAATTAGTATTTAAAATATGACAGACCAATGTTCTTTGTTACAAGTTCAACTACACAATGAGAATTGTGTTCTCCTTAATATTATATGATTATTTCATTCGAAATATGCGTGCGTATGAGTGATGGTTGAATCATTATTTAAACTGTTATTGTGTTTAATTGTACCGTTGATTGGTAAGTGATTATTTATAATTCTTCGAGCATTAACTGCTACATTAGAAAGAAAACAATTAACAGTTAAGTCTTAGTTACCAATCATCGTTAAATTTTATTTACCGATACCCAATAATCCAAAAAAGCTGTGCATTACCAAAAACTCTGGGAAACAAATATAAATTAAATAATTGGATTAATATAAACGGAAACATTATTTTACAATTAGCGCCATCTGTGTACTTTAATGGCTTAGTTCTAAAAACTACTACTACAACTCACCGCTGTACACATTGACTATTTACTGAATTAAAAATTCCTTTCGGTTGATCTGTTTTATATGGAGTCGTCACCTATGCTGATTTTTTTTAGCAGAATAACATTAGAAAGGCTTACAACTGCGTGCAAATCATTGAAGTGTCTACTTCCTCTTTTACTAATTCGCGAAGTTTACTATCTTACTGTTTTTAAAGTGTTAATTTCATGTCCGTTCTTTGCGTTCGAGGTGCATTTGGTGCATGATTATTATTTCGTTGAGTTATTGCGTGAAGGATTTTCAAACAATAAAAGAATCATGTTAAGTCATAAAGTTTTGTCTAAATACGTTGGTTAAACGAAAGTTCATAATTCTATGTACAACATATATTGTAGTACATATATTATATATGATTGTATAATATCACTGGTAACAGGGTAACCTAAATCCATGCCTACTGCACGCCACTGCCAATAACGGTTTACCATCACTAGTATGTATGCCTTACGTTCGCGGGCCGTCATTAAAATTATATTATTTGTTGATATTAACGATATTGATTCAGAATACACATGAATTTGATATACAATAACTCCAGAATACACATGAATTTGATATACAATAACTCCAGAATACACATGAATTTAATATACAATATCGTCTCAACCAATCAACGTCTGAATTATTTTTGTCAGTGCTTCAAATGCCTCCCGCGAATTGTGTTACAGTCTGTAAAGCATTGATTTCTTAAATTTTCAAATATATATGGTTAATTTATTTGGTATACTTGGTGGCAGCCTTCGTCTCTGAATCCCTCTGCAGGGAACATCATATATGTATAATATATTACAAGATATGGATGCCTTGTCGAAAAAACGTTGTAAGCAATTATGATTTGTTTTTGATTTGACAGTAACATTTTAAATGTTTTTATATATGGTATTGTTTGATGAAGATCATTACGACCAACAATAAAAATAACACAAGTTTTGATGATACTAAATTTTGTTTACAATAAATATCCCAAATGACATGAGCAGTAAATAAATTTAACGACGATAAAACACCGTAACCGTATTAGCAACAGCGAAGAGAAACGAACTTTAATATCTTCTCAGATATTGTAGGTGAATTTTATTACCGAAATTACAATAATAATTGTTTCAACCCTTTCATAACATAAAATTGTTTCTTAATTACTTATTGTCTTATTGTTTATTATTCTTTATCATTGTTTAATATCATTTTATACTTTTATTGTATCTTAACATCTAAAATATACATATTTTTTGATTTATTTGTTTTTAGCATTGTTACCTACATAGTATGTGTTATAGTTCAATTATGGCATAAAATATTATATTTCAAACTCTATTAATGATAGACGTATTAACGTACACCCCTTTAAAAAATAAATTATTTCACGTGTTTAAAAAGGGGGAATTATCATTGTAATACATATTAAATGTATTAATTAGAAAGACATACATTTAATTTGTATTAAAAATGACACAGACCTGTGTTCTGAAAAATTGCAACTTCACAATAAGAAAGGATTCTCCTTAAAAATGTTCATTATACTATTGTAGTGCAAACATGCTTTAGATAGAAAATAAATTAAAATTGGTGGTATTAACGATTGCTTGGTACAATTTCAATATCTAATTATTGTTTTCTTTAATAAAATTTTGAATATTAATACTTAAAGACTTACTTAATGCTTAATAATCTTTTATTTTTGTGTTTAATGTATTTGTGTTATCTTTCATCTTATATATAGATATAGTAGAAAGACGAAATATATATATTTCTCAAAATACGCTTAGGTAATATTTTCATAGGAATCTTATCAAACTATGGCATCACTCCGTTTTTTTTTGCTGGGGTAGGCATAGAGAATAAAAGCCTCACTCTTCTTGCCAGTCTTGCCTCGTTCACTTTCATACATCTTTCGATGCAGGGTTGTCGATTTTTGTAGCTTCTAACGAGACCACCTTCAGTCTGACTGATTATACCGGGTCATTTGCGGGCCCGCTCTTTTCCTGTTACTTTCAACACTCGTTAAATATATTTTCTTTACTGTCCTCCATTCAATCCGTCCAGTATCCGCCAAATTGTAGGCAACAGTACACTGCAATCGAACCAGTCTGAGAAACCACCAGAACTACTCGCCCTTTTCCTGGCCACCTCCTCGGATATACATTCTCTCATGCACCTCGACACCGCTTCCAATGAACTACGTTTACCTTGAACTTTGTATAATATAACAAACAATGTAAATTCAATTATGTTTTTATTGTAAATAAACGCAACTATGGTAAGTACTGTTCCATTCATAATACGCCCGCTCTAGCCACAAATACTCACACAAATACCAGCCTCCGTATTGGTAACTTTTCATTTGCATACGGCAGAAGCGAGGAGATATAAGGTCCTGGATTCTCACCGTACAAATCCTCACACAAATAATCCCTATTGGTGACCCTAACGTGTCTACATAATCTTTAGCACGAATCACCATCATCTCATCGATCATTTCTTAATTTTATTGACTATGCTAGACCGCATTCCTATTGCATTCAGTTTATCTCGCTAATGTTACATCGACAAAGTCACACAAGTATGTACCTACATTGTATTGATTTTTTGCGTGTTATAAACTTATTTTTTTGTAGGTTACAACGTTTCAGCGTGAAGGTATCGATATTTGTAATGGTTCCCCACTACCAACTTTTTATACCACGCAATACTGTCAATCGAATTACCTTTAGTACTTCTTCTGGTTGGTTCCGCGTGGCAGACGACACACTAGGCGAGACCTTCGAAGTTATTGAGATATTTCACCCAGCTCCATAAGGCAGTGTTAGTAATCACCTAATTAAATTGTACGTTTATCTCGTAACGTTATAATTATCACTGGATTGGGAAAAGCCTTAACTGAGATGCCTCATTTTGTTAACTAATGTTCTTCTAGTTCTGTTACTAAGCCGTGAGACATCGCCAGAGCGAGAGGAAAGTGGGTTATTTAACATTCTTATCTCTACGTGACATTCCATTTTTCAATCCTTTCATCCTTTTAAAACGTATTCAAACGGTAAGAAATCACAGTGGACACTGATTGGAAAAAAAGAGAAGGCTCTTTCAATATGATAATATCTTCGAGTAAAAAAGTATCTCGCTTCATTAATAAATAACACCGTTATCTTGAAAATTTGAAAAAATAATCTTTCCAAATGTCGTTCATAAGTAATGTAATAATTTATAACTGAGCAATTTGAATAATTTAATTTTAAAAATAGATCGCCATTTTAACGGATCAAATTATTATTTTTTAATCTTATTAAAATTGATTTATTATTCTTCTAAAGTCCACATCTCCTATATTTAGATAAAGCATGGTATCAACGACTCGATTCTCGGTCTTTCGCATCCAACTGCTTCTTGCAATTATTTTTGTCATTGGTTCAAATGTGAGTTGGGGAATAATTGACGTCTTCACTCTAGCACCTTTTGTCGCCTAGAACATTGACATTTTAGCAGTTTTGCGCATTAGATCACCAAGGCTTTGAGAATATCCTGGTACAAGTATTTGAGCTTCAAATACCAATTTCATACGCCGATAAATGTTATCGTTAAAAAATGTAATAAAAAATTACGAGATTAATGGAGTAAAATCGTCATAAAAATTAGGTACCTAATTTAAAAGAAAGCGGCTATCTCCAATTGCTTGTTGCTAAGCCCTGCAGCGTGGTGTCTGTTGCGCGTTGTACTGCAAATGTTGTGTCGATTATCCCTCGTGCGAAGTACACTATAAAATGAATAACAATATAAGCTCCAAATTACTCATTCATTTGTAAGATACTGTTGGGCCAGCTTCGCTAGCTACTACGCCGAGGCAGAGACTGCTGTGCTGCATTTTATTGTGAACATATGGGGTCCATGTCGTCCGCTGGTCCGGGGGTCGGTCGAGAGTGTGCGAGGGGGAGGCTGTTGAAAGGAACGGTTAGTCCGGATCATAAAATCTCCGGTAATATACTCAGCATCATCATACATCAGCGATTTCATGATCTCAATCACTGATGTCAATCATGTATGGACGCTGAGTATGTACGTGTAGTTCTGCTTCTCGATATTAGTATAATAGTATTGTCTTGAAGTGTGAATTGTCTGATAAGATAAATGTAATTTATTTTGCATTACATATCTAGTTATCTATCAATGTAATCAGGAGCGTACTAACATGGATTAGTCATTAGATCGCGCTGCATTTTTTTGACATGTTGTGCAAGACGTTCAATAACATGTTGAATAATATTCCGAATATATTCGATTATATTTTGGTTTCTTCTGCTTAATTAATGCAAAAGCGATAGCACACCTTTTTCTGACGGTATTTCAGGCAATGCAAATTTTCTGTTATTATTTGTTATCAAGACAAATCGTCATTTTCGGATCAAATCGAAATTTACCCATGTCGGATCGCGTAAATTTTTTGATCAAAAAATTTTTTTACGTATGTATATAACTATTAAATAACAATTTTAAAAATATATATTAATATAAATGTATGAACGTATTTCAATATACTAGTGAACCATGTCCAACATCTTTAACCGCAAGACATTTTAATCGAATACCTACATATGCAATGAACAAATACCGTATCGGCACCGGAAGGTCGGAACCGGTCTCAATGGAACGGAACCAGGGTTGAGACTTCTATGATTATAAGCATTCAGAGAATTTCAATTCAATCCCAAACCAAGAGTTTGGAAATGAAAAGGTCAGCAGTTGAGTAGGGACTGCTTAAATACGTGCGGATGCAACCTGTGTTTTGGGGTTAACAAAAAGTATAATAAATTTATCACAGGTAACGTCATTCTTTGTCTTAAATTTGCCAATTTTCAGTCTTGAGAGTTTAGTAAATTTTTAATTGCTTAAATTTTATTTTTATTAATCTATAGCTATTATTTATGCGCTATTTGTTCTCAATACAAATTTGTGAGTCTGTTTTTATTAGAAGACTCTGAATATATATTGAGAATAAATTACCTATGGATTTTTTAATACAAATTAAATGAGTGAACTAGAAGGATATACAGAAAAAAAAATATTTATCGAAAAAAGGTTTTAGTTGCTACCGGGATTCAAACCTGAACTTTTTCTTATCTGGGGAAACATGCGTCACCAATTACGCTATATCTACCAAGTACCTTTATGATAAATTTTTGAACTTATATTCTGTAGCTCTTTAAAATTGATATCTACATCTATCATTCCATTTTTAAAAGCAATCAACTTTATATTGCGACGAATTTCAAATACCTTTCAGTAATACAATGACTAGTAATATTAGGAGACGCCAGAATTAAATCGATCCATTTTATGATATTTTGATAAACTTTGATACAACTTACATATTTTTAAGGAAGATACATTTTTATTGTGAAGTTGCAGTTTTTCGGAACGTGAATTTATTTAAAAAAATATTAAGCCATTTAAAATCATGAAAGCAGACTGAATGCGGTGGAAATGCATTCGCTCAGACGTGAATATAGGATCCATGTAATATGATCAAGATCATATTAAGAGTTCCTGAAATGGTATGGGCATGTAAAACGTACGAAGAGAGAATGGTAATGAAAATATATGATGCGAGTGTTGAATGTGACAGGAACACAAATGTCCGCGTAACACCTAGACGGTTCTGCTAGAAACGTCAAAAGATGCGTGGAAGTGGCAAGAGTGTGTATCAGAAGGAAGTTGCATCTTTTCTGCCTCACCCTGTTGGGAAACGGTGTGTGTTGGTAAGTTATTTAGTCTTCCCACGTGCCCAAATCAATCAAATACTATAATAGGTTATACGTTCTGAATGATGATCAGTTCTAGAAATGTAAAAATATTTATTAAAAATAATAAAGTATTATGGTTATTGATGTATTATGGAACAATGTCAGAGCTGTCTATAAAACATGGACCGTAATAAACGCCTAGTTTTCTTGTTGATCTCGGTACTCAATTAATTTTCCGACTTCAGAGAGATCAGCGCTCGAACTGCCTTCGCATTTTGTCACATTATGGAGTGTATGTAAAATTATGCAAATTTTCCTCCCAGAATTGGTGTTGAGCAAATCTGGTGTAATTGTTAAACTAATATTGTTTTGCTTGCTCTCGAAAAACACCGCTGTGATAAATTGCGTTTTGCCTGTTTATTTTTTTTTTTACATCAATTTTAACAGAGGTCTAGAATTTTCTATCTACAGTATTAAGGGATATTCCACAATAATGAGTTACAATTTAAAAAAATAATAATATAACTCTTTTGTATTTTAAATTAACTTTAACTTGTTTTGTTTTAAAATTGATAATCAAAAGGCGTAAAAAAGTAACTAAATTACTTTGACCATTTCAATGAGATATATTTTTTTGTGACCAATCTCTGATCAAATTGCACATTATCATAATTCATTTAATATATTTCTTTATTTCCTATTGTCAATTGTTTTATAATAACTTTAATATAGTTTACATGAGGCATAGAGAATTATGTTTATTTAAATATTCCGAAATAAAGCATAAATTAGATATTTTACAATATTTATTGACATGGCTTGTGTTGCTTTGTGGTGTAACATGATTTTATAATTTTTCCACTTAACTTTTTACTATATCTACACACTTGGTTATTTTTCCACTATTGACGAGATGTATCCAAATTTAATAAAATTGATTAATTCAAATCCTAGTGTAAAGTTAATTGTTTTTAAAAATGGAGTAAAATTATAAAGTCTATAGAATGTAAGTTTATAAGCTAGAGTTTCCCCAGACGGGTCCATATTCGAATATTATTATATTTTTTCTGTTTATTTTTCTAATTAATTCTGTTAATTTGCATAAAAAAATACCACTGGAATGTATTATGAAATTAGAATTCACAACAAAATTGTGTTTTTATTAAAAAAAAAAAACTGCAACTATTGTAGTGACGACTCAATTAATGTGTGTTGGAACTACAATGTTTAGTTTTTATTTTCTGTGGAAT
This sequence comes from Eubasilissa regina, assembly GCA_022840565.1. Lineage (NCBI taxonomy): Eukaryota > Metazoa > Arthropoda > Insecta > Trichoptera > Phryganeidae > Eubasilissa > Eubasilissa regina. The sequence goes on from JAINEB010000020.1 coordinate 3,862,981, forward strand.
GTGCATGTTAATCTGAGTTTTTGAATATCCTGGCCGTATCCCAATTTTTAAATGATAAACTTTAATTACATTACACCATCGGCAATAAAGTATGGGGTATCATTATTTTATATAGAGCATTTGATGGATCCTCAGAAATATCCTGGAGATATGGCGCGGAAGGACAGTTAGAGCGAGCCGACCGCATAATAAGGAATACCGCGTTTACTCTACGGCGCTACTGAATAATTTATAAGCAAATAAATTCACTGACTGGATTTATTACGGATACTTATTTCTTGGCCGTCTTCCCTTTGCTCTATCTTATTTCATTACCTGGTACATGTTGAGTCGTGTTTAATTGTTGTTAATTAACTTTCACATTAAACATGATTACGGAGCTGATGACGATTCATGACGCCCGTCTCGGTTCTGTGTAAGGTCTTTGCAAATGTTTAGCCCTTCAGATAGACTCGAGGGTGTTTTATTGCCCTGCAATTAGTTTCAGAAAATAATTACCTCTATCGGACATTTCCGGTAATTTATTAGGGTGTGGGTCTCTCGCTGGGGGTCGTTGGGATGGGCGATGCCGGGAAGAGCAGTGGCTAGAGAGACCTAACGGAGTATTTTACTGACTCTCCCACGCACCTCTTGCGACCTGGACAGGGTGAATTACTCCCGGACTGTGACAGAGTTCTGCTACAGCGATACATAAATGTGACGTCCACCCTCCCCTTTTGGGAGTGTTTAATTTCTATAGCTTCTTTCTGTCTGCCTTCTGAATTTAATGTGAAACGAGTCTCACGTCAAATTGTACAGGTATGGCTCTGGTACGATGATACCGGAGCCAACCTGTGATGGTATTATGATGATAATGTTAATAAAGACATAATGTAATAAAATAAAAAAAATATGTAATTATGACGAATCGAAACAAGAGTAAACAACTCTCAAAACAATTCGGGATAGGGTGTAAATAAATAAATAAAAATACTTCTATACAATTATTTTTACTACTAGTGATGTTACTACGTTTTTTCTATAATGCGGTGATAAAGATATCCGAGGTAAGTGTCAAAACCAATCTGGCTATTGTCAAAGCTGTGTGTAGATAACGTGACCATACGTCCCGTTTTGAACGGGACCATCCTGTTTTTCGGAAGCCAATTCCGTCGCCCCCCAAGCACAGTTTCAGGACGCCAAAATGTACCGTTTTAACAAAAAAACAAAAACTACGTAATATAGGTAAGTGGTTATACTATAAAAATATTATTACAAGATTATTTTAAAGAACTTAAGAAATTAAAGATTTTATTGTAACGTGATTGTTAGTCTACTTCTTAAGACACTCGTTTATTGATCCAGTGGTCGGGAGTTCGAGCCTCATTCCAGAGACCAGCAATTCATTCCTGTATTCATAGTACAAGCGTTTAGCTCAGTTTGAAAATATTAAGAATATTAACAGATATATGACGCAAGTGTTTGATGGCACCACTAATAGAGTACGTCCGCGGAAGACTTGGCACGACCAGGTAAGATGGTCCTGTTAGGAGCCTCCGACGAGCCTGTATGAGATGTTTGAATGCGGATGAGGTGAGAATTGTGTCAGGATAGACGAGTGAAGTGCTCTATCCTCTCGGTTTACCCTCGCGGGGAAACGGCGATGTTAAGTTAGTTGGTTATTAAATATATTAGGTTGATGCATAATTATCCGCCTTTTTTTATTGTTTGCGTTTAATGGACATTTGTCATAATATAATTGTTTAATAGGGTTAGGAAATTAGAAAACCGTACACCTATACGCTACATTATGCTGTACCATTTGGAGAAAGGGTGGAAAGTTGCCGAGTCACTTTGCGATCTCGACGATCTTTCCGGCGAAGGAACGATTAGCGAAAGGTCATGCCGAAAGTCTTTTGTTCGTTTTATAGCTAGTGATACCATCTTAGACAAGTCAGGAAACGGTCGATCTTCGGATTTTGATGACCAGGCCCTTCTGGCGGCTGTGGAAGAGGACGAAAGTTGCACCATTAGGACACTAGCTGAGAACTTCAGCATCGATCAGTCCATGATTACGGTGACTACGCCCTCGAATGATAATTATACATAATATGTTTTTGTTTTTGGTTATGTTACAGTATAATTTGTAAAAAGCCGATGATAATTATGCATCAATCAAATATATATATATTAGAAGAACACATTCTTATTGTGAAGTTGTAATTATTCAGATTATTATTAAATATGAATTAATTAATATTCTAATCAATATATTTAATTCATATTTAAAATATCACAGACCTATGTTCTGAATAATTACAACGTCACAATTAGAAAGTTGTATCAATGTGTCCAAAATTTTATAAAAATGAATTGATAATTCTGGCATGTGATCAGATTACTCAAAGGTATTTGAGATTCCGTAAAATTAAGGTAGATGGCTCTTTCAAATAATGGAACAATTAAATGTAATAATATCAAAAAGGTAACATATAGGTTCAAAAATTTGTCGCTAAAAATATCGTCGCTGTAGCATAGTTGGATAATGCACCTTCCCCGGTTTGGAAGAGATCCATGTTCGAATCCCGGTGGCACAACAATAATATTTTTCGATAAAATTTATTTTATATGTATATCTTCCTAATTAATATATTTAAATCATATTTTTTCTAATATATATATATATATATATATATATATATATTACACTTACTATTAATTTATCAAAATAATTCATGGTCACATTTCTCTTTATTGTTTCCGCTTTTTTCTTGCTTACTTTTGATTAATGTTATTTATAAAAAAATACTCTTACTGTGTTGCCGTGTTGATTCGCGCGTTTATTTGTAATTCAAATAAACAATAGAATGCCGGAATGCGGCGGCAACAGTGCATGAATGGCGGCTGTCCTCTCCGCTGAACTATTTCCAATTAAAGTGCTGCGCGTCATGTCGCCAGAGTGACTGCGAGTTAATTCACCTAAACATTTCATTCCCCGTTATTGTACACTTATGTATACGGATTATATTATGAAGTATTCTTAGAGGAAAGATAATACGTTTTTGGAATAATAAGATCCGACTTGTATTTGAATTCAGGATTAATTCTGTTATTACTTCTGTGTATAAGAATAACTTTATGAACCCCGAACGTACAACACTTTTTTCGTATATCATGTTTTGGATAAATTTCGATGCACATTGAATACTGTCTATTGACGCAAGTTACTAGAAATATTAATTTAATTTATTATGTAGTATATTATTTTATTATCTGTCTCATTGGGCTTCACCCGTGCTGTAGAAAACATTTTATATTTTTAATCGGTAATCATATTTTATTTTTTATTTATTACCTTAGTTAAAATATGAATTTTAACCACCAAGTTAATATTGCTAATTTTAAAAGTATAATCATATTTTACACAATCGGTTCAGCAAACCTGTAAATATAAATTGATGCATTTTACAGATAAAGAATATTGCTAATAATTTCATAAAAATAATTACTCGAAGTGTTTCCACATATTGACATATATACAACTTTCAAAAATTTGATAGATATGGAGATTGATTAATGAGTGAGAATGGTGATAGTTATGTATGTATAAAGTGATCACATAAGCCAGCCGAAGACAAGTCGTAAGCCCTCTAATTACCCATGCTTCCATATATTTCCATTAAATATAATTAAAAATAGCTTTGTCTCTATGAGATATCTATTATTTGTTTGATGCATTTTCTTTGATCATGACCAGGAAACCCTCCATTATAAAGTATATACTTTATAATATATATATAAAAATCTTCTTCTTTCTTTTCTCGTATCTTCTTTTTTGGCGGTTCCTCGTTACGAGGATGACTTCTGCCATGGTTAACGATTGTGTGACTGAGGACTACTATTCTTGAACCGCACACCCTTCCGCATGCTGTGCACGTGCATCCGCTGGGTAGAGGGTTCTGTGGGACGGATCTTCCTTTTTTTCTTCCTCTTTTTCTTCCTCTTTTTCTTCCTCTTTCTCCAGTAATTGCGTCAGCCATCTTCCGTTCGCAAGTTTCCTCCGAACAATATATTTTTTGACGCCATTGTCCTCAGCATTGGGCCGCGGTTTACCAGAGATTAAAATCTATGCCACATCTTCTCAGATTTACCTTCAAGGTGTCTTTGATAATAGATATACTAGACTACATTTAAGTAGCTAAGAGAGTTGGTGCTGAACTCCAGCCGCAGCCTTACGCCAGCAACTTGATGACGTCTCAGAAGTGGAACGAATCCATGTACATAGCCTTCGGCAAACATTGTAGATGCGCTACAATAACGCGCTAATCCGAACAGTATTCTGTATGAGTCGTTATACTAAATTCGGAGACGGTTGTACGTATAGTGGCCTCAATTATACGAGACGGCTCGTAATGCTTCTCCACAAGTCTCAGTCTTGTTTTACTCTCGCTGACAGTGGCGAATCGATAGAATCGCGCGTGTTTCAATTGCGAGGGTCCGCTGTTCACAGGGCCTCCGCATTACTGAGAAAATATAAGTAAAATTAGGAGTAACAGAGAAAGCAAAAAGAAAAATGGAAAAAGTTTTAAAAAAAAGCTCAGTTTTCTTGTCGAGTCAGCTCAGGATCTCTAAGATCCAGCTTTGTTATTATTTACGATAATTTAACCTGAGACATCATTTATATATATGTAGTTCACTTTATGTTGTGATATTATAATTTGGTGGGTCCGTGTCTTGGGAGAGTGAGTCGGGTGAGTGAGACAAACCACAGCACCATTACCTCGTCCCTGTCGCCGACGCCAGAGTTTCTCTAGTCAGATGCAATGAATTCGACTACTTTAGCGGTACTCTTCCAGATCTTCGTGGCTATAAAGATGTATCCGGGATCATTTCATGCTTTAATATTGACGTTTAAGTATACGTCACATAAGTTTTTTTTTTGCTGCCAATGCTACTATTGTTTCTATTTAAATATATACTATGTATATAAACAATATGTTGTTAAACTCAAAAAATTACGGTACAACCGTACTTTTTTACGGGAAATATAAATCTTCCACAGTTGAGTAAAAAATTTTGTTCGGAGTCAATCCATTAATAACAATTCTGTACATTCCTTTATATGTTAGTTGCGAGTGATTGTGCCGCCATCTAGGGGTTGATTTATTCAATTCATTATTATTTTCTCATTTAACAAAAACACGATCTAACCCAGAAGAGACTCCAATTCCATACATCAATGATCGCCGAAACCTTAAATTAATCATATATATAAAGAAGACTGTCTTGTTTGTTTTTTATACAAACCTATAGTTTTATTCCGAGCTTGATAAAATTTTGCAAATTTCACCTTCAAAGCAAGAGGAAGGTCATTAAATACATGAGATTTCAAAAAACCACCCTCACCCCATTTTCCAGCCCTTGAAGTAAAATTTTGGTACTTCGTGATGAAATTTTGCACACTTCACGATCACAATAAGAGGAAGATCACTATCTACATGAGATTTAAAAAAAACCACCCCACCCCATTTTCCAGCCCTTGAAGTAAAATTTTGGTACTTCTTGATGAAATTTTGCACACTTCACGATCACAATAAGAAGAAGATCACTGTCTACATAAGATTTCGAAAAACCACCGCCATTCTCTTTTTCCACCCTTTAAAGCAGAATTTTGATACTTCTTGATGAAATATTGCACACTTGACAATAAAAATAAAAGGAAAATTACTGTTTACATCTAATTTCGAAAAAAAAGTATCCTTTAAATGAAGTCCTTCACTCTGCGTAAAGCCCGGGCGACGTCGGGTACTTCATCTAGTATATATATGTATATATATATATATATCGGATTATCAGATTTCGAACAAATTTCCTGAAAAATTGACCCAGTAAATATCTTGACAAAGTTTCGCAATAAACTTTCAACTCCGTTAATGAGTTTTGGCGAAAAAAGTAAAAAAATACCCTTTCCTTTCACACAGATACAATTTTTTACAAGAGATTTTTAAAATTGCAAATCTTCGCACCCCCATAAGACTATCCCGAGTTGTAAGTGCAGCATATATAAGATCCTCACAAGCACACCCGACCTCTCTTACATTGTTATTTAAGATTAAAACAGCACGCTTTCACTTGGACATCGCGAACAGTCAAATTATCCGCACTATTAACTCTTGAAAACGGTGTCAGCTGTCAGGCGAATCTGCGGGAGCGTATATCGCAGTCGTGTAGCTTATAGGTTAACGACTCGAGTTTCCGTGAAGCTGACATTATCAAAGTTATTGGGTTAGAATTTACTTAAAATATCACTGCAGACATGTCTCAGGAATTGAAGCCGCTGTAAGAATCGTTACTAATGTATGATATATAATAAGGCCGAGTAGTGTCTAGTCCTCGAAAACCTAATCGCGGGCTCGGGAATATAATTTTAATTCGTGATTCTATCTACTTTTAAATAAATATTTTAATTATTTGTTTAGTTTCTTTCTGTGATAGTTATAACGTATTATAACACGTCTCCTCCAACGGAAATAAATTGATCTCACGTAGAAAACATACGTACATGAAATTTGGCGACATCTATATGTAGCTTTGTAGCTTAATCAGTAAAGAAACATCTTTACTGATTAAGCTTTACTCATACTTTACTTTACATACCGGTTAACAAACCGGTATGTAAAGTTCCGGGTTCGTATCTCTGTGATGATTATATTTTTTGATAAGTTTCTCTGTGTAGATTTATCTAAATTTATGTTATATAATTTGTCTAGAAATTTCAGTTTAAATCGCGAAAGACGATAAATAAATAATCTAGAAAAATAATATTTATGCGCCTTGAATGTGCAACTGCCAAGTAGTTAGTTTTTACTTGACATAGTAGTATCCCAGCGTACGATGTTGTACATTTGTCATACTACTTGTGGCAGAGTATGCACGGTAACCTAGTGTGCTAAGATGCCAGAGTCAGAATTCAGAATTCTGGAAGCACGTATTCTAGTTTAAAAAATATATATTTCGAGATATCGCTAAACAAATTGTTTAGTGAAATCCAGGCGGTATTATCACGTACGTTTCACATGCTCAAACTATAGCGACCTCCTTTTCTTAATGGCTTCACGTGTCAAACAGACGACATTCATTCTTTATTTGTTTTTTTCTTAATTTCTTATTTTTTTGTCTTATCCGTGTACAACCTGTGTATTGTCATTGCTGGATGTCCGAGACACTCGGTTCCTGCTGATTTTGGTTTTCCGCAGCCATCTGGAAAATGTGTTACAGCCATTAGTTATTCTTAACTCTATCGTGTACTTACACACCGGAACTATCGCATTTCCGCCTTGATTCTCCTCTATGTACTAGGTATGGTATATTTTTCTTCTTCCTCTCGTGCCTTATCCTTTTAATGGATGTTGGCTATCATCACTTTGTTAACTGCTGCCCGGAAAAGCTCTCCAGTCGACTGGCTAAACTATTGTCTGAGGATCTTTTGCACGGTGTTCTCCTTCTTCCGGGGCCCCGACTTCCGACAATCTTTCCCTACATTATGAGACGCAAAATACTTCTCATTAGATGTCCGAGATATTAAAGTTTTCAAATTTTTATTGTTTTAAACACTTCGTTTTCTTTATTCATCCGAACCATAACATCATTAATTGATATGACAGTTACTTTGTGGTGTAACATGATTTTTAAAATTTTCAAAACAAAATTTTGTATTACACGCACGTTGGGTTATTTTCGCTACTGGCTCTCATCATCAGGTGATAGCTAAATTAAATACAGTATTGTGGTCTATTCGGGCAATCTGGAGGGGTTTCTGAAGAGAGCGTAGGTCACTATTTATCAGCATAACATTCCCTAACACTTCGCCTTTACTGTCCTTATTCCCTTTAACGACTGAAACTTCCCCCCTCTTCTCAAGCCCCGCCCTATATTACAATACTATATTTAGTTTAGTTATCACCTAATGATGAGAGGGACTGCATCTCTGGAAACTAGTAATGAAAATAACCCAACATGTGTGTAGTACAAAGTTTTATTTCGAAAATTAAAAGAATCATAACATTCGTTATTATGTATTCTATATCTGTAGATTCATATCTTAATGTCTAAAGTAGCCTTATCATTTTTTCATGTGTGTATATTTTTAATCTGTTTTAAATAAAATATAAAATGTTGTATTTACAATACGCAATATTGTAGATATATGGTATAATATTACAAATTACTTGGTTGTCGTTCTCGTTCGCCGTGAAACCGCTCCCGTTCGTGTTCAGGCATCGAATTTATGAATCTATATTTGCGTCTATGTACTTTAAGTGCGTTCAGCACATGTGAAGGGTCTCTCGGCCCATCAAGCCCCCGTCGGGCGGCACTTCATCATTTCACAAAAGGGTTTTTCATCTCTGCGCTGTGATTTGGTTAATTCCGAAAGGGTGAACCCTCACGAGGGCTGTTCAATTATCGGTTTGCAGAATATAAAATGTGTTATTCGTGGGTCGTGGAGTTTGTGGTCAAAGGTTATTATTACGTTTGAATTACTCGTCGTGGTGTGCACAATTATAAAATATTATTGACGTGTGACAGTGGATCCTGTGTTCCGAGAGGTCGTCTGCAAGTCGAACTAAGTTAGCCTATGGATCCAGCATGTACTCTAATAATCCCCGCTGTTCTTACGCCTAACATCCGATATCGTGCAATACTAGGATTAAAATTATTCGTACACAACGGGCCAGTAAATGAATAGACATGAAATAAAGTGTACATATAAAAGAGGGGTTCGGAACATTAGTTGCGGGACGAGAGGCATTCTACACGCATTATTTGTGGAAACATAAATATACATTTATTCTTTGAAAATTAAATATTAGTGTAAACTATACGTATTTCTTACATTTATGCATATTATATAAGCGTTTAAATTTTCTTTCCAATCGAGTCATATATTTAAAAAAAGTCGCGGAGCTATTTGATTGCGTGAGTGACACCAAAATGAAAACATTGAAACAAGGAATTTCCGTTAGTCATGCCTATATATTTGGTAACCTGCTTTCGTACAGTAATTAAACAAAATACTATTTTTGGGAAATGAAACTGTGAAGAAAAAAATTTTAATAGTTCAAAACCGAACAAAGAGGACTATTTTAAGATGTAATAGATGTACAATAATGAGTTATACGCTTAAACAACTAAAATTAATGACGGTTAAGCAAAAAATTACACAAAATGTTCTAGTATTGATATACAGTATTAAAAATCGATTATTGCCACCATACATGAATAAAAATATAAAACATAATTTTGAGGTCCACACTTGTTCCTCGTGAAGTCGGTGGGATTCTAGACTTCCATAAATAAGTCTGACAGGACCACAAAATAGTTTATATTATACTATAAAGGTTGCAAATTGTTCAATGAATTGCCAGCAAATGTGAAGGAAGCAACTAGTCTCGTCACTTTTCGTCGGTTAAGTGCAGAATATGTAGTATGTATCTGTTTAATAACTGATCATTTTTCATGTGTTTATTTTCTTTTGTATTTATAATCTCTTAACCTTTAGAGTATTGTATGTAAGAATGATGTAAGAATATTATGTAATTTTTACAACTAATTAAAAAATATACATACATGCAAAATGTAGCTATACTGAAGAGTTTACACAGTTTGTTGAAGAAAATTGCACGTGACTACTGTAAACATTACTAAAATTCCTGCATGCCGCCAAACTTGAAATTTTAATCCCCGACCACTAGGCGAGTGTCTTAATCATGGGACCAATAAGCACGTCAGGCACATACTCAATTCTTAAATGTTTCAAAGTTTTCGTGATTAACTTTGTAGAAGTCTATTATAATTAACTTTAAACAAAATTTTAACATACAATCTCTCCTGTCTAAATTAGCTCCGCCCACAATCACTTTCGCCAAAACCCCCCTCATCCCTACACCGTTCTCATACCCACCCCCTACTAGTCAATAGTCTATCTTTTAGTTTTAAGATTTAGTTTCTTACTGAAGATGACGCAGTAAACTTCGAAAAAGTTTAAATTTTTTAATTTAAGTGTAGTGTTAAGTCAACAATGTTGTGTTCAATTTTTAATTTAATTTTGGAGTGAAATATATTCTGTATTGTTTAAAGTATTGCCGGGGAAATATGTGATGTGTTTTTAATATTTTTCCATTGACCGTATTTTGTCGCCAGCTGAACAATGGTGTTACGCTTCGAGTCCCGCCTAAAAATGTGGGTGCGTACGAACAAAAGAGATGAAATATCTTTCGGCCGCGGAATAAACCGTGTCATTGTTATCTGCCGGCGAGCGAGACATGTCGGGAGTGTTTACGAACGTATTGGCGTTCTACATTGACATACGGCCACTTCAAATATGTACGGTGAAACCCCTGCTGGACGGACATCAGATGTTGCGAATAAACCGGGGCAGAGGGGTGTGTGACGATCGCGCAAATATCATTTTGTATTTAGATTTTTATTAAAATTGTTTTGGGGGTATATATTTTTTTGTCATTATTGTTTAGTTCGGCGATACGTAACATTTATTAAAGCGGTTCTTTAAATCCGCACTGGAAAAGACAATGATTATCAGTCGCTACCGCCTAGGACACCTGGCGTAAACGTGGCAACATAAATAACAATAAATACACCACCTTGTTACTATCCATTGAGGATCTTTTGTTTTAAAAGTAAGTAAAAGTTTTCGCTGTTGCTGTCTATTCACAAGTAGTTTCTCTAGTCGTGAAAACAAAACGCTTGTTATCTAGTGGTTACGATACTCGCATAATGATCTGGTGGTCGGGGGTTCAAGCTTCGTTCCAGGAGGCCATCAAGTTAGTCCTATTTTCTTAGCATAAATGTTTAGCTTAGTTTGAAAATAGTAAAAATATTGAATCTCTCCAGATTCTCATCACATCTTCTTCGAAGTCTTTCTTGAGGTCGCGTCCCTTGGGGATGCAGTGCCATATTTAGATACTTTGAGGAGGTAACGTAATTGATGGATCTTTAGTGTAGCCAATATATTTGGTTTGTCATACAAGACTTGAAGGTCACGGTTCTTTAGGGAGGGGGGGGGGGATGTAGGTGCGTGAGTTAAAAGATGTGTCTGACTCCAGATCAGAAGGATTTGAAGACTGATGATGTGAGCGTATTGATTGCCCCAATATTCACCCAAGTACCCTCGTATTGTTTTGTAACGTGTAGTGTATTGTGGCTCGTATTTATGTGAACATGTACGAGGATGTATCTGTATATGAATTGATTCCTTCCGCTTCCTGGCAGCAGGTTACAAGAACATAAACTACTGAATTTTTTGAAGTTAATTGTATAAAGGTAGAAGTTATTGCTAGCCGTATTTGTATTATTACACGTCGTCAATACCCCACGTCTTTATGGCTGGTGGTAGGAGCGTTGCAAGCACCGCCTTGGTGGGTGTGTTCAGCTTCGCTGTGCGATTTTTAAGGCTAGGCGTATACATACAATTTTTAGTTTATTTACTATTTAGTTAAAAGCCTAAAGTATCATATGGGAGTTCGTATATTATACATATTTAAAAAATATATATTGCATCCCATTTCCCACCTCTTTTCACTCTTTCCACTTTATATGTTCAGTGTGAAAACACTATTTTGTTTTTCAGTATGTTAAAATGTAATATTCTTTAGTTTATTATGTTTATGTACTATTTCTTAGTTTATATGATACTCTTCTTTGTTTAATTCCGAAGAAATTTTACTTGTATTATTTTTATATATCATGTTTTTTGTCGGTTAGTATTATCGTACTGTTTGTTTCACAACTAATAATAATTATAGATACGATAATTGCTCGTTAAAAAAAAATCAAAAACTTTTTCAATCGTCTTTTGACAAAATAGTTGAATAATATAATACTGTACATTGCCGTGTATTGGCGTAAACATACACTCAACTACCGATCCGCGACCGTTCACTTGTATGGGAGTACGCTCACGAATGTTGGGAGATCTCATTGTCAACTGATTGATTATACGCGCACTTTTAACTTAGTCAAAACTTTTTCAATCGTCTTTTGACAAAATAGTTGAATAATATAATACTGTACATTGCCGTGTATTGGCGTAAACATACACTCAACTACCGATCCGCGACCGTTCACTTGTATGGGAGTACGCTCACGAATGTTGGGAGATCTCATTGTCAACTGATTGATTATACGCGCACTTTTAACTTAGTCTATCAGAAATTGAGGGATTCATCGATTTCAACTCAATAGTTTAGTCGCGATAATAATTAAGAGTATGCGCCTAGCCTAAGTGACGAGAATCGAGGCGAAAGCCTTTCACTATTCCATCTGATTCTCCACTGCCCATTTTCCCGTGTAGCTTCAATTTTCGGTGTACCTTCTTCTTTCAGATATTTAAAATGTTTTCTTCTGCCATTGTATATTACAATGGACCTAAGAATAGTACAATAAAAACATAATTAATTAATTGAATCGTAATTCTCGAGAATCTACCACTGCAGTAAGTAACACTGTAGATTTAGGATCAATGAACTCGGTACATAAACATTAAAAAATCCCCTCGTCCTAAAAAATCTGGAAGTCGCTAAAGTAAAATAGACTGTAGGGAGGTGCCGACCAACACCGCAGCCGCGGGACAGGAAGTTTGGTCCTCCGGCATACAACGAAGTAATAAATCTGGTTAAATTATACTGGACTAGGAAATTGGATAAAATTAATCCACAGTTGCCCTCTGCCTGAGGGGTGATGATCACATTAGTGTTAACGTCGCGGTTGGCCACAAATGGAAGTAGTCTACGATTTACACTAAAGTTTTCGTACTACGATTCTGCACCCGAGGTAAAAATAAAAATGCACTCTGTAATTATCTTATTTAATATATAAATACGTATTAATTCATTTATTTTTTATTATTAAAATATAATGGAAAATAATAACACACGAAAACCACTTAACCTACGAAAAATAGCAAAACTAATGGCTTCCTTCACATTTGCTGACATTTTATTGAATAGTTTGAAACCTTTATATTATATTTTTGTAGAATGCAATCATTTTGTGGTTTGACATATTATATTAAGTAAAATAATAACTTTGTATGAAACCACGAAATTTATTGTTCGTCGACCGGTTTCGTTTAACTCAAGCTAAATCAGGACTAATCATAGATACAAGAAGAGTGCACATATATATATATATATATATATATATATATATACATAAAAAGGGAGATATAATATAAAAATACATGTGAAAGAGAGGGACAGAATACATACATAGTTAAATAGAATATCAAGGGAGGGGTTATAAAATTATATGTGAAAGAGAGAGACAGAATACATTTAGAGATAAAAGGGACATTAAGGAGTGGGAAAGTACAGTGTTGATGGATATTAAGTTGATTTTAAATACCTAATATGGAGCTAATGGATAAATTGATTTGATTATTAAGAATTGGCGTACCAATATTTATTGCCTTTTTTATTTCAAAGGCTTCTAAATTGTCCATCCGGAGGCCAAACCCGTTTTTATGGAGGATATTGACACCTATGGTATTATCAAAAGAATGGTATTTTTCAATAATATTGTTGGAAAAATCTGACAAACCATTGCTGTTTAAACATTTAAGATTTTCTTTGACACGAATATTGACATTATGGTCAGTTTTGCCAATATAAAATGAGGGACAATTATTGCAAGTTGATTTATAAATACCCTTTTCCTTCCTTTCAAATTAACTTAATATCCATCAACACTGTACTTTCCCACTCCTTAATGTCTCTTTTATCTCTAAATGTATTGTCTCTCTCTTTCACATATAATTTTATATTGTCTCCCTTGATGTTCTATTTAAATATATATGTATTCTGTCCCTCTCTTTCACATGTATTTTTATATTCTATCTCCCTCTTTATGTATATATATATGTACTCTTCTTGTATTTATGGTTAGTTATTTTGTTGTAATTCTAAAAATAATATTTTTCCGGCCACTATGGCATACTCCCGATGAAGGAGCAAGGGGTCCTTCGAACCCTGTACTTCGTTAGACACGCTTATCAAAGTCAAAGATCTATGATTAGTCCTGATGTAGCTTGGTCGACGTACAATAAATTTCGTGGTTTCATACTAAGTTATTGTTATTTTACTTAATGCTTTAAACTATGTCGTGTTCCTTGCCCGATTTGTTTGTGGATATTTAAAATTCCACCAACTTATCATAGGATAAGTGCGGATCCCAAAATTATATTTTAAGAGTTTTTTTTTCATATTACGATTGCAATAATATTATTTTTGATTTTGTATATCAATTCTATTTTCTGTAATTTTTGTACGGTCTTACTTATCGTACATATATTTTTTTATTGGTACGATACTGAGTCCTGCTCGGCAATTATGAACACAAATACAACATACATTTTACTCAAAAGCTAGAAATAGCAAAACTGGAAAAATACTTAAAACATTTCAGTGTGGTTTTTTTATGATCTCAAATACTAAAATATTGCGCCCGTTGAATGTTCACGAGCAGCAGGGGGAGAGAGAGTACTGACTGTCAAATCGTTTAGAAAATTTTCGGGAATAAACTGAATAGTGGTTTGAATGCAGTAATTGCCGTTTAAGACAAGATTAACACTGCACCCAGAAGTTTTGCTGCCAACACAGGTCTGTGGAATGGCTGTTCATCCACTGAGAACTTTGTAAAGGTGAATAGTCTGAAGTAGTGAATCCGTTTTAATCTGAAATCAATAATGTATGTAAGTGAAGTATCATGGCATCATTAATTTCAGATTAAAACGGATTACTAAGTTTATTTATTTTTAATATTTTATCACGTTTTTATTTTTTTACATTATACATTTACATATTATATTAAATTTCAATAACAGATTACAAATTCTATTAATATATACATATGTATTTATGAGCGAAATTCTCCCATATAAAAATGGGGCATTTTAAAACAGTTTTAAAAAAGATAGAAAATAATGAGTATATTGGTGTTAATAAGTAAATAATTTAACTTATACACTTTGCGACGCTCGTTAACCATATTTATGCATAATTTCATTACCTAATTGTTGATTTCTTTAATAAAATATCTGCTTTAGATTTCAAATTTGTATAATTTACCTTCATATTTAAATCTTGAGGAGAGCGTATTAATCTTCATGTTTATCAATTTTTAAACACTCTTGCACCAGTTTTATGTTCCTCAATTTTGTTTTTTTTCTACTAGTGATAGACAAACATAAATCCTAAAATGATTCTTAGATGAACAAAAATAATTTTAAAAAACTACCGTATATTTATAATCCTTGTTTAAGTTATAACGTTAACAATAATAGTACCTGGTAAATATGTTATGACGCATAGCTCTCTGCGCTGTACTATGATGTCAGCGTGGTACTATCAATCGAAGTCTACACCGATTAGATCGTGTATAGCGCAAGTCTAGTTACCAGTAAATAGGTTTTGCCTAACAATTCAGAAGGTCGTTGAATAAAGAGACCGAAACTGCGCTGGCAGGACGGTATCGTGGCGGACTTTAAATTTACTGACGAGCAGCTACGATGGACAGGATCCGATGGAGAAGAACTTTGCCGGTTGCCATGACCCATCCCGGACTGTTGGGCTTCATGATGATTAATTATACAAAAACTCATATTGTATTTACGATACTAAAATATTCCGTGGTTTTATATGAAAAATTAATCATATAAGTACAATATAATATTTATTCCTATAATAATTTCAATCCAACTACCTAATATTGTTTTAATTTCGTATTCATTGTTTGCTGGATCCAAAATGTAAATATTATGTTTAAAAACTTCTGTTGTTGCTGTTGTTCTTGCTTTCTGGGCTAATCTGCCGTGTATCACAACACCAACAGTCACACGTCACATCAGTCCTGATGATGATCCCTGCAATGGAATCCGTAACGTAGACCATAAAAATCAGATATACACGGCAGATTAGCCCAGAAAACTGTATACAAATTGACTGACACAGATTGACGAAATAATGTGAATCAGTAAATACGTGCCCGTTCTCACAAATACATAGTATTGAAAGCAGTCGACGTTAAATTAATCCAAGTGATTTATACAAAGTTAGTTATTTTAAATTTTTTTTTATTATATCTAACCACAAAGTTAACGCTATCAATTTAAAAAAAATAAGATTTCACTTAAAAAAATTAACCCCGCGATATCTGCTTGGCCACAAACAATAAACAGTAATTATTATTCTGGTTCAACGAATTAATTGACCGCGGATTCCGCACTGAACCCGGTGCGCTCCTGGCTCCTGGCTATCGCCATCTGGTTTGTGCTGAACCAACGCCGACCGAGTCATCCATTACACCGGCCGACCGGCTGGCCAGCCGACCGCCTGACCAATCATTGGGCTTAGTTTTACATTAGACAATACGGCGGCGGGCCGTGGGGCGAATGTGGCAATTAGCGGAATAAAGAGACCGCAGAAAGGAAATTGTTTCAAAAGTAAATTTTTAATTACTCGAATCGAATACAAACGCACATCACTGGGGAGTACTTATGAAATCATACTAATTTATTTATCAATAAAGATAAACTGAACGATGACCGTGAATGACGAATTTTGAAAGGTGGAGGAGAGACTGTCAGTTTGCAATTGTTGTAGTCGTTCGCTTCAGTTCACTCGTCAGTCTTGTGTCATTCCTCAATGTTGGAGAACGGTCCTACCAACTATGAAAATTATGATGTGTTGAAACGATTTTTTGAACTATATAAAGGAAGAAGGAAGTGATATTTTCCGAAACCGGTTGGTGTTTTAAAATTACTTATTTAGTGGTTATTATAAACAAATTAAATAATCCATAAAAATATATGTATAATAATAATCGTCACTGTTATGTTATTGGGCCTTTCCAAGCTCTTGCATCTTTTTTGGAATTAACCAGTGACGCAAACGATTAATAATATATTTAGACATCTAATTCAAATGACAGTAATACAAATATATATGAATTTCCAATGTCCAGACCCTAAATCAAATTAATTTTATTTATTTTTTTTGCAAGTAATGTAACTAGTAAGTAATAACTAAACCTTAACACAGACGGTAGTCTAGCAAAGTAGCCACGACAATGCTTTATATGTCAGAGGTGAATAGCTACTACATCCCACACAGTCAACTATCATAATTAAATAAATATTTTTCAGATGTACAGATAAGTTTGTTAAATAATAAAAGAAAGTCAATATTTGAAATATTTTATTTATTTCGCATCCATAACACTTATTAACAATTCTTAATTATCGTGACAAACAAAATATTTTACTCTTTAACAGGATATTCGTTTTATATTGATCATATTTATTATATTTGAACAACCTTATGAATTTTACACGCCTTCCAATTTGAAAAGGCAATGAAATTAGTTCGAAATGTCTCAGTATGCTACTCGAGGATCGCATTAGGGGATGCGCTAGGAATGCATTGTGATTCTAATTGGTTTTGGCGACAGAGATGAGTTCCGCCCCAAGATGTTGCATAATAACAGGGGAGACGGAACACGACATCTGACAGCTTGGCTGCTGGATATGACAGTTCTACATATAATACATGCATCATTTTCTTAAGTGTTTGTACGTACTTACACGTTACGCATATTTGTATATATATTATTATATTACTTTTAAAATTAGCAATATTAACTTTGTGGTTAAAATTCATATTTTTTATTTATTATCTTGTTTTGTTAACTACTGAATTGAGTTTAAATACATCTACCGGTTTCGAAAAATACCATTTTCTTCTTCAGGATTTCATAACTAACTAAAAATATAGCATTGTTTCTTCACCAGAATCCATTTTAATTTTTTTTAAAAAAAACAACAATTATTTAAAAAATAAATTTAGTACCTAACTCAAATTGCTGCTCAATACAAATTTAGTCGAATAATTTTTAGGAAAAAAATTTAGAATAGGACTCGTAGTTAAATTTAGTTGGCTGTTTAGAATTTCCTGGTTACTTTTACATGCTTTATTTATTTCCAACGATTCCAAATTATTTAATTTGTGACCAACACTGTTTATATGCAAAATTGACAATCCCTACGTCTACAATCCCTAGTCCTATTCTAAAAATTTTTCCTAAAAATTATTCGTCTAAATTTGTATTGAGCAGCAATTTGAGTTAGGTACTAAATTTATTTTTTAAATAATTGTTTTTTTTTAAAAAAAAAATTTTTTAATTTGACATTAATGCCCAATTTTGCATCTCGGTAGGAGCGTTATGAAGTAACGGTACCTACTTCTTAAGCATAATACTTGAGTCAATTGTGTATTCCAACATATTTTAGAATATATGTATGTTTTTTGTCATTTTGTAACTTGTATTTTAATCATGATTAATTGTTTAATATATTGTTTAGATATCACTGTTAGATATAACAGATGAAACCTGTCTCTTTTAGCACAGACTTTGGTCTAGCTAAGGAAACAATGAACACATGGTACATTATATATATATATAAAATCAATTTTATCGAAAAATATTGTTGTTCCGCCATCGGTATTCGAACCTGGTTCTCTTTCCAAACCGGGGAAGGTGCATTATCCAACTATGCTACAGCGACAATATTTTTAGCGACAAATTTTTGAACCCGTATGTTACCTTTTTGATATTAATATATTTAATCGTTCTGTTATTTGAAAGTTGTATCAATGTGTCCAAAATTTAATAAAAATGAATTGATAATTCTGGCGTCTGCTATCAGATTACTCAAAGGTATTTGAGATTCTGTAAAAATAAGATAGGTGGTTCTTTCAAATAATGGAACGATTAAATATATTAATATCAAAAAGGTAACATATAGGTTCGAAAATTTGTCGCTAAAATATTGTCACTGTAGCATAGTTGGATAATGAACTTTCCCCGGTTTGGAAAGAAATCCAGGTTCGAATCGCGGTGGTGCAACAACAATATTTTTCCATAAAATTGATTTTATATGTATATTTTTCTAATTAATATATTTAATTCATATTTAAAATAAAATAATCGCCAAAAAATAGATCAACGACGTTTAACTTTACGCCCGTGTCACGTTTATGTATGAATATTTCAAAACAAAATATCATTGGTGTCAAAATTTACATTGTTGTGGCAGCGAGGTTGGTTTCAGCACTATTAAATCAGAGTACATCACAATAATTTCAGTGTTTTATAATAGCAATTAGTACAAAATTTTTAAGGTACTGCAAAAGGTTGTTAGTATTTAAGAATAGGCATGGATGTTATTAAATTGTCACCGAAATGTCATTGAAAAGATACACTGGACCAATCCGAAACCTTTCTGCGAGTATTGCCGGAAGACTGCTCTGTGCAACTGAGCTATGTCAGCCGATTTTATTTACGTCAGATTTTTTTGTTCCTTATAGTATATACTTCAGTGGCGCCTCTATTTTTCCGACAGAAAACCGCCTTGTCATTATTTTACAATGCAATGTTTCTCAGATGTATCTTTGGATGAGTCTTAATAAATGGTGCCATGACTTATTACACAATTATAATTAATAGATTTTCAAATCAACGATGTCAATATAATTTGTTTTGTTTGACGCTATAATTACACACGTTTATGTTATGTTTCATAAATATGAAAATTATGTAAGTATGATTTCCAGTCCTCTTCATATTTTTGATTCATTATCAAAAAGTTGTGATTGTGAAGAACCACTTCTTCTCTAAAGGTAATTGAATTTAATATCATCAAATATCATTAATATCATTTAATAGCAATACATGTATCTAGATAGTAATTGATGAAATACATATTATAATTAACATAAACCTTTCAGGAAGTTCGCAATGTTATTTCGCTCGTAGCGTAGACAAACATCACTTGACCGAAAAACAATTTATTTCGCACAAACCCCTCAGTGAAATTCCATTTTTATCTCGTTCTGGTCATATCGTGCTTCTCTCCTTTAATTTGAAGCGATCGCCTCATGAATAAATAGACAGCGCGTCAACATTTTAATGAGAAAGTCAAATCGTGTTGCGTACATAATATTATACCGTGGTAAAAAATAAATAATACATGGTGATATATATTTAGGATCAGATTCCACAATGAAACGGAAGCTTGGAGAACACCTCAGCAGCTCGTGAACTCACTGCTGGAACCACTCTGCCCTGACTTGAATACATCTCGATCCGTCACGGGATGCAATGGTCCACTTCATTGGACATAATTTACATAAGCCCGGAATGCCTTTTGACGTACGATACACTGAAGGTGAATCTGAACAGATATGGTATAGACCCTGAACGATGGGAAACTGCGGTCCATGATCGAGGATAGTAATGTCACAAAGTATAAACTATAAAATAAGTATCGATAAACCATGACACACGCTATTTATTTATTTATATTGTATTCACGCCATTATGGGCTTTTACAAAATTAATAATAATAAAAGGTGTGCAGCTACACAAGTAGCATGGAATATATATAAAACAGAAATTGATAAAATTTATTTAAAAGGAAAAAAAATGGAAAGTTAAGCAAAAAAAAAAACAACAAAAATTTAGGTTTAACAAAAAATGGCGGAGTACCAAAATCAATTACGCATTTGATTTAGAACAGCATCAAAAACACCACTCTTGTATTTAAACATTGAATATCGGAATATATCTACAGTACCAAAATCGTCTTGTGTAGGTGCATTTCTATGAACAATTGTACTTGATGCATTTACATGGAACAGCGCCGACGACCCGGTACTCCGCGCGGGAACGATACAATTAGTTCAGTTAAATTAAGGGCGTCCAGCATACCATTTACTATTATAAATAAAAATAATAAATCACGTAAAGTTCTTCTACATGACAAATTAGTTAAATTAAGAGTGCTCATTCGAAAATTGACAGTTTGAAGTTAATAAACCTTGAAAATGTATTAAACCTTTCTAATTTTAATTCATGCATTTTATGGAATGTAGAATTGATATCTTTCACCGTATCCTTGTAACGAGGAACCGCTGAAGAAGAAGAAAACGATGCGTTTCGACATTGTGTAGGAAACACTTCTCACACAAAAGGAGGGTACGGAACAGGGTCGCTAACAAGATACATATTTCAGGGCCGCTAGTAAGTCACTACTCACAGGGCCGCCAGCAAGACACTTTGGAAACGAATTTAGAAACACACTGTGTTCCGCTGGTAGCAAAATACACCGATACGCCGGCAGCAGGCAGCAATACTCGAGCATTGACTCCGAACTAGCTGTCGGAAATACAGAAAAATGAAACAACTATTCAGTTTACCTATTCACCAAAACACTATTAAAGGTGTGTTCACATTACCTCATGACAATAAAGTATTTTCACTTTAGCGCGGGCACGGTGGTGATGAGAAAACTTAACAGTCGCACGTCACGTGGGATTCAAAATTTATCCGGGCTTGTTAGTGCGCGGTGTAAAACTAACGCCATTAAAACTGCGCTCCTAGTCCAACATATATATTATCTTTGTATTTAAGGTAAGGTACTAAAAATACATGCGAGGTTAGTTTGGATTTATAAAATAAATTCGAGTTTCGTGAAATAAATTTAACTGAATATTTCAAATTGTTATTTATGAAATGTTATATTAAACTTGAAGCTGTAAGCGATACTTATAATTATAATACTATAAAGACTACATTTGTAAAATGCGTGTAACTGAACGAATATACTGTACACGAATAAATATAAAATAGTATAAACCTGTACAAGGATAACTAAATTCACAAAAAGTCTCATCTGACATACGAGTCTTAAATTCTATACAGTCAATAACAATAAATATGTAACATCATAAATAAGAATCTGTCGATATTTCTACCGGCTATCTGTAATAATATTAAAAAAATAGTAGGTAGAATCCATCTGAACAACTGATAATAAAAATTCTCTTCTTTAAGATATATTTTGATCGGCTGTCATTTTTCGCTGAGAGATAATCTATCATAGAATACGATACAGTTTGTAAATAATCTGAAGCAACATTTATAATATGTAACAATATATTTATTTTTGCATTTTAATAATATTTAACTTGTACTTAAAGGTGAAAAAATATTAAATTAAATTAATCGCACAGCGGCAGAGTGACCCAAATGAAAAATGTCATATTTTAAGTTTAATACACCAATCGCTATAAATTAATTGTTTTGTATTGGCTTAATTTATTATGCAGGGGTATTTAGAAACATATAATTACAATGATGTTAACACATTTATATTTTTTTAATCTTATATAATCGATGAAAATATTAAATTTCATCGTCTTTTCAATCCCTTGTTATCTCCATTTGATCACTTTGCAGACGGGCCACTATGCCGCTATGCGACTCAAATCTTGTGGTGTTAGGACACATGTATTATATCATCCCTGCATTAATATATATTTTCATAAAATGACATCATCATTCAAAAAATGACAAAAGTCGTGTCAAAATAGCCAGGACATAACTGAATATCAGAGGTGATGCCTATCGCATTCCACTAAAAAATAACAAATTTATGAACTTAGTAAAAAATATATATTATTATTATATGTTCACATCTGATATAAAATAAATATATATGCGATTTTTCTTGGAGCATGGTAATTACGGACTGAATTTATCGCATTAAGCGAGGTTTCCCTATCTATAGTCACTCTAACAAACTTACTGCCATTCGATAAAGAAGAATTATATTTGTTAAAAAATCTCTAATATTACGCCATGTATGCGTGTATGTATATATAGTTGATAAAATATATAAAAAATAGTATAAAATGTGTACGCCGCAATATTTATAATGTTACACCCCCAATATCGCTAATGTTTCAACGATCGTTTTGGCAATATTTATAGTTGGCGTGTGCGGAATATGATATCAAGTTTAGGCTAATCTCATCCCCAATCCAGATTTATAGCCCTCGTATCACTTAATGACACACGTCATTAAGGGCGGCTCCGCGTTCCTGCCTGCTCGCTGCCGGGAATCGTTAACCTAGATCTCCACTGAAAAGGTGCTGAGACATTTCATTACGCTGAAGATTGCTTTAATTAAAATACCTACTCAGAATATCTTTAAAAATTGAGGTATGTTTTTAGATTTTTTTCCGTGTAGTTTTAAGTTATACAAAAAATTGTAATGAAAACGTGTGACATCAATATTTTGTCGCTGGTCAGCGGAGTAGTTACCAATTTGGTGATAATGAATGCTACTGGTACTGAGGATGCCGAATAGTTGACCCAAGTTGATTTAATCGATAACTGTTTCTCCAAATATCAGAAGGAATTTAGCTGATCTGGCCATACTGTCGCGGCCAAACCAGGTTCGTCGTGGGGGCCATAGATGTCGTTGCCTATCCGCATCAATATTATTTAATATTCCGGACAATTTTGGGGATGTTATACCGCCCTTGATATCCTGAGGAAGGTGAAAGCAATGAGGCTACAGTAGGCAGGACCGGTAGCGAGAACAGATGAGTCCCGTAACACGCACAAGACCCTCATGCACAAGCTAATAGGATCGAGACCGAGGGGAAGTCTAAGGAATAGATAACAGGGTGCAGGCAGTGCATTGAAATAAGTTGTACGTAACTATATATTTTGATAAATAAAGCGAAATTAAATATTATCTGACAGAATATTACGATATATTGAAATATAAATAATTATGATGGAAATATTATCGAGATATATATTTTATTTTGAATTATTTCCCTGAAATTCTAATTACGTACAGGTTTTTTAAAAAAACTGACGGCACGCTGCTGTTAGCTAACCATCGCGAGCCATGTAGGTTTATCCGAAACCCAAAGGTTTAGAAGTTATTCGTACTTTTGTGATTCATCAAAAAGATTAAAGAAACTTTATTAATTAGCAGCTAACAAAAATCTGCTTAGCTTATGTGATAGGTACGTCATCGTAGCATACGTGTACCAAATTTCATCATGATCGGTTGAGTATTTATGGCACAGCGCTCATTTTTGAAAAATTTCTCGAAAATCAGAAAAGTTCGAATAATTTCTAAACCATTATATTTCGGATATTTAGTGCTCAATGTGTTGCTAGTGATGCCCCCTAACTGTAGGTTCCGTTTGGACACCTTTATATGCAGTGAGAATATTATGTTCCCGGGTGATTTTGTTTGGCCGCCATTTTGGTTTGACAGATATTTGTCAGTTTGCATTTAGTAGTCGTAGAGAGTAGTTGATTACAATTTATTATGGAGCATCTAACGCTACAACAACGTGTTGAAGTCATTCAAACATTTTATCTAAATAATAATGGCGATGCTGTCACCATTAATCGTGATCGCTATCGTTACATGTTGGAAAACTTCTTGGTGACCGAATTGAGTCGATTGAGCCTGCAACACATATGGTTTCAACAAGACGGTGCCGCCTCACACACAGCCCGAGCTACGCTTGAAATTTTGCAAGAAATTTTTCCCAGCCGCATAATGTTAAAAAATGATGATATCGATTGGCTTCCTCGATCACCTGATTTGACAGCTCCCGACTATTTTCTGTGGGGGTGGGGGAAAGGAAAGGTCTACGCCAATAAGCTAACAACAATTCCAATGCCACAGGACAATATTCGAAATGAAATTGCCGAAATAACACGCGATGTGTGCGAGAATGTTATGGGAAATATGGTTACAAGAGAACGCATTTGTGCCGCTGCCAGAAGCGGCCACTTGGCCGATATCACATTCCATACATAATTGTAATAAACCAAATAATCATTAAATAAAAACAAAATTAAAAAATTATGTTTCATTTTCTCGTTATTCAAATACATTCAAATGAGTCGTTCTAATTTTTCTCTAAATACTGGTATGGTTTGCACTTATTATTGGACTGAGCAGTTTTGGAACATTTTCTGTAATTGTTACGGAAATAATATTTGGGCTATGGCAATATTTTTACTTTTATTGATTTTTTTTATGAAATCGTCGAGAATGCCAAGTTATCTGTATGAAGTTTACCATTTACCATTATAAATAGCTATCTCCGTAGTATTGATATTTTTGGTTGTCCCGTTTATTTTTTCTGGTTCTTCCGTCTTCTAAAGAAAATTCTGCGTTGGGATAACTTTCTCAGAAAAAAATAAGTTTAATTCTTTTACGAAATATGTTAGTCCGAAAGTTACGAAGATATTAACCAACTTTCAAAGTTTATTTAATATGGTCGATAAAATCCTCGCCCATGCGGTGGATTTACAGTTTCAAGAAATATGGCGCCTCCTATACGTAACGTACTAAATTACGATTTTCAAAATAAAATTTATATAATACTTCATAGATAGTAGTGTTTTTTTTTCGAAATAGAGATTAGGTTGTGTTTATTATTTATTTATATTTAAATTAACGGCTCCAATGGGGTAGTGGGCATGTTAGAAATGATGTTAAAAAAAATCCAGATTACTATGCTTTTTAAATTTTTTCAAAATGTGCAATACTTTTCGGCTTGTTGAAAAACGTTCAGATTATCATATCCCCCGTGTGACGTCACATCTCTCGTACGTACCGGCCAGTACTAACAAAATGCCCGCTAGAGTGTCGAGTGTTTTAAAACAAGCAATACATTGCAAAAATAATATACAATAAAACAAATGTAGGAAATAAAATTGATATAAAGTTTACAAAGTATTGAAATTTTGTTAAACACCACCTTTAAAAATCTATTTCATATATACATACATCATCAATCAATATACAGAAGAAAAATTCGACAATTTTTTTATTTATGTATGCAAAAATTAATTTCAAATGTTTGTAGCTCGTGTTGGTCTCAAATCAGTCCATCCGATCTGTCAGTCATTGAAATTGATTAACATGGAATGAAAGAAATGAATAAATACGTAGAATAATAAATAAATAAAATATTGTCACGGATAATAATGAATAAAGTACTAAATAAATAATGGATATCTCACAGAGACGAAGTTATTTTTATTATATTTAATGGAAAATATATGGAAGTATGGGATACAGGGCTTACTATCTCTTGTCTCTATGAGTTACTCGTATCTATTATTTGTTTAATAACCAAAAATCCAGTAATTGTGTGTCCTTGGACATATTAAAATATTACTAATAAAGTATCATCTCTAGTGATAAACAAGAAATGATGTTTGTCCAATATGGACAGGCCTGCATTACAGAGTTGAGGGGGCGAAAACTTATCAACCATTCTTCGCTACCCTTATTTTGGGGACTGGAGTTTTGTATGAGAAATCGGTAATACGACCTCTGAATATTTTATGTGCGTATGGGGGGCTGATTGATTGTACCCTTTGTGAATAAAGTGTAATTTGCATTTTATACCGCCGGCCGTTTCGCGGAATTGCCGGTGATAAAGGCGCGGAACGTATCGAATTATTATTTTTGGAATTTAGATTTAAACACCCCCCTGTTCATCCGCGACAGTGTTACGGTTGGATCGCGAAAGCAATAAACACCAAATTACTGGATGAGTGACGATATTTTACGCATCGGATAATCAGTATTAATGTTTATGACCTATGTTTATTATTCCATGACAACTGCACACACAATAAAAGTGCCACAAGACAACTGAACACACTCCGTTTATTTCTTTGCTGCCGTGAACGATGTATTAAATAACGTAAACTATCACGGAATGTAATTTATCGTAAAGTAAATTATATTATGTTTACTGCGTGTGCACTTGACACTGTGTGCAGTTGTCTGATCACCATATTTATGTTAAATTTATAATGATTATTCTTTGCCCCACCAACTACTATTGTCCCAGGACAACTGGTGAAGTAACCCAGAATAGTGTTGGTACATAATAATATCTTACTGGTCGGATGGCGGTGTTTAGATCTTTTTTAATTCTATATTGGATTTGTTCTTAACTACACCACACCGATTTACCGGTATTTATATCGTTAGCCTTATTATTTTAACAATTTCATTTATATTTGTCTAATGTTAATTTTTTTTCATATTTTTTCAGGTAAGAATCCTTGGAATACCGGCCACTTGCTTTCAATCGTACGAATCGAAAAGGACAACATATTATGGATTAAATCGCAATAATTTACACTGAAGAAAATGGCTCTACCTGGTAAGATTTAACTGAATAAATCGTCAATGTTCGTACCTAGTTGAGATCAAAAGGAACAAATCGAGGACATAAGATTCCAACTGATGGAGCAGCCCGGACAAATATATTTTTTACGTTTAAGGGAAACTTATATTGGACACGGAATTACCAATATGAATCATCTTTTACACGACATATTGATGTGTGAAGACCTTTTTCGAGAATATCACGAGATGATAGCTTTTCAATAAAGCGAGCCAAAAATCTTCCCAGTGAGTCACCGACCCATAAAAAGGCAAGTAAGGGAGCTTTCTTTAGTCAAAGTAGCGGCTTAGTCACGGAGAACACGTCTTCCTCGGTCGGTACACCGTCATATCCAGCGGGCGTGCGACTCGGGGGATGAACGCTGAATCAATAGAAGGAAACTCGTATTCTTTCCGAATATTTGAAATGGAAAATATACGTCATGCTGGATTATTAATATGTTAGTTTCGTGGAGATGCGTCTCTATTTATTGAATCATTCATAGATTCGATTTAATATTTACCGCATTTAAAATAATTAAATCTATTTTCTATTGGTAGTTAAGCCATGGTATCCCTATAAATTATTGTCAAATTTAAGCTATACGTGTACAGTGCAGTATCTTGCCCTTGGAACAAGACATCTGAAACTTTGGTTGAAATTGACCATTTAAAACTGCATCGCAAATACGTTAATTTTTCGAATAATTTAATTAAACTTTTTAAAACTATCAATTTGAATACAATTAAAATGTGCGAGTTACATTATCTAACTAATCACCATTTTTGTAAGAATTTCGTCTCATGGGCGATGAAACAAACTCCGCCGAAAAAATCTAAAAATTAATATTAAAAACTTTGAAGCGCGATATCTCAGCGTGCTGTAAATATTAAATGTTCATAAATATCAATACGATATTTTACTTTTATTAGCGAGATGTTTATTTATTCGATAAATAGATTTTTTCTAAGAGATTTGCTTTAATTATAAGTAAAATATATTCTAAAATCACAACTTCCGCAATATAAATGAGATTTAATTTATTAACCTTTCCCTTACGGTGCTAAAATGAAAACGCGCCTTCCGGTGCTGTAAACTCAGTGTACATATACACTTTTTGCGATTTTTAAGTCGGATGAATATCTTACATTTATTACTTATTTTAATCATTAAAATAATAGTTGATATATATAAGTAAATACAATATATATGCATATGTATGTATCTATATGTATCAATTATTGTGTAAAAGTGCTAAAAATGAGAAAAAACATTGGTTATAACGAACGACATCATAAAGACGCATAAGACACCTCTGACTCGGCCAGCGCACGCTCTGCCACTAAAGTGACGATCGCCAATCCGGCTCCCCGCGCTCCGCGCACTGCGCCTTCCACATACTATACGTACAAATACAATACGTATTGACAAATTCTCATCAGGTTCTTCGAGAAAACATTTTTTGTTGTTGCATATGGTAAATACTTATATATTGTAATTATTTGATCCAATACATAAAAATATGAACTGTGTATTTAATATACACGCAGACTACTTACAGAGATATTCACATAATTAACGGCAATTTCAACTCAGTTTATATCATCGGAGAGGAAAGGTTAAATGAACCTAAAAAATGATCATTATTATTTTTAATTCTGCGCGATAATATAACGTTGTTTATCTTCTGTGCCATCATTAATTTAAAAATAATAAATAAAGTATTACCGATAAAATCACCGTTGCGTAACACTAATTATATATTTAGTTTTCGAAAAGGGGTATATTTTGTGCATATATTAAAAAAACACAAGGAATTATAGAGATACCTGTTATTGTACACCGTATCTACACAGTAGTGTAACAAATTTTCGAGGATTTATATCATACAGCTATGTTTGTAATGAAAAGACAGTATATTGATATTTGAGACAGTTATATTGAGAACGGCGCAGTCAGCCTTCTCCGAGATGTAATATTAATATGATGACAAACGTTCGCATTTGCTTCATTTCCAGATGAGACGTAATAATTAAATGGATGCTTCATTTAGCAGATTGACAGATGTAATCCAATATTCATTACGAATACTTAATTATGCATGAGAATAATGATAATCTAATACAGCCGAGAATGCTGTAACGTGACAAATTAAATTACTATATACTTCGTATGATTAATATGTTACAAGACTTTCTTGTACAAGACGTTGACAACTTATTGAGATTTATGATTCGTTAGCGTGCAAAGTGAAATTTTATATACATAATAATTTGTTTTTCATTTTCCAAAATGTAACTTTTATTTCAATATTATAATGGTAATGTCAGAACTCACGCGTTAGCTAACTCCGTAGTTCCCAAATTGCATTCTTTGGGGAATGAATATGCGGAGGTTGTCGACATTTTTGCTGAAAATTAAACTTTTTGTAGGACTATATTATTACAATTTTTTGTGTCTCAACTCGTTGGTGACGGATAAATTGCTTTACTTCCACATTTTATATTTATTTTTAATTTTGATTATGAAAAATACATTCTGACCTTATATATTTTTTTTCTTTGTGTTTCGCACT
This sequence comes from Eubasilissa regina, assembly GCA_022840565.1. Taxonomy (NCBI): domain Eukaryota; kingdom Metazoa; phylum Arthropoda; class Insecta; order Trichoptera; family Phryganeidae; genus Eubasilissa; species Eubasilissa regina. The sequence continues at coordinate 3,892,681 of JAINEB010000020.1, forward strand.
TTTGATGAAATTTTTTGTTATTTTAAAAATTGTGTTAATGCCTGAATAGGACGTGTATAATAATAATAATAAATAAATAAATAAATATGTTTTTTCGCAGGCTTATCGGATAAAATGAACGGATAAAATGTGTCACGTTAAGAAATTCCTTTAAAAAAAGCATACCATTTTATAAATAGCATAATGTGCAATTTATAAAATAAAATAAAATAAATATATTATTCACAAAACAAAATAACATGGCCTGAACTTGAAATGAAATTGAGTAATTTAAAGAGCTAAATACAAAATACATTGATCCGTATAAGAAGTTGAGTGGGGCGGCCCAGGCGGCGTGTCTAAAGCATGTAACACATTTTTTAACAAATGTGAACAAAAATATGCACTGTAATTTCTTTTTTCTTCCACATCACACATGTCATACTATAATAATAAAATAAATATTTTTCAAAAAATACATATAAATAATAGCGTAATTAAAGATGAGAAGCCATCCAGTGATTTGTTAAAATTGATAAATATACAGGTCTTTCGGAAATTACATTTATGAAAAAAACATATACCTATGGTTTTTGAGATACTTATATTAAGCTGTTATACAAATAATTCTTATGCTGTTCACCCTCGACGCTCAAAATGTCTGAAGCACTTTCCAAAACTCATAATCGCGAGATGCCTTTTGACTTCTCCAAATCTTTTAACATTATTAATAGAAAAAATACGAAATGGCTTCGTTTATTTTATTTTGGTCTCCCTGAAAGCTTTTCGAAATAACCCTGCGCTCTGACGTCACGCCCCCCCCCCATCCCTCATGCCGACGCTGTAGACTTCAGGTTGTAATGTTGCCATTTTCTCCACAGCCTATTTCGCAACTCCCAACTCACGAATATTTTCTCGACCGAGTCGGGAAAATTTGCTACGGCTGGCACGCGTGTTAGATCACGCGGTCTTTATTTCTTTAACCTGATATTGAACTCTTGTGTCTTAAATGTGTTTTATTTTTTCGATTAAACTTATTACAGGAAAATTAAAAAAAAAACAGTATAAATGTTAAATTAATGTCAATAATTAATGACTTCATATAAACTCACTTCAGTTGTGAGGCAATTTTTGTGGTGAACCTTTTTATAATTAAATAAAGGCCATCACAACATTCTGGCTTTATGCTATCATTTTATTTATCGGCAAATACTTTTTAATTTGTACTTGACGGTAATCGAATACGTGATTTATAAGTTTAACGGATCTCAGTTAATAAATGTTACAATTAGGTTAAACCTTCTTAACACAATAAATCACAAGGCTTGTCAAATTATCTAAAATAGAATCTGCACCGGTAGCAATAGATACCGTGAACACTCAATTTGATGAGATTTCAAATACATGACGATAATTGAATAGTAAAATATATTTTTTAATCTTTCCATTGTACTTATGGCTTATGTATCATCAAATGCATAGCAAGTTAATTAATTATAGATATTTATGTAAGATTGCTTAATTGAAATGAATTACTATTTGAGTTCAGAACATTTTATCGTTTCAAGTATTTTCAATAGCATTTACAATCGATCTCAATTACTCGAATGATGTATTCATCGGTTTATACCTTTTTATTGTTTGACGTCATATCTTCCGAGTCGGCAAGTCGGCAATAGACATTCTAGCCGGCGAGTATTGACGTTGTGACGTCACATCTCTCGTGCGTACGGGAGATATGACGTCGCACAGTAATTCGAGCGCTTTTCAACAAGCCCAATTTTGAACTAGTGATAAGCTAAATCGTTATTTTAACAGTTATTGTGAAATTTGTGTTCGATTGTAAAATTCGACGAGCTATCACTGATATAGTGGAAACTAAATGTCTTAACAGTTAAATATCAGTTACTAATCATTTATATACAAGAAATTCCAAGCGCACAATAACAGTCACAATAACGTTTAGCTCATCGCTACTTTGAACGCCAATATCTTCGAAAGTTTTACGTATTTTGAAAAAATTCAATTTTTTTAAAGCTCATTTCTGACATACTCCACTACCTCATTATACCAGGTATGTTTTATCCTTAAGCTAATAATAGTCACAATAAAATAATTTTATGATCGTTTTTTCGTGAAATTATAACTACGCTTCGTATTTTATTTGTTTTTTTAATGTGCATAGAGTTGTGGCCTCGGGTGTAGAGCGGGTTAAGTCCCCAAACGACGCATGAGTCACGTTAAGGACCCTCGCTCCGCGTTGTGTTCAAGACGGAGAATTCCCGATTTACTCGGGTTCACTTCCCGCAACTTTATTATTTATGCGCGTAGGTGTTTCTTATTGTTACCGAACACGCTCCGTCGAGTTTAAACAACTTTAACCATTAATTATTATTATTATTATTGTTTGCCCGACGTATGAAATATGTTATAATCGCGTTGGTATTGGAGCTTATCCAGCTCGAATTAAATCATTCGATAAATTATTGTGTATTCCGAATTTCCATATCATATGTTCGCACCTTTGCCATTTTACATATAAGGTCACGAGGTTTGAAATCGTTCATGGGAAAGTGAATTCATGATGTAACGTTAAGTATTTTTTTTAAAATAAATTATGTAGGTGACTTTCGTATATCGATACAGCAGTATTATTAATAAGTATGTTCAAAATATCAGGTAAAGAAAGGAAAGTGAAAGGTTACCCTCATCCTACTCAGGACCGTTCTATGAGCTCCCATATCGGTTCTACTCATTCACCAACAGTTTTTTTTAATGCTAGATGTCCGCCAACCAAGAACCATTCATTGTCCCCCGTATGATTTTTTTCAAAATTTCGTAAATAGAATAGATATTTTTACGATTTTTTTTTAATAGTTGCCATTTTGAAACACACTGGTTGGTTAACAAACATAGCAGAAATATTTACAAGATCGATATTTAAGAATTGTTTTTTGTTAATCTGACAAGAATTAATGAAGAACTATTAACTAACTAACTTACCATCGCGCCGTTTCCCGCGGGGATAGACCGAGATTATAGAGCGCCACATTCTTCTGTCCTGACACAATTCTCGTCTCATTCACATTCATTCTCGCCGTTATTATTAGTTGCTCGCCGATTATTGAGGCATCAAACAGGACCATATTCCAGTATCTGGTTTACTTGGTCGTGTCAAGTCTTCCGCGGACGTCATCTGTTTTTGGTGCCATCAACACTTGCGTCATATAATTTTCTTATCATTCTCTCCTCATTCATTCGCTCCATTTGACCAAACCACCCAAGTGATCATTTCTTAATCTTACTTACTATACTAAGATTAGCTGATGAAGTTATTATGTCTAGAAAATCCGTTATATCGTTGTCCATTTTTTTTTAAATCTTTTTAAAATTGGGTTAGATAGAGATGATCCATTCAAATAGACATACCTGAATTTTATTCCAATGAAGCAATATTTTACAAAAACATTTTTACTTAACCACTCTTATTTCGATGTGTCATTCGTACAAATGACAGTAATAAGTAATATTTATGGAATAAATACACCTCACACTGCCTTGAAATCATAAAATATGTGTAGAAATCGGTAAGACTATTTTTTTTTATCATTTTTCAACAGTGAACACGTTCCACACAATTTATTAATATATTAATAATAAGACAAAACACTTTGTTTAAACCACATTTATTGATAAATCAACATGTTTCGATACTTACGGTATCTTCTTCAGGAAACAATGTATACTAAAAATAAAAATGTATTGTTTCCTGAAGAAGATACCATAGGTATTGAAACATGTTGATTTATCAATAAATAGTGATTTAAACAAAGTGCTAAGTTCAGATCTAAGAAAATTCATATAAAAACGGGCAATTTCATGTTACTTTCATATGTGCGTAGCTCATTTCATCTCCCCTGCCGCTGTATTGTAAGCAGCATGAAGGTAGCTATTGAATAAGGATATTAATTTTAATAAAATAAGGCAATAATCGTGATTCTTGATTCCGAAAATGAAGAAGAAAATCCTCACCGTTAACGCAAAAATCTTATCTGAAGATATTCAGCTCTCGGAGGATTTAATTCAATATTTTTGGAACGCAGATACCTTAATGGAGAGGCGTCTCAAATTTATAAGAGGTACCGAAGAATGGTCGTAATACCGCGGGACTTGCGAGTTCTTATACAGAATGAGAAAATGTAAAAATAATTTCACGTTTTTAAAAGGATAAATAAAAATATATTATAAATTTTTTTTTTTTAAAGTAAATTACGTAATGTGTTTTTAATTTTGTCATGTCTATAAACAATATTAAATATTCTACATATGTTGTATCCGTCAGTCCGTCCATGTTGCATAGCAACTTAAAACATCAAGGCCCGGCACCATTTCACCTCACCTATCAAGAATTACGTTTTGAATGCCTTTCACAAAAATTTAAAGGTATTTTGTGTAAGTAAATTACACAAAATTCAAATCTTAAGTGAAATTTTTAAACAATTAAATATGGAAATTATGAATTTACATATATGAGTACCAAGCCTAGCTTACATATTAAATAATTTACTTAATATCACAATTTTATTTCTACTACTGTAATATTATAATGACATTGCCCCCTTTAAAACACAAGGATACTGTAATTTAATTGTAAAACATTATTCTACGTATAATGTTATTATTTAAATTAATTAACGCTATACGATATATTAATTTTCCTACTTTACTCTCTGATTCAAGTGTTAGGGGAAGTGTGATAAGGTCCTACTTTATTGACAGGTTATTTCTAGTGTGTATTAAGAACATGTTTTTGTTGTGATGTTGCAATTTCAGAACACAATGCTGTGGTGTTTTAATACAAATTAAATAAATCAACTAGAAAGATATTCAGAAAAAAAATGTTTATCGAAAAAAGTCAATTTTATTGATAAAGAGGTTTTTTCTGTATATCTTTTAAATTGTTTAATTTAATTTGTGTTATATAAAAATCGTTCAATTAATTTTCAGGTTTTTTTATTTATAAAGTGACATTTCTCCAATCATCACAATCAGACGTTTTCTGTCCGCTGCTAGATGAAGGCCTCTCCGAGCTCTCAATTATTTATTTTTTACTTTCGATGTATTTATTTAATTATTCCCTTACCTAATATATCAGCGTCAGCTATTTACGATATTAAAACGTGTCATTCCATTCCTAGACTTACAAGACCCATATATTAATTATAAGGGAGAGAAATTTAAAAATATTGGAAATTATATATGATTATTATTATTATTGCTATCTCAAGAACAAATAAATTTTTATTGCATAATTATATTACACGTATATAAAAATTGTAAAGTAGGGTTACCTTAAACATTTTAGCACTGATTAATCCAATCGTCTTGCCCTAATTAAGGGCCCTTAATGTCCTCTCCCTCGGATCTTTTTGTCCCACCCTGTGGACATCACTTGGCTGCGGAGATCAGTGAAATACGTTTATTATTATTTTTATTTTTCATTTTGTAACACAGTTACCGCAAACGCCAATACGTTTTATAATATATTATCCATATTTGACATATGCGAATAATACTCAGAAAAAATAGATGTACTCGGATCAGTGCAATGCTGAAAGATCTGAATCTGATGACCTTTAAGCAGTGAATATATTTTAATACAATGGTATTTACTTTTAAAATTAGCAATATTAACTTTGTGGTTAAAATTCATATTTTTATTTATTATCTTTGTTTTACTAACCACTTAATTGAGTTTAAATACATCTACCGGTTTCGAAAAATACCATTTTCTTCTTCAGGATGTCATAACTAACTAAAAACATATATTATCGTTTCTTTACCAGAATCCATTTTTAAAAAAAACACAATTATTTAAAAAAATAAATTTAGTACCTAACTCAAATTGTTACTTAATACAAATTTACTCGAATAATTTTTAGGAAAACTAAATTTAACTACGAGTCCCATTCTAAAAATTTTTAAATGCGATAAAGGATTTTCAATTTGTAAATTTAAATGGTAGATATCGTATTGAAATATTTATGTTGTTTTTATTATATTTCATAGTAGCGGGGACATAATCAATTTTAAATATAATTAAATTATCAAATGGGATACAAATAAATAATTTTTAAAAAATAGATAAAATTTGGTGGCGTTAAAATCGTAAGTAGTTAATAGTACTAATATAAAGGTCTCCTGGAACGAGGCTCGCACTAGGCGAGTATCTGAACCACTGAACCTACAAGCACGTCTCGTCTTATAATACGATATTATTATAAGATAACTCAGATACCCTGTATTGTGACGTACGAATGTTTCATAAGCAGGTTGTAATGCGTGAGGGTGTTTTTATATCTCAATATTTAAAAAGGTTCCACATTTGCTCGTTGTTTTAAGTGTCGGCCTGTTCTCTTGATACGCTAAAATAAACCCAGATTTCATACGCTTATCCAATACAAGGACCATTTTTGCGAGAATGTAAATGTTATGTATCTACAGGATGGTCATAAATTTGCTACCCACGCGAATATAATTTTTGACCTTGTTCTTCTGAACATCTTCCATATTTGGTAAAAATGATGACGGTTGGAAGTTATTAAAGTGGACCCGTGTATATGTTTTACTGTTTTTAACTGGTGCGGTCACTTGAGACGTTTTGCTGTTAATTTGTGGTGCAACATAATTTTTTAAATTTTTCACCAAACTAAACATTGTACTGTACACACGTTAAGTTATTTTATCACTTCTGTAGATAATGATGAGAGGCAGATTGCACCTCCACTAAGCGCGTACAAGACGGTACACAGTTACTACCGAAGTTAACAGTTAATGAGATAAAAATTATCTATAATAATATTACGCTTTCCCATATATGTCTATGACTTTCTGGATGAGGCGGCCGTGGCGACTTCGGTAGTGTCATTTGTGGCTGTAAAGTTCGCAAAATCGTATTACGGCTGGCAAATATATTGAGCATCTGTCATTCTGTTTTAGATTATAAAAAGCTTCCTGTCATCTCATCTATGTCTCATGGTCATATCGCGAACGCACTCTATGGCTTCTTTCCTTATCTATGTCAATGTCAAATGTATAAAACTGTTAGCGACAGCCGATTGCGTTTTGCTGCTAGTTAAAGATAATTGTCATCCAAGATAACCTAAGAGATCTTGATGATTCTAACCTAATAATTATATCGTTATACAAATAAATATATTTTTCAACGTTTCTCCAATATTTTAAAACTATAAAGATTAATTCAAAATATCTTCTTATAAAACTAAATTTAAACTTAATATTTTGCTTTTGGTTTCGTTAATTATCTCGAGATTCAATTGAAAATATGTACAATATTCGTCAACCATTCGGGTAGAAAGACATCTGTTAGTGTGAAGTGTAATTAAGGTAGTCGGAAATGAGCCTTATTGCTTCGTAAAAGAATTAAGTATCATTTATTGGGAATATCCTTTCAACAGTCCTGAGCTAATTCTGACTTATTTATATATTTTTACCTGGTTCGTTTATTTCTAGCGATTCTAAGTTCAATTTGATAGTTTTCCAAGTGGTTATTTTATAAATAAATATGAATTAAATATTATATAATTAGAAAGATATACATATAAAATCAATTTTATCGAAAAATATTGTTGTTGCGCCACCGGGATTCGAACCTGGATCTCTTTCCAAACCGGTGAAGGTGCATTATCCAACTATGCTATAGCGACAATATTTTAAGCGACAAATTTTCGATCCTATATGTTACCTTTTTGATATTAAAACATTTAATCGTTCAATTATTTGAAAGAGCCATCTATCTTATTTTTACGGAATCCCAAATACCTTTGAGTAATCTGATAGCAGACGCCAGAATTATTTTATATTGAATTAATATATTTAACCGCTAATTCTACTAAGTTTTAGCTATTAATTATCCTGAATTATTCTCTCGAATATTTTTGTATTAACGTGGAAATATTTCAAAATATTCAAACACGCATATCTCGAAGTTAGCTTTTTGTTTGTTTTTTTACTCTTGCCACCAATCCCACGATATGTACCTCTACTGGTGACCCACAAATTCAGACTGCACCATATTGTGCTCTCCAATTAGGGAATATCACAATGACAAAAAAACATGCATACTGATTTTTTAGCCACTCTGTACGTGTATAAAAAAGTTGTGGAGTTCCGTGGGGGTGAACTCTGGGCATTATGACTGTATAATATAATATAATATATATATATATATATATATATATGTATTTTTTACAATATCGAAACAACGTTGTTTTCTTTTTTATCACCCATTTTCTACCCTTGTTAATCCAACCCCTACACGTCTCGGGGGAGACATTCCCTTAAATTAAATTTAGATTTTCGACAAGTAAAATGTGTTCTCTCGCGAACTTCCAAGGACATTTCGCCATCTCCGCTCTGAGACGAACAAGACGGGGAAGATATATGAGATCAGGGTCTCGTTTTACAATAGGCATTCTAATTTTTTTACTCGCGAACAATTACTTCAGGCTCACTCGATCACAATAATACAAATAATTCGAATGAGTAAAAAAAGTTAATACTTTATTTTTTGATGCTGAGCGATTTTGGAGCTTTCGTTCCTTCGTTAAGATGGAATAAAGACGTGATCGCTCAGAATTGTCTGCTCAAAAATAAGAAAAACTTTTTTAAATACAGTTATTCTAGATTATTTAATAAATATCCTTCAAGCATTTCGTATAATCATCTCGCATTCCTGTTTTAGTATTAAATATATCATATTTAGTCATGTTTTCTTTCTTAGTCGATTAATATTAGACGTTCAGACATTCAAAATACATTAAAAAAACAAACAAAAAAATGTTTAAAAAAACTTATTTTTATTTATTTATTTATTGTATCACTATTTAATCTGTAATCTAATCTATATATGGATGTCTTGAATAAAAAAAAACACTAAATATCATACATTGTATTGTATACAATTGTTTTTGACGGATGATTTGTTAACAAAGAATACCACAATCATCGATTCCATATTTATCATTAGAAGAAAAGATCGACTGAGACTGCCATTGTGGAAGAAAGCTAAATCTCAGAAATCGATGACGTACAGTACGATGAAGAATGATAATGAAATGCCAGAAGACATAAGTAAAGAGAAGAAACTACATAGATTCCAAATATGTATAAAAATGAACAATTTTGATCTTGTTTATGTTAGAGCATATTTGAATATACTTACGTATGCACTATATTAAGAATAAATAAATTAATAATTATTCTGGTCAATTAATTAACCAAAAATTATATCTATATTTAATTTTGTTTAGACCACTGTGAATTATTTATACGTCAACTGGTTTCGATATTAACGTACATATCTTCTTCAAAACTGGCGTACAATGTACTATCTGAACAAAGTTAAATACCGATACAATGTTTAATTATATCTAACCACAAAGTTAACGCTACAAACATCAACAATAATTAATTAACTATTTCACATCGGATTGAATCGAGTGTCTTGGCACGGGCGTTGTTTCTTGTATTCATTTTGTCAATGGAACATTCAATTATTGTTTCAATTTTACTGTTGAATTTATGATTGTTTTAAAGAGCAAACTCACTGGCAAATGTTACAAATAATTCTATGATATTATGAGCCATAATTACAGAAATCGAGAATACTTTTAAAATAATATTTGTCTTAGTTATCTTCGTTCATGTATTATTTTGTATTTTAAATTACAAAAGACAAAAAAAAATCAAGTAGAATAATTTATGTGTTTTAAACAGAAAATTCTAAATATAATTTATAGATACATAATATAACGTTCAAACAGAAGTTTATATATGTATTTTTCTATTAGAAAATATACAGATATTTTTGGGCTTAATGGAAATCACATCCGTATTCAACTATCGGGAAGCAAGAGCCTTTCTTTCAAGCTATCACACTGATATTATTTGATGTTGTAATATTTGCTATTAATTATCGGGTATTGCCTATAAATTATTACTGGCAAAGGTTATTTATATACAGGTGCAAGTAAATCTGGTGGCTTTGAATTAATCGTTTTACTTCAATATTAGAATTTTTGTATTAAAAATGAATAATCTTTAAAACAAATTAGATTAACCATATAGATTTTTTTTATCTACCTACCGAAAAAATATGTAGTTACCACCGGGACTCGCGCTCGGAACTATCTCCTGCCGGGAGAATGCGTTACCATTACACCGTGTCAACCATTTAATTTTAGGACGAATTTAGACTTCATGTGTAAATCCTTAAGTGAGACGTCTATTACTTCTAATTAAAGACTATTCAGAACAATCTTATTTATTTATAGAGGATGACTATTGAATGCCAGAAAAAATGTACCAATAGAGTTATAGAACATATATGTAGATTCCAAATAATAATGGAACTGGGAAATAAATAATGCGCATGATGTATATGTTCCAAATAATAGTGGAACTAGCAAGTAAATAATGTGCAGAGGCTGTTGTTAAAATGCATACATACGACTGTTGTAAATGTGTTATAATTAAGGCTACTAGTTTCATACTCGTCAACCTCTATATTTTGATGACAGCTTGAAAAATAATATATTTTTTAATGCACTTATTATAAATAATAATCACTATAATCTGATTTAAAATACAAAATAAATACAACACCTTCTTCCAAAAACAAGCTCTTTCGATACAGGCAGCCATTTAAGTTTAGAGTAGCAAAGAGCAAGCAAATTGGTTGAATATTATAACAATAGGCAGCGTGCAAAAGCGACTGATTTTGAATGATTACATTAAAAAAGCTATGTTCGACTATTCATAAATTAACATATTGTGTAAAAATTATACGAAAAGATAATTGGATTAAAAGTTAGAAAACAAGAAATAAAGGAGATTGCTGACTTTGCAACTAGTGCCTCATGTATGCTTCACGAATGTCGCAAAACCATTCACGATTGAGACAAACATTAGAAAAAAATCCCTCCCTGTATCATATCCTATTATATCAAAACTTAACTTAAATATTGAAACCCATACTCAACACTGGGTCAATTATGTTTTATTACTTCATATTTTAGATTGGACTTAAGATTTCAGACTATGAACAGACTAGAGTTTTATTATGATGTATAGAATTTGTCTTGGTTTACAATACCACGAAAATAATACAAAATAATAATTAAAAAAATCTTATTTAGGAGGAGTTTAAAATTAATTAAATACTCCACAATCTTGGCACACGAAGAAGAAAAAAAATGTAAGAATTTGCATTTTATGCGCGCTTGTCAAATTTGTCTATAATGTTCTCTTTACATGCAGGGTATTCCACGCTTAACGATGATATATATTATTAAGCAAGCTATTCAATTGCTACTTGACACCATCTGAAATAAACCGGACAAGTGATACAGTGCATACGATATTGAATGGGGTAAAAGTTGTGCTTGAACACACAAGTGTGTGGCGTTCTACCCTACGGGATCCGCTCGCCGGCGTGACGGTAAAGTTTGTTAGTAGACAAACAACAGTTGGGAATCCTACCGTGGGTGTTCCGGATAAGAGAAACGGAAGAGGACCATTAGTCAGACTCGGTAGAAGTTAGCCTACGAAATTGAAATGTCTCATGATTACATGTCTCGGGATTAGACTTCGTTACCTGCCTTGTCAGGTTCAAATCTTATTAATTCTGTGCACGCTCCGAGCGTAAAGGCACTCCTTATTTGACAAGATTTTGCTATGTTGTTTGATTTGGATTTTTGTAGAGATTCATTTCTTATTTATTCAAACTTCCTTTACATTTAAATTCTACTTCATTTAATGTTCTTTATACATTTTAATTTTGTATGTGAACGTTCTGTTTGGTTCAACGAACATTTCCAATGGCGGCGTAGAACCATTCAGACGTAACTCTCAAATGATCGTAAGTCGATTTTATTTTTAACTTCTTTGTTAACTCAAAATTTTGTCTTTGGCGACGGATATTGTTTTGGTCCATTGAATTTGATATTATTTATTAATAATTATGTTATATCAGTCGTTGGTTTCGTATGTTTCAGATTTGGTTTAAATTAATTAAATTAATTAAGGTTAATTTAAAATAGGGGTGTAGGTGGTAAATGAGGAGAGGTTCTTTTGTTTTGCACAGGATCTTAAGAGTAACGATGTATGTAAAATTTGATCCAGGCAGCGTATGAAATGTTCGGTGGGGTGATTTATTTTCCTCGGGGTCGTAAAGTACAACTAAATTTGGTAAACAATTATGTCTGTGGGCGGTAGTTAGGTAGCCACTGGAAAGGGGGGTGGAGGTGCCTATGTTTTGCACAGGGTCCTAAAGAGTAACTGTAAAATTTGATTATATTGGTCAAAAAGGGATTATATAAAGTACAACTTTATATACATATACGATGTCTTGTAATATGATTATGCTTTCATAATTCCTATGTACATTCAAGATAACAACTTCTATTTGTTTGAAAAGATGCATCCTTTGTACATATGACACGAATCCAACCAGTATGTGGGTGCGGATTTATAGTTTATAAATTCATTTGTTTAAAAACTCTTTCTCTGTATGTCGAATAAGCTACCGTTGTATGTTTCAAAGTAACGCTTTTCGGAAATATATATATTGCATTGGATGTGAATGGTAAATATAATTTTGTGATTCAAGCATCCAATTTCTACCTCTGGTAAAATGTAACGTTACCGAAAGTATTTTATGAAATATGATTAGGGACCGAGTTCTTCAAGAAGGATACAATAAATTAACGATCAGTGTTTAGTAAATGAAACTCGTAAAAGTTTTTTTTTTATCGACATTACAAGAATATTACTTACTTTCATATTTTCCATCTTTATGATTTTTATTAAAGATTCCTCGCTGGTCTGATGTTATTATCCATTAGAGTATGTGTCATTTGTTTGAATATAGTTGTACAGTCTTCACTTCTGAGTTTTAACACTGTTAGCAATAACTTAATAAAAATGTCAGGTAATATTAGCGTTCGGCATGATTACATTTTACGGGCGTTAAGTAAAACCGAGAGAATTATTTTAGAATATTTAATGAACTACCGGGGCGTAAAATTAATACGACAATCATCAATCATCTTCATTTTGAATTCATTTATTCATGTTTATTAATTGCTTATTTTTGTTTTCTGCTTAAACTTATTTAGTTTTTTAGGTTGGCAACTAGAACTAGTTTCTACAAAAATTACAAATGATACAGATTTTTGTATTTTGATGCGTGTTGGAGCACCATTAAAATGAGAATATCTTAACATCATTAATCGACATGGCGGTTACTTTGTGATGTAACATGATTATTTTAATTTTGACAACTAAACTTTGTACTACACGCACGTTGGGTTATTGTCACTACTAGTTTCAAGAGTTACAGTCTTCTTTCTCATCATCAGGTGATAACTAAACTAATTACGGTATTGTAGTCTATTCGGACAATGGGGTGGGAATTGAGAAGTTGGGGGAGGTTTCGGTCGTCAACGGGAATATGGACAGTAAAAGTGAAGTATTAGGGAATGAAATGTTGATAATTAGTGTTTTCTCCGAATTTAAATTATTTTGTATTTCAACGGTTTCCAAATTGTTCAGTTTTAATCCTTTATAAGGTACTGAGTGGCGAAGTTTTAGACTATGACTATCGACTGCACTTATCGAAACTAGTAGTGACATAACCCAACGTGTGTGCAGTACAAAGTTTAGTTGTGAAAATTAAATTAATGAGAATATCTTATATATCCTTCATATCGTTGTATTTTACGGTTAATCTTAGTTTTACGTTAATTTTTCAAATACGTACTTACCTAATCAATTGTCTATCTACGTATTCGCTCTCTCGGTGGATGTGCTCATGACTGAGCATCGTGTTCCAATATTTTGATTTTAGTTCGACTATTGTAGTAGTGTAGCGAGGTTCCGGTTATGCTTCGGTGCTTGATTTCCTTAGTCATTTTATTGGAGAACTTCTTCTCGCCCTCCGTCCTTGCACATTCCCCGTACTCATTAATTTCTCCATCTTTTCGAACAAAATGCCCATAGTACGAAAGAATTATTTTTCGGCGCGTTAAGAAGATGTTTATTTTTTCTTTATTTTAGTACGGAGTTCTTGAAGAATGAAGGCAAGACGTCAACACCACATCTCGAAGGCATCGAGCATTTTTCTTTCTTTCTTTCATTCTCAGAATCCATGTTTGGGTTCCATACAGACAGTTATGAATTGTTTACCGCTACGTGGCTAACGAATAAATATGTATTTTTTAATATACTCGAGACTGTACATTAACGAATCACGCATTGTCTTCGGTTTTGGAGGTTTGATATTTGAATGGTATTTTGTAAAATTTAAAAAATTATTTACAGTAGAATCTATTATTTATTTGCAAAAATAGTTTAAGCAACTTAGACTTTCACAGAGTATTTTTATTCCACAATAATTTTTACCAACAATCGTCTAAATGAACATATAATTATTTATATTTTTTATTTATTATCTTTGTTTTATTAACCACTGAATTGAGTTTAAATACATCTACCGGTAGATTGCTAATTTTAAAAGAACATATAATTGTTATTGCAAATTAAGATGAATGTATTGTCTAGTATATCACATTATTTTATTAATTAATCAATTCTCTCGGTGAAGCACGTTCTCATACATATATAAAAAAATAATGGTAATAGATATCTCAGTTTGAGTTGAATGTGGCTTGAGATGGTATTTCAGAACACCATTCATAATTTTAAATTCGATATTTTAAACAGATTACCATTCACTTATATTATTGTCCATTTATGTATTATGTGCGGATGAATGAAGAGAGAATGCCGAGAAAGATACCTGATGCGAGTGTTGATGGCACCAGACATAGAGGACGTCCGCGAAAGAACTGCACGACCAAGTAAACCAGATAATGGAGGATGGTTCTGTTAGAAGCCTTAATAATTGACGAACTTGTATGGATGAGGCGAGAATTGTGTCAGGACAGAAGAGTGTGGCGCTCTATCTTTTCTACCTACCCCCGCGGTCAAATGGCGTGATGGTAAGTTAGTTAGCTATGTATTATAGATTTTTAGTATGTATTTTAAATAAACAAATTAAATTAATTAATTAGAAAAAAATATTTGGTTGCTACCGGGATTCGAACCTGTATTTTCATTAAAAATTAAATGCAACCACCATATTATGATTAAATTAACATCGATGGGAAAATATGTATTCAATAGGCGCAAGCTATTACTAATATAATATAATGACAAGTTTATGAAATGCGAATTAACAAAATTTTAACGATTTTTTAAATATCAACCCTTAGAATTAAATGAACCGTTTAGGGTATCGCGGGGTCTCTCCAAATCACATCGATAACAATTGAAACCGCGCGAATGAGGGTTAAAGTGGCCATTAACTTGAGAAGATAGAACTCGGAGATAAGCACCCCTACTCCGGGTCTAATGCTCGTACGCCGTAATATCCCGCGTCGGACTATTCACATAGTTACAGGGACAGGCCCGCCCCGGACCATGTTCCGCCCTCAGATGATTGTTTTTATAAAAATGTGGTGTCCCCACATCATATCCTAGTAACGCATGATCAAATATTTCTCGTCGTTTGTATAATATGTCGGTCACACACACACTTATTTCGAATAAAATAATCTATTCGTCTGGCACCCTTTTCACTTAACTGAATATGAAAAAATGTTGGCCTTGTACGTTCCATTTTTTCAAATGATTCAACTTAACATTGCGTATCCAACCTAGGTACACACCTACTATGTGTTTAATAATAATCGATACCAGAAGATAGGCAGGTACCAACTATTCTGTGTAAATTTGAAAATATGTTTTTTTTTCTGATGAGCAGAACCTGATGGACAGTAAACAGCATAAATTTACTTGGCGACCAATGTTCCCTCTAAGGTGTGCGTGCGTGCACACAATTTTGCATCATAGCGCACACAAAATTCTTAATCAGACTTCTTCTTCATGTGTCGTCTTCTATCGAAAGTTGGCGACTATGTTGATTTATTCGGTCTGTCAGGGTCTATCGTTTATTAGGTACTGGCTTGCACTACCGTGTTAAAAACAGGTGTTGTGTTGTGTTATGTTATGTTAAGTTCCATCTACTGTCGGATCACTATCTGTGAGGGCTCTTCGGCTCAAGCCAGTACTTAACCACAACACATACATCACATCAGCCCTGATGATGGACCCTGCAATGGGATCTGAAAAGTCGGCCAGAAAGGTCAGATACGCACGGCAGATTATCTCAGAAAACTGTTCATAGAAAATAAGGTACTATCCCATATTTAGACCACATTAGATAAATAAATGTTTTTAGTAATGTTATTATTTTATTTTTATCTTAAAAAACCTAAAGCATTATATTCCAATAAAAGTTCAAATATAATTTTTAAAATACTAAATTATCAAATAAGAACCAAATAGTGTTGAATTTTCTATATCTGAAGGAAAAACTCAATATTAAAAGTGGTAGCTCATATTTAGACCACTTCCTTTATTTGAAGCGGTCTAAATCAAAACAGGAGGATACTATTTTACAATTTAAAAAAGAACATGTCCTCATTTTGGGCGTCGTATGGTAACCCTTTTCGTGACTGAATTGTGAAATTTTTATGTGAATAAAGAAAAAATTTGCTATGTTTTAAATGCTAATTTAAAATTATGTTTTCAGTTAAAGTATACAATGTATGATGATTCTTAACTCATTTCAGTATCCTCAATTTGCCGCACTTCCAGAGTGCGCCGTTGGGCTGTGACCTAACACGCTAACCTTTTAGGGTTCGCCCTGTATGAAGGTATTGCATCGACTACGTATTTTATTCATGTTACAGTACGGTGGGCAAATAGTTACACTAACGTAAATTTACGTATTGTGTAATATTAAGACCCTTATCCTTTTATAAAGTGATTTAATTAAAAATAATTTATTTCTTCAAATAATTGTTTATAGTATATAACTAATCTTGCCTATTACTATTTACTAGGTTCTGATTAGTGTATACAATGACACTTTAGATAGCAGATACCTTTTTATTCCATTTTCAATACGTTTATGATATATGAGAAAAAATTATAGTGACCTAATATAATCAGATGGACTATAAAACACTAAGAGTGTATAAAAAAATAATTATTTAAAAGAGCACAAAAGATAACAGTGTATACTGAGTCAGTAGATAATGACGGGGAGGTATAAAAAGGTTAAGTGAAAATTAAAAAGTTCAACGTAATGTCGAATATTTCATACCAAGCCTTAAAAAAAAATTATATATTTTTCCTTTTTTCTATAATACGTATTAAATATTTGTGTATAACTCTTTTCCTATGTTACAATATACAATAAAACAAGTCAACTTATCTATATATGTATTTGCCAACCAACTGTACCTCAACACTATCCATTGCTCAATTCTTAACAGTCTACGGGATTAACTGGAATGATACATTTATTTCAATTATATTTTTATTATTAAGGAGAACACATTCTTATTGTGAAATTACAACTTTACAATTCAGAACATAGGTCTGTGATATTTTAAATACTAATTAAATATATTAATTAGAAAGATATTCATATAAAATTAATTTTATCGAAAAAATATTGTTGTTGCTACCGGGATTCGAACCTGGATCTCTTCCAATCCGGGGAACGTACATTAATCGATTATGGTACAGCACACAGTACTGTATTGTAAATATATATATATATATATATATATATATATATAAGATATCGTATATAAAATTGATTTTATATGTATATCTTTCTAATTAATACATTTAATTGGTATTTTTAATAATATTTTCATTCATTACGTAAAAGAAAGAAAATATTTAAAGAAGTAAAGGAAAACGATAATAATTATCGTCCGACGATCAGGTGAAATTAATTTCTTTTAGGTTATTACATGTTTCGCATAGGAAATTCTATGTTTGTATGTACATTTTTATCGTAGCCGACGTCACGCCAAGCGGTGATGGCTACTGATGAAATGTAGCTCGAAACGTTGGCTGGGGCAGAAACCGACCTACGGCTAAATCAGAAGTATTCTGTTACGATCACACAGTCACATCAGCATACATGTTCGTTCACGTGCGTATGCGGAGTACGTAATATATTAATATATTATAAATAATTGGTTCCATATAATATTTGTCCTATTTTACAATATATCAATTGTGCAAAGCTTGGCAGCTATTCAAATAAACCAATACATTTTGTGGTTTGGGGCAATCGTTGATGCCATTGTTCTAGACTAGCTTCGACACAAAGAGACGAGACAAGACGTGAATTGTCAGAAATCAATCAATTTTGCATATTGGTTTGATGAGAATTGCTGCTATTGTTTTAAGTTAAACTATTTGCTTGGAGCATACTTGTGTGGTATTGGTTAATATAATTTTATTTACTCAGCCTTAAGATAACCTTAAGATGATCTTAAGAGATACCCTTGGAAATGAGGCAGATGTTTTTTGAATGCTTCTGTTTCATAAGATTATTTGAAAACGCATTTGACCCGAAAAATAAAATCACATTTACATTTCGGAGTTTTCATTATCTTTGTGATGATATTAAATTAGATATATATTAATTATATATGCTAGAATATGTTTTTACGCAAATGAAGTTTTAATCATTTAAGTAAATACACTTAATTATGAATCGTGCGATGCAGGCATATACGGTAAGTAATGAAACTGTGATCACAGTCACAGTTTTCAATCACTGATGTTATCGAATATCAATCGCAATCATACCAGTGAGTCAAGAATAGCATTTTTTCTCATTACTAGACCGTACCAATGATGTGACACGTATTCCACGTACTCATTTTTATTTAAAAAATATATATATTATATGTAATGTATTATGATGTAGTAATTGTATGACGCGTGCAAGTTGGCAAGAGTTGCAACGTGGAAGGCATAAAATGGCGTCGCGCGCATGCATACGCTCTCTCTCCGAAACACATCTCTTATACTGTATCATACTACCTGACATCATTGACTACCTGAATTCCCGTACACGAGAAGATACCATTATTTGCAGCCGAAATAGTCAGGTATAACAGGATATAAATTTATTTATTTATTTATATGTATATTGACATATTTTTGTTCTAATAAAGGTGAATACATAATAAACATAATACATAATTATATTCATAGTTTATTGTGTGGGTTGGAGTAGACTTCACCTCTGATATATACAGCGTTGTCCTGGCTACTTTGCTAGACTGAAGTCTGTGTTAAAGTAGCCAGTTTTTTTCCGTACTATTGTGGTGTTATTTAAGTCATCGACAGAAATAAAAAGAGAATTACAAATATGTATAAAAAAGTAAAAATATATGTAGTGGGAATGTTGTAAGACTAGTGAATTATTAGTGAAAGTATTGAATAAATTATATTAGAATGTTGGATAGCCATGCTTCTGATACATCTTTACCTAATTAAATCATATATTGGGTCCATATTTGTGTAATCTTATATAACATTATATTAAGTGGCAATAGATATTTTAATTCTTTAAACTGCAAGAATCATTATGTTTCCTTTTTTCTCCTTATTTATTTATTTATTTGTTAGCTTGCTATTCGAACACGTGAATGCAGTGTACCAAATGTCAACCGTGAAATACAACGAGGATTCCGAAGATGTATGGCTTTCCGTATCGCTTGAGCGGCTTAAAGGTTCAGCCCAGTCGATATTATCGCGCGCGTTAATACCGCGGGCACGTCCGGGATTCCACCGTCACGTAAATGATTAATTCCGCATCGAAAATCGAAAACTAGATTTTCAATCATTTTCTCGCAAAAATCGATACTTTACCTATTCAAAAAAAAAAAAAAATTGAAGGTTCAAATCATCATTCAAACTTTTAATTTCACTTTTTTATTATATTTTCTTTATAATATAAGTTTCATAACACAGTTTCTTGCTGATTAAAACAAATTAAATAAATCGCTTAGAAAAATATACGATAAAGTATAGTCACCATTGTGACTCGTACCCAGAACTTTCTACTGTCACTTTAACTAATTAATCTATAGTGACACTATACAATGTCGTCAGATAACATATTCATATGTTATTTTATTATAAGTTTATCATTCAAAATTTTATAAAAATTAATTAATTTAATTCTGACGTCTCCTGGCGTATATTACTCAAATGTATTTGAGATTTGTCGTAATATAAAGATGATAGCTTTTTAAAAATGGAATAACAGATATATCAATTTGAAAGAACTTCAGCATATAAGTTTCAAAATTTATCGGTCAACCTACTCAGCTGGTGTGGCGAAACTGGATAACGCATTTACTCGAATAAGGAAAGGTCCAGGTTCGAATTCCGGTAGCAACTAAAATATTTTTTTGATAAATTGATTTTTTCTGTATGTCTTTTTAGTTGATTCAATTTGTATGTATTTTGTTTGTTATTTTTTCATTATATCCTTTGTATATGACTTAGTAACCTTTATTGGTTAATATTGTCTACCACCAATACGATGTTCCTGATGCGTAAGATGATTATACTTTTTCGACAGGTAGATTTTTTTATATCTCTAAGAAAGATCCAAATTGTTTTTTTTTTAATAACAAACCGGTTGATCTATCTGTGCGGAACTACTGGAACACTATACTTTGAAACAAAAACGTATTGTAAAATCTCGTAAATCTAAAAACATTTTATTTTTTTATTTATCAACATTGTGACATTATTGTTTTGACATTTCGCTGTCAGCTGATGTGTCAGGGTGGTATCTTTGTATTTATACGTTTTTTTAAAAATTGAACTCGAACTATAATAGAACTTCGTACCGGGCAAAACGCGTCACTAGTTCCAGTCGCTACCGCCCAGAACGAGCGCCTGTTCGGTCTAAAACAGGACCAGCGGCCACTTCCCTATCTTATTTTCGCATGAATGAATATATTTGAGGAGTTAGCGGTAAAATCGTGGTATCCCACAAAATTTCAGATACTGTTTTAGATCTTCGTCAACAGACGGCACTAACGGTAACATAAAATAATGGTATCCCATCAACTTACAATTCATAATGTGTACTTAAAATTTTGTCAATTATTATATTATATACAGGTCGATTTTTTGGTCATGACACTTCAAGAATGTATTGTGCCCCCATACACGTCAATGCGTGCGTGAGCGTTATCTAAGTGAGAAAGAGACAAATTTATTTGACCGCTTCGCGCTAGACAGTAATGCAACAACGCATTAAAGTACGCAGTAACGCCAACGCACAAAGTAAATTTAATACATTAATAATAATAAACCATTTTTAAAACATTCTGAATTTTCTTGGTGAGTTATCCATTATATTCATATAATAAAATATACTATTCATTTTTAACTAAAATTTATTTCTTTTGCCTACTAGTTTCAATTGATGACGACAGAGTCATTATTATTATTAAAATGTGATTGATTCTATTTCATTCCCTATCTATAAAATAATTAAACATTAAACAAATCTATATACTATTATTTTGTAATAATAAATATATATATCGTATAGTAGTATAGAGGCCCTGCTATCACCTCACAGATCCATATAAATAAACACTCTAGAGCCGTATAGTCCGCCTGGTATCCACGAAATGTAAACAGCAATACACCGCGATCGAACCAGTCCGAGAAGCCATAGAACCGCTCACTCTTCTCTTGGCCACTTCCTCGGACACGTCTTCAGTGAACGTCGTTTATCTTGAACTTTGTGTAATGTAATAAACAGTTTTGAATTTAATCGTGCCTCAATTTACAACAACCGATTGAAAGTACCGTCACATCATAATCTATCCGCTCTAGCCGACACGCAAACACCGAGCCACCAAACTAGTGACAGATTCAAGCTTAAATTTTCCAGTTCACCAAAATTGAAAAGTTTTTATAAAAATAGATTTTTTTGGGATAGTAGAACTCTGTGTAGATCTTTGTAAACGATACATCCAGTGTGACATCGGATAATCAGTGGAAATCTTCTTCGGAAAACGCGTCGTCATTTTATCCGTATTTTCCGGTAAATTTGGACAATTTTCCGTTTCATTATTTTTTAACAAGGCTGCTATCATTACAGAGACGGCTGTATCGGGTGCTGTCGTGAGCAGATGTCGAGACAAAGGCCGGGAAAGACACATTGCTTTTTGTTTTCTATCTGTATAAAATCGCTTTCAAACTTATACATCTTTTATGACTCTACTTCCTTGTCTCTCATACGTGATATTATATAAAAGAATGAGAAAAAAATCGTCAAAAATAATTTTACGAAACGAAAATTTCGTGATTTCTTTGTAGTGAGCCTTTGCCTGTAATTATTTTCGGTCATTATACTATTGATAGTCAGGACTTGACATAGCTCATCACGATAATAAAATCGGTGTCAATATGCCGAATTTCTGGTAACTTCCTGCCAGGGTGAAATCTCTAGACTTGTATAACCAGTCTCTCCATTAGATCTGTGAGCCTTGTTATAAGATCAAAGCATTCGTAAGATTTGAGCCTTGTTATAAGACCAAAGTATGCGTAAGATTTTCAAATATTTGCAATTCCAATGCTTCTATCTTTCTATGTTCTCGTTACCCTAGTGTCCTTATCTCAGGTACGAGTACATCAGGAAATATTACAAAGATTTGTAGCTCTAATGCTTCTATCGTCCTACATTCTTGTTACCTTGCCTCAAGTACATTCAGAAATATTACAAATATTTGCACCTCTAATGCCTCTATCCTTCTACCTTCTTGTTATCTTGTCTTCGGTACATTCAGAAATATTACAAATATAAATTGCGTTTACAACCTTCGACTGCGTGACAAGTACATTCAGAAATATAACAAATATTTGCACCTCCTATGCTTCTATCTTTCTACGTTCTTGTTATTCAAGTATCTTTGTCTTAGGTACATTAAGAAATATTACAAAGATTTGCATCTCTAATGCCTCTATCTTTCTACGTTCTTGTTATCTTGTCTTCGGTACATTCAGAAATATTACAAATATAAATTGGGTTTACACTCTTTGACTGCGTAACTTTGGCGGTATTTCTGTCTTGCGAATTCATCTTCAGTTTATCGCTGATCTAATCACGTTGTTCCTTCTGTTGATGTCAACTTCACAACCTCAAATTTTATTTGAGAAATAAAGTTATTAGATAACCTTATTCGATTATGTATTACCAATTACCTTTCATATTTTAATTCACAATCAGCATACTTTCGGTTTAAATTTGAATAACATAATTTACGTACAGGGTACCACAGAAATGTTTGCCAAAGTGATTTATTATTTTCTCTCCACCCGGTCTCACTCATTCCGCTTTGCGCCTCTTAATACTCGTTCCGAGATTTTCATCTCTGGCCTGGAAAGTTGGTATTATCCTTAATTCTCTTATCACTAAAATGTTGGTTTTTTTGGTCTTCTTTTCTTACGGCGAGCAGTTGATTTTCCATCCTAGCGTGTTCCTTCTGACGATGTCGATTCCTCATTAAGAGGTTGAGAAGGGGCTGTTAAGGAAAGCGGGGTATGTTTAAAGCGAGGGGTGTTTATCTAGCCGTCTCCGACAGTGGGGTGAGGATGGATCGTAAATCCGGGAAGGTGAGTGTTGCAAACTCGTCAGCTTGGATATCTGTGATTCATTAGAAGTTTTACCATTATCCCATTAAAATATCTTAGAGACATCTGATACATGGCATGTGGATACTGTTTTACTTCTGTTTACTTTTTTGTTCGTTGTTATGTAGCCTTATAGATACATGACTAGCTTGTTGTTTGATCTGTCGAATGAATACCTCACACAGTGTAACTTTTGCATAATGGTTAAGACATCGACGATTCAGGCGTGAAGGGGGTGCAGAACTGATTTAAATAACTGATATAATATAATAAGTATATTATATCAAAATATACATTAGATTTTAGAAAAATAAGTAATACTTGGTATCTTTTTATTTTAATCTAGTAAACTGTGTTTATATTAGTCACATTTATCAGAAAGATTTATTTTTATTAGTTTGTCAGCAATTTATAACCACTAGGTTTTAAAAAAATTACTGGTTAAAAAGCTAAACTTAGCTACTAGGTAAAACTTGGCGGCTCTAAAATGATACATATATTTTAATTTCTCTTAAATTATAACTCATTTATCAACAGAATATATCATCTTTTTACTTGTCTGTTAATTATATATCTTTATTGTTTTAATGAATACATAATACATTCTCTATTCTTACATATTAAAAAATAATTATTGGCAATATTATACTATTACGTAAGTACTTTTTATTTTGGATGTTGCCAGTGATCGTACCTTTGTCCTTAAATCATAAAATGATGTATTTTAACATTAAAATATATTTTGTTTGGTCTTCGTTTTAATTTCAATTTAAGTTAAATTCGGCTGAAGTACATAAATTTAGCGGTATTAATATTCAAATTAATAACTTCGTAGATTACGCACACGATGGCCCGACCTCTCGGGGGTAAGTTTTTACCCTCGGCAATGGCAGGGTCGGGGGTGGATGTGGATGATGTGAGATTAACCTACATCAACCCTTCAGAACCTGTGAAGGCCGATTTGAGATCCTTGAGGCACACCGTTCGTAACGTTTCCAAATGATATCTCCCTTGTTTACCCCGACGAGAACCCTTCACTTTAGAAGAGCGTGTTATTCCGATAGGCAAAAACATCGCAAAGTAAACAGATTTCAAATGGATGAGAGAAGTTGTGGCAAGAAGGGTTGGCGTGCTAAAATGACGCGCCCTGTTCTCCGGGGACGAATTTTGGATTTTTTACAAGTTCTCTTTTAGGTGGTATTTTATTTAATCACCCCATTCTTAAATTAAATTTTGTTAGTATAATAAGATCGAGATCGCCTTTATTAAAATTCTCGGTAAGTCGCTTCTACCCCGAACAGGCAATTAATTCCCGCTATTATTTAAAATTAGAATGCGCCTTCTTATCCGCCATCATTTGAACTGAAAATTTGAATAAAGATGGCGCCATTTTCATCACGATTACGTCAAACCGTTTGTTTTTACAATCTGCCCTAAGCCGGTGTACCCGAAAGACTATTTTCTGAGGTTAGTGGTTTGATATTGAAATTTGTTTCGATTCTGCCTAGTTTACCAAAATGCGCAAGTAAATTTGACTTTGAGAAAAAAAGTCACTTTACTCGGTACGTGAGTAATGGTGACGCACGACTTGACTAAGATCTTTTCAGTGAAGTGCCATGATAAGACTTGTAATATTGACTGTATCTTTTATATTTAATGTTTTATGAATGAAAGGCATCACTTTCTTTTTAGTACCTACCTGAAATTACTAAATAGCCTATAAATATTTACCCTTCTTGACTGATAGAAGTTGCGCGTCTGCTAGGGTTCCCGTGGTTTAGTTTACCTGTATACCTCTGGGTTTTTTTAATATTGTACTTATGTATTCGTATAAATGTTCTTTTTTTTTTGTAGGCCACTGACGCCAGATTTAATCTGAATTTTTTTTATTTATTTATGTACTGTATAATATAAAACTGCCAAATAATAAAGCCGATGAGTTTCCGGTATAACCGAGCTCTTAAAAATAATTGAAACATCGTGTCCAGAGATTAAAAATTAATCTTGTGATTTTAGCTTTTTTATGTTTGCTCTGTATCTGAAGAGCAATCTCAATTTAAAATTAAAATATTATTCTTGAAACTACGAGCTACCTACCTGACGTGCATTTTAAAATTAACGAACAAAATATTTGGTTTAAGAATTTGAATTTAGAGTTTACTTTGTTTGTTCATTTTTCTCAACAGCTGTAAGGCAGTTTATATGATCACGAGAAATATTATTTTTATACGTCAGTATTTTAATTCACTCAGCTATCGTTCACCTAAACTAGGGGTCGGCAGACCGCGGCTTGCGAGCCGCATGCTGCTCTTTTAATTAGCATTTGCGACTCTTCAACTCCAGATAATATTTTCATCAACAATCATATTTGATACATTATATCGTTTGCCCGAAACATATGACACAATTAAATAATTAGTATTTTCCATTCTCACAAACTTTGGCTCTATCTATTCATGCGAACAAACATTCCTTTCCAAGAATAAAATAAAAATAAGGTAAGAATCAAATAAATTGATGATAATTTACAATAATGCCTAAAATTGAAAATAAGATATAGCAAAGCTTTCAAAAGCGATGCAAGGTTACAGTTCTAACTAGTCAACTTTACAAAAGCCAAAAAGTTAGGTTTTATTGTTTTATAAGTAATGCACTGAGGTATTCAAGCTTATAACTTCCATATATTATATTCTTTTAAGGAGCCTTCGACTGTATTGTGAATTTGAGTTTTAAATAAAAACCTTGATTTTATTTCGTTTTTTTCGTCATAAAAATGTATGCAGGTAGCTATAGTTAAAATACATGTTGCGGCTCTATGAAAATGTCGAAATTCTGTTTACTTAATATTTGGCTCTTCTCGCAAGTCTGCCGACCCTTGACCTAGACTAGTTACATTTACCATTGTATGGATCAATTGTTTCCGGCTTTCCACACATTGAATATTCTTAAGCCGACTAAGATGACCATGACTACGTATTAAATTATGTATGGATAAAGTTGATTATCGCTGCGAAAACAGGAACACTGGTTTTCAAATGTATTTTTTTTGGTTCTATGATTATTGGTTGTTCGCGTGACAAGTAAATAATTTATTTCTGAATTGTCATAATTGCATAATAAGTAAAGCCTCAGAGAGATATTTTTAAGAGACGGCAATGTAAAATAAAATATAAGTAAACACAACAAATAAACTGCTATATTTAAAAAATATACTTTAAAAATTTAGAACTCCTGAATTTAATGGATAATATTCATTAAATATAAAAAATAATATGAATGTTGCTAGAAATTTAAAACACATGTTCATAACAATACGCTTAATGTCCTGAAGTATATCGTTATGTCGTCAACAATCAAAAGTTTTAATAATAGTTTATAAAAATTAAATATTTTACGATAATTATAGAGATTGTAGAATTATAAGGGCGGCATTTTATACATAGCACTGCACAGTCTATGCAATATCTAGGGTAAATAACCTAGAATAAATAAAAAATCTTTTTTCTTGCCTCGTTAACGTAAAAACGTTTTTTTTTTTAAATATATAGGAAATATAATTACATTCACAACTACTCTATATAGCCTATACCGTAATCGTATGAAATTACACACTCAGTGTACTCGTATATAGGTACGTTATTGGTTGTGTAATTTCTTGAAAGAATGAAACCCTTCATTTTATATTTATAATACACGAAAATATTTCATATTTAAATAGGATAAAAAATATGTGCTATTGTATGTTTGTTTTTTGTATATGTGGCAAATCCTTTTATGATAGAGTAAGAAATGAACAAATTAGAAGGAAATGTAAATCTGATATTAGCAAAGTGCATAGGATTACAAAATGGTTTGGTCATGAGATGTATTAATGTGGATGAGACTAAAGTTGTGTTAGAACAGAAGAGTGCAGCGCTCCATCCTCTTTGCGAGTGAAAAATCATTTAAAATAGGCCAAAATGTTTAGTCAATTAAATGCGGTGTTTTTTTTTTTTACATATTAACATTTATAACAAAAAGTTAAATTTAAAATATCAACATACGAATAAAAAATTTAATTTTGAATATTCGTGTATATAATAGTATGTATTATATAATCATCTTTTAATGTGTTTTGATAGCAGCTGATTTAATTGCAGAATGGCAAGGCCTACATATTTTTATTTAATGTATCAAACATGGCAAAACCATAGAAAATATTTCATGTATGCATAACTTTATACGTATATATTATTAAATGTATTAATTAGAAAGATATACATATTAAATCAATTTTATCGATAAATATTGTTGTTGCTACCGGGATTCGAACCTGGATCTCTTTCCAATCCGGGGAAGGTACATTAACCAACTATGCTACAGCAAACAGTACTTTGGACGACAAATTTTCTAACCTATGTGTTACACTTTTAAATTAATACATATATCGTTCTATGTTCCGAATAATTACAACTTCACAATAAGAATGTGTTCTCGTTAATAATATATATTTTTCACTAACATTCTTGTCAATAAAATTATTCGGCCAAAAACTCATCAATCATATAAATATAAGGAATTTTCTCATCAAACTCAAAACTACGTATGTGTTTCTTTGTGAGCTCAAATTAAAATAGCTTCAGATAAATCCAATTTGATATATTTAGCTAAACTCAAGCTCATATTTATTGCGGTTTCCATTTTATGGACGTTACATTATTGATTAATTTTCATTGAATGTGATTCGAACCTCGGAATACAAGTTTTTATTATCTAACCACAATTCTCTTTGTTTGCATTCAATCTAACAAATTAAATATACAGATACAATAATGCGCCAGGTACTTATACGATAATTATTTCACATTTGTTTTCCAACTGAAACAAATTATTCATAAGCTCTCTCTCTCTCTCTCTCTCTCTCTCTCTCTCTCTCTCTCCCTCACACACACACTCTCTCACCACATTGTATAATTGAAAATTATATTATGAATCAGATTAGTAATTCAATGAAATAAATAATCTCCCCATACTAATTGAGACTGAGTGGGACGCCAGACTATTTGTCTTCTTCCTCATACCACATAAAAGTATATATTTTTGGCAGATTTTTAAATCATTTTTGTGGTGTTCAGTATTATTTATTGTATTAAATATTTTTATGTATGTATGCATAACTTTGAATATAGAAACAACACAAAATTCTGAACAAAAATGTTGTATGAAAATTTCGTCTAAAATGATCCATTAACGAGATATAAGAAAATATATTTGTATTAAATAAAATAACAATCAAAGGTAGACCATATTAGGTATGTTTTCTTTAAAATCAATTTAATATCCATCAACGTTGTATTTTCCCCTCCCTTAATGTTCCGTCTATCTGTATATGTATTCTGTCTCTCTCTTTTGCATGCAATTTTATATTATGTCTCCCTTTCTCTGTCTCTTTCAAATGTCATTTTATATAAGTGCACTCTTTATGTATTTATGATTAGTTTCAAATACGTCCTGATGAAGCTTGAGATAAGCGAAACCGGTTGACGTATAAAAAATTTCGTGGTTTCGTTCATAGTGATTGCTTTCTATGAAAATATATAATAAAAATATTTGCATGTTCGAAATCATGTCTTATTTGATGCTTTTTTTCAACGTTCAACTATTGATTTTGTATCCTAGAGAGTTTTTTTTCATCAAATTTCATTTCATCGCACTAAATTTTAAAATCTTATTCCAATTTATCAATTCTTCTTTTGTGATAACTATTATTTCGTAGAAATTGCATTTTAGGTGTCCAAAGACAAGATAAGGTAACGTGTATTGTCAAGTATTTTCAGCAAAACTAGAAAATCGTTTCTCGCCTAATCCATCTATCGGTAATAAAATATGTTATAATTAATTTTTATAAAACTATATTCAAAGTTGTATACATTTCGTATAGAACATGCCGTATAATAATAAAAAATACACATATGATAAAAGAAGATTGTTTGAAGTTGGTATACAATTCTTCATTACGAAAACGTTATATGTTTTATCTTTTAGTTCACGTAAATGAAAAAATCTTATTTATTAAATTAATGGTAAAACCATGGGAAAAATAGCTATATTACCAATAATAGTATATTAGCTACATCGGAAATATATGATTGGTGGACGCAAACATTTAATAACTGAATCTTTGTGATTTTCTTACTGCTAAATAAATAAATGAACCCACCCGACAATATTAAATCCACCCAAGCGAATTTGATGCAAAATATACCCAATATACCCAACGGATATTGTATTAATCTGATGTTACAAGTACATAACTTTTATCTGTTTCCAATCGATTGAATGTAAAACTCTTCGGTTTCAAATCAGTTGGGTTTGTCGATTTATCGATGGCGGACTACTCTCGACCCGAAGGAGGAAAATTTAATAATGTATCGATTTTGCGGCGAATAGTTTCAACGTGAAGTTTAATTTGTAATATTACTTAAAGAATATTCAAATTAATAATTTACATGATTTATTATAGTACGTTATTTAATTTACAAATTATTTTTGGTATTCTACGCTTTCGAAGTGTGGCTGTAACGCCAATAGGGCTCGAAATATCAAATTAAACGTACCGGAACTTTATTTTCCACTTTTTTCATCGAAATATAAGCACTTATATTACAATACTACATATTTATAGTTACCGATTGTATTTTTCTAAATTTATTATCTTTGATTATTATTTATATTTATTTAAAAATACTTAAACGTTCTGTAATGATGTCACTTGCCGACTGATTGGTACCTTCTTACAATTCTAAGAGTATTCATTTATCATTCAAATGGGAATTAAAATTTAGTCCGAGTGATGATATGTATTTTTTACTAAACTGAAAAATATACATTTTTTGTTAAAATTTTAGAACAGTAGCTGCAATTATATTTGAAAGAATATCACGAGCCGGAGCTATATTTGATAGAATTCGATGAACCGGAGCGGCGTTCCACGTTGCTTCGGTCCATCCCGACTTCTGGTTGTATTGAAAATCTTCCGGACAGACAAAGTATGAAACAATAACATTTTAAAGCGTATAAAAAAAGAAAGGAAAAATACTTAGGGCGTATTATGACAGGCGAGGATACAAGTCATAATGTAGATGAAGATTAAAGGGAAACGCGTCTTCTGATTGAAGAACTTGCGTGACCGGTTCCTCTGCAGCTCACACTCATCGCTCAAAGCAGCTGTCTCTAAAGCACAATAGCAATAATGATGTCTAACCTCCATAGGGGAAACTTGGACATAAAAAAAGAGTTGGTATTCTGGTAAAGATAGTCAAAAATCTTTTTGCGATGTTGTTCAGTATTAATACTTTGTCAAATAAACTTTTAGTGATATTTTTGAATAACTTTGATTGTCAAATCGCTGGGGAAACGGCCCCTTCTTTCCATGACGTCAAACTAACAACGTGATGTCTGAATACGTGTTTGGTGAATAGGGAATACCTATAATTTTTTCATTGGCCAATGGCATTTTGTTTTTGAACGCGACGTTTCATTATTTTGAAATTGACATTGATAAATGAAAACATAAATTATAACTGTTCAGAGTTATGACTCAATTTACAAAATAAATTATAGTTAAGTTTTTCATAATTCATCATTGGAAAGTATATTTTTATTATTTACAAACAAATAGGGCATAGGAAAAAATGTTTTTTTTTTTTTGCAGAAAGCAATCATTGAGTTTTCCCATTTTTTGACTGAATACTTTTAATAAAATTAAAGAATAACTTTGTGTTTAGACACGTTTTATAATGAAAACCAATTAACCGTTTGAATGCTACGCGTCGCAAAAGCGCTGCGATCGTTTGTATCGAAAATTGCTTAGCACTAAAACGGTTAACCGTTTTAGTGCTAAGCAATTTAACAGATTCGTAGGGAAAATATTGACAGAATGTTAGGTCTCGCGCAAGAAAGATTGGAACAAAGGTAAACTAGACGTTCAACTGATTCTCTTTACCAATTATAAGAATTAAGGAGAACACTTTGTTGTTGTGAAGTTTGCATCCCGATAGCAACTAAATATTTTTTCGATAGATAGATTTTGTTCTGTATTATCTTTCTAGTTGATTTATTTAATTTATATTAATTATAAAAATGTCTAACCACAATTAATATTTCAAAATATTTAATATTTTAGCCGAAACTATCAATTAATAAATATAATACATACAGATATAACACGTGACAGAGTCTATAATATTTTACTAGTGGATACCTGATTATTTTTTAAATCGAAAATATTCAAGCTGAGTGTAAAAATTCCGTACTCACGATATTATATCTGAATTTTTACTCGTGTATTCGACTAATAAGTAAAATAAAAAAACAAGTATTTTATTTTCACATATTATGTAATAAGTTTCTTATATATCTATATATCTGAAATAGAACAAAACATGTCAACAGTTCACATGTTTTGAAAAGATATCTACGGAATTCATCATGTTCCGTATATATTTAAAAAAATATCAAATACGTCTTACTCAGTTCAGTTCCAGTACCGATAGATCGGCGTTTATTTTCAAAATAACATTTTTTTTTAAACTTCCATCGATATAATCATTTTTTTAAGTAATTAATATACTAGCAAGTACAATATTAATTAATTGTTACATTTTATTTATATGCAAGCCTGTTGACCCCTTCCTACTTCGCTAGGTATATATCTGTTCTGAGATAGGTAGCCATTAGGCCTATTAGCATGTATTATTATTATAATGTTTTTAATATACCTGAAAACCTATATGTGCATAAGTAGGAAGTAAGGTAACACATTAAATAGTAAAAAAATATAAATATTAAAATGGAGACAAGTAGAGAATAAGTAAAAGGAGCAAAGTAAATATTTAGATACAGACTAAAGACACGTAAGAAGTACGGAACAGAGTTCTAAAAAAATTAACGTAACAGCATATGTATTATAGAAATAGAGTAAAAAATATTAACAAGTTAAAATAAGTAAACATGAGAGCATAGTAATTATACGGGCGAAAGATCAGAGAAGAGTAAAATTGGGAAGTGAGATTAATTTACAATGAAGTATGCCTATTAAAACAACTATCTTTGTTATGAATATTATTTATTTTTATTATCTATCAAAAATGAATCTTCAAATCATACCCTTCATATATAGATATAGACTTTTATAGTGAGGGTAGTAAAATTTCCCGATATTTTTTCTGAGAATTTATTCGAGGCGGATAACGAATCTCGCTGTTCCGTCGAAGAGACACGGACGAACTGATGCATGATGATTTAATTACTCTCCGGAGATGGTTCGTTCTGGTTCGTTCTCCGTTCTGTGTACAGGATGCCTCGTGCCTCCGCTAGATCCAGGACATTCTGGCGTGTATCGAAGGAGCCCGTGTCCTATTTATGTCTAGATGTAGTAAACGATTTCGAATTTAACAGCCGAGCGCTCCCTCACAATTACGGCAGTATTTTCAGAAGTAGCGATGGTATCAACATCATACAGTATTATTATTATCTTCGCTGGGTAACTACTACTATGATAGATCGTTCTGTATTCTGATTCCGATATATAAATATAATTTAAAATTCAACAATGGCCGCGAGAATCACAGAATACAATTTGTCTCTGTGTTTTTTACTTTTTATGTTTTTGTAACACGATTTTGGATCAGGCTGGTTAACTTAACAAAACTATGGTAGTTATCGTGTCTGTTTCTATCACAAAATCTGTTAATTATACAAATTAAATTAATCACGTAGAAAATTGAACTTCTTTCCAATTTTTTATCTATATCTTTCTATTTGATTAATTTTATTTGTATTTGTATTAAGTATTACAGAACTATGTTCTGAAAATGAAACTTCACAACAAAAATCTGTTCTCCTTAATACATATATATATATATATATATTATACACATTTATTTTAACATGGGGTTTCGATGTCTCCTGATCATAATCGAAAAATGTATTGAGATTTTCCTGAAGTTGCTTCATGAGACACTAATATTTCTATCAAAATCGTATGTTTTATAGGTATAATATAACCATCTAGTGAATTTATTGTACAATTTAAAAATTTGTTTTATTTTGTTAATCAATTTTAATATCATGTTATCTAAATTTTTTTCAATTTGTTTTATTTCATTCTCTTTGATTGGTTCGTTTTTAAATTAATTTATAGTGATTAGATTTTAATTCAATGAAAATTATTAAAATAGGTCTGCACAATGAAGCGTTTTCGGTCCGAATAATTTATCCGAAAATCAATATGTAGGCACTATAATCCGTAATCCTCAAAACGGTCACGTTGTGATTTGTTATTTTTAGGAATTTGCCAATAACTTTCAGATTTGACACCTACAGGCTATTACAGCTCATCTGAATAATCTGCGAAATAACCGGATAATTTTACTCAATAGTAACAGTTAGTAAAATCCGCTATAAAATACACATTTTATTGTAATAACAAAATGAAACAATAATAAAATATAACAATCACGCATACAATAATTGAACATTTAATAATTATAATTTTAAGTGTAAATAAATAAGTTATTAATTAACGAAAAATCATATAATTTACGGTGGTCGCATCTTAATAGAATATCACATATGCTTGTATCGCTTGTCCCGTTGTGTGTGATGAAGCGAACAATTATTATTATAGTTTTATTAAATTTGAAATATGCCTAGAATTATGTGAAACACAATTAATCACATTGCCGATCAATGTATTCAGTTCTCGCCTCCTTATTATCATTATTTTTATTTTATGTAAGTACAATCTGATATCAGTATTTATATCGTAAGCATCAATTGCAGGTTCTAAAGCCGATTCAAGTGTCTCCCACTTTTATCTGTCCGGTGAGTTTTAGGTCGACCTGTTGGCCTCTCGATTTCCCTTTTAATTTTTCAGTTTGATTTGTATATTATATTATATCTCTCGATTCTCACTGGTTTGTCATAAAAAATCTAATTTTATGTCAACTTAGAAGACTAACAAATTTTCGAAGAAAATGATCATCATGTCATATCTTCAAACTTGTTAGTTATTGGCTGAGTGATGGTGACGGCTGTCGTTGCCGTGGCCTTCCACGCAAGATGGCGATTCTCGATTCAAAGTCTTGATCGAATTTACATTTATCATCGCATCATAAATTTCTTCACTCAAAAATCAAAACAATAATAATAGTCGGACAATCTGCGGATACCGCTCAGACTTACAAACTAATAGTATTGTTTGCGTGGTCAATAGCCTTTTCTAATATCGACTCTTGAAAAAGACACTCCACGTTATCCTTTTAATTATAAAATCACAAAGATAAAACAATTGAGGGGTGCAATCTTTTACGGTTTTAATATTGGTCGCGATAAATTCTCCCCGGCCAGCATTTACTGCCCCGCAGACGAGAGCACCCACAAACCTTTCATTTTCCACATTGTTTTGCTTTGTATTATTTTTTTTAATTACGACACTTCGCCGCGCGCAGTGTTGCCAGATCCCCTCCGGTCCGTCCCCTACCCGGCGATGCCCCGCCGGCGCGCCACGCGCGGAAATTTTGGCGCGAAAACGTCGGCGTATGGAAATGTGCGGGAAAATAATTGCCTGCGTAATTTATGGTTGTCCGAAGATATCTAAATTGCTTCCCATCCAAAGTGAAGCCCGTGGCGCCATCTTTTTGCCCTCCTCCCCTTCCCGTTCCCCAGAACCCGCACGGATGATGTTGGTTTAGGTGCCTGGGGCTTACGTCACATTTATGGTCCTAAATGAACTAGCTATTGGACATTT
Source organism: Eubasilissa regina (assembly GCA_022840565.1). Lineage (NCBI taxonomy): Eukaryota > Metazoa > Arthropoda > Insecta > Trichoptera > Phryganeidae > Eubasilissa > Eubasilissa regina. Next base: position 3,928,142 of record JAINEB010000020.1, read on the forward strand.
GAATCAGATACACCCCTCGGAGGCCAGTGAGGGTGGATTATTTAGCCGGCACTCTCCACAAGGTACACATACCAGTTTAGAGAAGTGTATTAAATAAAGTTTTTCTTACTTTTCGCTGGACGCTAGGTTTAATATCACATATGCATGTTGTGATAAGCAACATAATCTTTATTAATATCACCTATGCATGTTGTGACAAGCAACATAATCTTTATTAATATCACATGTTGTGATAAGCAACATAATCTTTATTAATACCATATACGCATGTTGTGATAAGCAATATAGTCTTTTAATGTCACATATGCACGTTATGATGTATAATTGCTTTTTAAATTTTTTTTTTTTTTTTAAATTTCTTTGTAATTTTCAAATTTTGCCTTAAAATATCTCGGTAATGGAGTATTTTATTTTTTATATAACTTTTAATGAAATCACACTTTGTTGTGAAGTTATAATTATTATATACTATAGATTAATAATTTTTTCTATGTATTTAAAAAAAAAATTGTGCAGAATTTGAACACGAAATGAATACTAAAAAGAAGTAAGTGAACATCATAATAAGTATATAATAAAAATAGTACCTAGTGTAATACCATAATAATAATAATAAACGGTTTCCTTGAGGAAACCCATGCTGGTGCTAACACGTGCCATTGTCAAGGCTTTGCCTTTTACAAAAAAACGAGATCTAACCTAAAAGAGGCACCAGTTTCATACATTAATGCTCGCATCCTAAATTAAATAAATATATTCATATTGTTTATGTTAGTAGCGTTAAATTTGTGGTAGACATAATTTAAAATTGTATTTAACTTTGTTTAAAACACTGTATTGTTTTTACTTCAGCCGGTTTTGATCTAACATATTTTCATCAGAATTGGCGTACAGCTGAACTATTCCATAAAATTTAAACAATATACGTTATGGGGTTCCCCTGGATTAATGTCCCCCTGTCTATCACTTATGCGCCCTTACCAAGACTCCGTTATAAATATTAATTTTTAGTCAAATAGCGTACAATCACATTCAATATATTATTAATATATATCAACTCTTATCCATGTATCCTATTACGACATATTTTATTGACCCAATCATATATTTATTTTTTGTTATATACGCATGCACGGTACATAGTTCATCTTACCGATACCCCTATTATTTACCAAACTTTTGCAGATCGTTCTTCCAGCCAGCCATAATCAAAAAATTGGCCATATTTTATCACACAAACTAGAGAAAAAGAAAAGGTATGACAAGTATCCTTTTACCACGCGGAATCAGATACAACAAAAAATACCGAGGTTATACAGAATTTTCTCAGAATACATTTTCTACCTGGTTACATCGATCCTATCTTTGGTCTCTAAACAATTTGTTTCCCTTTGATATACAGTACATCCAGTTTGACCTTCAGCGCGTCTGTTTTTCTGATGAGCGATGGATGCTCCCTGGAGGATTAAGAGTTGATGGATCCTTCAGACTGTTGACGAAATATAAGAGAAATCATTTACATTTTTCAGGCATTCTATCGGTTTTTGTTGCGCAAATAAGTAAGCTAGCTTTCAGTAAACCTCTCTTTGTTAGGAGGGTGGCGCTGTTCGCTTCCCCAACAAATCAGTGTAATAGATTCTCTGTGTTCGGCACAATTAACCGGCTATCAGACAGTAATATAAATATCCACCCCTTACCCTGCAATGTATATACTTGGAACCCCTATATTAACAATCTTGTATTACACAGAGTAATAGGCAAAAGGGTGTTTTGATATACAACGTATACCGTTAATTATAAACACTAGGACATTCTTAAATCTCTAAAAAATACCAAATTAAGACATAAAAAATATTTCGGTAAATATCTAAATAATTTCGATGCTGACTTTATATTATTGTTATTGCTTTATTTTTATTATGCTTGTTTGTAGATTCAAATATCAAACATTTAAAATATTAAGAATACATATACAATATTTTTTAAAACAGTATTACAAATGAGAGTACAAGTTGCAAAGTCCAGCAACATCTACTATTTTTTTTCTTAACTTTTAATGCAGTCTTCTCATATAGTTTTTACACGTTGTGTTAATTTATGAACAGTCAAACATATATATTTTTTTACATTCTCTTAAAAATTATACCCACACAGATTTATATGCTTGTCTGGCAGGTTCAGATATTAATTTTACATACAATTAATTTTTTTAAAACAATATTGTTTACGCAAGGGGGAAAGGGTTGTAGGAAGGATGATAGGAATTAGGTATAGTACAAAGCTCAAGGACCAACATGGAAGAAACACCTAGATTTTCTCTCATGTAGTCACAGCTCCTAGATTTCAGGAACCTTCGTCGATGTTCAGCACGAAGCATTGTGATCCAAAATACAGTTTTGGCACGCACATGCGAGGAACCGAAAACTCTAGCAATAAAACTTTACAGTGACAGTTCAAAAATCATAGAAAAATGCACAGAAAAAGTCGTTCTCGGCGGGGAAGGGTATAGAGGGGGGGAGGGAAGGGTTGTTTTAAACAACTTTATGCACATATACTAAAGTCAACTAGTTTCACTTAGACCCAACCTTCTTCAGGACAATATAGTATATAGACTAAGTGGTTTAAAACTAAAACATTATTTAATTTAATTATAATATCAACCCGCAACGTGTTTGCTTTCTTTCAAAATGTATTAAATTGAATATTTTAATATATTTGATAGAATACGCTGTTGACAAACGCTGAGGATTCAATCATTTCCTACTAATGTACTGGTATAAGAATTGTTTCCAAGTTGTATCAAATTCAAAAATTAACAATATTCATGTCGAAAAAACATATGTCTGACAGACCAAATGTTTTATACAAAAAGGTATCTCTGCATTGTTGGATCCTGCAATCTATCATTCTTAATTTGTCATTCGTCACCTAGAGATAGTCACGTGATACACTGAGTGCCTTATCCATGGTGTTCTTCAAATATACTCGTACGGAAGATAAATCTGTAAACATTTTGTTCAGGTCTTACTGCCCTTTTATTTCATCTCCTAATCAAACCGCGTCTCCCCTGTGAATGGCAAAAACTCTACCGACTCGTAGGAGGTTTCCCAGGATAATCTCAGTCTTCCCTCCACCTCTGCACGGAGCTGGCGAAGGTTGCGTAGTGTGGGGTACACGCATCTCCCATTATAACACCCCCTCCCCTCCCAACTTACCTCAGACCAGAAGATCTCTTGTGCAGACGAGTCTCGTTTATTTGCTTCATAAGTACCATTTATTTTAATACAAATTAAATGTATTAATTAGAAAGATATACATATAAAATCAATTTTCTCAAAAAATATTGTTGTTGCTACCGGGATTCGAACGTGGATCTCTTCCAATCCGGGAAACGTACATTAACCAATTATGTTACTGCATAGAAATTTTCGAATCTTTATGTTAATTACACTTTTCAAATTGATACATCTAATTTGATGAAAATTTCTATTGTGTGTTGTAGCATAATCCGTATCTTTCATATCATATGTAGCATATCTTTCTAATTAATACATTTAATTAGTATTTAAAATATCACAGACCCAATGTTCTGAATAATTAAAACTTAACAATAAGAATGTGTTCTACTTACTAATTTATTTTTATTCCTAAACATGTGTACGCGGGTGTCTAGATGTGGCTTCCCTTAAGTGCAGACAGATGGTATAGAATGCCACATATTTTTGTTTTAACATACGCAACTAGGTTCCAGCAGTTCTATAGCCATGGGCGTTCTTACACAAAAAGGTCGTTGGTTCTAACGACGCTGATTTTTTCTGAATTTGTTTATTTCAGTAGTGTTATTTTTTACGCCACGCGTAGTTACTCCTCTATTATTTAGATTTAAATATTTTGTATGGCCTCATTCTTTATTCTATCCATTTATATCCTTCCTTTGCCAATTCGCTGTCTTTAACAAGTACGCAGTGGGTATCTGAGAAATTGCGAAATGTAATATAAAAGATAATTAATCAACTTAATTGTTTCTTACGCCTACATAGACTTCAGTGTCGTCTTGTTTACTAAATCAATTGTTTGACGCAATTTTTCGCGTCGTACTTGATTTCTCAACTGCTACGGTTACTGATTACTCAACAAAACTAGAGATTGTCTGAGGAAAGGATTCCGAAGATATATTTCAGAGCAAATCCAAGCTCAATAAGATCGTACCAGGAAAGGTTGGACGAAATTTGCAGTTAGACCTCAATAAAGATTGGAACGAAGTCGAGATAGCCTCCATCGATTGAGGCGATTGGCGGTCAACAGCGACAGTGTTTCGTTTGCGAGCCGAAAGGAAAAGTGTATTGAATAAATTATTGATTTGGTACACCTATCTTACTTAACCTTTTTTGATATACTATTATTTAATGTTCTTCAATTTAGTGTACAACTTTTTACGATGGTTTATTCAAAAATACTATCTCATTATTTTTTTATCCTTTGATAAAAAATTTCACAGCTTCGTGTGGGTTTTTAAACCATCAGCAGAAAAATAACGTCATTGCACCATTCGCCTGTCGCCTGTAATCTCAGTCCTCCGTCTTGCGGGGGGACATGGGGGTAGTTTGTACACGCATCTCGCATTATGGGAACCCCCACCCGGAGCGCCACCCCTCGGGCCAATAAAGCCAGCCCTGTTTCTCCCCTCTTACCACCTTCTCTTCACCTTACACTGTAGGTGTTCAAGTTCAGTTTTTAAGTGTTCAGTTTTGCAACTAACTAGTTTTATTTACGATGTAGTGTCTTATCGCCCTGTTCTATTCAACAAATCATCGAGTGTAAAAATAATATCAATATTAAATCTGTAAGTATTGAGTCTGGGGATTTTGTGGTTTTTCTCGTAACATTGGTCAGTAAATCATTAGTATTTTTACACACTACCCGGTATAAATTAGTTAAATACTAAATTAATGTATTAATTATAAATATATACATATAAAATCAATTTTGTCGAAAAATATTGTTTTTGCGTCACCGGGATTCGAACCTGGATCTCTATTTCCAATCCGGGGAAGTGCACTACCTTTGTGCTATAACGCCAGTATTTTTCTTGACAATTTTTCGAACCTATATGTTACATTTTTCAAATTAATACACCCGTCGTTCCATTATTTGAAAGCCATCTACATTATTTTTACAGAATCTCAAATACCTTTAAGTAAACCGACTGCAGACGCCAGAATTATCAATTCATTTTTATTAAATGTTATGTTCTGAATAATTACAACTTCACAATAAGAATGTGTTTTCCTTAATAAATTAGTTAGCCTGAAATAATGTTTGATAGTCAAGGTTGTTGATTATATGTTGAACTAACGCTAATTCATTGTTTCAATATTTGGATTTTGGTGTCTTTTTGGTATCACTTACGCAATCAAATAGCTCCGCGATTTTTTTTACTTATGACTCAATTGGAACGAAAATTTAAACGCTAAACAAATATAATATACATTGATGTAAAAACTACGTCTTGTTTATACACATATTTAATTTTAGAAGAGTAATTAATTTTAACGTTCCATAAATGTGTCATTAACTATCGGATTTATGTTTCCATAAGGAATGTGTGTAGAATGCCCTTGCTAACATACAATTTTTTTTCATTTTCTACAGTAAATAAGTAAAAAGTATAATAATAATTTGATCATTTACTCTACATAACAAGACTATTCAATTTCTTGATTCTCAAAATATATATTATTTACTGACAGTGAGAAAATGATTAAGGTAAAAATTTACTACAGTTAAAAAAAGAATAATAACTATTACAATATATAATGTATGCTACTTATCTTTTAAATATCGCTCCGTGGACCCATGAGATCACCGCTGTTATTTGGAATAATTTTGCCACCTTTTTTACTTGGCTAACCTTTTTAAACAAACGGGGTCAAAAATAACGTAAAAAATGCAGATATATATTTATCTAAGAAATTACGTAAATAAACTAGAGATTCAGCTTTCGTACACAGCAAAATATTAAAGCCGGCTGTGGTGGTCGGCGAGTTGGAGCCATTTTGAATAATTTGACTACTTAAAAATAGCACTTTCTTCTAGCCGCCATGTAAGTGTCAGCAATGAACACTCTGATGGCTAATCAACGTACGCTAATCCGATATTCATTTGTCATTGTCGGGCGTCATATCACTGCTTTGACTTCCACTCCACTTTATTTAATCTTTGATTTTAATATACAGTGAAATAGTTTATTATTCTTAGACATAAAATTAAGTACGTTTGAAAGCTATTTCAGCGAATTTTATTGATAAAATTAAAATAATTCTTCGACGTCCCTGCCTTCAATTTCACTTTGTATCCGAAAGGTACAGTCGCCCCACGTCTCAAAGATGACCCTCAGAAATTGACTCAGACGTACATTTTTTACTGTTTGTTGTAAAAACTTTTTGCTCAATCCCGTCCCTCGCGGGCAGCATGTTTTATTGGAAGGATCGACTACTTTTATCGGGGAATCGTAATGAAGTTCGTCCTTTGTGCTCCTAATTCCGCCCTCGGAAGGACGTGTTTTTTCCTGTTCGGATTTACGAGTGTTGTGCCCTTTCATTAAATTATCTCAAAATTTAAAGCTTTTTGAGTATTCCGCACGGGGCTCACTTTACGCGCGGGGAATGAATGGCCGACGTAATATCTACTCCTGTTTATTTTCTACTCGGCCGCCAAACTACAACGGCCTAAAAAGGGAACATAGGATTATTCCTATGATTCCGGTAGACAAAATATGCAGTAAAAATTTTTTACTATTGTGGATATGATAATAGTTTTAGAATGTATGGCTTATTTCATGAAGCAGTAGTAGTAATAATGCAGTATATATGGCAGTATTGGGAATACGTCAATTAATAATTATGTTATTAGTCGGTAGTCTATCTTCTAGTTTAAGTTTTAGTTTATTACTGACGACGACGCAGTAAGTGTTGTAAAGATTTTAATCAATATTACATTTTTAATTAAAGTGTAGTGTGAGGTAAACAGCGTTGTGTTTTATTCTAATATTTTTTCAAAAAGTGAAAATTTTGAAATATTAATTGTATTGCTTTAAAAAATTTCAGTTACGTGCTGGCGTACGTCATTGTACAGTTTGTAGTTAAAATATTATCATATAAATACGATAACATCGATACCGTACATTCGTACCACATCTCTTATTATATTAGTTTAAAAATGCATGTATACTTTGTCTTTATTGCCAATAAGAAAAACATCAAAATAGCGAGTTCACGTATATCATATACATATTATATATTTTTTATATATTAAAATATTATATATTTAAATACATTATTTGTTATTAGGGCCATTTAGTGAGAAAATAACTCAACATGTACACTTCCATAAATCATATTTTCAATTTTCTTACGGTAAGTACTTGAATATCTGTCAGAAAACAATTAGGTTATGAGTCGTGTCGTCTTTTGATAATCATATTACAAGAAATGCTTTAAATATAATCATTTAAGAAGGATCGCGGATGGATAAATGTAATTGTTATGCAAAAATTATTATTTTTAATTCATTTCACTCAATTTTAATAAAATATAAAATAAAAAGCAGTAATTCTCTCGAATGTTCCTTCCTAAATGCACTTCGCTGTTTGAGTTCCGTTTGCAGATTAGATATAGGAACGTTTTCCTTCTGGTGAAGTGAACCCCAGATTAATGGCTCCCCCGGTAATGTGGTAGTAAAGTCCAATAACTATTCAGACATCGTGCACTTGACGAAACTCCGTGTATTTGGAATCCGCTTCTAGAATAAGTATATATATATATATATATATACCTCATTGCATAGTTCGTAGGTTAACAACATGGTGCTCTCTGCGAACTCTCCGGTTTATTAATGGATACCGTTAACGTATCGACAGTGTCGCTACGGATTACTGATGCGACAACGCCGGATGGTGAGCAATAAACAAATTTGTTAAAGCATCAATAGCACACTTCAAATTGTTAACTTATTTTGATGTATGCTAATAAAAAGGGTTTTTCTATAGAAAAACCCTTTTTTATTAGTACACAACATAAAAACTCGCCAAGGAAAAATATATATTTTCAAATTTACACAGAATAGTTTACTAGGTACTCGTACCTACATACGCATGGGAGGTACTAGCGGCGCGCAGTAAGTACTTTGAAATAAGCTGTAGGTACCGACTAGTATTTCTGCAACATAAATCAAAATAACATTCTTATTACAATTATTTTAACATTATCATGAAACAAAAATTTTAAAAGATTGTTAATGAGTTCCAATCAATAATGCAATCGATATCGTTTCATCAAATGTAAGAGTTATAGGAAATATTACAGAAGCAGTAAAACAAATTTAAATATGGAGTGGATCTGATGAAGAAGATGCCAGCGAGTAGTTAAATTGCGATGCGAATGATCCTGGATTCCAAATTTTGAATGATGTGGAAATGATTGAAGCGGTTTTTGACTTTTTCCGAATTTTCTAACCATATCGTTGAAACCAACCATTCTTTCGATAGCATATAGGGGTGCCGTATAGGGGAATAATAATGAATAATATTGAATTAATAAAAATCCAGAAAAATTGAATTCGGAGAAAACATTAACGAATAATATTACATTATCAAATACTTCACCGCTATTTATCAAGAAACAATAAAGCCGCTCCCGCCCTTACCTACCCCACCGCCCCATTGCCAACTGTATTTAATTTAGTTTAATTTACACCTATAGATGGGAAGGACTGCTCTTCCCGAAACGAATAGTGATAAAAATTGTGTGTGTGTAGTGCAAAGTCAAAATAAAAATGATATATTTATTAAATTACAACTTATCTGTCAGAAAAGTATACGTGATTTGGCAGTTTCGAAAAGGTCAACCCTAGTTTTGTATAAAAGTTTAATTTAATTTAAAATTAAACGATAAGAATTTCTCAAACAATTATAATTTTTTGTCGGCATATAATTACATGTTATTTATGTAGAAATATGTAATGTAGGTACATATGTGAAGTTATATTTCAATGAAAAGTATTCATAAAACATAATTTTTTCTCTTCTCTATCATACGGATTTTTCGTTACCCGGAATATGTTAATCCCCAATTAGTTCGGATAATGTAGGTTCTGCTGTATAGTATTCTGTCAGATTGATATTTAATTTATTTAGTTTATTTCAATGTACTGACTGCACGCGGCTCGGTTGATATACATTTTTCAAATCCAGTCAAGTGACATAGTCCCAAACATTTATATAATTATTTTATTCGAAATGTGTGCGCATACGGCCTACGCTCGCAGGACATTATTTCAAGTGTGACGTACGAACGGCGGGCGTTATATTTATGTAGATATTTGCTATGCACACATTATATGAACCAGGTACTAACGAACTGGGCACATGCCCGTTTGCAAGTATGAAGATAATAATATAAATATTAAACACTAAACATTTATATTCAAAAATAGAATATTCAGTGTTGAACTTCTTCTTTTAAAATCCTTACCTTATCGGGATCGCCTCACTCTTGAGATGGTGTCTCCCGGTTGTTTATTCATTTTTTATGGGGCCTTCCAAAGCAGAATAATGATATCCAAATCGAAAAAAACATGAAACACAAGGGTACTACAATTATTAAATAGCTACCTTACGTAGAAGTACCTACTTAGATGCATTTTATTTCTTCTTGTACGGTCTCATGGGATTGTTTCAGTTGACATCGCAGTTGTTACCGACGCAAAATCCCCTGTAACAGGGAGGTGATGGGAATGGAAGGGAATGGAAGGGAATGATGGGAAATATGGAGGATGGGTGGGTGAGTAGGGGGGATGATAAGGGAATCCTTCGATATTGAATGAACCAGGTATGAGGACTTATGGGATACTCACGGGACTCACCTAATGATCCTTTTTTCTCCTGAAGTTCACACCACAAATTACACTGTCCCTAATAATCACTTTCAGCGCACTTTCACAAATGATACATACATGAGGATCAAAATAAAGACAAAAATCCACTCCGATCTCAGCTAATTTCACAAACCCGAAATAACCAACAGCACGCCGAGCTGAGAGGTAATTTATTACTGAGGTGAAAAGGGTGACGACAATAAAATAAATTTAGTAATAATAAATTTGTACAAGCGCATCTAATGCGTATGAATTGTGTGTGTCCACTGTAACTATTAAGAATATTGAGTCACCACAGAGCGCCATCCAACACTTGCCATCCGCTGGACACTCGCCTACCTATTGCAAGTCCGAGTTGACATTATATATTCATCAGTGGCGTGCAGTAGGCACAAACTCTGGTTATGCTGTTACCGACGATGATAACTAAGTATACTAGGTATCAAAAAAAAAATGTTTTTTTTTAAATTTTAAAAAGAATATAATTGTTAATTTATTGCTTTAAAAAATACAAGTTTTATTATTGCTCGGTACCGTAGCGATTTCGATTTCTCCTTCGGATAACGAATTTAAAATATTTCATTGTCATTGTTCAAAAACATGAACATTAAATAATTATCTGAAACTCTTAACGTTAATAATTTTATTTTAACATTTAATTTAATATTGGTAACAATCTTATATAATAATATTCCGAAAAATGCAAACTGCTGCAAACGCTTGACAGATAATAAATTATAATCTGCAAATTGTATCTACGCAGATACACCGAAATGCTAAACGACTGGGAATAACAGGTTAGAATTTACTATGAAAACAAAACTTTAGTTTGTCAAGGAAAACAAATATGTAGAAGGTGTACATGTTTAATTAGTTTTCAGTGAGAATTAATCTCTTTCATAGGCAATAGAATTAAGCATAAATTGTTTGAAAAATGCAGAAAATTCGCACACTTAAGATACCAATATAGTTGGAGTAAGAAAATATTTAATTCAATATGATCCTCATACGAATTGAACAAACGAGTTAAACGCGTTCGAACTAGAAAATTGCCTACCAGCATGGTCATGAAGTTGTACACAAATAATTCGCAATTTTTAGGAATAACCCACGGCTAAACAAAAATCTAGCCATGGGTTATGCTAATTCTGGTAATAACGGCTAGAATTTTATAGGGTATTTCCATAAGATAAGGATTATTTAATTTATTTTTATTTCCTAGAATCTTTTTGCACATCTTTTTTGCTTGCATGCAGTCCACGCCCCCGCTATTCGTCTACGCCTTTCCATTACCTTCGGTCTTGATCCTGTTGTACTTAATACATACTCGTAGTAGCAAAGATATTAATTGTTTTATGTACATAGTTTTTAATATTCTGTTCGCCGTCCCTATTTTTGTGTTGAAGGCGGCTAGACCTATTGTGAGCGGTATAATAGGAAATATAATGTCGTTCAGTTCATTATCCCTCCCACCCCACCCCATTCCACCCCAACCTCGTCTGGTGTAGTGCAAGACCCCGCGTCTGTGTATTCGCCACACAGGCTTTAATGGACTACGTCTCATAAACTAGGTACTTTAATAATATTTTACAATTATTTTTCCTTTATCCCAGCATGCCGCCTTTCTGGCCGTGAATTTAAACAACGGTGAAGTATAAGAGGGGCTGTTCACTTGAAAATACAAGTTATGACTAGTCTAAAAGTTAACAAAATAAACTTAATATGCTGCATAGTTTTTTTCGCACGTTTTTATATATCGACGTCTCATAGAATAGTGCACTAACGTAAATTACCCATTTTTAAATTAAATTAATATCCAATTTTTGATCTACAGTCAGACCAGTCGTATTTTCATATTTGTACCATAAAATATAACAGATAAAAACTCGACATTTCATTTCCATTTATATTTTAACTAATTTCTAAGAAAACACTTGATAGTACTATAAATGTAAATAATTGTTGTTTTTTTAAAAATAAACAAAAGACAAGTTAAATAGTTATTTTTTATAACAAAAAAATTACACCCCTGGAATCTTTTAAATTTTGATTCATCGCTATCGTATTGATTTTTGAAAGTTTAATTTATTTTCCCTTGAAGATAAATTTCTAATAAATATTGATATAATATATATGTATCGTGAAATATAAATAAAATTATTCATTTTAATAAAATCGTATTTTATAATATTTGTGAAGGTAGATTTTTCAGAACATATAATAATTCCTTGTAATAACAATTTTAGAAAGGTACATGGAAAAAATCTATCGAAAAAATATAATCACCACCACGAACCCATAACTTTATATAGCCGGTAGACAGCTTTTAGCAATTAAGCTGTGTGACATATTAAATTACCTTTTTATGGTGAGTATATTATTTCAATACATAAATATTTTCTGTCTGTTTTTCTAAGTAATTTATCTAATTTATTTTGTAAATAATATTACTTCTCGTTGTTTTATATTACTTTTACAGGAAATCAGCGACGAAGCGCAAAACTTATATAATATTTTCGTGATTATTAATTGTTTATCTTTTGGAGTTGTATTTTTCCAAATGTTTTGGCTTCGGACCGAATTAAAAACATTTGGTCTAGTCGGATAATTATGATGTCGCTTTTATTTCTGAATACCAGTCCAATCCTTAAAGGTCCATCTGAAAGGTGCATCATATCAGAAACACGATAGTTCCATTAATTAATATAAACGTTGAAAATACTGGCATTCCTTAAATCTTGAATGGTCTCAACACGAGTTACTGAGACATCAGTTGATGAAGCAGTCGTCACGGGTTTGAGAGTTGTGTCGCGGTTCCATTACGGAATTACATGCATTTGCTCTCAGTAGTAATTCATCAGAAAATCATTATCTAGTGGTTCAAAGGCACAGCTGAAAGCTCGCGAAACATTATCACCTACGTACATCTTGGGAGTACCGAATGGTTGATTTGTAACCTGATTACAATCTTGTTCGGATTTTTTGACATTTGGTGAAAAATTAAATTTGTATTTACAAAATTTGTGAACGCAACACTACGTGTTCATTAACAAACTTTAGACATTAAAGATTACGTGATATAACAATCGTCGTGCATCCTATTATTATGAGCGAAAGACAAAGAAAGACACGTTATTCTCAGATGCAGCATCGATCGGATCATCTGCATGTGTGCTGTATGCATATGTATCCGGTATCGATGATTCGCTCTCGCCTTAGCAGAATTCGCAGAATTCTGAAGTATAGTCAAACGTATTTTTATAAAATACCCGTGACACATACATTAATTGAAATGGAACATGATTTTGCGGCCGATTTCTGACGACTCCGACGCCGTTCCGCTTAAAATACCATAAATAAATCAACGATTCTGACTCCGTAGCCCTGATACTTATAAACCAACTTGTATTATATTATAATTAATAAAAATATACAATTAATGATATTAATTTAAATTTTTACTGGTGGTGTGCTGCTAGAAGTGTTTTACGTTCTCTTTACAGTGCGGTGATAATGAAATCCGAGCTAAGTGACTTTTTTTTACGTTATATACAGGCTTATTTTAATATATGGTCCTTATAGTTTCATATAATTGTGATCCAAATAGACACTTGCGGAGAGAGTAAGACCGAGAATCCAGGGTGCTCAAATCTTAGAAGTGTAGCAGGGGTAACATTATTGGATCGAGTGAGAAGAACCGAGATAAGGGAGACTCTCGGTATGGAACCCCTACTTCTACATGTACAAAAATCTCAATTAAGGTGGCTCGGACACGTCTTGCGAATGCCAGAGTCTAAACTAAAACTAAAGTCTTCGTCGCCCTAAACCAAGCTGGAATACAGCAACAAAGACAGATGGGGTCTTGATTGATTTGATTGGTCAAGCACTTAAGACAATATTTAATCGATTGTAAGACGCACCCTTATTTTTGCATACCAATAATAAAAATAAAAACATGATGGAAACTTTATTATAACGGACAAAGTCCTTACAAGCATAATAAAATGGATTTATAAATAAAACCTATCAGAGTCTGAAATTTCTTCAGATTCAGTATCCGATCACATTTTTCTTTGGACATTTTTGAAGTCACATGTATATGCCAGTAAGCCACAATCAGAGAGCTTAAAGCGGAGGTCCAACATATTATTGCCACAACACTTCAGTTCTGCAACGATGTTATCTTAAATTTCATCAACAGAGCAAGAGTTTGCAAGGAGAGCCGTGGTGCACATTTGTCCGACATTTCATTCCATTCATTATCGGAATATTTGTACTTTACAACGAAATAGAAATATTATCATTTTTCGAATAGATAATGTTTTTAATTTAAATATTCAAAAAGGTGCTCTTATTGGGACAGCCTTTAGATTTGTTCAGTCTACATGTATATGTTCACAGTATCATGTACCGTACATCGTAACATATTATGTGTTAATTAAGAGTAATGCCATTATTTGGAGAATTATTGTATGGCACAGGGATACGCTTGTGCACGACTGGCGTGCGCATAACAAGCGAATACCAAAAACGGAATACTCCTTTGTACACCCACATCCAACCATTCCAGAGCATATTATAAATAACCTCCGTAATACGTACTCTAGCTACTCCTTCATGTCAGGTTGCTGTAAAATCAATACTATTATATACAACTAGATTTGTGATGTTTTATCTCCTCTACGGTAGTTCATTGTTTGTGAGATTTTGCGTAACTCTTGATAAAAATGACACGGCAATACACACATGAAATTAAGTATACATATAGGACACGGGTTTGGAACATAAGTTGCGGGACGAGGGGCATTCTACAAACATTATTTGTGGAAACATAAATTCGATAGTTTATGATACATTTATGCAACAGTAAAAGTATTTACTCTTCGAAAATTAAATCTTTGTGTAAACAAGACAAATATTTTACATTAATATATATTATGTATACTGTCGGCGTTTAAATTTTCGTTCCAATCAAGTCATATATTTAATAAAAGTCTCGAAGCTATTTGATTGCGTAAGTGGTACCAAAATGATCACATGGGTAACACCAAAATGCAAATATTAAAACAAGGAATTTGCGTTATGTATATATATTTGGTAGTCTGCACGGCAACAAAACTTTCAAATGCGTCATCGAACTTCAAAATCCGCTATAACTATGTATTTAAATTATAACAAGTTATATATATCATTGAATTCGAAATCATTATTTTTTATTTAAAAATGTATTTTTGATTTTAAAAATACGCTTTGTTAGCTAGCAATATTAAGTATAATGTTAGGGTGAGCAAAACCCGGTATAACACGAAATGACTTTCAAAACCTGCCATGTATTTTTTATCATATTGAAATACATATTTGGGTTTAAATTAATATAGTTATTAACGTAAATACATATTATTTTTATTTTAGATTAAAGTAATTAATAAATTTTATAAAAAAGTAATAATGCCTTGAATTAAAATGTGGCGGTTTTGCTTTAGTTTCTCTGTATTATGAAAACGTGTTATAGCGGGTATTGAAAGTCAGCGACTCATATTATATTCGTCTTCATAAAGGATTCGGTTGGTAGGCATGTTTTTACTAACATTATACAGTGGATCCTCAATATTCATCATTAATCCGTTCCTGAGCGAAGGATGAATATCAAAAAGGTCGAATATTTAACGAATTTTTCCCATAGTAATGAACTAAAAATGGTTTAATCCGTTCCCAGTCCCGAATGTTGCCTATCTATTTAACAAAAATAAAATTCACTCGAAAATCCATTTCGCAAATCATCACAAATACATTTAAATTACGTATTTATCACCACCTATTAAAGCTTTATCGTTGTGCCAGAGATTTACTCGTCATGATGCCGTCAATATACTGCAGCACTACATAAATAAAATTTTAATCAGGAATTTATACCTTTTGGATAAAAAAAATAATGATTACTATATTGTATTATGCATAGTGCATATATATTAAACTAGTATCTAAAGCCCGTCATTGGACGGGCGCAAATGATGTACAAATCTACAATATCGAACCCAATAATAAGGTAATGCTAAATAGATTAACCCTTTTTTTTTTTTTTTGAAATTGTATTTTCTTTGGAGTGTACGGATGACACTAGTTACGAAGCTAGCGAAAATAACATTGAGATTTAAGCGCGTGGCGAATTGTCATTCGTTGTCTATTGTGTACGCAATAGCAATATCTTATCTGTTAGTCAGCTGTATTTTATTGTACATTGCATTTTGTTTATATTTTATTTTGTAATTAAGTAACAAAATAATAAAAAAGTCTACACAATCTATGGAGGACTATAAAATATGTTTTTCCAAGGACTGTATATATTATTATTTATATTTTATATTTTACTTATAATGGACAAACAAATTATTAAAAATTTATACATATTAGCGCTTATATTCGATCTAATTATCCTTAATATTAACCGATTCTCTTATTTAGTCAATGTTTACATTAACGGGTATATGTCCGAAAAATCATTAAAATAACTATGTCCGCTTCCGCTTTCCATCGAACGTCAATTATAACGTGCAACCTAATCTAATCTTTGTGTGCTTGAAATAAAATTCTAACTTTATTTATCGATATTTAATATACACATTAATTTTAGCGATATTTAAATATGTCTAAGAACACACAATTATTTTTCATTAAATATACTAAACATTGCTTCGTCTCTATGAGATATCTGATATTTATTTAATAACAGTGTCTTTATAGGTAAAAATCCAGTAATTGTGTGTTCTTGAATATATTCAAATATTGATAAAATAATATACTAGGTAAAATAAGAAAAATATATAAAAATTGAAAAATATTGATTTTTCAGGCGTATGTATAATGTGTTAAAAATATTTTACAAATAAAGAATATTGCTTTAAATAATTTTCATCAAAATCAGATTCTCGTTGAGTTGACATATAATATATGGTATTTTAAGAAAAAAATGAATTATCAAATTTGGTCCATAGATGATGATGGTGTAGTGGTACTCGAAGTCATGTCATACCATATATACAACTCTCAAAAATTTGATAAATATGGAGATTGAGGGGTGAGATTTGCTGAACGTCGTAACCTCTCAAATCATCCCACACTTGTCTCTGTGAGATATCTAATATTTATTTTTTACACTTTAATTAGTTAGTTAAAAAACAAATACTAATTAATGTATGTTTATCTATTTTTCAACTTTCATCAAATAATGTGTATTCTGTAGAGAATCTGCAGATTATATGAAATTTGCACTTTAGCATTTCATCGATCCAAGTTCGCTACTCCCTACGCCCTTGAGTTAAGATTATTGCACTCCTCACCCCGCGTATTAAGGGATGACATCTGAGTGCCTGTCAGCAAATTTTGAACCGGAAAATATCCCAGCAAAGTGGCTGTCCGAAGGTAGAGTGGTCTGTAATGCACTGTAGCCTCTGCCTCCAGATTTTGAGATTAATTTTTTGTGATGTGCTTTCAGATTGGAACGGTACTGGCTTAGTAATTTTGAATTGATTTCTCGTACAATACAAGTGATTGATGACCAGGAAAACCAACAAAGACAATACAATAATATTTATCACTCAGCCTGGTATGGAATCAGTTTCGTACTGGCATTGTATAAGCATTATTAAATGATAGGTGAATTAAATAAATTGTATAAAATACAACACATATTTATCTTAGAACAATAAAAAATTAATCCAAATCCAGTTACCTTAATATTGATATGTTTGTGTCCAAAATTGTTCTATTCTTCTGTATGCTTCCGAAAAGTGCACACCATACAAATATTCAAAAAGGCATCACCAACGATGATTAAAATGGACCATAAAAGTAAAATGATAAGACTAACGCACAGATAAAAGTGTATTGATAATGATCATCGAAGTCACTATCATTCAACGTAGTGATGGTAAAATCGTTATTTGAACTGTGATTGTGCTCGATTGTAACGATGATTAGTAATTGATTAACATTGTTTGATGAGCAACGACTGGTACACTGAATAGTAAACCTTCAATAGTTAAATCTCAGTTACCAATCAGTGGCACAATCACAGTCACGTAACGGTTTATCATCACTAATTAAACAACAACTTTGATGTAAATGAACCATCAAAAGGTAAATATTAAGAGTAGTACCTGAGTATTAGTTGCAAGATATAGACCTAACTGAACCAACAGGGCATAAAAGTTAGTCCGCAGCCGCTGTCTTCTCATGCCCAAGATGCTCCAGGGCTTGTGGATCCAGGATTGGATAACCATTCGAAGACCCACAATTATGAAAGACGCGGGTCTCGGCTGTTCTTCGTACTCAAAGAGATATCCGACGACGACCGTAACTTAACCTTAATACAAACTAATCTCGCAAGATTTTCTTACTTCCTACGCTTTACTTCCTCCGACAACCTCTCTTTTAAATATTACGGCCCTCGTGACTTGCCCGATACACTGATATTTGCAAAAAAAATCGAGGGTAGGTTATTATTAGCATATAAATTACGAATCCCACCGTGGCTTGTGAATCAGTTCCTTGCATACGAGTTCAACTGTGCAATTTTTACCATTTTTAATATTATCAATTGACATGGCGGTTACTTTGTGGTGTAACATGTTTATTTTAATTTTCACAACTGAACTTTATATATCATTGTGATTATAAGGGTTGACACCTCTCGAAACTATAGTAATGATGAAAATTAAAATGTACCATTTTTGTTTGTTTCTTAAATTACAATAAAGCATTAAAGATATTTTGATCCGAATTAATAAAAGTAAAACAAATAGCTCACATGAAAATGTGGATTTTTTTTTTTTACACAATTTCATCCCTGTCAGTCGATCGAGTCTATCGATTTAGTATATTAATGTTTTGTTGAATTTGCGAAGCTAGTATGGAAATTTCATTGCGAGTCATTCGTTACATTTTATCTCGTAAATGATTTAAATTAGCATTTACAAAATGCTTAGTTTCGCTTTTCAATCTCCATCAATAACAGAATGTCACCTACCTGAACATCGATCACAGCCGAAACCCATTTGACCCCTTCTCCCGTCTCTGGATGCTGAAAGGGCTGGCACCGTCGTCCGTTCATTTCCGCGTGCCGGCACTTAACGAAGCACTTTGCCGGATATTTGCATTCGGCGCCAGCGATGGTGTTACACCCCGTCATCTGGCTGCCGGAGAGCAAATTAATACGGGTACAGATAACCCCGGAAGCGGGAAGTGTGTGATTTATTAGCATTCTGCTGTAAAACTTGGCGATGGTGTTCGCCATTCACCGGAGTTGACTAACGGCTTTGTGCTTATTACCTGTGCTGTTTGTTCTCACAAATATTCACTAACTACCCGGCGCACTCCGACTTCTTCGGTTCGGTTCGCGATCCCTGTGAGCTTCTGCTTTATCTATTTGTACCTGCACGGCATTGTTCTTCAGTAATATGTTGGAGAGAATAGCATTCTAATATGAGTTCATTGGATCCTTTGTTCGTAGGAAAATTATAAATACGTTACATTGTTTACAGTACACGGGAAATGCATTCACGTCAGTGGACTTATGTTACTTGTCGAGCGTGGTGATCTCCTGAAATATCTAAATATTGGGTTTATTCATTTCGCGTATTTAAAAAAACATTTTATTAATTTGTTTTAATGCAAATTTTTCTTCGTAATCTTGACTTCAAAATTATAAGAAAATATATTTTGTATATGCAAGAATTTTCTATATTAAAACAATTTTGTAACACGCGGAAAATGAATTTAATGGTCGCCGCCTTTCTTATAATGTATGTATTTTCTTAATTATGGCAAATAACATTCAGTTTATTAGTTTTTCATTAGTGTATATGTCCTATCTAAGTCAAACTAGTGTATAACTTCTGATATAAATGCATAATAAAAACCAACATTTTCGTAAGAAACGCGAAAATATGAATATTAGTATTGAAAGGTAAGACCTTTATTTGTTTAATCCATTTTGCAGCAGACCGTCCCCTCGCTCATTTTTCCCTAACCGTTCCCGGGATCACGATTTTCTTGAGACTCATTGTTTCTTCTAGCAACGAAAATAATGTATTAAAACAAATTTAATAATTCATTAAAAAAGATACACACAAAAAAGAAAAAATATAGTCACCACTTGGATTTGCAACAGGAATTTTCTGTTGCCGAAAAAATAGATGTCTCATTGATAAATAACGTATGTAGATCGAACGATATTATTGTATATAGTGTCACTAGGAGATAAACAATCGGTGAGCCTGCGCGGTTAGCGTCTCAATAGAATCTTTATTTTAATGATAGAATTTTCCCAAAAAAAACCACAAGTAAATAAAATATTGATGTAATTAAAATTATTCAAATTTTGTAAGTTAGCTGTCAAAACGAAGAATAGTGACACCTAGATGATATTAGAATCGCGGATGGACAATAATAAACACAACAATGCTTTTTATCAGTATAATGTGCATTTAAGTGAAGTAGATGGAATCGGAAGAATGGTTTCTCAGCAAATTTTAACAAATCTTACCAACAATCATCGTTTTGCACTTACCATAGATAAGAAAAGATGATAGATGTCAATATACTTGCCAATCGTCGCGTACGATATATGTATTTTTTGTTCTTACTATAGACTTACTATAAAACCATAGTAGGTATAGTTACGTACTGTTATTAAACATATAAAAAAGAAAACATTTAAGTGATCCTAACCTAGATATATTAAAAACGCGTTCGATATTTTCGCTACTTCGGCGAATATCTTTTTTACTGGCAAATAACACTATATCTCACATAAGGGAATTCATGAAAATAAATGTGCTGACAAACTGGCCAATGAGTCTTCCCCATCAATTCCATATCCCGATGTATGACAGATTTAATATGGTAAAAAAACGTACGAAATCTATCTAAACTACACGATGGATGGATCCAAATAATCATACGGGTAATCGTCTTAAAGTAATTCATGGATCTATTCCCCGCACCCTCTGGTTCGCAAAAAGGAAAGTCTCCAAAGAAACACTATCAAATATCTCTAGAATGAGAATTGGGTACTGCCAGGTGGCCTCTCATTTGTTCAGATTGAATTTGATATATTCCCCATGTGTGAGTATGGCGCCGAGGAAAAAACCCTTGACCATGTCTTTTTTGCCTGTCCATTGCGGATCACAGGTTTTTTTTACAGTGGTCTCGTCAATGGTAATTTTCAGCTCCCGGTTAATTTGTGTCGTATTCTTTCTCTTGACTCGCCACGTTTAATTTATATAATAGCAAGTTTTTTGAACGACAATGGTATTGACTTGTAGTATAGTATTTCTTATTCTACAATATCATTGTACTTCTTTCTATAAAACAAAGTTTTTAACTTGATTAATGGCACAAATCACTCTTGAAGGGTGGATTGCCCATTTAAAAGAAGAAGAAGATATATCCTACATCCTATATAACACTATATCCCAGACGTCCAATAAGTCATAGATAATAATAGATATATTAAGGGTTATAGCTTCATTGATTAAAGCTATCTACCAACCACAGAAAAATGATTTGTTAAATCGTTTTATGTGTATTACATTCAGACATATATACACATTGGAAACGTTGACACGTTACATAAAACATCGTTACCATCCCCCCACAGCTTTTGTTTACTTTCCTGCAGTCTCGTCCCACCAGCCAATTAGTCATCTCCTTGAGATTACATCTTCACAGCACCTGCAGCTGGAGTAACCCTGACCTAAAACTTTTATCTCAGAACTGAGGTTTTGCCTAATTGCCAACTACTGCAAATTGGATGGCAGCTATGATTTGAATACAAAGCCTCGATCCGAAATTGTCTTTGGCATAATTTCATAAATTATATTATTCGGCATGCAGACAGCTAATATTTTATACAATTATTGTCGGTATCAAAATATTTACTGAAGTTGTGCTCGTTGCGAGATTATTTTTACCGTTTCAAAAGCGGGACAAGAATCGACTTCTCGATCTGTGTTTGTTTTGTAATGTTTCTGTTCATTGAGCAAAGTTTTAATTTGTTTTTATTTTTCGTATTATAATAAGGCAGGAACAATTTTTAAATAAATATTGAATTGTTGGGAAATAGTTTGTACAATGTTGTGTTGTATGTGTGATAAGCAGGAACTGTATAGTGATTGACTGGGAATTTTTGTTATTTCCAGTTTATGACTAGGAATTACGCGTGCATCATTTCTTAAAATTAAATACTGCTAAATATACCTTTGTAGATAGAGGTAATGGAGTTTGATAACGTGTATTTTGGTTGATTAAATTACGAATTTAGAAACTGTATATATGTATAACAGATGAGTCGTAAACTGAAAATAACAAAATACCCAAAAAGTCTTTATGTAAAAAATATTTAAAAAATTCAATACTTTCCCACAAACCCAATACATATATACTTATTTATTTATTTGTACACATATATGTGTGCACATTTAGCCATTTCATTTATTATTTATGTTCGTTTAAGAATGTCTGACAATTGACTATTCAAAAATACGTAACTTTAGTTCAAAAATAATTAAGATATTTTTTATACATGATACATGAGTTTCACTAATAGAATTACGATTTCTTGTATCAAATCTGATAGTAAATTATGAAATTGTGTACTAATTATGCTACAGAGACGACAATTATAATGAATTATTTTTGTTGTTCAAATAAAAAAAATGTTTGCCAACAAATTATCCATGTATGTACTTACTTCTTTTACATGCAATTTGTATTCGTATCTGTCTCTCCTACCTGGATTCGTTTTCATTCCATTTTTTCAATAATATTATGCTTTTTTATTATAACAGTCCTTCCGCTTCCTTCCGATCTTTCTTTGTAACAGTTCTTCGGCTTCTTTAAGCTCTTTCTTTGTAATAGTCTTTTGAGACTTACGACTCTGAAACAGACGAACTATTTCAGAGTTAAAAACCGTCTTATAAAAACGTAAGGTAACAGCTCTTGAAGACGAGGAAAATAATCTCTTTAATATTTGTATGACTGGAGAATTATTCACGATCTAGTGGCAAGCGCGATAATTTATTTGTTTTTAGGTTTATTCTCGATTTTTTTTTGATCCGACTGCACAATGGGATGAACCCACGATACTGTGGAATGTTCAGCAAATATCGTTCATCTGGGGAAAAGCCCCGAGACGTTGGTGATTCCCCCGATGAGTGGAATATCGGCATGTCTGAAATGAACGGAATTTTCTCGGCTAGTAATGGACCGGGCGTCTTAAGTGAGCAGATTTCTCGTGAAAGTGATGGCGTATTATCTCCCCGGGGATGAGAGATGAAAGGGTCCTTCTGACTAAATAGAAATCACGTGTACAGTAGCTTTTAAGGATCAAAAGAAAAAATATAAAGCCTCGGAAGAATTAGTGATTAGCTCTGTTCCTCGGAGTACAAATGTTAAGTGCTGACTCTAACGATGTTAATACAAAAGACTTACAACCATTAAAGAATTTAATTTTATAAATATAACATTTTGAAAAAAAAGTATTTCATACCTTAAAATATAGTTGCACACTCATTGAGTACAATTTTTTGGGGTATAAAATGACATTCAATATGCGGCCCAATATAAAGTGATTTAAATGTTAAAAAATAATATAAATAACTCAATTTCCAGACAGATTTCTGTAAAATCAAGAGTTAAATAAAAAAAACTTGTATTACAATTCTATAATTATGTGTGGAATTATCGTTTTGTTTGTGAATGCACTAATGTCATGGAGCACATTATACGTTATTTAAATTTCTCCTACAGCGTTCAAAATATGCTAGTCAGCAAGTACAAACTCTCGGAAAACATCTGATTTCACCCTTTGTTACTACTGGTCGGTCTTGTGGGCGACACCCCCACCCAAATACACCCTTCCACCCAATTTCACACTCTTAATCCAGCGCCTGAATCAATCCATCTCCCCGTGGTATTTTTCAGTATTTTCATTCTTCTAGTAACTAAATGGATTCTATCATTATCTCGCGAGGCAACCGAGACAATTTAAAAATATTAAATGTGTTAATGTGACGTGATTACTACATTTTTTTATTTACAAAATTTACCTACCTACTTCAGTCTCAAATGAACTCTTAAACATTAAGAGTTTATGGTTTTGCCGATCGTGCCTTATAGATACAAAAGATTGAAAACAAACCCGTGGATAAATAGGTTTTGATCGGGGCCTATCCTCACACCAGTGTCCATTCCATCATTGTAAATATAACACCAAATAAAAGATGAATTGTGAAGTGATGGATTGTGGTCCCGCGGGTACTGATGCACTTATTTACTCAGTATTTATTTCGCTCCGTCGCCCAATTACTCTAAATTCAGGATGAATTCCGTTCAAATCCCGCATGGGAATATTCTAGACTATCTTCAATCTTCCTTTGCTTCCTCCCTCTTTTACTTCGTGATGTACACAAAGTACGTTCCGGACAGAATGCAATGTCATCTGCAGTTTTCCCTCTCCCGCCTATCTGAGCTCCGTCCCCCACAAGCTCCGGAGCTTGATTCATCCCTCGGGCTTTTACTGATTTTCTCTTTGTTACCCTCGATAAGTTTCACATCACGTGTGTTATTTTTATTTAAGGTTTGTCCAAGACTTTCTGCGGTCCTATTTTTAAATACGTGATACCCTTCTTTATTATGTTTCTTTTGAATTCTGAAATGTTCCGCTGTACTTGGGCCTGCTCAGCCAATTCTGTCGTCACTCCGATAAGTCTCATCGGGAAAAAATTTAGTAAGGGATCCGATATATTTCAGCCAATATTTTCAATTACTTATCCCGCCGTTCTTACCTGTATAAAGAACGTAGAAGGAAATTGAAATAAATAAAGCCGCCGAAAGGTATTGAATCGCTTCATGTAAGTACAAAAAAATAATGTCGTACAGTTAGTTTATTTCAAGTTGAAAGAATCCTCGTTTCATTCCGTTCTGTCCCTTTTTGATTCAGCTTAAAATGAACGTTCGAAAGGGGTAGAATATGGCTTTCGACGATTGCCGAAGATTTATAGAAGAAAGGCTCTATTGTAAGTATTCCCAGACGTTTCATAGATTTTCCGCTGTAGTGTTATTTTTTTTTCCCTTCTTTCAAAGGGATAGAAATATGAACGGCTCTTATCTTAGCGACTATAGCTCTGTATGCTTGTCTGAAACATTAAACGTGGTATGGGGCGGGAGCGGAGAAAGTAGGGGTATTTCTCAACTCTGATGGCGTGGGGTTGTCGGGGCGAACGACCCTTTCTGTTTCATATAATTGCTTTTAAATAATTTCCCGTCATTTTCGCAGGAATTGTAAAAACCGGTGATTAGAATTTATTACTGTGATTTTCTTTTTTTACTTTCATCTACAATTTCGTAGATTCAAAGGATTTTTAAAAAATGATAAAGGCAAATGTTAATCATTTATTATTTTTCTTTTTCATTTTATTGTTTATTATTTTTATTGCCTTAAAAACAAATTTTATTTACACTGTTTACTTTGGTGATTAGATTAATATTAAATAAACAAATATATATTATGCGTCACAAATTATACCATTCAAAATTACAACTTTTTTCAAAATGAACCTGATAAATGTTATAACTAAGGCAATTTTAAAATGTTTATTGTACACTAGCGGTCCGTGCTAGGCGTTGCCAGGAGTAGAGACTTAGAGTTAAAATTTTAAATAGAGTGTTAAGAAGTGGCAGGAAGGGGGGATGCTTAGGTTTTGCGCAGGGTCTTAAAGAGTAACTATGCAAAATTTACAATATTTTGAGTATGTCCAAATCTTTGTAGGAACTAATTACTGGGATTAATCCCCTGGGGGCATTGTCATCAAGATCCCCCCGGGGGATAAAATCCCAGTAATTAGTTCTTACGGAGATTTGAACATACTCAAAATATTGTGAAATATGCTGGTCCAAATATGTTGAAGTTAACAATTGAAAAATACTGCCCTTTCAGACATATTCTAGTATATGTTAATAATTCGAATAAATTTCATATATACACATAAAGGATATAGCCCCACACCTTAAACAAAATAGTCTCAGGTTCAGCGACATCTATACTGTTATTGTCAATGAATATCAAATTTTCAAAAAATCCGTAGATGGCGACAGCATAGTTGGTAATAAATAATTGAAATGTTCTAACATGATAACATATGTACAACTTTCAAAAATTTGATAGACGTGGTAGCATGGGTAAATAGGCGAACGTTACATTCTGTGAAGTGATAATTTAAGCCAGCCGGTGACAGGTCGTAAGCCCTGTAATGCGCAAGACTTCCACACTTCCCATGTAAAAATAATAGCTTCGTCTCTGTGAGACATCTATATCTTGATGCAAAATTTGGTTTAAATCGATCAAAAATATCTTTGACATGAGAAATGCTTTACAATGTGTAAAATGATAAATGATATATGTGTCATTTTATTACTTGGGGTATATTGAAAAGCCTCTTTACGATGTACTCATTAATTGATTCTAATTTGTCTCCAATAGTATCATAACTAAATTACGGTATTCGACTAACGACCATCTATCTCTGTATCATTTTCCGTGTGTGTATTGAAACTATTGGGCTCATTATTGTTCGTTAACCGAGCGGGCTTTTGATAATGTCAACCAATAAATGTCCTAATTTATGTATGTCCTCTGCCGGGGGCGCGCTAGCTGAAGCCATTTGTTGTAATTGTGTTATTCTGTTAGCGTACCTACGCGCGGGTACACGCTTCCCGACCAGCCGTCTCTGAACTGCGTAGAGTGCTAAAATGCATATTAATAACGAGACAAGCAGCGCTTTATTCAGGACCTAGTTGCCTAATGGATTTTGCATTAGGTTTGCGGGTGATATATTCAGCACAGATAATACCTATCTATACGTACTAAAATTAGTTTTTACAGAGAATAGATTATTGTTGTGAAATTGCATTTTCAGAACTCAGTTCTATAGTATTTTTTTTAATACAAATTAAATTAATCAACTAGAAAGATATATACATAGATAGTATTTTATTGGATGGAATAACAGATGTAGCGATTTGAAAGAGATATATAGAATATAAATTTGTCCCAAAACTGCTTAGTCAATATGGCGAAACTGGATAACGCATTTCCCCGTATAGGAAAAGGTCCAGGTTCGAATCCTGGTGGTAAGTAAAATATTTATTCGGTAAATAGATTTTTTCCTGTATATCTATCAAGTTGATTGTTTTAATTGGGTAGTATTAAATTTATTTGATAAAAAAAATTATTTCATATATAAAACCTTATTTTTCAGTTTCAACAATTCTTTGTGAATTAGAGCAGAGGTTCGGTTCAAAGGACCATCGATTAATTGTTATTTTCAATTTTAAATATTACCAGATAGAGCGCCACACTCTTCTGTCCTGATACATAATTCTCGCCTCATCCATGTTCATACATCTTCTCATACAAGCTCGCAGATTGTTGAGACTTCCAACAGAACCATCCTCCATTATCTGGTTTACCTGGTCGTGCCAAGTCTTCCGCGGACGTCCTCTATTTCTGG
The DNA here is from genome assembly GCA_022840565.1 of Eubasilissa regina. Classification (NCBI taxonomy): domain Eukaryota; kingdom Metazoa; phylum Arthropoda; class Insecta; order Trichoptera; family Phryganeidae; genus Eubasilissa; species Eubasilissa regina. The sequence goes on from JAINEB010000020.1 coordinate 3,955,645, forward strand.
CGCCATCAACACTTGCGTCATATATCTTTCTTACCATTCTTTCCTCGTTCATCCGTTGCATATGACCAAACCACCTAAGTGATACTTTCTTAATCTTACTCACTATACTAATATCAGCTTAAGATTCTTTCATTATTTCTTCATTCTTTACTCTGTCATAAATAGATTTGCCACAAATACACCTAAGTGATCTCATTTCCACTGCATTCAGTCTATTTTCGTTCCTTTTCTGCCAGCTCCAGGCCTCACTTCCATACATCAGTGTCGGTACCAGGATTCCATTGTGCACCGCTTGACGAATTCCCGTTAGATATAATTACATACTCGTAAATACTGCATCCGTCCCGTAAATTCGGCTCGAAGAACTAACAAGATATGATGATTTCATCACTTCTTATTATAACATAAAAATTTTTATTATCTTGTATATAACATAAAAAATTTTATTATCTTGTATATAACATAAAAAAAAATATTATCTGTAAAACTTTTTTTTAATTCACATTTTTGTTGTAAAGTTGCATCATTTTCAGAACTTAGTTCTGTAGTATTATGAATACAAATTAAATGAATCAACTAGAAAGGTATACAGACAAAAACTATTTTTCGAAAAAATATTTTGTTGCCTGGACTCTTCCTATCGGGAAAGCGCATTACATTTTCGGGTTACCGTTACCAAGTTCGAATCCCGGTAGCAACAAATTTTTTTTTACGATAAACATATTTTTACTGTGTATCTAGTTGATTAATTTATATTAGTATATAAATCGTTATTTTTTCTGTTACAATGAGATTTAATAATTTTCTACCCAACCAGAGTTTATTTTCAATTATAATAAATATTATATACTTAATGCTGTAAATCTGGCTAGAAGAAATACAAACTTATATTGTCATTTGTAATGAATTTTATGTGCTGTTTTTAGATTTAATTATAGTATGCAACCATGTTGTATAATTCCGTCGTATTTTATATACTTATTACGATATAAAGATGTGTTTGTTAGTCTAGTGGTAAGACGCTCGCCTAGTGATCAAGTTGTCGAGTTGGAGATCTCTTGTTCCGGGAGATTGCCATATTTGAAAGGAAAATTTGGAGGAGTTGGAGCCAGATCCAGAAAATGGATTCTAAAATGAACTTTATAGTATGTTTAATAAGCTAAACGTCTCTAAAATAGAAATAAGGTAGATATGTCCTCAAAGACATATCTAGCTTAAAGACCCTAAACTAGAGAGAAATGGCGAAAAAGAGATCAATGTTTGAAAACACTTGAGACCCATCGAGAGTTATAGAGCCAATATGATTACCTCCATTGTTTTTTTCTTCAAACACCTGTGCTTAGATCGATTTCATTTTACCGTGTATTTAGTACTATTTATTCTAATATTGTTTTCATTCTGATTATAATAATAATTAAATAATTTAATTTCTGTTTTTTTTTCAGGTAAGATGATGTCCATAATAATATCACACCACAAACACTCCCGTTTCACGTAAGCAAAAATCATTTCATATTATAGACATTTTCGTAAAAATTGTTCTATTGTTAGCGATATAAATCGGTTGATATAAAACGTGGCTATAATATTCAAATAAATATTTTTTTAAACGATATTTGATTCTTTTTAAATAATTTTTCACCTCCGTCTCTGTAGGATATTACAACAACGATTTTCTTGGAAAATAATTGGTCATTTTCAGATTATATTGGCGGAACCTAAACTAATATTATCTTTTAATCGACCCATCAAACATTTGTGTCGTCACCGTTGCGTTGAAGGGAAATTTTGTTGGAAACGATATCTTCCATTGAATTTCACGAATATTTTTGAATTTTACCCATTTATATTACCGCCACGGAAGCTGTGACTCACGGGATCGTTCTCGAGAATTTAAACAGTAGTCACGCTTATATATTTTTATCTGTAAATAATAGCGTCGGCACATTCTGTTACTTGAAAGTTGCCACTGAGACTGTGAGGTCTAACTTAACGTTGACAATGCTGTGTGATAAATTAAATTTATAGACCATCGGAAATAGAAGACAGATCGAAAGAAGAAGGAAGGAGATAGTAGTAAAAATATTAGGTGGGAGTATTGAATTTTTGATGTTAAGTTTAATTTTATTAATATTATATTATTTTTCACGAACAGTAATCGAAATACTTTAATTCAATTTATTTACAGTTTAAAATATATGATTCTAGCATATAATACAATCATCGGGCATACTGCAAGTATAATTCGATGAATAAACAAAATTATGCTTTTAACTGTGAAAGAAAAGTGATATTATTTATCTATTTTGATAAAAAATCACCACATAATTAGATATGTATTATAAATGCATTCTTTAATTGTACTTCATTGACGTGGATGTTATCCGTCAACTCTTTCACTGAACGTGGCTATTGTTAGTTTGGTCGTATACACACGAGGTGGAACAATATGCCAAAATTGCTGAAGTTGTCGATGACACAAGATTCGCTTACGTTCTCATAATAGCAATATTTCTGTACATTACATTATAGGTTAACGACATCCGCAATTATAATTTACTATTCATTTGTGGAAAATGTTACGCAGCTGGACATCGGTAAAGATGTGGGGCCCGCGCGGAGCGGGTCGCTGTAAAGGCGCGAAGTTTGATATTGCTCCGAAAGATGTCACAGCGTCCGCTCCACCATACTCTTCGGGTGTAAAAATGTTATAAGCTCGCCGTATTCTACCGTTGTTCATAAATAATTTACGCACTAAATTCTCAATACGACGGATCCAGAATGTTGAGATCTTTACGGCCAACCTGGCTCTCACTGCGACCGATACTATTATAGTGGGAAAAGAGGGATCCCGAGACGGTTGATGTACGGTAACTGTTGAATATTTCGCCAAAACTTTTTAATGACTCATTAAACCCGGCGGAACTTCCAGTCTCTTAAGGGGGTGGACAACTTTTCCCCTCGCGTTTATAGTTACTTTACTTTGTTAATGCCTACAAATTTTTCAAAAATACTTGGGAATTATTAATCCACTCCGAGAGCGGTGGCAGTGCTGCAACTTTTGTACCGGTTACTTGTCGAAGAACTTTCCACACTTTATACTCGACGGAAGTGTTCGCCACTACCGCTCGCAGATATTGCGTGCCGAGACATTTTTTTAATTCCGGAGCTACACAAACTCATTTCAATTTGTCGTATTTATTTAAAAAAAATAAACATTACATTTCCATGCAGGTTATCCAAAAGCTACTGAAAATCAGTATTCATCTTTAGAATGGTTTACATAAAAAATGCACATACGTTATATGTTTTTGACCACTGAATATCTATTTTGATCGCTGAAGATTGATGTGGCTATCGATTAAATCCATGAAGCTTCATTTTAGAATTATTTCTTGCTTTTCCTCTCACGCCAAAGGATCCAATAAAATCTTAATATTTATAAAATTGATTTATCAGAGACTGGCGCTATTTTAGCAACCTAAAATAATGACTTAAGTACCGAGCTATCTTTGTTTCTCGATTGTGTCACAATACCTACTAGAAACGGGATAATAATTACATTACAATATTAAAATAACAAGTCGCATTTTTAATGAGGTAAATTAATATGTACGCATATTTCTAATAAAATAATTCTGTCTTTTACTATAGTATTTTGTCACAAAACTAGATATGAAAAAATGTTGCTTCTAGACGTCCTATTAATTCGAAATCGTATCCATCGTAGATAAATACCTACTTGCATTGTTTAATTAGATAATAATTCTATTCGTTAGTAGAAGATAGATATCTTTAAAAATAAATGTATATTTGTAAATATTTTTTTTCTTGAGGAGTCATTTTGTATGGTAATATAATAAATATTAATTATTTTGTAAATTGAGTCAAACTCTGTTTTATTCCACTACACTTTTCATTGTGTAGTGATGATATATAACGTTTTCGGGAACATCTTCCCATTATCAACTAGTTGATCTATAATATTGATAATGGGAAGATGTTATATATCATTTAACACAATGAAGAGTGTAGTGGAATAGAAAAGAGTTTGACTCAATTTACAAAATAATCATGGAATTCTGCAAGGTTTCACCAAAAACCCTTGAACGTTATAAATATTCATATTCACGTGATGAAAACAGAATTTTCGTATTATATTAATGCCAGATTCCTTGTTTTTTAGAGAAATAAAACAAAGATATGGAAAAAAAGCCTAATAAGGGATAATAATATTTGACTTTAGTTCTTCCCGGAATTAGATCCCCTTTTCCTTTCTTCTTATCTTTATTGATGAAGGAATTGCCATTGGTTGTTACGTTGGTAAGGGCTCGTGCCCTCATTTGAGGAATCACATTTCCGCCTATTTCTCACTCTGCATACAGTATACGCTGACGCGGCGAAAATTTTATCTGTATATTTATATAGCAAGTTTTAGTACAGCAACTGCACGGTATGGCAATGTGTTTATGAGACGTATCTACCATAATATATTATATTAATAATTTGTACTTGGAAACTCATTCCATCAATGTATTAGTACAAGTCTTAATAACCTATTTATAAGTTTAATAAGTCTTTTTTTAAATTATTGTCCTTCACCGCATCTAGTACATTGTTATTTCAGAGAAAACATGTTCATAATTGGTTCAATTTTTGTTTTATCTTTTTCCAAATGAAATAAAATATACTTGTATGTTTGAAAGGAGTGACGCGTTTATGGTTTGAAAAATATAATTGTCTTATCGGTCTCCCAGCCGAGGATCAACAAACTGGCACATTAGTATTTATATCAACAACTTTAATATATTGATTTTCTTCGCCGTCTTCTATCGAATATTGGCGACCGACCCGATTTATCCTGTGCAAGACTTTCTGAGGTGCGTAACCCAAGATAAAAAATAGATATTCGAATCAGTACAACGCTGAAAGTCTTTAATATGATGACTTTTAAACAGAAAATATATTTCAATGTTATGGTGTTTATTTTTAAAAACATCGCTAAAAAAGTATCGGCAAAATTTATTAGAAGTATTGTAGCAAATTAACATTAGCACGAACATCGTAAGATTGGAAGAGATATATTGAGATTGCCATTCACGAAGAAGGCTAAATCTCAGAAATCAATGTTGTACAGTATGATGAAGATTTTTAGTGGAATGCCAGATGAAATAAGAAAGGAGAAGAAATTACATATTCAATATTAAGGTAAGCAAGTAAGTAAGATAAGTTATAGTAAGAAGGAAAATATTGATTTTGTTGATATTAGAGCATATGTATATTTGTAAACTTTTGCTTGCACTGTATTAAGAATATTTAAATAATTTTTCACTTTGAAGAATATGTCCGAAGTATACAGCGTTCCTTCGTTTATTTGTTACTATTAGTTCTCTTGATTTATTAATGTGTCTTACTTCTACATTGTTACTTTTTTCTGACGATATTTGGTTAATATCAGCTATGACTTTCTTTTCTCTTTAAATTTTACAGTACATGCTTTGTCATTAAATTTTCCATGAAGTTGACTTTATCCTTGTTCACACCGTTTATTATCGCCTCCCCTCATGCGCGACAAATACCAATTTAGCGCTTTTCATCAATCCCCTCCATCTCATCTGAGATAGTTCATCATCTCGGCTTTCGCGCCTTTTAATTCCTCTTAGCGCGCCTAATTTTCCCCGGGGAAATTTGATTTTTCTCGAATTTTCCCGCGCGATAATAGACTGGCAATCCACTCGGGGGCGCATTCTGCGATGCCTTAATTCGATGACGTCACGCCGGGGATGCGGGCGACGGTACACCACCCTAGTCATACCTCGGCGCGATGTGAATCACTGAGTCAAACAGAAAATAGAAACAACGTTATATATAGTAATTTCATATTATTAATTTTTTTAAATTTATTTACACCTTTTCCCGAATCGTTTTGAGAGTTGTTTACTCTCGTTTCGATTCGTCAATATTACTTTTTTTTACTACATTCAGTTATTAACATCTTGTTGGCTCCAGTATCATCGTACCAGATCCATACCTGTGCAATTTGATGTGAGACACCTTATTACATTAAATTTAGAAGGTAGCCAGAAAGAAGCTATAGAAATCACACACCCCAAAAAGGGGAGGGTAGACGTCACATTTATGTGTTGCAGTCGCATTATTATAATTTAAAAATATGAACTTGATTTATGTATTTCTATATTCGTATAAATTAAAGTAAAATAAAAATACACAACAGGTTTTAGCGGCCATCAGAAAATAATACAATATTTTCTGGGATTTCAGGATACAGGATTAAAAAATGAAAGGTAATGTTTTTATAACACATTCTCACATTTTTTAAAGATTTCTGTAAAAAAATAAATGCATAGCAAATAGATTATTAAGGGTTGATTTTATATTTTACTTACGTGTACGATGGCATAGAGAGCAGAGCTAGCTTCAAAGTATTTTTAACATTACCAACCGCCGTAGAACTATTTCCTGCACGGTACCCGGCACCGTCGCATAAGAAAACTACTTGCATGAAGATGAGCTGCCATCTAGCGGGCGACTCGCGTAGTCATAAAGGATTTTCACCCTGCACTTAAATTTTCACTACAAATTCAATTATGTGCAGAAAGTGTTGATAATACAATATTTATATAGAAAACTTGTCTCGTTAAGAATTTTATCAAAAGTTTTTTTTCTATTTTTCTTGCTTATTAAAGTTTTCATGTGCCAGGAGCATTAATTCCCCTTTAACTGAAATACTAGTAGCTTTTAGAATTAAAAAAATGTAACAAAACGAAAATAGAATGTTCAACAAAATATTATATTAATATTTTTACTGTAATGTCTCATTTTTCAGGGGTATGCAGTAAAGATAAAGCCACACGGTCTTTACATGACATGTTATGTACGCTATAGATATAGTTGTTGTCTATAAAACAGGCCATATACGCAACAGTATACCTGACAGGTATACCTTTTCAGGTAAACATGACAAGTTAACCGAAGCTCAACTTCGGCTATACACGTAGCGGCCAGCCTGTGACGATCTTTCGGTCAACCGTGGCATCGGTACAGCGCAACTAGGACGATGCGATTGCATTAGTAGGGTAGGTCTTCTCGTCATCCTACGAAAGAAAGAAAAAAACTGCGACAAAGGTGGTGTAAAGAATGGTTGTTAAAAAGAAACCAATACAGTCACGTCAAACCGATAAAGGAATTAAATATAGAACCTCAAGATTATTGTAATTATTTATGATTGGACGGCTCAGATTTACACAATTCAATAAAATCTTCAACAATAACGCTACGTTTGCGAGACGCCATTTTTTCGAACTACGCAACGCAACCTTTTCCTTCGCGGTGGATGAAACAAGATTAAACAAGAACCTGGAGTGTCACACACGCTCAGGTTTGCCTGAAGTCAGCACTTATCCACAGGTTTTAAATATGATTTTTCAATTGTTGTCAGGTCATCAGTTCAGGTAGGGATACCTGGCAGATTTGTCACATACACGCTCCGGTTTACCCGAACAGGTATATCTGTCAGATATAACCTTGCGTGCATGGCCGGTTTTAGACTCTTGACATTACCCTTATTCAATGTGTTACCTATGATTGTTCCAAATTTAAAATAAACCAAAAGACCTTTTATTTTTTTAATTAAACCAAGCTTGTACTACAAACATTAAGTGATTATTATAAACAAAGTTAGATAATCTATAAAAAATGAACATTATAAACCACAAAGTTAATTTGCAAATATTAAAAATACATATTTAAAGTATTATTTTTAAAATGATAGTTGTTTTGAGTATTGCAGTCCCTCTCATCAACAGGTATAATAATTAATACATAGCAGTTATTAGTAGTATATGTATTTATTTATTTTAGTGCACAGAAATTTTTTAGAAGACTATATTGTGAATTTCTCTCTTATACTAGACCAGATCTAGGGGAACATCCTTATATTTAAAAATATTTTCTATAGTTTAAAAAACAAAATATAAACGGTTTAAAAAATAGTATTAATTTTAATATACATTCATTGAAATTTACACCTGTTGATGAGAGGGACCGCATCTCTCGATATCTATATAGATTCGTGATAGATGTTATACGTCCAATATTTTTTTTGTATTGAATTCTTTTTATTAATTATAATACAAAATATGATCTCTTTATTTTTGTCTTACTCATTTATAAATATTTCAAGGATAAACTAGAAAACGGTAATTTCGCACGTAGATAGGAATATTACCAAATAATTTATATATATATATATTAAACCTGGTAGCCTGGTAATGACATACTAGTAGTATATAAATTATTATTATGAAATACGGTAGGTAGCTGCCGAATGTAAAGGAATAAAACAGAATAAAGGGTTTTATTGAATTGCCAGCTTTTAAAGTTTATTTCTGCAGTGAAAATGTTACTTGGAACTTAAACTAGTTAAAATTACATTTTGATTTACCATTTATTTAAATACTCAAATATTAGACTTAAATATTTCCAAAAATAATTATTTTTCTTTGCATTAAATTATATAACCTCATCAAACTCTTAACGTTTTAAATTTCATTGTCCTGGTGTTGGATTCCGACTAAAGAGGCTTTGACTGGACGTTTTCTGAAACTTTCAGCGAAATCAAAAGCTCGTTTCCGGTTCACAAAAGCCCTTTGAATCGTCGACTCCCCGTTACGTAACGAAATAGCGGGCGCGAATATTCCGTTAGGTTTCGTTTTGCGAAAGGCTACGGTCCCTTGAAGAGTGTTGCTTCAATTACTTTTTACTGACTATTAATTTATATAATTTTAATATTTCATAACTCATCCTGAATTGTGATCTCAGTAGTATCACATTCTTCGTTGATATCACACAAATAGTTTAATTAATTATTATACACAACGAGATGTGAACGGAAGAGGGTTGCCGCAATAACCGAGAATGTGAGAAAGAGAAAGGAAAAAGTGGATGATCCGCCCCACAGAACCCCTTATCCAGCGGATGCATTTGCACAACATGTGGCAGGGTTTGCGGTTTGACGATAAGGCTCTTCAGACACACGCGGACTCATAACAGATAAACCATTGCAGATATCTTTGCAACGAGGGATCGTCGAAGAAGAATAATGTTCGTGCTACAAATACTTGACTATCCATAATTATTAACACGCAATTAAATCACAAGCCAGACAGACGTTATATATAATATATTATATATTACGCCGTCTTCTTTAAATCAATCGCTCTTCTTGAAAGTTTTCATTACAAATTTTCAAATAATCTTCGCGCGGCTGCTGTCGAAAACTTCAATATTACATATAATAATATAATGATTAAGTTGTTTATGCGTGTACATATCTTGTATACCTGGGGGTAAATATGTACATGTGTATTCGTTTGCCGATGTAATATAATATTATATTATTCCTTCGACGAAAATATGAAACACTCGCGAATTCCCCGAACCAAAACATCATATAACTCACTAAGGGTTGTTTGTTCAAAGGAACTTTGTTCAGAATCTCTTATTATATCTACGCATTCGAGTTGAAGTATAAATATTTTTTCAAAAGCTATCTCCTGCGCCAAGAGATGTAACAGATCTTATTATTAAAAAATAGCCGAAATTCCATTTCTTTTTCTTCTGTTTATTTTGTGTTCTTTGGGATTTTTCGTGACCAATTTTATGGACATTTTTGGCGAATTATAATTGTATACGTTTCCAAAATATCACTCAGAAGTATTCTTTAAATCTTCAGAAATGTTCTAACGTACACATACTTCATGTCTTATTTCCGTACACCCGGTACAATTTTTTACTTTTATTTTTCATAAAAATGCTGTTACACGTAAAGATTTTTTCTACACCTTTATCTACAGGTTTTTAAATTACCCCAACACACATACGAGTCATCATTCATTCTTTCCGTTTGCCCAAATCATTAATTCAAATAAACATTTGTTTCTAAATATTATATACCTCTACACTTCTTTTTTTTCATCTCGTTTCTCTTCTTGCGGATCTCTTACTATCACGCGAATTCGCAAAATTTATTTTGTTTTCATTTAAAGTTAGAACCGTAGTAGTAATATTTGTAAGAAAAATTTGTTGTTCAAAATATATAGATAACGCTGATATAATAATTTTTTACTATGGATGAATAAATAATTTATTTTTGTTCGATACCAACTCGCTAAGTTTTTGCGGGTTTTATTTTTTACCTTAGCAAATAGTTAATAAAGGATATTAAGACAGGATGCAATCATTTTTCAATATTAATAATCTTTTTAATCGAATCTTTATTTTTCATCAAATTAACACACAGGGTGGATATTATGTTCCAGGTCGATGTTGTTTTTGAATAACTTGGAAATGGAACACAATTTTTTAATTTATCGATTATTTTGTTCATTATAATAAACTATGTATATGAAATATAACATCGGTCAAGTGGCCGCCTCTGGCAGCGGCACAAATGAGTGCTCTTTTAACCATATTTTTCATAAAATTCTCGCTCACTTCGCGTGTTATTTCAGCTATTTCATTTCGAATATTGTCCTGCGGTATCGGAATTGTTCTTGGCTTATTGGCGTAGACCTTTCCTTTCAAGTACCCCCACAGAAAAAAGTCAAATCAAATCAAGGAGGCCAGTCGATATCACCATTTTTTGACATCATCCGGTCAGGAAAAATTTCTCGCAAAATTTCAAGCGTAGCTCGGGCTGTATGTGAGGTGGTACCGCTCTGTTGAAACCACATGTGTTGCAGATCCAATCGATCCAATTCGGCCACCACGAAGTTTTCCAACACGTGATGATAGCGATCTTCATTAATTGTTACAGCATTGCCATTATTATTTAGATAAAATGTTTTAATGACTTCAACTCGTTATTGAGGCATTAGATGCTCCATAATAAATTGTAATCAACTACTCTTTACGACTACCGAATACAAACTAACAAATATTTGCCAAACCAAAATAGCGGCTAAACAAAATCGGGATGGAACATAATATTCACCCTGTAGGACATAATTATGAGAAAATACTCAACAAACGTTTCATAGTAAGAGAATGCTGCCGTGAATTTGACTTGAAACGTCGTTTAATAACGTCTGCTATGTTACGTCAATCACTCCCAATTTGTCAATCACTGACAATCCCAAGTTTTTATCAAAACCATGACTATTTTCTGTCAAATGATTAGAAAATTCTGAAAACCCACTATTGTTCAAGCATCTCAAATGCTCCTTTACTCTTATATTAAAATTTCTACCCGTTTTACCAATATAAAATGCAGCACAATTCTTGCAACTAAGTTTATAGACACCAGAATTGTTAAATTTATCATCTTTGTCTTTAGAATTTATTAGTAAATTTTCTATATTATTATTTATATAAAATGCCGGCCTATTGTTTCGTGGTAGGTGTTTGGATATTTGATTCGAAAAGTTATTTATGTATAAAATCCTACGCCAATAATCATTATTATCATCATGTTTTATCTGTGATTTATATAAAATTGATTATTATATTCTTATATTCCTCACTGGTACGAAGGTTGTTTTTAAATTATTACTTTTTAGCGAACACCTGTCTGTCTTAGTAATTGAAATGATTGCGGGACAGTCATCGAGTATCGTGAATACAATATCAATATCTATTTTTTCGGCTTCTACTAAACACTGTAGCACAAAATCAGCCATTTGCTGACCAGACACTATCCACAAGATAAGTCACTTTCTATTTGGCGGTTATGGCAACAATTATAAATACCAATTTCTTCTTTGTAACGGATTTAATATGAATTATAACTTTCGGTAATATAATGAGCTTATCATATGAGAGATATCAAACATTTATCCTGTTGCAAATGCGCTGAACAAATACAAAGATTGCATGTTTGTGTCGACTCAGTTTATTCAGTGGTAAGCAACCATATTAAATTACGGCTCAATATTTATCATTTTATGCAACATAACATTATAAAACCTAACAAATAAATAATTAAAAATTATAGATAAAAAATAGTTTTGTATTTTAAGTGCGTTATGTCGTAACCCTGTTCCTTTGCTATTAATTTGTATATTTATAGTATTCTTCTTACGTTTCAATCGTTTTATTTTGATTGTATTGGTGACGTGAATTGGCTGTCAAATTTAATATTTAATCGTTAAAATACTAAATGCAATAGATGTCTAGTTAAAATATGATGCCATAATTGTTTTCTTTTCCCTTAATTTAATTTAATTTAAATGTACAGAATACTAATAATAACTTCATAAACCCTTAAAATGTTCCGACACGTTTTTGAAAAGACCGCAAAATCTTAGTATCACGTGGGTGGTACCAATTTGATCACGTGGGTGATACCAAAATGAAAATCTTGGGACAAGAAATTTGCGTTTGTTCATATCTATCTATTTTGATAGTTAGTGAATTTTAACTTATGTTGTATCATTAAACTGTTAATTCTTTGTATAACATGAAATAAAAAAATTAAACTAGATATTGAAATGATTGCGTTCCAGATTCTGCACAGAAATCAGTTGTTTTGTTTTATTTATGCTACGTTAATTAATTATTTTACGTCACGTTACATGAATTATTTCCTCCCCAATTGTATGGAGGCTTAACATCTAATAAATGAGTCCTACAATACTTCGCCCCCGTCGTGGCCCCGGACAAGAATATTGATCTAGGCATTTCCAATAAGTAGGTCCATATATACAGTGTCGCGCTGTAGCCGGGTCGCAGAGGCCTCTACGCCGTAACTAGTTTACGTAATTACCTGGTCTTCAGTGCTACGCTTGTGTGATGGGTAGCAATGTTGTTTCAGGCGGTAGTGCTCATGAATAATTATTCGCCAAATTTAAATATTGTAACATTCCTCGAATTTGTTTTACAGTTTTGTCCCGTTTGATTACTATTTAAGCTTATTTGTTTTAAAGTATCGATTATTTCGTTATAAAGTTTGGTATACATTAAAGCTGAATCGTTTTAAGTTCTTGGTATTGAGACCCGACTTTGTCGTGTTGAAATTTATTCTTACTTTTGATAGAAATTGTTATTTTATTCAACAATATTCTAGAAAATGTGCATCCAAGTCCTTGGAGTGACTCTGAGCTTTTTATTCCAATGTTCATTATTCGACTCCTGCACGCGATCGTTATTTTTTATGGGTTTTGACCTTGCTCTAGTTCTTTATTTTGTCGTGTCAGGTAAGATGTTGCATACTATAATAGCCCGTATCTACGAATTGGGACACTGTGAGATATATTTCAGAGGTTTAGTTGAGCTATATTTCATTAATATGTACGCATTTTGAAATTTTAATCTGGAAATAAACTCAGAGATCAACTGTAGATTAGTAGAAAGAGACTCGACATAAAGTTCGATTTCACAGCGCGACTATGTTTAAAATCTTTAAAATTAAAATTGCTTATTCTGAAAAATTTAGATAGGCAGAACGCGTTAAATTAGTTCAATCTCATAATATAAGACTTTAATAGTATTTACGACGATTGCGGAATGCATGTCGTAAATTTCCATGCGATCTTAAGATTTGATTTGCGTTATTTCAATATGCGTCATACTTTCATGGAACGTAAGCCCGACGCAAACGAGACCCTGTTGTGTGTAATCCTCTACATCCTCTATCGGTTATAAATCGATTTAACGCATATTGTAATGGGAGCGGGGATACGGGAGTTTCAAGGTATCCCTTTTTCCCTCATTAGACCGACGGCTATAAATTCAAACCAAACACAAAATTCCATAAACAATTGTAATTTTACTCTTAAACTGAAAATTAACTTGAGTTAATTAATTTCTCTACTATTTTACAACAAATTTTTAATTTTGTACAGCATTTCGATCCACATTTTTTTTATTACTGCCATTACTTTCTTCTACAAAGGTACGTTAAACACTATTGAATACTACGAAATACAGCGTATGCATTCCGTAGAAAGCGAGTCATAAATTGGAAATAACAAAAATACCCTTTCCATCCTTGTAAGACCTATACGCCTCTTATAAAAACCCCCTCTACTTTCTCACCGACCCAATAGGGACACTCGAAATTCGCGCAGTGGTAGTACGATTAATTTTTGGCTATTATTATGCTGACATCAATGTTATTAATTGCAAACAATGAAGTATGAAATTTTTGTTTGAACAACCTTCTTAATTTTTTTTCTTTCATCTTTAAATACATACATTAAAATTTTTATTTTTTGCCACTCTGCAGAATAGGCTTACGGCAAGGATTGCCCTATACATAGTAATTAAGGTAATTAACATAGTAAATTAAAGTTAAAGAGCGTACAAAAAAACATAAAATATAAATACACACTAAAAGTAAACTAAAATGATATATTTTAAAGAGAACACATTATTATTTGTGAAGTTGTAATTTTTTCAGAACATAGAGTTCTATGATATTTTAATACAAATTAAAAAATGCATCAATTAGAAAGACACATACAGATAAACTCAATTTATCTTTTTTTTTATTTACTTATTATAAATTTATTTATTTATTATAAATTTATCTTTTAACTTTTAAATAAATGGAATGTAAGACGTATTAATTTAAAATGGCTGCACATATAAGTTCGAAAATTTGTCGACTGATTACGAGGCTGACGTAGTGTATTTGATTATCGCACTTCCCCCGGTAGGAAGAGATCCTGGTTCAAACCCCGGTGGCAGCTTTCCAATTGATGCATTTAATTTGTATTAAAATTTTATCAACAAATTATTTTTTTAATGAAATGCAAAAGAGGAAACTAATAATTATATAAGAATGTGTTCTTTCAGTTTATATTTTAGGGTTTTTATTTTTCATAATGTTTAATAAGTCTTTACATTTGCAGGAATCGTAAATCATGGGTTGTCGAAGTTTCTAGAACGTGTATGGCGATTTTAAATTGGTTGATAATCTTTTAAAAGCATTTGTGACTTCTAATTTTATTCTGCACTTTTTATCCATCTATTTGTTACAAATGTAATTTTTTTACCGTGTATAATTTCTTGAGCGTGATCTGTGATAATTTCACGATCTATTTTTAAAAATCTATTCCTGTTTTCTCCCTCCCATCAGCTTTAAAGGGTGCGGTGCGGTGATGAATAATTATTAATTTAAGGTGTTACTCGAACTTCCCGAAATACCGCCTGACCGGTCGTGAAGGCTGTAGCCTGCGTCACGAGGACCCGGCGCGGATGTTATTTGAAAAGGAGCATTCCGTATCCTCCGACCCTAAGATACTCTGCATAATACAGTCATCTCTCAGTCTTCAGCAGCTATCGGTCTGATTCATAATTATACAAGAGCTGGAGTCTAGAGAATGCTAAGCGGGAAGGATGATTCCTCGATTGTAAAAGAGATTGCTGTATTATCGACCCCTCCTACGTGACTATGTTAACCATAGTACGTATCGTAACTAACAAATAGGTTGTATTTAGACTTTATTTTATAGTCAGTATTTCGTATATTTTTGATAGTGTTTTGAATAGCATTTTTATACTTTGTATTCAATAGAGCATAAAACTAATTTTGAAAAATACTTTCACTTAAAAATGTATCAACTAAAAATAACCTATTTATTAAGTACGTTAATTTACGATCAAATTTGGGTGGCGTTTCAATTTAGCCCGAGTTCCAGTCTTTATGTTTAGTAATTCTAACAATTTTCTTTGTGTTTTTACATAAATATTAAGAAAAAGTAAGCATGAGACCACGATCTTCTTTATTATCTTCCCGATGGACATTTCTGTCCATTTTGGTATTCGGCTGCCACGAGTAATTCCTCCCATTATGGATTCAATAATTGATGATGATGATTCTTTGAATACATTCTTAGATAGATGTTTTGGGATCCTTAATAATATATTTTTAAATATTTGAAATCATGTACCCCATCTACTACAAACATAAACCTAAATCCTACCTATCTCCCGCACTACAGACCTAGGTGTAGCCTAGCAGACAGAATAAAATAAAATAAAGAATAACATTAGTTAGATTTATAACAGTTAAAGCGTAATTTTCAAATGTTTAGTGTTAAATGCTCTATATTGGTTATTACTTTACATTTTTTTCTTATTTTCGTAATGTAACGTTTATGTAATAATACTTTTAAAATTAGCAATATTAGTAGGTCACAAATTAAATAATTTGGAATCGTTGGAGATAAATAAAGCATGTAAAAGTAATCAGGAAATTCTAAACAGCCAACTAAATTTAACTACGAGTCCTATTCTAAAATTTTTTCCTAAAAATTATTCGACTAAATTTGTATTAAGCAGCAATTTGAGTTAGGTACTAAATTTACTTTTTAAATAATTGTTGTTTTTTTTTAAAAATTTAAAAATAGATTCTGGATATATAGAAAAACAATGCTATATTTTTAGTTAGTTTTGACATATCCTGAAGAAGGAAAAGGTGTTTTCCGAAACCGGTAGATGTTTTTTAAACTCAATTGTGGTTATTAAACTAAGATAATAAATAAAAAATATGTTTATGTAATAATTGATTTAAATTGTTGTAATAACAATTCGTTTAATCTTAATGCTGTTTTAGATAGCAAAACTACAAATATAAGATATTTTATTTCGTTATTCACATTAGAATTTAAATTATTCGCTACATGATGTACAATAATATATTCCATAAACCAACTCGATTTAAATTCAGATCAATACTGCGCTTTATAAAAGTGTTGCCTTGAAATGGTTCTATAATTTCTTGTTTACACAAGGCTATCGAATAACTTTCTAATAAAGGTACCACCTTTCAATCCTTACAATTTCCAAATTAAGGACTACCGGTATCCCGGAGTTTCACCCCTATGTTCGCGAGGTCCGGGAGCAGTAGGGGCAGGTAGCAGGTTCTGAAGTAGCTACCTCTTCACGAGGCTCGCTTTATTGCCCCTTCCGCGTCGCAGGTTTACGCCCGAGCTACCTTCAAACTGTAAGGGCTGTATTTTCAGAAGATTCCTCTTCTTTACGACCACCATTAAATTTCAGGCTGACATTTTTTTCAACGTCTTTACGATGTATTGTTTGTTTGTATATTGCGCGTTGTATATTCAAACCTTTTCACAAGATATGCGATTACTCACAAGTATCATATCAATTTTTGAGTATGATATTTCTTTTTCAATTTTAACATCATTTCTATTTATTAAGAACAATTTTAATAACAATATATTTAAATTGCACTCATTTTATGCACCCTAACATAAGAATAATTTTGAATCATGGCAGTGCTTTTAATATTGCTATTTTATGTTTATATATACAAAGAGGAAAAGTAAGAAAAATTGATATTTAAACTTAATAACAAAAATGATATACTTTTTAAAGTTATTTTTTTATTGCAATCCTTTTAAGCATTCTATTTTTTATACGAGTTGACATTTGTTTCTATAATAATTTAAAAAAAAAGATTGCGTAGTCTAGGAGTAATGCTTTATATGATGTACATATTTTAAATCTTTTTAGAATTAAATGCTCTTTAGTTTTACTCCTAATCTGATAATTTGGTGAATTAAAAATTTTGCGATTTTAAATAAATACAGAGAAGTTAAATTTAGAACATTAAAATCATCGAATACTGCACTGATTGGGTAATTTATAGTCATTTTTTTTTTGTTAAGTTCCAAAGACTTTAGAAAATGTCTACAATTCTAAAATAATTAATACATATTTGTTTTGCAAACTTTTTAAATAAAATAAGATTATGATTGTACGAAAATTGTATTAATGTGAGTAACGTTTCGCTCCATTGGGTAAATTTGAAACTAATGTAAAGTTAAAACATCGACGGTGATATTTATAGGGTTTGAAAGATATCTAGCTTACTATTATTAGTTTGAAAATGCTTCAGTAAGGAGAAATAATGATCACTTTAATAACATTTTGTTAGACTCCAATATATTATGTTTTAAAAAATTTCAGTATATTCTATTTTATGAGAATTATATTATAGGCTGTTAATATTAAATGATACATTCTTTATAGCATATTATATCTTGGAATTTTTATAATTGATTTATTTTATTATTTTAATCATATATTGCGTTTCCCCATCTATTTATGTGGCTTTCTTGACGTCTTGGTTGTAGTTGTATCAAACATACTTCCCAAATACACAAACTCATCTACTTGTTCCAAACATTCATTACCTACAAGTATTTTGCACGGTATCTTGCTTTCCTCCTTCTCGAATACCGTCACTTTCGTCTTGTTAACATTCATCATGAGGTCGCTTTCCTTGCATACATCGTACATTCTACTCACTAGACTCTGTAGTTCATATTCATTATTCGCCATTAGTACTGCATCATCGGCGTACAATAAACAGCATACAATAAAATCGCCCATTTTTGTTCATACATTCCAGTTCTTTCACATATTTATACATATACAAGTTGAACAGCCATAGAGACATTACACAACTCTCCTCGACATCGTTTGTAATGTCAAACAATGGTGTGAATGTTCCATTGATTCTTACATATGCAGAACTTCCTTCATATATGGATGCGATTGCGTGTATAAGTTTACTGTTCATCCAGTAATCAGAGAGTACATTCCATAACCTTTCTCTTATAACTCTATCATATGCTTTCTGTAAATCTACGAAGCCACAAAAAAGTTTTTAGTTTTTCACCAAAATCTTTTCCGTCCTGTTACTTTAATATGTTTCTATAAAGTATTATTTATACATTAACCGGTGTAAATAATATGTTTCAGAAAAAATCTTAAAGAACCAAAAATCTTTTGTAAAAAGTAATCTAAAAATACCTGGGATATCGGGATATGTTGCCGATAGACTGTACTTCCAGCTGTTAGGTCATTAACTTCAAATTATTAATTCCGTCAGACAGAATGCTACCAGCTTCTTAAAATATAATGTTTCTCAGATTAAACTTTTGAACGATACCTGCTTGGTGACGCCAGAACTTTAACCAGAATTTTTTAACAAAACACATTTAACGATGAAATGATGTTAACACCCTTATGCATCAGCGTGCCGTGGACTTAGATTATGCTGCTAACATTAATGCTTTAAAAACAATGTGTATTTGTTACTAGAGGTCATATTCATCTGAAAGAAATACACTTTTTCAGAAACATGTTTTTGTGAATTCTTTAAATCATTAAGTGACGGATTTCTGTAATATAAAACATTATCACATTTCAAGTGTAATGTTATGCACACATTCAAGTCCGTTTCAAATACACGCTTGTGGCGTTTTACAACACGTCTGTTCTAGAGAAGACGTGTATTCGTTTACGATTAGTTTGTGCACGCTTGGAACAAAAAAACATGTGCAGCTTTATTTGTAATTTAGAAATTGTTCCACCAGATGGTTCTTGTCAACGCATTAACATGAAAGCTTTGAATTATTTGCGTTAGTTAATTAAGGTTTATATCGCAGAAATTATGGTTATGCCCAGCCTTTTTTTTTATTGAGTATACATATATAGTATTCGAACCAATTGTCTGAGATAAATCCTTCGATTTTTTGGGCATTTCGAGAAATGAAAATAGCTTGGAGAAGCTTGTTGTGGTGGGCCACGTCGATGGACGAAAAGGAAGATGAAGATCCCTCACCGTTGGACCGACCGAATAGAAAAGGCAGCATGCATTTCTCTCGTAAGATCTACAGGATGCCAAGAAAAGTGGTGGTGCATAATCAAAAGGGCAGGAGTTCATGGACATCACGAGGGACTGACGTGGATGATGATGTTGCACGCCCCTGAAATACACCCTTTATTAGATCCTGTATTTAGCGAACTACAACGACAATCATTCGGTAAAATATGGTTGCGGGGAGGCTCTGTACTGGAGGCCGAAGTGTAGATGGCCCCCCAACTCGCTGTAAGTATATAGAATAGTAGAGTATCGGTTGTTGAAAGACATTTAACTCAAATTCTATTTAATAAAATAATACTGAATAGACTTTTGCTTAAAAAAGAAAATTATGATTTTATTATGTTTTTTAATGTAGTGTATTACTACGGCAGCAGTTGGAACCGACTGCACCAATTGTAATGTATTACAATAGCAGTGTAGTATATCTTCGTGACCAGCAATATACCGATGTCCTTAGCAGATGATTCTCGGGTTTCGTTTCATCAGAATAACAAAGAATTGTCCGCAGGTGACAATACAGTTTATTCACGACACTTTAGAGATAATATATTTACAAGTTAATAAACAGATCTACCCCGGATCAGAGAAAGCGCCCGACCGCAGTGTAACCCGTTATATCGCTTTCGTTCGCTCACAAACATACCAACCTTTCGCGCGAGCTCAGACATACGTCAATCATAGGCATTACAATTGATTAAACATATTTCCATTAATAAAAATAAAATGTTGCGGAATGTCGCGATGTTTTTGTTGATTTTCCTGCAGCCGCCGCCGTTGCAGGGTGTCGCGCTCTGGTCGGTTTTGCAACATTAATTACATCTTACAACAGTATTCTTCCCTTTTCTCGGGGATATTTTGCATATTGTAGTAAAGCGAGAAAACGAAAAGTGGGCGAAACTTGAATGGGCTCCGGAACCAGCCGCTGCCGCCGAGGTGAAAAGTTCCTCCGAGCGGCGTCGCACATTTAAAATGTTAGCTTTCTCCATTCCGGAGGAGGGTAGGTCAAAATGTTGCGGCGAATATTCGACAGGCCACGAAATGAGACTTAATTAGGAAACTCGAATTTCCTTGGCTTACCTCGAATTTTCTCTTTGCACCATTTTCAAATTTAAAAAAAATAAATTATTCATCATTTTCAGCCGATTTCTATTGCTGGTTAAAGACTCATCTATGTGTCTTCCACTTTATTCCGCTCGTAGTTAATCGCTGCCACGTATTCCAGCAGAGTTCAATGATTTCATTAGTCCAGTGAGTTTAGGACGGCTCAACATTAAGGGCAGACTCAACCATTTGCCTAAAACTTGCGAGAAGGGCAGATAACTTAGAGACGCTTGTCGTGTTGGGTCACGTCGAAGGACGGAGAGGAAGATGAGGGTCCCCCACCCATTAGACCACTTCTCTGGTGACAGCCCTAAGATCTTCAGAATGCAGAGAAAAGTAGACGATCATAGTCAAGAAGGCGGGAGGTACCGACGTGGGTGATGATGATAGCGCACGCCCCTGGTATGCACCCTTGATAACATTCTGTATTTAGGTTCTGGGTTTAGAAGGTTTCTATTTACCCATAGGTCAATTGTATCGTTACTTCTACACGTGACAGCGATCTGATAAATTAAACATTTTAAATGGTCACGCTTTGTTATAATATTATACACTTAAATTGTTACTCTACAGAATAATCGGGCACTTAATGAAATAAAATTGAATTAATTTTAGTTCAGCGGCAACACGCTCGCGTCCGCCAGTCTGTGTAACGTATTAACGTCCCATACATTTTGCTTCCACTCGCCGTCGTTAATATTCTGCCCCGTTCTAACGGGTAAAGTAAAGTTGAAAAGGTCTGGCCTCCGTCGGGCGCCCCGCCCCCGGAGCGCGCGTGCGTGCGTGCGTAGCGATTTTATCGGAGAAATAATAGTTATGGCTATTGTATTACCAGGGGTTGAAAAGACGAATCTCTCATTTCGAATTGGATTCTCTCCAATTTTGTTCCGCTCAGATGTCTCCTCGCAAATCTTTGTAGTTTCGTTGATTTGCGCTGTCTACGATTTTATTTGATTTTATTGTGGGGATTTAGTCGTGATGAAAGACTTCCGAAATGCAGAGCGCCGCTTTGATATCGGCCCCCTTTGTAACAGCACGACAGCATTTTTTGTGAAATAAAAAATTTGAATTTTTATGTATTTTTGAAGTATTTTAACTGCTAAGTTTACAGCAACCAGATGTAAGGCAATTTGTTAGGCAAAATTAAAAGCAAATAGCGAGACGATGAGCCGTGAAAAGCAAAAAGGAGACCTATATTCAACACTGGACGCGGACCTGCAGAAGAAGAAGTTTGAAAAATTATTTTTATTTTAGAATGATTTTAAATACAAAAAATTTCGTATTCAAGATTAACGCAATACGCCCAACTTAATACAGGTAATATTTGCGTTTCCAGTTTAAATAATTAAATGATTTTCGTAAATAAAATTGTTTCAGTGTTACACATTGTCTAACGATAGATACTAAATCTTAACATGATTAAAATGTTTATTTTATTCGATATTATACTTTTAAAGATTAGGTACGTACACAAATTTTAGTTCACAAGGGTTAAAAAAAATTAATGGTTTTAAAAAGCAAAAACTTTTATTTTTGAAATTTATGACGGTAGAAATGAGGTTGTACATTTTTTTTTTAAATATCACTACAGATCATTTGTTAGGACAGATATAACTTCTGGTAACTAGTCTCGCTTCGATTGGTGCATTCGGTCGCATGTACCTACTTAAAAACTTTAACTAATCCACAAGGCATGAAGATAATATGGTCGAGGTAAAGTAGGAGAACTGACAGATCTCGCAAGTCTTCCTCTTAATACGTTAGAAACGCGATGGGTTCAGTCAAATGGTGCCGGATAAATTTCGCAGCAGTGTCTACAGTTCACTTGCAATAGCAACGACTTCTCAACTGAAGAGCAAAACGTAAAAAACTATGCTGGTATAATATTATTTGTTTAACTTTCTCTGGATAAGGCTCTGGTTTCAATCGCTTCAGACGCCATAAAACTGACTCAACTATGACAGTTCGGAAGGAACCTTCAAATGGAAAACTAGGATTCTGATCTCGATTTTTCGATAGTGTGCTCTTTTTATTTTTCTAGCGACCGAATGTTATTAATACTAGTCTAGCTCTGTGTCTAACGCTTCTTGTGTAGACAAATTTAAAAAGAATTTGACATTCCATTGGAGTAAAGTTTTAATTTCTCTCGGTTCTAAACTTATAATAAGAATGTTTTTAAAAACAAAATGTTATTTATTTTTGTCACTGCAATCAATCACGGAAGTTCAAAATACGGAAAATCAAATTTTCCTTTTTTATTGAAGCGACGCGATCGAGAAATTCAGATCATAATAAACCTATTATTAACTTTTTTATTATTATTTGATTTACGTATGCTAATATATTTCATTAATAACAACGTTTTGGAACAGATTAACCCTTAGGTATGTATATTATATAAAATATAATTACGAAGCAATTAGATTCTAAAAGATAGATTCGAAGTCTTATGGCCCGGGTCTACGGATGAAGTATGCTCCTATGATTCTATGATGAATGCTAATTCTCGGCTTTCAAAGTTCATCGTGCACACGCCTTGCCTCAGAGATTCGAGCACCACCACTTGTCCCGCGTTTCACTCAGGCTTGTTGTCCGTCAAACGTTTAATGACCGCTCATATTCCTGAGAATTTGAATCTCCCCTGCAACAGTTAAAATAATAAATATTTATGATTTAACGCTTTCTATATTTTTTATGTTGTAGCGTTAACTTTGTGGTTAGACATAATTTAAAATTGTATTTATATTCAATTTTACTTAAACTACTGTGTTATTTTTACGTCAACCTGTTTCGATACTAACGTATCTTCGTCAAGACTGACGTACAACTGAACTATTCCATGCAATTTAAAAATTTAAACGACATCCATTACGGGGTGTAGGCGGAGTTATTCAAGCTGCGATTTCAGAGTTTACCTCCAGAACAAAATCTAAACAAGTGTATATACACGGTACTGCGATTTATCTCAACTAAACCTCTACGACTTGTCTCATTCCGTGCACACGGGCCATTAGGACTAGTTTTAGAATTTTTCGTACCTACAGGTGCACCGGTAAGTTCCGTGACTATAATTTATCCAATATTATTCCAATATTTGTTTATTTTATATGTAGAGTAAAACACGTTCGCTTAGTTTTCAATATTTTTTTCAATAATCACCGTGTCGCTTTTCGCAAAATATTACTATCCTCAAACACGCGAAGACATCACAAAATAAATCATTTTTAAACTGGGTTTAATATCCATCATTTTTGAAATTCAGTGTCCTCAAAAAACTACAAGCTTAAAATCGTCCCCGCTTTCGAAGACAACCGTCGAGTTTTAATAGAGATGATTATAGGGGATCACGCATTTCACAGCCTACCCTCGGATAGATAAACAGAGGCTTCGCGGGTTTGTTGTCGTATTCTAATTGGGAGTAGTTTTCACGGAGCTGTAATCTTGTTTGAATATCGAATCAAAATTCCACGAAATGTACCAGCGTTGAAATGAAACGTAAATAGTTGAAGTGGTGAATTATTGCCCTTGGAGTTGGATGAATAACAGACACGGGACTGGGATGTCTGCGGCACAGACCGTTGTCGGAACGTAAATAAACCGATCCTTAAGTTTTTAGTTTTCCAACTAATTGATTTGATCGGTTGATATTATTTGTTAATCTCGCTGAGCAGTAATGTAATCTTTTATGTTAGCGTAACGTGGACTTTTATTCTTGCTAAGGCGTGGTAATAATGAAAGCGGTTAATAATTGACAAGCTTTGTTACAAGTGCGTGTAATAATTTTCTACTACTGTTTGTAGCACGATTTCATTACGCTCAGTGCTCGGAGATGGAGCAAAGTGAAACACCATAACGCTTGAAAAAATAATCATTTTATTAAGTAGTAAACTGTTGGCAAAGCGATAACTTGTTTTGAAAATATACTGGCGTTGCCTGGGATTTACATCAAAACGGTGCCTTTATTTTGCGCTGATCCTGAATTGTAACAATAAGGGATGTGCAGTGCATACAAGCAACAAAAGCTGTGCATTACTAAAAATTCTGAAACCAGTACCAGTAGAAACTTTAATTGATTAGTTCTAAAAATTACCACGACAACCCACCGCTGCAGCCATAGTTATGTTATCGACATGCTACAATACGTCGATTGTAGCTATTCACATTACTCTGTTCTATTTTTAAGCTAGTGAATTACTCAAGTCATTCAATTGGCTATTTAACGAATTGAAAATTCCTTTCGGTTGATCTGTTTTGTATGGAGTTATTACTTATGCCGTTTTTAACATAATAACATTAGAAATGCTTACAACTGCGTGCAGATCATTGAAATGTCTACTTCCTCTTTTACTAATTCGCATATTTTACTATCTTACTGTTTTTAACGTATTGAATTTATGGTTGTTCTTTGAGTTCGAGGTGCATTTGGTGCATGAATTTGTTTTTGACTTGGGAAAAACTATGGGAATTATTAGGATTTTCAAACAATAAAATAATCATGTTCAATCCATAAAAAGTGTTCTTAAAAACATCCATACATATTATAAATTGATTTTTATATGGGTAAGAAGGTATTATTTTACGTTGAAACTAAAACATACACTTGAAAATTCCAAGTAAATACATGGTTGGATCGTATAAATGACGGATTCATTTTGTCTAAAGACGTTGGTTAGACGAAAGTTTATAATCCTATGTACAACATATATTGTAATACATATATTATATATGATTGTATAATATAATTGGTAACAGCATAACCTAAATCTATACTTAGTGCACGCCACTAGTAACAATGTATGCAATATTTCATCCAGATGAGATCACTGTGTTTTCCTCAAAGTCCTCTTCCATCATTGTCTGTTTATCCACTGCTGGTTAAAAACCTTCCCATGATTATCATTATTTTCGGTACTCCGCCAGTTTTTGCCGTGTCACGTTGTTCGCTCACAATTCTTCAATTCTACGTCTGGAAAAATGCATATATTGAAATTTTTTTTTGGTAAATTTATGTCTTTTTATTGCAAATAACACCTATTAATAAAACAAAACTGAAATGAATTCTCTTAACCTAACCTACCCATTATAAAAAATTGTAAAAATGTGTACGGAACAGCTTGCAACATATGAAAAACAATACTTTCTATATCGAAACATCCAAAAAAGTAAATGTGTGATTACAATCACATTTATCAAAAATATATTCGGCACACAATCTTCCTGTTGTAAAATTGTGGGCGCGAACAATTGTGACTGGGAACAATTGTGGCCGGGAACGTTATTCGAACACACGTCTAGAATTTGACCATTCTCTTCTAATTCGATTGTGTTTCGTAGATAGCGATTCAAGAATGTAAATTTTTAAAAAAGTCGCGGCACGCGCTAGTATGTACACTTGCACGTAATTGTACCCGTAGCGAAAATAATACGGCGATAGGTCAACTAAAATAGTGTGTAACGCAAATTCAGTATGAATTGTAAATACATACTAATTTAATGTATTAATTATAAATATATACATATAAAATCAATTTTGTCGAAAAATTTGTATTTAAAACATCACAGACCGTCTGTTCTGAATAATTACAACTTCACAATAAGAATGTGTTCTTCTTAATATAATAATTTTTTGCAGGCTGAGCATGCAGTCTTCCCACGCATTCGCCAAGGATACTATTTTTTTTGGCTTTTATCATTCTTTCGACAGTTTCCTTAAAATATATTTGTGATCGTAGTGGATAGTAATATGGCTTAGGGCGCCCATTGAGATAAACGTTTGCCTTCATAAACCCTTATTATCACGTATGTCTATATATTAGCACGTCGCTGGACGATGTTTCACCTAAACGTATCCCTTAAATATCGTATGTAGTACTATTTTGTTTACAATTTTTATTTATATTAATTTTAATTAATCAATTTACAAAATTGCAATACATGACTGGTTGCCGACTGCTGAACTAGGTAGGTGCCTAGTTTTGTAGTCGATTTAGTGGCAGCTTCCAAACTATATATTTTATGCGTAAGATGAAAGCCGAAAGTCACAAAATTCATACAGTTAGAGAGACTTCGATGGCTAGGTAGTATAGATACGCGCATAACTCTCGAAATGGCTGCTAAATAATACATCTGAAGGAAAACGAGTAAATTGACCCAAAACTGAGGTAGAAAAATAATATAAATAAAGATCTATTCATTCTTCACGTCAGTAATTGGCATGTAGTGGAGACCGGTAGAGATGAATTCTTGAAAAGACCAGGACTACAACCATGACGGGTTGTAGAAATGGTGATGTGTATTATTTGTTTATTAAATTTTCATAAAAGAAATCTTTTAAATTGGTGGTATTGGTATTGACGTCATTGCTGACGGCGTAACCTATAGTACTGGTCGGTTTGTATTATAGATATACGATACTATCGTATTCTACTTCCACCCATACATAGGCAGTTTGGTAAACGTGTAATCGCGTCATTTATCACCGGCTTCCGACAAAGGTCCGCCGCTGAAATACCTTCCCTTTCATGCTTTGACTTTCGGCCCTTCTAAAGGGCTCACTGTGTATGTAGGTCACCGGGCGTGTAGCTGTGCGCCCATCTGTATTTGTCCTTTTTCGATAAAGCGCTGTGTCGTATTCAGTAAGTACCCCTTCCCGGGTGCATTAATAAATTACCTTTCGACTCTACTATTTATTTTATAAAGAACCTCTACCAGCAGAAAAACCCACGAAGAATTCCCAGCTTTCTCTCAACAGTCGTGAATCGTATTAATCCGAGTGAGGATTACTCCCTTAAAATTCTTACATGTCCATTGTAAAAGACGCACCCAACGCAAAGATCAGTGGGTTAGATGCATAATTAATATTTCTTATGATACATATCTTTCCTTGTTAATTGAACCGAAATGTATATTTTACCAGAAAAATTATAAGGACATATAATTTCTTCCAAAGAAACTCGGTTACTACCGGGACTTGAATCTCAAATATTTCTATCGCCGGTAGATTGCTTTAATAAATAAGTTATATCAGCGTCAACATGACGAAAAGATTCAATATTTTATATGCATATATATGAGATGCAACGAATTTTACAGACATGATAACTCTAGTCGAATTGCGATCAGATTTTTCTGAAAAATGTATCCAGCACGATCCGCCATCTTGTTTCAAAATGGCGGCTGTTCAACAATTAAAAAAGAATTGTACCTTAGTAAATATTTATTCAAGAGTAAAATGTTATTCGAGAGAAATAGTAGTATAGTACCTATCTATTGAGTACTATAAAACGGGAAATACTCGCAGACGAAATCCACCTGATTTTTGTTTCCAGTGCCGAAGGAGATTTTTTTGCATTGCTGCATTTCCCAATACTTATTATAGAATGTCTCATCACTTACTTCTTACTAGTTTTACCATTTCAAACTACTTTCGTGACATTTTAAGTCAGTGTACTAATTACCGATTCGAAAGCTGACACCGTATCGCGTCCGCGCGGCGCTGTCGTGGTCGCCGGGCTCCGTGTCCAGTAACTGCGTCATATAATATTTAGGTACACGTATGTTGCACAGCACGGAGGATGTAGGTGTCACGTTGTATACTGTCGAGTACAAAAGATGACCTTTCGGCACACATTCTAGCTCGGCCATTATTGAGTTACATTGACTCCCTTTGCCCTGTGACATTATAATGATTGGTTCGTATTGTATTTTAATTTCACGAATACGGTATTTGTTGTGATATTTATACAATCAATATATGTATATTGTGAAATAAAAGACAAGTACACAACATGAATGAAAATCATTAATACAATAAAAACATGTCATAACTACCTCACAGATTTGGTTAGATCAGGAATCACCCAATTGCAACTCATTTGTAGCCGATTATAATTATACAACGATTTACCACAACAGACAAGGTAATTGAACATTGACAGATTTATAAAGAAGTGACAAACATAAATATTATAAATAGAAATAACTGTTAAAATTACTGTATGGTTTTCAATGATAACTGTTAACGATTGTGGTTATAGTCTGTCTTTACTGAAGTTTGTTCAGGATAGTACTTCAACATGAACCAGCCGACAGAATCTTAAAAGTGAGTAGAAAGAGCAGATAAGGTGTAAAAGCACATAGTTGGCAAAGAAAACAATATTTAGCCATTGTGGGTCTGTAATCATTTCTTCTTTGTACATAAATTTAAAGGGAATTGTTGTATTACGCGGGAGTGAAGCGACGATTTCCTTTGAAATACGAATTAGGTGTGCAAGTGACCTTTTTGTTCAAAGATACATTTTTCAAATTGTGTTTTCATTTTTACTGTCATTCACAATTAGAATGTGTTTATAGATTTTATAACTTCGTATTGTTTATGACTTTATGACTATTGTACTTACTTTTAATTGAAATTTGTAAATATAAAAGCAGGTACACAGGTTTTTTTTACAATGGGCTCGTCAATGGTAATTTTCAGCTCCCGGTTAACTTGCGTTAATCTTCTTTCTCTTGACTCGCCACGTTTAATCTATATAATAGCAAGTTTTTTAAACGACAATGGTATTGACTTGTAATATAGTATTTCCTATTCTATAATATTATTATACTTTTTTCTATAAAACAAAGTTTTTAACTTAATGGCACAAATCACTCTTGAAGGGTGGATTGCCTTATTTAAAAGAAGAAGTAAAAACAGGTACTGTACCAAATAAATGAATAATACAAACATTTATGACAACGTAGAATATTGAAAATTCGTTAATAGTGATTACTTTCCGGCATCCATCTTTTAGAATTGAATTAGCTTTTTGAAAATCATTTTGTTTGGGACTTATATTTATATATGATATGTCATTCCTTCCCTCCCCCGCCGCTAGCGAGCGGTCAGTCGATCGGCGACCTTGAATAGGAACGGTTAAACGCTGGTATCAACCTCAAAGGCTCCGTGAGTCTATTTGATGGAATAGTGATATAACTCCATACAGTCCACTGCATCCGGAGGGGATTGAGAGACTCAGGAGAAGCGGAGTCCCTTTTTCCTGTTCTGTGTTTCTGGCACCTAAGGTCCGATTCCACCACACTTAATTATTTAAAGTGGAAGCTTAAACTGAACCCGTCCTATTACCTATTACAATCTAACCATCAAATCTTATATATTTATTTAAAGCTTAAACAACCGTTCTAGGACGGACTATCAACATTCTAGAGCGACCCTTATAAATTTCATTCATCCCCAAATGATTATAGAATTTCAATCGCCCGTAACTGTCAAAATAGGAAATAATCCAATAAAAGCTTTAATAACGTAGTCAAAGGGTCATTCGAACCCCAAAATCAGCATCCCTGCCCCGGATGAGGGGCGTCGGGCGGTCTAATACAGCCTTCATTATTATTATTATTATTGGTCTCGATACCCTTTCGCTTATAATTTATTGGAGCGTTGAAGTGAAATATCGCAGGTGTGGCGTGAGAGGTCCGTAATCAGATTAGCGGTCGCGGGTGCTTTCAAAAATCGTGTCATTCCGGCGGCAAATCACGTTCACCCTCAGGAGGCTGCGGGGTGTTTTCCGAAAGGCCCATATTTTATTTCGCGTCGCGTGATTAAAAAATGATGAGCAGGGGATGAATTGAATTTTGATTCTATTTTGTTTTGCCATTGGATTACTCTGCGGACTTTTATTATGATTTATTCTGGCGGGGATCGCGTGTGAGAATTGAGCTGTGACGTACTGTGACTGTGTACATACTTATGGCGATATTATGTTTATTCATTTGTGTAAACGTACATTGTACCATTTAAAAGAGAAAATCAACAAATGAACAAACTTTTTATAATATTTTTATATGCAGGTAGTAACCACTATAATATTTTTATATTTCATACAACAGTATGATGTCTGCGTACTTTTAAAGTCTTTTATTTTACAATATTTTAGTAATTCTTCATAATATATCTATATGTAACCAGGGAACTTTAAATGCGATTTTAGAGAAGATGGTAAAGCCTGGTAAAATGGACGGAAGTAACCACAAATAAGAAATCTTTGAAAAAAAATGGACAATTATAAATACATATCATACTACTGAAAATAAATTGAACAAATGTATCGAACACATTATGAGGTGCATCAGCTATCTATAATTTAGTATTATGAGCATTTAATGAAAAGTAATATTTGCAAAATTTTATTTCACTGAAATTATGAAACCGATGTTGCTTACTATTTTTCGTACAGTTAAAAATAGAAACATGAGTATAAGAAAAAATGCAATTATTTTTTTTCTCAACGAAAACACTAAAATCATATTTTATATAATATTACTCACTGAGTTACATTAAAGTTTTTAATTTTTTTCTCAGCTTATAATTATTTAGTTTTCAAAATTTCTTCAAAGTGTATTTATTCTCCGAGCATTTTCCTTTGACGGTTCAAAGATGCATACTTTCTTTTGGTTAAACTCTGCATATTTTGCAGCGTTTCATTTTCTTTTTATGTATTAATACACTTTACACTTTTCTACATTTTTGATACAGCAAGATATTAAATCATAAAAGGTCTTTGAAAAATATATATTCTATAGGGTAGTCATATATATATATTATATATATAGCCTGCTCGCCTTACTTTGTATGATGTCTCCGTCACTCCTGCAGTCGCCGCCGAGAATCACACAAACGGCACGCGGATGGGCCGATCTCCGCTTACAATTGAAAACGGCGATAACACAACTTCACCCGCGGCACACAAAAAACAAATATCACTGTGCACACAAATCACAGGATCACAAACAATATAGTGCCGGTGCACTGGAACTGAAAGGTCCACACCGCGAATGCTATCGCGATATCGAGATCGAACAAATATCTGTCTAGTTGACGTCCGCTGACGTTAAGGTCATTCTATTCACACTGACGAGCATTAAGGAAAAGGTCATGGGTGTGAATTTGGATGCGGAAAGGTGTCAATATGCGGCTGATTCGCAAGACGCCCCAAAAATGTGTTTTATGAATCCGGAACATTCTATATGTATTGAATAAACCACATTGAAAATAATTATATACCTGCATGTCTCCCGATAATACTTTTATACGTACACAAATATTATTGCAATCTGAAGGATACGAGCGTTGTTTAATAGAGGACCTGTCTGGATTGGTACAATATGGTGTGAACACGTGTGAAAATAGTAATGTAGTATAATTATTATTTTATAAGACTTTATTTACGGTGTCACACGCGTATAACATGTCTCACAAATGTCTTGTCAGGATGTTTGTTTCTATGTAAAAGTTTATGTGAATGTATGTATGTTTGTATATTTTTTTATTTAGTTGTAAAAAATTTACATCTAGTATACAACACTTTATAAAACGTAATGCAAAATTAAATTACAAAGAGAGTATAAATACAAAAGAAAATATACACGTGAAATGATCAGTTATTAAACTTTGATTCTATATATTCTACACTTAACCTACGAAATGTAGCAAGACTAGTTGATTCCTCCACATTTTGCTGACGATTCATTGAACAATTTGAAACCTTTATAGTATAAACTATTTTGTGTTCCTGCCAGAATGTATGTGCGAGGTAGACTTAGTAAAACGTGAAACAAATTAATGTAAAGAATAATAATTTTTGTTTGTTTAAAGTATCATCGCAACATAAAACAAACATATTGACATTTGTCCGTGCCGCGTGGCATCATAAATTAAACAAATTCTGCTGTCAGTTCTATCACGCGGCATACGGTTTTCTTGTTAAACAAAATTAATTTGTTATTGTACTAACGTTCGTTTTTTAAATAATTTACTAACTTATTATCATGCCATTTCCTCGCCATCCTCTTCTGTCATGACATCCGACTCTCGCTTTGTCCATATTCATACACATAGGTGAGGTTATAAAATAATATCAATTTCCTGAAATTATTAACGGATTATTTCTAGTAGCTTTCTTATTTTTAATAAAAATAAGCGGTTATCACGAATTGCGAACAGGAATATCAAAATTTATCAATCTCAGTAATTCAAAACAGTCAATATTGTTGTGCAGTTCGTTATATAGAAGCAGTTAATTGTTAGTCAACTTTATACCAATTTATAATCGCATACATTCAGGGTTAGACATTTTTCATGAAGTTTATAAGAAGCCTCCTAACTTGTTTCGTAATAATTAAATTTTAATTAGTTGTTTTGCGCGCTGTGAATTTTTCTTCTGATTAGTTAATTTACTCTTCAGATAACACTTCCTTTCCACTCATGATTCGAAGGGTTGGAAGGGTTGCAAACCGCCAGGATTGCGGTTAGGATCCCGTGCAATTGGCGGTGTTTTTAGCCCCGACGCAAGTCGACTTCCGTTTTGAACCGCTCCACGATGGGAAATCTTCGCGGTAATCTCTCAACACCGCTTCCTCTTCCTGAAGTTCTTCTGCTGTTTTCCGAGAATTTTGGGCTTATCACACGCTCGCACGGTTAGCCGCCCTGATGAAATACGGCCCCAACGCTATCCAGCCGCCCCGCATGCCTCGCACCACACCATCACCACCAGTGGCGGATGCCTCTTGCAAATAGGGTAATTGCATTCGCCACGAATATCATTTAAAACACAGGTACTTTGTGTTGTTATTTAAGTATGTTAATTCTCGATATTGGACTAAAATGTTGGCTAAGCCAATGTGGAATTGGATGGGTAAAAGGATAAAAAACATTTTAGTGCTATTTTAAATGCGACTATAACGAAAATAGAGCGATTCCGACTAAATTTATGCAGCGAATAAAACTATATATTTTAATACGGATTGAGAGTTTGGGAAAACCAGAGTTTTTTGTACTCGTCGGGTCCGAGTCCGAGACCGGGCCCAATTTCATGTATTTTTCCCTATAATATCTCATTAATGAAACAAGTGCATACTCAGTAAAATATTTATGTTGATACATATACACTATGCAATTCTATTAAGTGTTAAATAATAACTATTCATTTAATATTAAATTTAAAAATTATTTAAACATATTTACAAAAAAATTCTAACTTATTTACAATAATAATTACATTTCTAATGATGACGTATTTATCGTCCTAGACGAACGACGAAAATTTGAAGCAAGAATGATTTTAGAAGTATCTATAAAAAATACGTTTTTTTTATACATATGAACAGTTTTTTTTTATTTATTCAAAAAGTAAAATTTTAATAAGACCAATGCATTCTAAGATGTTTCAACAGAAAAGGTTTTGTCTGCATTGGCCTACGTATTGTTGTTCAAAATCTCACTAGGATTCAATTATTTACTAATTTCGTGCGTTCATAATAGGAAATTCTTGTATGAAAAAAAAGAAATGGATGTAAATACATTTTTATTTCTAAAAAAATGGCCATTTTTTTTGATACTATCATCTCAAAAACGCGTGTAATGCTCTCGTACAGTCCGGGTATCGCTGGAAAAATGTTGCGTTCGTCCAAATATCGTTTTATTATTTGATCGATGTGTGTGTTTATTTGGCTTATTCAATTGTATCAACTGCATATGTGAAAATAAAATATTTGTTTTTTTATTCTACTCGTTTAATTTACTTGTGATGCGTTTCGCCTTGTAAGGGCATTATCGATCTACCTCAACATCTTGTATTTATATTTATAGTGAAGGACAGCTATACAATTTTATTTATATGTGATAAAAAAGGACAACATTATTCATTCTGTGGATTTCTACAAGTTGTTGAGTTAAATTGTTAGATTGATAATGCGCTAACAAAACGAAACGCGTCTCAAGTAATTTAAAGAAATAGAATAAAAAAACAAGAGTTTTATTTTCATAAATGTAATTATGGAGTTCTACAAACTTACCTCGGAAACAGTAAATATGTATCAACTGCTTTTGTTTGTTCTCTTATCGACATGTTTCTTTTCCTGTTTCTTTGAGTTATGCCCAACATACATCTCTCGATGCCTCTCTGGGTTGCTTTGAGCTTTTAAACATCTCTTTTATTGAGAGTTCATGTTTTACACTGGAATGAACATTTGCTTTTTAGACACAATTACAAGATCTCTTTTGACAATCATATTCAAATGCACCCTAGCCCAGCTTTGTTCTGCCTCCTGATATGAAAATTTGTTGTCATAGGTAAGATATATTTAATATCAGCTTTTATTTTTATGTTCATTTTTTCATCGAATACTCCATATTTTTTATTGTGAATAGAATTACGTTATTAAATTGTATCTAATTACGCAATTGTTAAACTACGCCAACTTTTCAATAACTATTAACATAAATTGTATATATTACATCCCATTTCCCTCCGCTCCTTACCCTTTCCACTTTGTATGTTCAGTTTAAAAACACTTTTGTTTATCAGTTTTTTTTTTAATATAAATTATTTTTTAGTTTATTTTAATGTAAAAGTCTTTTTGTTTGTCAGCTCGTTTGAGTGTACTATTTTTTAGTTTATTATGTACTATATATTTCATTCCGAAGAAACTTCACTGGTGTTATTTTTATATATTATGTTATTATCAGTTATTGTTGTGCTGTTTGTTTTTCTAAAAATAAAAAATAAAAATCATAACGGTTTAGCCCGCCAGAGAAAAGCAAAAGCCGCCGACACTGCAAGCTTCACACATTATCTGGCTGTGCTTGCTCAAGATGTAATCTTGGCACCCGCTTCAATCTTGATCGGTAATCTGAACGTTGCGAGCATTTTCAGTTGTATGTATATATAAATTGAAATCTTGTAATTAAATTTTAAAATGAATTTTTTTTTTCTATTAATGCTCTGGCTGTAAATATTCTTTACTGATGAACGATGAATCGTCAACTACCTCGCTTTACAAAGTGTGTCATATTTTAAGGAACAATACACAATAAATAAACAAAAGATTTTTTTAAAGAGAATACATTATTATTGTGAAGTTGCCGCCGTTTTTTTTTAATATAGTCCTGTGATATTTTAAATACAAATGAAATGTATTGTATGCAGATAAAATCAATTTATCAAAAAATTGGAATAGCAGATGTATCTATTTGAAAGTGAAACATATAGGTTCGAAAATTTATCATTAATATATTATACTATGTTGAGATGGTATAATGATCAGCGCATTTCCCCTTATATAGGAAGGGTTACTGGTTCGAATCCCGATGGCAACAAAATATTTTTTCGATAAATTGATTTTTTCTGTATATCTTTCTAATTGATACATTTAATTTGTATTAAATGAAATATACTTCTTTTTAATTTACTCAAAACAAAAGGACACTATCTGAATGTGAAATTAATTTCAAACGATATTTGAAAGAACTAAAATAAAATACATACTACGTTTTACTCAAGATTGGTATGTAGTACTAGTATCAGTATAAGTGTTAGTCCAGCGGTAAGATAGCGTCGTCTCGGGAGACCAGCAAAATTAGTCATATTTTCACATCAATGAAAATATGTCAATCTGTACAGAACATATTGACGCGTGACGTGTACGCTTCTACATATTTTTTAAAGTATCTTCAAAAGTTGTCGCGTAAAATTTACAACCATTTCGGGTAGGATCGTGTGTTTCAAGATCGCGAGGAGCACACCTGACTGCAGGTGAAAATGTAATTTTCAATATTTTATAGTCTTGACGTGTGCGGATAGATAAATTACGCATTTTAGTGAAAACCAGACGAAAATCCAGCCAATATCGACCAAGTTGCAAAGTATTCAAAATACTTTTTTTTTTACATCGCCCCCTCGCCCCAGTCGCATGATCACGAACGTAATTTTAGCAAATATAGGCAAATATACTAGCCATCATTTTTATTTGTTAATCGCGTGGAATCACGTAAAATAATTGATGTGTAAGAAGACCGGAGCAAAATATATATAAGTCATGTCTAGTTAAGTAAGATATTTTGCCATAAAAACCTTGTCTACAGTATAAAATAAATTTATAAGGATCTTTTATATACTTAATGTTAATCGTACAATTTATGTAAAGCTACC
This sequence comes from Eubasilissa regina, assembly GCA_022840565.1. Lineage (NCBI taxonomy): Eukaryota > Metazoa > Arthropoda > Insecta > Trichoptera > Phryganeidae > Eubasilissa > Eubasilissa regina. The sequence continues at coordinate 3,992,395 of JAINEB010000020.1, forward strand.
AGAAGATCACGGGAAATCAGCACTTGCAGGAGAGCATTTCAGTTACCACAAATATTTCCCTATTATAATTACAAATTGGCTTAATAAAATAAATGTAAAAATGTGGCGTCTGGAGGGCCACGCCCCCCGTAAGTTATCTTGGTGTATATATAGGGGCACATTGGCTCAGAGGTTATATTTAAAAAAATATAAAGATTCTTCAAAATACGCCTCTGTTACAATCTTCGCCATCTTCTTTAATTCTTCTACCAAGATAAACAAGTGTCGAGTTCCTGGGCTTCTGGTACTTACAGATTTATCTGTAAAGAGAATAAAACTTGACCAGTCCAGGTCGCTACCAGCTTCCGAGAGTTCTTTTTTTTCCTTTTGTTACAACTGCTGTTTCTCGTACCCCAGGAAGAAATATTAAACATAGATGCATATATGGAGTACACGTCACGTTAATCTTTTAAATATTTTTTGAAATAAAATATGCGATTTCGCCATGATAAGTAGTATTATACTAATATCCCAAGGATTAAGTCTCAGACCACTTTGTCAATAACAAGCGTCTTACCGCTAAAGTAAAGAAGTATGTCTGCTATTAAAATATTGGTATTGATGACTTCAATGCAAATGATTCACGAACATAAACCATCACAGCAAACTGAGATAATGTAGAACTATAAACAGTTAATGTGTAAAGCGCCCCTGAGGTGATATTTTTAACGAAAATGGCGCTATAAAAATTATCCATCCAATATTATTATTATTAACAAGAAAACTACAAATTAAATAAATCAATTTGAAAAAGTGTAACATGTAGGTTCGACAATTTGTCGTCAAAATTACTTACGCTGTAGTATAGTTGGTAATGCACCTTCCCCAGATTGGAAAAAGAGATCCAGGTTCGAATCCCGGTAGCGCAAAAACAATATTTTCCGACAAAATTGCTTTTATATGTATATATTTATAATTAATACATTAAATTAGTATTTAATTCAAAATTACCTATTTGTTTGTTACTGTACTGTGCGTAGGAGTGGTCGAATATTGAATGAACAATTAAATTATTTTAAGTATGAAATTAAAAATATACTTGTGCCGAGGGTTAAACCATTGCAATTAATGGCATCACTCATACTTGTTCCATTCCCGTCCCTCGCGAGCGTTTTACCATAAATTACGAAGTTTTCAAGTGTCGTGTTTCCTGGATGCAAATCTCCCTAAACAGCCCTTAAGCCCTCCTCGCGGGAGTGTCTGCGCATACAGATCGCCGCTCGCCCTCACGAGGACTCTTCCTTTGTGATGCCGCGTTACCTCCTGGTCCACTGAGGATTATTTCTCCTGGTCATTTAACCTTCGTTAGTTTGCATTACTTATTAACAGTGTGTAGTCTATTTAATAATTTGCATAAAGTTATATACAACGCGTTACATCACTTTTGCTATAATTGTGCTATTTAGTTAATATAGGTACGTTCATAGATCAAGTTTTCTAATAGTACCACGGCAGTTTGATAAGTAGCCGTATTTAACAACCGATGACGCCACTGACGCAAAATCTGTATACCATTGTTTAACGCCGTCTTTCGAACGACGCCTGTCAAAGTTTTATCGATCGAAAACATATTTATCGAGTAGTTTTGTTTTGATAGCTGTTAAAGTGGGCAAGTTTGTTTGTTTGTAACCGTGGAAAAATAGCAATATCGGTCAGTGATTCGAATCCTGTTTTTGGATGGAAAGAAGTAAAGTTGCATGCCGTTAATAAAGACCGTACACCTTCGATGAATACCATTAGATATTAGTTTAACGAATTGATGTTCTCAATCTTCCAGGGTCCCGACTTCCAGCAAACTTTCCCCGCATTATGAAATGCAAGATTTCATTACTTCTTCGGATGTCGCATTACATGTCCGACATCTTAAAGTTTTCGGATTTTTGTTGTTTTAAATTATTATTTTTCTTTATTCATCCGAACTTTTACTTAATACTTATTGAGAAAGGACCCACCGCTTATCCAGGACCGTTTTTTCCTGTTCATCGTATCGCTTATAGATTATTGTATGGATTTTCATCTTGTATGTAAATCACTCGTAGATTCTCAGTATCTTCATTACGCATAATTTCAATTATATTTATTAAAATAAATTAAAATAAATCACTAAAATACACGTATAAAAATCTATATATCGAAAAAATATAGTTATTATTGTGATTCGAACGCGGAACGTTTTATTTCCGATAGGATTTTTAGAAACACTAAAAACTTGGTTACTTCCAACGGAAATCGGTAGAAGAAATATAGTGACATCTGCATCATAGTTTAATCGGCTGCTTTTGTTTTTTTTTTAATTGTTACGATAGTTTCGTGATAATTAAAAGTCCAAAATAAAATGTGATTTCATTAAAGTTTAATAAATGTATCAATCAGTAAATGAAGCATTCGGTTTGATATTAATATTACTATTAAAACAAGGTGAATATTGTCACGGTATTCTACGCTGTACACGACCCGTTGACCTGTTAAGCAAAATCTCGTATATCGATTATTTTAATATAATCATTCGATGTGAATTGTTTGAGTACTAATTGTTCATTCGATTATGAAACTCTTTCGACCACTAATCATTCGATTAGGGGCGTATCTCCCAAACGCGCATCGATAGTCACATGTGGCTAGAACACAACTCGACGACACTGGGCCATCCGATCTCACAAAGTCCTCTAAATACTCTAGTGCGTCTGTTATGTTTGTATTCCGACTGACAGCTGTCGTTCCATCGAAATCAATCCTGTGTGTTCTTTTACCGATTATTTATTAACCGAAACTTTCCAAATATGTCGAAACTTTCGCGAGAATATATCGCGATCCTATTCAGTGTTTTGTTCGGCACCATTTATCATCTGAATCTGTATACGTTGTTTGTTTTAGAGTGCTTACTCGAGTACTGTTTCCGTACGACACATCACGTCGCCATTGTTTGTCTTTCTTCAAATATGTATACAACGAATTGTGGTAAATTTTTATTTACCTGCTATTTGGGGTGAATATTTATGAGCGAGAAGGAGTAGAAGTGTGGACGCGATCCGTGAGGGACGTCAGAGAGGTATCGACAGTTATAATTTAATCGTAGGCGGGCAGTGTTACAGACATATCTAATTTATTTCTCGTCGTTAATAATATATAAGATCACATTATTATTGAATATTTATCTATTTTGGGACGAAATGTTGCACGTGACATTTGACGATATTGTATCTTACCTCTATCTTAAAGATCTAGTGAGAACAGTTAGTGGTTATGTGTAAACATCACTAGCGCGTGTTTGTTTATAGTTCACTGTGAAGGAAGATATGAAATTACAATATTTATTTTATTTTTTCTACATTTTAAAATTTATTTTGTTATGAAATCGGTTACTGGGCATTGTATTTTGAGTCAAAAAAGTGTAAAAACGTACGTTTGGTGATTATGGCTAAATAAATACCTACTGAATTATATATATTTGCGTACATACGACGTTTGGTTATATCTTCTTCACATACTTTTTAAAGATTACTTTAGTACGATATTTTATAGAATGGTTAATGAAGGGGGGAGGGATAGAGGTTGGGTGTGCAAGCTAAGCTATTTACATGTCAAACATTAATTTATTATTAAGAGATTAATTTCATATTCATAAATAAATTAAACGTTGCTCTCATTCGATCAGATCTTTATTTATATTATTCAACTGAGAACATAATTAATATGATTCAGTTTTTATATACCAATTAAATATTACAACCCCTGTAGGTAGGCGCATTTGAAATAAAACACAATTTTTAATTGAACTTTTATTTTACACGGGGGAAAGCGTTTAAATGTAACATAGTTTTACGTTTTTAATGAATACATATTTTTATTGTTATGTTGCAATTTCAGAACGTGGTTCTGTGATATATATATCAAATTTAATGAATCAATTAGCAAAATATACAGAAAAAAATCCGTATCCCGGTAACAACAAAATATTTATTCGATACATACATTTTTTCTGTACATTTTTCTAATTGATTTATTTAATTTGTTTTACAGTCATAAGTAATATATTAATTTAAATTCTAAAAAAAACTCTTGTCACATCATTTTCTTTTTAGTTTCTGCGATTTTGAGTTTGCCATTTTGGGTAGTTTTCGAAATAAATTGAGAAGGGTCTCCGATCATGACCAGAAGACATCGAATCTACCTTTCGTTATAAATATGTATACATACATATATGGGATAAAATGAATTTTGTGGATAAGATAATAAACTTTTCTGAATTTTTTTTCTTAGTATTTCGACTTAGTATGTCATTACAGTCAGCCTGATCCCCGTCATCTTGTTTCAAAATGGCTGCTGTGTAAAACAAAATTAAATTAGTAAAGCCGTTAATATTATTCTAGAGAAAAATGTTAAATATATTACAGTATACACAGGGCAGGCGCGTGCAGTCAGTACATTGAAATAAGCTGTGTTATATATTTTGGGAATCAAAGAGAAATTAAATATAATATTTATCTGTCAGACTATATATTAAATATGATATATTAAAATCTGAATAAAATTATAACAATTGTGATAAGTATAAATATAAATTTTATTTAGATTTATTTCGCTTATTTCGAAGTAGGTTGCACGCCGCTGGCATAGGGTACTATAAAACGGAAATATTCTTTCCTTGAACACACACACACACAGAAAAATCTATCTAGTTATTGCGGTTAATGCCTGAAAGTATTTTTTATTATAACAATACTGTCACAATTACACACATTATTGTCATTACACAATCGTTGCCGTGTTGATTTTCTGAATTGCTGCAATATTAATATATTCAAAGGTTATATTAATACTATTATCTTCATCGCATTGGATGAAATATACCTGATTATTGTGGCCAATGTCATAAAGAATTTGTGATTGTAACAATACTGTCACGATGCACTCTGTCATCACAGAATTGTTGCCGTGTGGATTTTCTGAATTGCTGCAATATTTACGTTTTCAGAGGTTATACAAATTTATATTGGAAGAAATAAGAAGCGAGCATTCTCAGTTCGTCCGTTTATATCTGAGCGAAATGCTTTCTCGCACATATATATTTGATTGCGTTCCCTCGCTGCCAAAATATGGCGAACGTAGTATCGCCGCTGTACTGTCGGCGATTCCCGGGGGCCTCGGTACATTGCGCCGTACGGATTCTGCAGTCTGTTCGCCACTTCTCGGCACGTACGTAATCGTTATTTGCCATCCACTTCATGGTGTCTTTAGTTATTCCAATATCGCAATCGTCCCCCGGAGGACAAGCCGCCGCTACAAGTGCCACTTGCTTATAATGGGAATGTCTTTCGAGGAGTGTGCCGTTAACAAATAATGTTAATGCCCCCCGAGTTCTGATCCTTCACATTTTTCAACAGCAAACGACTACTGTTTCTTCGTTTAAGATTGTATATACAGGGTGGAACGGACGTGTGCGCATTACAATTCGTTAATTCATTCCTGAACCAAAATTGTGATCCCGGGCTATTTTATCGAATGGGTTTTAAAGTTCAGATAAATGTAAAAACATGAAAACTATTAATACGTACATTAAAACAAATATTTTGTTCTTAAGAACAAATTATTTGTGCAATAAAATAATATAAATTTAGCATAGTTACATTAGGTTTGTTTATTTAATGTTCATTTTTTATTATTGTAATGCACCAATAATTCGTTTTGTTTAATAAAGTATTTATTTTAATGCACTTTTGAATCGTACCCAAAAATTACTCATGTTACACTTATTAAAAATGACCAGAAATACCAAATCAAATAAATGTAAAATATTTTTATTTGTTATCTTCGTTTTGTTAACCACTGAATTGAGTTTAAATACATCTACCGGTTTCGAAAAATACCATTTTCTAAAGGATGTCATTACTAACCATTAATATTAATCATTAATATTGTTAATTTTAAAAGTATTGAATGTGAAATACTTATATTTAACCTTTTAAATGCCATGAGCGCGCTAACACACTAAACTCTTTGTATGTTACTCTAAACTATGAACGTGTTAACACGCACTTTTTGATTTTGCAAACTTTCAGGAATTAAAGTCATATTTTTAAATCATTTTGCCATCACAAGTCCCACCTTTTGATAGATAAGCCAAGACCCTTAAAGCCTAGTCTTACCCTATGTGGTGAATTCCATTTCAAATTGAGTTTAGTTGGCAGTTAAAAGGTTAAATAAGAAAGTAAGGAATTTTTGAACAAAAAAATCGCGCTAATAATAATGCAATTTTCACAAATAATAATTTAAAACTTAAATCCTCTTCTTGGGTGACATGAATATGGCTGATCAAAACTAAAAATATTGTTTTTTTTTTACTACATTTGAAGGCGCTTAGAGTTCTTCGCCGCTGACATTTTAACTTACCATCACGCCGTTATCACGCGAGGGTAGGCAGAGAGGATAGAGCGTTACACTCTTCTGTCCTGACATACAATTCTCGCTCCATCCACATTAATACACCTTCTCATACAAGCTCGTGGATTATTGGGGCTTCTAATTATTAGTAACTTAAAATAGTAAATAATACATATTAAATAAATCAATTAGAAAGTTATATAGAAAAAAGTCCATATAGTTTTCTAATTGATTTATTTTATTTGTATTGCAAATATTATAGAATTATGTTCAGAAATTGCAACTTCGTAACTATATTGCTTTCACTTCTTCAATTACTTTGTGGGAACATATTATATAAATAATAAGAAAAATATTTTGTTTAAAACCACTATTAATTCATTATTCAACATGTTTCGATATCTTCTTCAGGAAAAAATGTCTACTAAAATTACAAATGCAAGCATAGATAAAACAAAACTATAAAAGTATAAGTGGTGGGTAACTAATTAAGAACTACTGTGAAAACTCATTTAAAAAGTGACTATTTGCAAAAAGGATTTGGTTATTTATAATATTTAATTAGCTAATCAATACAACAAGGCATACGAATTTTTTGGTTGTATATTTAATTTTTCTAAATATTTCTACGATCGTTTCTGCTGTCATTACATATATTAGTACATTATCAACTGACACTGTTGAAAATACAAATAGTTAAATGTCATTATTATCATACATTAATATTGGGAAAAAACGACACTTTATATGTTTAACTATCATTAACACAACATATTACATATACAATATCTACTATACCTAAATCTAATTTACATTTAAGCGAATAATAATCAAAAAATAATAATTAGCTATTAACATTTTTTCATATTTCTAAAATTTCAAATTTATCTAACTCTAAACCCCTAGTATTTGTATGTAAAATTTCTCTACCCTTGTTAATATAAAAATAATGGTTTGTTTTTAAAAGGTGATTGGCGAATTCAGAATAGTTTTTGCTATTTAGATACGAGTATCTCAAGTGCCCCTTCATTCTAATATCGAAATATCTGCACGTTTTACCTATATTGAAATAATTGTAAATTTATTTGTTAATTATTAATTAATATTTTCATTAAAATAATAAATCCTTCTTTTAGAATTACTTAAATCTATGTCTTTACACATATTGTATCCGTTATCGATTCGCTACTTTTTAAATTTAGTTTTGATATTATGTAGGTGACTTAAAAAAGATTGCGAGAGCCTGGATTATTTGATGCTTCCGTGTTAATATTGCAAAGTGAGTTCTGACATGACGATGCCATCGCATGCACTTCAATGCGTTTATCGAACACTCATTATATTCTACTCGTCTTGTAGCGGCACATGTAGGCCTTTCCATTGAGGAATTATGATGTTACCAGTGACGTCCGGTTTTTATAGACTATAGTAGTGGAATGAAGGCAAGGCATTTTGGAAAGAATATATTCATTTAATAATTTATTAACTTTAAAAAAATGTATTTGAAAACATTACAACAATTTGACATATGATTTTAGTTAGTTTTTTGTTATCTTGAAGGAAAGGATATTTTCCGAAATCAGTTGCTGAACATAATTATCTCATGGTGGTTTAAAAAACATTACTTTTAATATTGGCAAAATTAACTTTGTGGTTAAAATTCATTCTTTTTATTTGTTTATTTTTATTTTTCTCCTTTACTCTTATATTAAAATTTCGAAATTTTCGAAAAGAGCATTTGTTGAGCAAAAATAAAGTTAAATATAAATTATTAAATGTACATGTTGTAACAGACCTAGTCCACAATGTTTTATGGGTGGGTACCTGGATGTTCAAGGAATAAATGTAAATTCTGCACTATTACGGAAAATACTATTATTTGAAATTTTTACAAAATCGTGTAAAGCTTGAAGTTTACGTAGTTAGAAATAAATATTACGAAATTGTACAATTAGTAATCTATACATTTGCTTCAGGCCCTAAATCATGTAACAAAAATTAGTCTAGCTGGTCGAAATTCTATGACCTTTAATTTTTTGTATTCAATATGTAATTTGGAATCAATAAAATATTTCATTTAATCAAAATAATCGCATAATTACGATTTTTTTTAATGCTTATATTTTTGTCACAGTTGAGATTGAGGCATATATTCTTCGAACATTTTTGACTCGTTAGTCAGGTATCCACCCATAAAGTATTATGGACAACCTGTATAATGATTAACCACAATGTGTTTACGTTAGATATTTAAAACATAATATATTCATTTAATCATAATGCCATTATATTTATTATGATGTACCCGAATAACATTGTTTTGACATTACACATTAGTGGTTGAAATTCTTATCTTAAAATCTATCTTATAAAGCTCTATATTTGTTTATACATGTGTATGTTTGCTGACGATGTCATTATAGCTGCTTGTATCAACTCTATAATCCCAATAGGACCTTGGCCTCCTCAAGAATTTCCCCCAATTTCTCTCCAGTCTTGGATTTCTAAGGCAGATATGTCTTGTTTTATTTTTGTTCATAGAAATTTTTATTACATTACGGCAATTTTTCACTTCAGTTAGGCCTAATCTAGGGAAACCGCCTCACCCTTCGTAATTTCTGCGGTTTAACATAATAAAAATAGAAATATATAAACATAGCTATAAATTTAAAATAAAAATATTTAGTATTGACAGCAAAACTAAATAAATAATAATAGAAACTAATGTCCTTCCCTTTCAAACCGATCTGGTATACGAGCACTGGAACAATTCTTCCTTATGGCTTTTAAACATACCCTGGACCAAGAAGATCCTTGGAATCCAAACTCATACACGATAAGATTGATGCTGCGTCGTGGGCAGAAAATGAACAATAAGCTCCTGTCTTACAAGGCTATACTTAGTCCTACATTCACCTACGCAGCTACCGTCTGGTGCCACGCACCAAAAAATCTCATAAACCGACATCAAATTCTACAAAGCAGAGCCATCCGGACAGTTCTGGGTGCGCCAAGCTGGTCTAGAATTACATTACTTCATCACGACACAGGCACCCCCCCTAATAAGGGAGCGCGTTTTTATGCTGGGCCCCCCAACCACCCGAACCCGACCATAAACCCGCTCTCTACCTACGACATCAACATCCCTTCCCGACTCAGAAGACCCAAGATTAATTAAAAAAGATTAATTTCCTGCCCCATGTTAGCAGTAATTTTTCTCTTCTCTCGTTACCCCTAATACCACCTCTTTAACACCGCATCGGTTGCTACAAAAGATGAAGAAGCAAGAACTCAGAACTCTGTTTGACATGAGATCAGTGATCGGTTCTTTGTGGTTTCTCAGTCGTTAAAGAACTTTATTTTTGAAAAATTAATTTGCTGTAATTTGCTTTGTGTTGGACTCTAAAATGTTGTAAAGTTTGGGTACTAGATATAGGAAGTGTCTTGGTGTAAATGTAGTCTTCATATAGGGTAGTTTTGTAACGTTTTTCAAGCCGTGTAATGGAGTATCAACATATGAGGTAATAAGGTGTCATTATGATATAAATTAATTGAATATTTGAAAACATTGCCGCTCCATCATAGTTTTGGCGTTCCTAAGCTCCTGCGTCTTGTTGGTCTTATGTTCAGCAATCGACTTCGATGAAATAAAATGGCAATATATAACTAATTAATATAAATTATGTACAGTTTTGCAAAACACTTACAAAATTGTTAAAAACGTTTTGAATTTGTGTGATTACTTTTTTCAATAGTATTATTGGTGGTTGAAATCGTTTATTTTAGTGATTCAGTTTGAAAAATACACGGTAGGCAGCAGATACTCGTCTAGTCTCTTCAATAAAGCGACGTATTGATGGATGGACTGTTCGAGAAGCTTTAACAAATGAGCCAATGTTTCTAATCTTTCATCTCTTTGTTATTCGATCTCTTCCCATCGCCCGGGCCTCGAACACATCTATCTTCTGATAAATAGCTCTGCCGGCTGTCAGCGGGACCACATGTGTAATAAATGTGTCACGGTAAGTATTAGTGTGGTATTTCCGAGAAAGACTATTTTCTCGGTAGGTTTTTCTAGGAAATGTTTTCGTACTTGTGTAATTTTCTTCCGTTAATAATTATTTTCTTAACCACGAAGATTTACACATCATGTAACATTAGTTTTGACACAGAATTTTTTCTATTTCGTTAGCGTACGTTAGAGGTCTTGTACAAAAGTAGACTGGTTAAAATTTAATAACATATTGAACTATTGTTTAAAACTCTACTTGGACGGGTGCGAATAATGTATTTAGGTCAGTTTCTGTGAAAATATGCAACAATTTAAATAATTACCCACCCACAGTACGGCAGTTTTAGAATATGCACAATAAAATATTTAATGTTTCAATGAAATTTGATTCATAAATGTAATGTAATAAATATTCCTTTTAAATCTTTATAATAGGACATTGGAATATAATGCATATGAGGGTACTAATTGCAAAGTCTTTATATTTATAATTGCAAAGCCTTTATATTTTTATTTTGTGAAAAATACAAATTACAGTAGAAACTTGAAGAACAATGTATTTTAAATGTATTAATTAGAAAGATATACATATAAAATCAATTTTATCTAAAAATATTGTTATTGCGCTACCGGGATTCGAACCTGGATCTTTTTCCAAACCGGAGAAGGTGCATTATCCAACTATGCTACAGCGACATTACTTTTGACGGCAAATTTTTGAAGCTATATGTTACACTTTTCAAATGAATACACCTACCGTTCCATTATTTGAAAGCCATCTACTTTGTTTTTACAGAATCTCGAATACCTTTGAGTAAACCGAAAGCAGACGTCAGAATTAACAATTCATTTTTATAAAATTTTAGGCACATTGATACAACTTATATATTATTAAGGAGAACACATTCTTATTGTGAAGTTGTAACCAATGTTCTGAATAATTATATATACATATAAAATCAATTTTATCGAAAAATATTGTTGTTGTATAAATCTTTCTAATTAATACATTAAATTAGTATTTAAAACATCGCAGACCTAAGTTCTGAATAATTACAACTTTACAATGATAATGAGTTCTCCTTAATAGTAAAGACCTCATTTAAACTGCTCGATGGTATAATTTTATATTTAAATTTATGATATATATGGTTATTCGAAGATTTTTAAAGCTATGCTGTAATTATTTATATCGTTGAACTTGTTCAATTCAGGACGGTTGCCCAGGGTGCTCAGGGTGCCCAGGGTGCCCAGGCAGTAGCTACGCCACGGTACGCTACACCGTCTGTGTATCTAATTACACACTTTTTCTTGAAACTATGTTCGTATGAGTATATAGTGGTGCTAAATATTTGTTTATATTTATTTTTATGTTTATATAATAATCACATTGGATAGTTTTTATTTAGTGATTTACACATAGACTGTTCAGCACTATTTTTGTATTTATTATGCTTTCATGTATTTTGAGTTGCAATTTGTTTACATATATCTGACAGCAACATCTGTTCTAGTGAATTCTTTTGACAGCTTCCTATTGATAATATAAAAGTCAATGCAGGTAGAAAAATGACGACTAACCTGGTATTACGGATGCTGTTTCTTTGTTTGTTCTTCTTTTGTGCACCGTTATTGGGTCTGGATGCACCGATTAGATCTCCGCGGTGTTATTTCGATCGGCCAAAACAATTAAATACCGGAACCGATTAATAGGTCCTTATCTGGCGGAATGTTATCGTCGCTTCGAACGTGGTTTGACAGCGTTCTCCGGTCGCAAAAAACGGCCACCTTCATACTATATAAATCAATCATACCAACAATAATAAAATAGGGGTACCAATTGAAGGAATAAGAAAGTGCGTAAACAATCTCTTTGTTATATTATATATATATATATATATAATATAACAAAGATAAGAACTATGAATGATATCTGCATACGACGTCAGATAGAATAAGTACAATAATCCTGGTCAGGAATGAATGTGGTATGATGCGATTGGTTATTTATTAAAATATTTTATTTAACATGTATAAAATATGTAAGAGCTACAGAAATATGTAATACGATATCAATAATAATTGGCAATGAAGTGTATTTTTACAGGAGACTGGACAAACTTCTTAATCCTGAAGTAGGTACTGTAGGACATCCTGTACTCGACCCGTTCGTTTGCCTCCTTACAGATCCTTCAAATTACCCTCCCGGTTCCCATATTAGCTCACCAGTTCACCCTTCTGCCGCCCGTGGCGCTATAGGCAATGTGTACATAATTGTAATTGGAAAACTTTTCCCGCCATGTGTTCGTTGTCGACCAGACTCTCATTAGGATCTCATAAGTTTCACAATTTTGCCAAGACTTCTAGAAGTACTTTGTTATTTTCGGGGGTAAAACATGTCTTGGTAGGTATATTTTACCTTACATATGTGCAAATAACTTTTTTTTCTCTTTAAATTGAATTTTATCTGCCGTACAGTACGCCACTATCTGAAAGATGTGTTTTTATTATAGTCACCGTTTTCTTCTGGTGCTTTATAGTTATGTAGAAAAAATAAATCTGAGTATGCAGTCTGACGCATAGTCGTAGGTTTAAATAAGTGAATGCGGAACGTGTTAAGGAGAGGACGGTGAAGGAAGTATAAGACACGAGAGTTGAAGGTGTTATTACTGGCTAAAACTGGATCTTCTGCATCTAAAGCAAAAACAAATAAGAAGGCTTTGATTTTGGGATAACTTCGGGATGTTGTGTGGAGAAACAAGCATATTTATTAATATATTTATACGATACGGTGTACGATTAACATGTTATAAAAACAATAATATCCTTACAGACAGCCTAGTAAAGATTATTTATACAAAATTACATAAAATATTAAAACCATAAACAAGTAAAGAACATAGTGTAAATAATCCATTACATAATTGCTTCTTTATAAAAGAACTACAACCAAATATTATTATTATTATTATTGATGAGTTGAAAATAGAAAATACATATCTAAAAATAAATAAAAATAACAGTAAAAATTAACAGTTAAGATATAAAAATATGAAGAAATAGTAAAAGTAAACAAGAAATGTTCATTTTTATATAGATTATTTAACTTTGTTTTTAACCATTTAATTAGTTATTTTAATACACCGACCGGTTTCGGAAAATATCATTAATTTAATTAATTTAATTAAAAAAAAATCTAATTTCATTACCTACAAATATACTCGTAGTATTTATAGTAAAATAACCACAAATAGATAATGAAATGCACGAAATAAAGAATGGATTATATTTGAGAATATATAATACATACATTTATTATTTTTTTTATTTTTGTTTACATAGTTGATGTACAAAATAAATTATAAAATGTGAAAAATTTGAAAAAAATACAACATAATAGACCAAACAAATTTGTTGACAAGAAAAATACAAATGGATTATTGTTTTGTACATTGTCATTTTTCTGAGAAACGACAGTCTTATCAGTGTCGCTTCGCTTAGGACTTTATCGATTTTGTGCATTATTAGCCAAAAAAGCACTTTTTGGGTTTTTTTTAATTGACTGAATAGGTTAATCTGTTTCGATTTTAACCGGTTTGGAAGCCCTAGGCATGAGTAATATGCTAGGACAGAAGACTATATTGTATTCTCTCCCTGCCTATATCTAATAGTAAGATATTTTTTATAGTCCGGACTACAAGGATATCTGCAGAAGTTAGAGAACTTCGTTACGGAACCCCTGCTTATACACGGATTAGACTTTGATCTATCATGTATGTATATATATCGGATGCACCAGTCGCGTCATATTACTCATTCATAAAATAGTTAAAGTGTGTAAATGAAATATGGCGATTACTATATGTGTAGAATATCACACATCAATCGGTTAAAGCTATCTACCGACGATAGGAGCGATTTATTTAAATTTATTTTTCTACTTATAGGATTATTTTTTGTTTGATGCGGCATAATTCACATTTAATTTGTGTTTATTTAATTAAGCTTAATTGTTTTTCGCGATGCGATGTAATTTTGCTTTCATTTTATCTTGGAGAGCACTTTCTGATGGATTTTGTTTACGATCGGAACGGTTCGCAGAATTGTTTTCAGATTTTTTTCTCCAACTATGCGCGGCGACGACCGCGTAGGCGTTCTTGGGTAACATCTGCCTTGGTAAGATCCCGAATGTTTACGTATTTTGCCCGGGATTTTTAAGAGAAGTTACCAGACAAATTGAAACAATTCACAAGTCTGACTCGGTAAAGTGGGTGCGTGATTATGAAATGGGTTTTTGAAATAAAATGCGATAGTCTCATTTGCAGTAAAGATCCTCATTCCAAAGATTTTATTTAAACCAACAGTATTTTTACGTATTTTCTTATCCTAATTTATAGAAAATTTTACAGTTCAACGCCACAATCAATAAAACATATGGTATATATTACAATTCAAAATACAAACGCTCATCGCGTGCGATTACCCACCGTAGCCTGTAGATACAATACTACAATACGTTGACAATGAAATACATAAAAATGAATATTGAGAATATATCTGAACAAATTTAAATTAAAAATATGTGAAAGCATAAAATAATATATAAGATTATTACATACATGAACTTAAATATTTAGTATCAACATATACATATCTAGTACTAATATATATAAACATGTTTTCAAAAAAAAGTTTTTTTGTAGCTTAATAATAATAATAATAATAATGCGTTTATTCCAACATGATCAGGTTTTTATTATTATTGTATCTGTAGCTATTCTCTAGTCAGGGAACCAGCTTTCCATGAGGGCGGTGCTTGCACTAGAGAGATGGTCCTGATCTCCATCCGCACATTTCTATGGCGACTTGACGCGTGGATGGAATAAATTAAAAGTATAAAAATGCTTCAGATTAGCTGGAAATATAAATATATACAAGAACTACCGAAGAATAATACGTATTTATCCACTTTAATATGGATTCTTACGGAGAGAGTAATATCAGGAAACCAGACTGCAGAAATGAGCAAGAGTAATATTATGGGACCGAGTGTGAAGTAACGAGATAAGGGAGACCCTCGGCGCGGAGCCCTTATTTCTACATATAAAAAGATCTCAATTACGGTGACTTGTTCAAGTCTTGCGAATGCCAGAGGAACGATTACTAAGATATGTATGTGCCTTCTTGGCGTCTCCGGGGGAGGGGGCCGGCGAGTCGCCCCAGATTAAACAGTAACAATTACTGCAACATATGTTGGATCTTGATTGGCCAGCAAGTTGGCGGTGGTGATGAAATTGTAAAATTTTGGATATACTATAAAATATCCAATCGAATATTACTAACAACATATTCTTATTGTAAAGTTGTTTTTATTCAGAACATAGGTCTGTGATATTTGATATCCCGGTAGCAACAACAATATTTTTCGATAAAATTGATGATATTTATATTTCTTTATAATTAATACATTTAATTAGTATTTTTAAAAATATCACAGGCTTACGTTCTGAATAATTACAACTTCATAATAAGAATTTGTTCTCCTTAATAATATATAAGTTGTATTAATAATTTCTAGCGTCTGCTATCGCTTTACACAAAGGTATTTGAGATTCCGTAAAAACAAAGTAGATGGTTTTCAAATAATAGAACGGTACCAATTTGAAAAATGTAACATATGGGTTCAAAAATTTGTCGACAAAGGTACAGTCTGCTGTAGCATAGTTGAATAATGTACCTTCCCCGGATTGGAAAGAGATTCATGTTCGAATCCCGGTAACAACAACTATATATTTTTAGAAAAAAATCTTTTTAATATTACAAAATATAATACATTTTAGAATTATCAGAAGGATATATATGTATACATATATATATTTCATTTAACATTTATTTCTTCTCTATGAGAGTAGGACTCGTGTGTAGAGGAGTATATACGAGATAATTTATGTTTCAGTTAGTCTGTTTATATATTTTTTTACTTCAGATACAAATTGATAGTATTCCATAACTGTTCTAATTGAGATGGGAAGATTGTTAAAAAAATTGATGCCTTGATAAATATAGTGATTTTGGGTTACGGTATATTTTAGTTTTGGAATATTAATTTGGTCTCTAAATCTTGTAAATCAGAATTTGCTTCTAAATTTTAATTGGTTTTTAATTTTGAAAATTTCGATTATTGAATTTTTTTTAGTATATGACTATTATTTTTGGTACACTGATATCTGTGAAATGTTGTATACTTGGATAGTCCTTTTTTTTTAGAATAATTTTTATTATCATTTTTTAGTGATTTCTAATTGTGACATTGAAGTTTTATATCCTCCTCCCCATCCAATAATACCATACCGTATAGTAAATGTGACTGTACAAACGCGTATATAATATATTATTTTCAGATTTATAAGTGATAAGATGTTTCTCTTAAAAATATGTAGACAGTTTTCCTTATTTTATTTGTAAGATCTATTTTAGTTTATTATCTATTATTTATATATATAATTTTTTTTGATAAAATTGATTATATATGTACATCTTTTTAATTAATATATTTAATTAAAATATTGCCAAGAACGTTTTGTGTTCCTGAAGTTTGGATCTTACTATAGGTACGTCACACCGGTATAGTAAAATCCGGCACCTGAGATGATAATGATTCATGAAAAAAATCATTGATAAATGAAAGTATTCTAAAGTATATTGCAGCTCAGTGTTGTGTCAATGGAGAGGCATCCGTCTTACGCAAGACAAGAGAACTAGGGTAGGTTTAATACAGAGGTAGGTACGAAGATAGGTACCACCCACTTTCATAAATCAGACTAACAAACTTTCTGCAGTCCACTGGGAATTTTATACAGATTTGGACGGGGATTGGATAAGACGCAATCTACAAACTTTGCAAAAGTTGGACAAGAAATGTCTCCGACGTAAATCAAAATATGAGGATTTATTGGATCGTTGTGGCGAGGCAGCGGCCAATTCTGGCTCGATGATCTGGAAATCAAATCACGCATCGCACATTCTAATATTGTCAACAACGACAAATCTGTGACGTTCTAGAATGAGTAGTGAAAGAAATAATTATATTTTTTATTTATTATCTTAGTTTTATTAACCACAATTGAGTTTAAAAAACATCTACCGGTTTCGGAAAACACTTTTCCTTCTTCAGGATGTCATAACTAACATGACATTGAGTTAGTTATGACATCCTGAAGAAGGAAAAGTGTTTTCCGAAACCGGTAGATGTTTTTTAAACTCAATTGTGGTTAATAAAACTAAGATAATAAATAAAAAATATGAATCTTAACCACCAAGTTAATATTGCTAATTTTAAAAGAAATAATTATTAAGGAGAACACATTCTTATTGTGAAGTTGTAATTAATTATTTCGAACGTAGGTCCGTGAAGTTTTAAATACTAATTTAATGTATTAATTATAAAATCAATTTTGTCGAAAAATATTGTTAAAAAGAAATAATTCACAAAATCGACGCAGTGTCTCTTACACCAATCAAAAGAAGCGCACACAATAGCATAAGATCATAATTGTATTTACAATTCATTTTAAAAATAACTAACTTTGTTAAAACCACTCTAATTTACGTGACGCCGACTGATGTAGCGTCGTCAGACTGAACATAATTTTCTTAATTCCCTCTATTCCCACCGCGACTGCGGCCACGTCCCCTTCCCTCGTGTATTATTTGGATCAGTCTGTGTACGTCTGTCCTGACGAAGATACAGATGTATCAAATCCGGTCGGTAAAAATTAAAAGTTTTTTATTTAAATAATATGATATATATGTTACAGTGAATTTAATATAGTATAGTGAAGTTACTAGTATAAATATAATTACAATAGTTAAAATGCTTCAAACAATTGATTTAATATTTCATTTCTCCAATATCTGCGAAACTGTATGTATTAAGGAGAACACATTCTTATTGTGAAGTTGTAATTATTCAGAACAGACGGTCTGTGATATTTTTTAAAAATACAAATTAAATGTATTAATTAGATAGATATACTTATAAAATCAATTTTATCGAAAAATATTGTTGTTGCTTCCGGGATTCGAACCTGGATAGAGATAGGAGAACGTGCATTAGACGATTATGCTATACCAACACAGTGCATTGACGACAAATTTTCGAACTTATATGTTACACTTTTCAAATTAATACATCTACCGTTCCATTATTTGAAAGCCATCTTCTTTATTTTTACGATATGTCAAATATCGTATAGGAGGAGATCCAGGTTCGAATCCTGGTAGCAACAACAATATTTTTCGATAAAATTGATTTTATATATATATATATATCTAATTAATACATTTAATTTGTATTTAAAAAAATATATCTTATTTTGAATAATGTTCATGTATATATATATATATATATATATATATATATATATGGATTATTACTTACTTAACTTTGTTAATTAATTTGACATCCCGATTGGTGTATTAAAATAACTAATTAAGCGGTTAAAAAACAAAGATAAATAATCTATATAAAAATATAACTTCATTGGGAATACATAACATGTATATTATTTCTCTTGATTTTCACAGGGTCCCATCTATATGACTCCTTAAGTATGAGTGCTTTCATCCAAACGATTATACGTAGGAACATCTCGGTCCGAGCTCAAACGAGATGCATAATTTACACCTGCGCTCTGCTGGTTGTTCTTGCTAAACTTCGGACCCTTCTCCCTTCCCTAATATACTGCTTGTGTTTATTTCGTGGCCTCCTACTCGAAAGCCCAAGACCGCAGTCATTACATTGCCTCGCGCTCATATATCCCTGGACAGCACCGATATAGATAACTTTGTTCATCTCTTGCATTCTCTATTATTCAACCACTTTCGACACGGTGTTGATTCAGCTGACTTGTGTGTTGATCTCATCCATTATTATTTCATTTGCTCCCCTTGTATATTCACACGCTTTAAGATACTCGGGGAGTCCGCAATGTCCCAAGATCGCAGTTCTCGTTTTGCTTCTCCTTTATCTTGTCAGTTTTAAATAGCATTTGTTCATGAACGAATAATTTCACGTTTGGTTCGACAATAAACCAATAAATATACGCGTGCGTATTTCTTTTTTCAGATTAACCTTTCCCTTACGATTCTAAAATAAAAACGCATGATCCGGTGTTGTAAACTCAGTTTACATGTAGAGTTTTGCAATTTTTATGTTGGATAAATAAGACTATTTTACATTTATTATTTATATTAATCATTAAAATAATAGTTTATATTTATATATATCAATTATTGTTTAAAAGTGCTAAAAATTAGAAAATATATTGATCATCATGAACGACAGCATAAGGACGCATGAGACACGTCTAACTCGGTCAGCACACACTCTGTCACTAAAGTGACGATCGGCATCCGGTACCCAGCGTCCCGCGCATTACGCCATCCGCACCTCACCGCACGTACACATACACGTATTGACAAATTCGCGCCAGCTTCCTCGAGAAAACTTTTTTTTTGTTACATATGGTAAATACTTGTATATTGTAATTATTTTATTAAATACATAAATATATTACGGAGGAATACCTAAATTATGAAATCTGTATTGGTATATTTACAGAGATATTCACTTAATTAGAAGCAATTTATACCATACGTATAAATATTATACAGGTACGGCTTTGGTACGATAATACCAAAGCCAATCTATATCCTGTATGACCAATTGTAATAAGGAATGGCTAATTGTGCTATATAATAATGAAAAAAAAAGAAAAAGTAAACTGTGAAGGAAAGACACAGGGTATTAGTTAACTACCGGAACAGAACTAATCGAACTTAACTTTATAATATTCTAAATGCTTTGAAGATTTTGTTAATTAACTCTCGCATTGCTTTGAGTGGAATTGAAACGGGAGTGCACAACTTTCATAACCCTTTAGGGTTTCCTTCATATTAAATAATTATGTTCTTGCCGATGCGACACTCGTTATGCGTCTCTATCCAGAAGTTATCTGTATCTGCATTCACTTTGATCATACATTCAATTAATAATTCAACTAACATTCAATTATTCTAGGGCATGCATTTTGTTGCAAGAAAATATTATTGGCTCCTTAATTTTTGATCTCTCTATTATATATGAACCACTTTTGTTGCACTCCTTTCAAAACCTGCACATTTATAATTCTCTCGGTCCAGTTTATTTTTTCCATCCTTCTCTAACCCCAAATCTCGAATGCTTGGAATCTATTATAGAATATTTTACCTGGAGTATAATACTTTACGGAAGCAAAACCTGGACGATTAATCAGAGAGAGAGAGAGAGAGTGAGAGAAATAGATTAGAAGCATGTCACTATTAATCTATTGTGTTCTGAACGTTTTAATGCAAGGATGTCAGAGGAGAATTAAACAGTCTGAAAAAAATAATGATATCTGGAAATGTAAAAGAGAGAAGGTCGCCAGCTAGATCTAATAATATAACACTACAGCTTCTGTTCCAAATACGCTTTAAATGGTTGAGGATTGTCTCAGATGAGGTAGTGGTCCGAAGGATTTTTATTTTAAATCCATTCGTTTGTAAATCATATTAAAAATAAAAACAGTGTTTACTTTTATTAATTTGTTATTTATTGCCGACGCATCATCAGTAATGTTACTAATACTAAACTTAAGACTTAAGTACTACGTGCTAATTAGGGCTGAGGAGTGGAGGGAGTATTCGTTTATATTTATGACACCGTGTATGTTCACGTACGGTTTATAAATAGTATCATCAGCTATTATTATTTGTAAGTCTTGACTTTTAGCTGTCGAAGTTTTCTCTTGAAATGTAATGTTTAACATGGAAATAGTTCTCCAAACAGACATTACTGTCGTCAAGTTGGTTCAATTATGAGATGAAATAGTTTATGTTGTCATTGTGTGAGATACTTAACTGAAATTGAGTTCCCACTTCTCAGAATTCGCAATTGTACTGAAGAAATGTATAACCGAGTACACATTTCTCGTCCTTTCTAGAATGTTGTAACTAAGTTTGTTGAAATGTAGTTGGGATGAACGTCTGATTCTATCCGTACATCCTCAGGTAGTGGCACCTTTAAACAATCTCCAATACAAGGGAATATTAAAGTTCATGCGATCCATCCGGCCACATTCAAATGCACGAACAACAAAATCACACATTTCCACATATTACATATTACATTTATACTAACAGATAAGTTTACTGCTAGGACCTGCGGGCGGCTATTATAGCCGCTTTGCGGCTAGGATCTTAGTAAAATCTATAATACGATGAATTGTTAAAACAATATAATGGAATCCTTAACTATATTGCTTTAACAATAATGCATTAAAAATTCTTATTATATTGCCTTAGATTATGTATTGCTCTCCCTGAAACATTCTTGAAAAAAAAGAACAAAAAATTATGTCACATTTGACAGTGACAAAGATAAGGAAAGAAACCATAGAGTGCGACGCGATACAACCATGAGATATAGATGATATGACAGGCTTTTCTTATCTATGACAGGAGTCTCACAGACCTGGCAAGTATTTTACAGTCACAAATGACACTACTGAAGTTGCCATGGCCGCCACATCCAGAAAGTCATAGATATAGACGGAGAAGGGTAATATTATCATGGATTATGGCGAGGATTCATGAAATACTATCACATAATCGTTATCCTCATATCATGGGATCAATACATAGAATGATGGGTGGACTGTCCGATATAAATACATCGTCTTCTTCTTTGAATGTATATTATTTTCTCGCTGACAGCCGACCGGACAGCTGCACCGTTGTGTGTTCAAACCATTGTAGATTTTTCAGCTATAAGGTTCGACATATTTAAGAACCACGCTACCAGCGATCTCTTCTTAAATTGTAAGATGTAGAATTGTTATATTTGTACTTTGGTTGATGCAGGGATCTACATAAAATAACACATAAGTAAGTTCACAAGACTTTTATTATTGACAGTACTCCTAGCATCACATAATATCATACATGGCAATACATGTATGATATTATGTGATGCTCGCGCGCGTACCTGATACTTTCTGTATAGGGAACTGGCATCTGTTTTAGGTTAAATCGCGTTTTTTGTACATGGTTTCCATGGGGAAACCTAGGCCGACGTTTCGGCACGGTAACACGTATCATTGTCAAAGCGTTGCATTAAAAAATTACGGTACATTTGTACTTTTTTGTAGGATATATAAATATCCCACAGTCTATATAACTGTAACTTATCCTGTACGTATTTCTTCTTCTTCCGTGGAACTACATCCCAGGGTGGGATTTGGCCTCTCTACAAGTGCTCTCCACCGACTCCTATCCCTGGTCATTCTTCTCCAGTTCCCGGACCCTCCCATCCTCATATTTAAATTCTTGAATATATTTACTAAGTTTAATTTCGAATTTATATAATCTTTTCTCTCTTCTTATGTTCTCTGACATTGCATTGAAAATCTTCATCGATTTTTGATATTTAGCCTAGAGCATTGTCTTGAAATTACGCACGCATTCCGTATTGAGTTGTCAAGCATGACGGCATTCAATTCAAACGTCGAAAGGAATACTGTATTACGTAGTCTAACGTATTTAATAAACGCAAATTATTTTATTCCTTTCTACAAAGAAGATAAGTCTACTTCTTTCAATCCGTTATAAACATATAAAGCAAACGTATTATGTGTCAAACCATTGAAAAATCTAAAGTGTTAACATTTTTTTGACATGCCGTTCCATTTTTTAATTTTTTATTAGAGATACTGTTTTGAAATACGACAAACATCTTACGGGTTTTAGACTTTGAATTTTTTATTAAGAATTTTGCAATATACCGGTGAAGTATTGATTGATGAATGACTGTTACAGATTACACACATCACTCACACTTCCCCTCACGCTTCAGTCCCTTTACTTTCACACTCACGTTTAAGTACATTTTATCACCACATATTTATGAAAATAAAACACTTTTTTTTATTTTACTCATTATATTTACTTGAGTTGCGGTATCGCCTTGTAAAGGCATTATCAATCAGTTTGAACCACAGCTTGTATTTATATTTGTTAATATATAGAAGAGGACGGCTATATAATTATATGTATTAGATATAATAAAATACATTATTCATTAGTCTTACGAGTTTTATGTATTCCAAAAACCCTAAAAATTCTATGTCTTTCTTGCCCTTTTTTCTCTTTTCTTATGTACATACAGTTAAATATCTAATAAAATAAATATACAAATTCATTTATTAAACTAGAAAGATATAAAAAATATTTTGGTTGCTACCGGGATACGAATCTGGAAGTTTTCCTATCCAGGGAAATGCGTTATCAAATTTCTCTATATCAAGCAAGTAGGTTTACGACAAATTTTTGAATTTATATTCTGTTAATATTGATACATCTGTTATTTTTCACGGTAGCAATTAAAATATTTTTTCGATAATTAGATTTTTTCTGTATACATTTTTATTTGATTAATTTAGTTTGTATTAAAAATATTACAGAACTATGTTCTGAACAACTTCAAAAATATTTAAATATAAATCCTCAGAATGCTAATGAATAATATTGTCTCTTTTAATCTCTTAAATCTACAGTTATAAAACTGATCTTTCTACAGATTAACATTAACATAATATATAAACATATTGTAGAGTATAAATTGTTAGAAATAGTTTTTAGTACGGGGGTTGTTGGTACTGTTCCCCAAAATACACTATACCCGCAACACAATTCTAGATGTAATAACATTAAGGACCTCGTGTGAGAGGTTGTGTAGTGATAGCTCTGAAGTTCGTTTAAAAGCCTCCCGAGACCAGTAAAGTGCTTAAGTCGTAAGTTATGGTTTTAGAGAATTATTAAGAAATCGATAAAAAGTATTAGATTGATAATGCCTCCATAAGGCTGAAAACTCACCTATGAAAAAATACATTATCATCATATTTGTAACATACGTACATTATATATCATGCATCCTTAGAATTTTTTATCTATGTTTATATTTTCTTGCATTCACTCTTCTACGACCGGATCATGACTAAACGTTGACGAAAAATACATTAAATAGGTAAATAAAACACCTCACGTTAATTCGTTTTGTTACTAAATTGAACACAATTGTACAACCTCTTTAGATCCTTTGTTCCGTGCAATACGAGCTTTAGCGCCGTTCCGTCGCCGTAACGTCCGTTAATTTGGCCCGGTGCTCCAGTGACGGGCGTTACTTCTAACGGGCGCTACCTCCGACGATATCCGTTACCACGTAGGACCCGGGCGCCGAGCAATGGCAATAAATTACTGTCAAGCGGCGCGCGGCTCAGTTGTTCTCACGATTTTTCTTTTTAATTTTCGAATTATTTCGACGATAATTAAATACATGTAGATGGTCCATTCAATAATAAAGTAAAATAATACGACGATTTATCAAGTCATTATCTTATGTTTTTTAGAAATTATTATATAGACACCTTTAAAAAAAATCTCATTGCATTTAACCTGCAAAGCACGACTTTATGAAGATATATATTCATAATAATATTACCCTTACCCGTCTATATTATCACTTTTTGGATGTGCCATCAGTAACGAATTCGTTACTGTCATTTGCTTCGGTAGGCTATAAAGTACTTGCCAGGTCTGTGAGACTCCTCTCATCTCATCTATGTCTCATGGACACATCTAGTCGCACTCTATGATTTCTTTCCTTATCTATATCACTGTCAAATGTGACATGAATGTTTTGTTTGTATTTTTCATGTTTGTATAATTCCAGGGAGACCAATATAAACAATACAGAAAAACAATCGTCGACAGCCGATTGCTTTTTGCTACTGGGACCTGCGGGTGGGATAGTGGCCGCTATGCGGCCCATGAAGCCCGCCTCGCGGCCAGGGCTTCCGTAGGATCTATATTCATCTAAAGCAATATAATAAGAAATATAGATTCTACTAAGATACTGACCGCCTAGCGGTCACTATTGGCCGCCCGCAGAGCCTAGCTTTAAACAATTGGCGAATCGGCGATTGCGTATCTGCTTATCAAAATGAAATATTATATATAGTGGGTGTAAACACACCTAGTGCACAATATTTTAGGGTAGGATACATATGTAAGGTCCATGTACCTAATTTAAACTATATCAGACATTTTATAATATAGTATTTTAAAAAACCTTAATTTATACGATTATTTGGATTAATTGAAATATTGTATTGATTCCAAACATTAAAAACAAAAAATGATAGGTCGTCGAAACATTGAGCTTCGGCTGGATTATTTCTTTTTAGATAATTTTGTGTCTGAAGCAGGGATATTTAATAATAATGCATCAATTTTGCAAATCTTTATTTCGATGTACGTATACTCGAAGCTTTACACGATTTTGTAAAAATTTTAAACAATTATATTTTCCGCAATGGTGCATAATTTGCACATATTTCTTTGAACATTTTCGACTCTTAATTTAGTCAGATATGCTCGCATAAAATATTATAGCTTCTTACACCCTGTATAAGGTATTAGTTAGTTAATTTGATATCCTGACCATTTAAATGTTATTTTCCGAAACCGATTGGTGTATTAAAATAGTTAATTAAGCGGTCAAAAACTATGTTAAATAATCTATATAAAAATTAACCTTAACCACAAAGTTCAGTTTGCAAATATGAAAACATTATTAATTGTTATAATCATTATTGGATGAGGATTCTGGTAATTTGTTAAACAATCGGAATACAATTATTTTCCGTACTCTCTACTTATTACCTAATTTGAGAATGATTAAAATGAGGAAATTCGCACAAATTATTAAGCATCATCATCATGGTCATGGCTGCTAGCAAAACTCTTTTCCACCATTACGATCCGACGTGGCCGTTCGCCGGTTGATTTCTTCCACGTCAGTGAAGTTCGATACGACATTTCGGCAGTTTCGGTAGTTTATGCTGTCATCTTGTTTCAAAATGGCAGCTAAAATTAAAAAAAAATTGTTAATATTGGTCTTAGAGAAATAGTAAAGAACGGGAAATGTCTTATCTATCACGTAAGAATCAGGTAAATGATTCCTATCTGATTTTTGCAGCCAGTGCTGTGTAAGAAGAATTACATTCAAATTCTTCAACGTTATTACCATCAATCTTTTGGCCACTCTTTGTCGTATTGAAATCCGCATTTTCCTTGGCCCGTGTTTGTAAAGCGATTTCAATCTGCGCACCATAATTTTTCATCAGTGCGAAACCCTTTTTGCAACGGAACAAAAGCTATCGATTCGAAATTGAATCGTCTTCGAACTAGCCACCTTTGAAAATGGAACCATCCCCACCCTCCGGCCGCCCGACCTTTCGATTATTCGCCCCGCCCCCCCCCAACCCCCGCCGGCGGGCGGCCCGGCAAAATGGCGTCTAATTCCCGCCAAAAGCCGTTGCCAAATAATTGTAATGGACGCCACCGTTTTGCAGGCGACATCGTAATTTTTGGTTTTATCTCTTATCCCGGATTCGGGCGTTTTCTAGTTCTGCCAATAGAGCGGTTTTATTTGTTCCGGAGGATTGTTTCGAAACGAGCCACTCCGAATTCGACATTCGATAAACGTTTCGTAAAGCAAATGTATTTTACTGATATTCAGTACCTACGTGGGGATCACCTTTCTCTTGTACAATTTGCAGTATTTTAAATGCCATTATAGATACATTATTAATGATGTTTTGTATCAGCCCCCTATAAAGATTCTACATGTTCTTAGCTCCGAAACTGTACAACACTTCCAGTACCAACTGGAAATCGTTCAGCTCCAATAAGATACACAAATATGGGCCCAATTTATGATCCAATCGGGGAGAGAGCAATCAGAAGCATGGCTATCCAGCATTCTAACGTAATCATTATACAGTGCCTACACTGATAATTCACTAGTTCTACAACACTCCCACTACATTTTTATTTTAAAATTTAGGTTTTTTCTTTTTTTTTTATCTCTATTTTTATTTCTATCGAATCTTTACCAAAACAGCACGAAAAAAACTGGCTACTTTAACACAGACTTAGTCTAGCAAAGTAGCCAGGACAACGCTGTAAATATCAGTGGTGGAGTCTACTCCATCCCACACAATAAACTGCGAGTATTTAATGGCAATATAATTATATCTTATGTTTATCATGTTATATTATAATATATTCACCTCTGTTACAACAAAAATATATATGTCAATAAAGTCTAAATAAATCAGTATACTTGACAAAATATGGATAGATCGAGGTATATCCAAAACCATCAAGATCAGGCTTGCGAGGTCTCTGGTGCACTCGATATCATGTGAAATCGTGGGCTCTGAAGGAAAAGAGGGAAGGCGGATTGAGCCTTTGGTCTGTGCTGTTGGAGACACGCTGTGCATATCGTGGACCGCGAGACTTGCAAATGTCTGCATTCTTCAGGGAGAGGCTCATCTATATGCCTAAGATGAATGCTTCAATTTTTTCCACATATTGCGAGAAGAGAAGATTGCTTGGAGGAGTTGTGGTGGGACACGTCAAATGACTAAAAGAAAGAGGAAGATCTCCAATCCGTCACACTGACCAGTAGATAAAGTGGTAGCTCTCTGGTGACTGCTCTCAGATTCGTAGGATACCGAAAAAAGTGGAGGAGGTACACGAAGATCATGATCCTCAGACTTCAGTCCTTTCTTATCAGAAGGAAGGTGCCATCAATGATGTTTTCGCGTCAGAACTAGTTGATTTGTCCTTTTGAAAGATGTAATAAAGAATTTTTAAGTAGAATTTATTCAGACAACTTTTGTAAACAGACGTGGGTTATGGAATTCAATTTATTTTTTACATCTTATCTATTCGCAGAAACACCTCAGATTTCAAATTTATTTAGGAAAATTATGCCGATCTAAGCCGGTTATAATGCGCCCTCCGATGCCGCATTAAAATTACGATTCAGGAAATGTAGAGACGTGACGCGCTCCTCTCGCGGAGTTTTGGAATTTTACCCAAACTGAATATTAAGCTCGCGAAAAAAATAAATTAAAATCTTCAAAAACTTCTGTCGTCGTATAAATACGTGTCAAACTCACGATGAGAGGAATTTGGAAATGGAACACCTCTGTTGTTTCTTGACGACGAATAATGAAAAATTTCTCCGCGACCTGAATTCAAAATAAGAGCTTTTCTCACCTTTTTTTTTGTTCATTTAGCGCCTCTGTCTTTATTGGAACGTTTGATTTCAAGTTATTGTTCCAATTCGAGTGTGACATCTTTTTTATAATAGTACATTGTCTTATATATATTGACTATAGCTACATCATTCTAATAAATCTTTGCTAGACCCGCAAAGCATTTTTTTTGACGTTTGTATTCAAATTCATATATTAACTATATACTTACATTAAATTACACAATATGTACTGGAAACCCGCTATTTATTCAGGAAGTTGTTCGAATTGCGATTTGTATGAATGCCGAATCAATTTTTACAATATTTAAAAATAACTGAGAATACCAATAATACACGGGTTCATGGTTCACGCTTAACTGACCACGTGACAAATATTAGCGTGACACGTACTAAATACATTGTTTATAAAATATTTTTTTATTATCGTTGATTGATTTGGCAGTTACTTCATACTGTAACATTTTAATTAAAAAAATATAATTTTTTTTTTTAACTTTGTACTTCACACACAGTTTTTTTCGTTAATATGACATGACTACTAGTTTCGGAAAAATATGTCATTCCCATCTACAGGTGAATCCTTCCGATTTATAGTTCAATTTACACCTGTAGATGGAAAGGACTGATCTTTCCGAAACTAGTAGTGATATTAATTCAAAAATTGTGTGTAGTACAAAGTTATAATAAAAATTATATATTTTTTTATTCAAATCTTTAAACTACGTTTAGGTAATTAATTAAAACTACATTTTCATAGGTTAATAAAACTACATTAACACACACACATTAAGATAATTCTCGCCGTTCGTTCGTCAGTTACACTTTAACCTTTACCATACCGTATATAAAATACTCGTACGCAGCCATGCTGTCAACTCGTGTTACCTTAAGAAATTAGAGTTCTATTAGTCTTTAAAATGTGAAAAAATTATTAATTTCATAAATTTACTTTAAGTATTGAGCGTTAAATATAAAAAAAATGTGTAATATATTATAATTCGGAGCATTCGTCTAGTTCTGTATAGGAGGTTGCGTTGTATAAAACAACCTTTCTTTTTATCTATCTTCATTTAATTAGTGAGAAAAGGACACCATTATATTCGTATGTTTGATATTGTATTCACTGTGAAATTAATGTGTGATTTCTTTCTGTCTTGCCACAAATGGTATTTTTGTCCACGTATTAATTTTACAATGGAATGAATTAAAAATAATTATTTTTGTAGGATTCGCCTTTTATAATTGATTTTTCACTAATCATTTCAAAGCGTAAATATTTTCCTTCAAATCAACTAAAATATGAAGTGTATGTTGCGTATATTTGCCGAAGTATTACAGATTTAATTAGAGCAGTAGACCTGTGTTACTGCGTGGTTTGGGAAGGGTTAATAACGTAAGCCCACACATATCTGGAACAAAATAATTCGATAATCATCTGGCACTTTTTGCTCTCTTAACATTCCATTTTCTCTAAAGAATTAACCGAATTTTATTTATTCTTAGTGGGTACTTATTTCCCATGTGTTCAATAATTATTTAATTTGATATCTACCGACTATTATGTCCTATTGACGGGCTTTTACTTTATAAATTTGTAGTTTACCTTAAAGAACTACAGAATAATTATTAATGATCACTATGAAATATATCTCGTTTTTCTATTTTGTATACCTACGAACAGTAGCGAATTGCCAATACGTTAACAAGGGGCTCGCTTAATTTCAGACATATTCGCGGTGTTCCGGGGAAGGGGAAATTTTTTTTATCACTCTCTTATTCAATTATAGGCAATCGAATGTTACTTATTATACTTATATTATGTACAGAAATAGTTACCTACTATTCTTTTAGCTCTGATTCCATGTTACAAAACAAAACTCTGAAACTGAAGTTCTCCTTAGTAAATGATGGTACAAAGTAATATTAGGAACCATCCTTCTCAAAACTGTGCACAATTACGGTAAAGGAAAAAAAATGTGCACGTGTGAAGTATGAAGGATAATCGTTCACAAAAATATTGCGTTGAACATCTAAGAACATCTGGAACCAATAAATATCAAACATCGGCGTTTCTAAGCATTGTTAGACTATAGACAAAAAAACGGCTGGGTCTCTTTTATTATGCACCCGAAATACGAATAATTTCAAAAAGCAACAAAATTTCATGTTTCACTTAAACCATCTACTGATTTGATCGGAGAATATTGGTTTTTCTTAATTTAACAAGGAGCTCGCCGGCTTTCGTTAAATTTAACAAGGGGTTCACGTGTTCCCTTCCGAGCTCTCTTCAGCTCATGAACCTTATCTCAATGATCAAACCAAGAATATCAACTCTTCTTTCATAAAGTCTGTAAGAAATTGAACAAATCCACAATAGTTTGTTACGATTCTCCCTGTCTTCGTAAAATATTAGCACGATTTGAAGAAAATACCCGGCAAAATATCGACTTTACTTTTTATCGTCCACGTAAGTGGGCACCCACACGTACGTACATATGTGTAGCGCGGGGTACACGTAATGTATCGCTTTGTTTGTCAATGTTGCCGCTCAGGAAAATCGCGCAAAGGATCGCCAATTTTGGCAAGTTTCCCGCGCTTTGCGGTTTTTGCTGGCCGCGTTCTTTTTCCAACAACTCTTTTCGGCCTTTTCCGAATGTATTTTGTTATTTGCTCCGAGTCTCCCGGGAACATGGCGACCGTAATGGCCTTTTCATTCTGGCAGCCGACAAGCCGACGTTAATCATATTGCGCCGAGCGAGGTTTTGATTTTACGAGTTATGTATATCGGTCTGAATGGCCGCTGCGGTTTTGAATTATTCCTTTTTGTTTTAATTAGTTTCGTTTGATTGAATTCGAATTCAATAGTAGGTAACTGGTCGTATTATGATGTGGTTTAAAAAATATATTACGTAGTATATAATCAACAATCAAAAAGGTATTTAATAATTTTCAATTATTATATTCATTCGACTAAAAATTAGACAACAGAGAGTAAGCGCGTAACTTTTTAGCCAATTCATTTTTTTAAATAAGTAACAAATCTTTATATATTAAGATTCTATGTATATGAATATGAGAAATAGCGGTAGATATAGTTTTTAAGGACGTATACAGTATATCATGGAGGCGGACTTACGCCATGCCTCGATTGGGCTGTAATTCCATTGAAGTTTTTTATAGATCTTTTTTGTGGTGTTCCCGCTAGTATTTTCTGCGTTCTGATAGGTGTATAAAATGATATAATATAGACAGGAAATACTTTATATTTAATTCCATTTAAATATTTTTTGAAACTGTTTAAGAAATACATAAGACAAAATATACTAACCTAACGTAACCTATCCTGATGGACAGGGAAGATCCGTTTATTAAACTTATTGCACAACCGACTGTTCCAAGTTCCAAATATTACAGTTTATTACGTGAATTTTATGAGCTAGCTATTCATATCTTAAATATATAAATATTACAATCTCTACAACCAGTGCGTGCTCCCAGTTCTTAAACAAATTAAAAGTTGCCTACAGAGCAATGGAAGTTTTCTTTTGTTTTCGTTATTGGGTGGAAGAGGACAGGAACAAGATAGGGGCATCCGGGAAATAGAGAAAAATAGTCAGAAGTCGGTGGAGACCACTTGTGGAATAGACCAAATCCCACCCTGGGGTGTAGTGCCGTGGAAGAAGAATAAGAAAGCGCAATACTCAATACAGAATATCTCTTAAGAGATGGAGTACATATCGTACAAATTCGCCAGAGGATCAAGGTAACAGATGTTGCACAAAAAATCTACATGCCCAAGTGGTAATGGGCAGGACATATTTCTGGAAGAGATGATGAACGATGGGAAAGATCCTGCAGTGGAAGTTTTGCACTGGTAGAAGAAGTTATGGCCGTCCTCAAGCTCCTTAGAACGACGACTTCTGAAGAAAGATTGAAAACATAAAGGATTGGCTATCCTTGCGGGAGACTTTTATCCAGCTATAGAGAGATGATGATAATTTAGATCGGGAAATTTATAATAATTAAATTTTTAGTTTCATACTTAAAAGTGTGATATATTACATTATTATAAAAATAAGAAGCAACGTTGCAGGATAGTAAAGACGATGGGAAAGATTCTGGAGTGGAAGCTTCGCCCTGGTAAAATAAGTTATGGCCGTCCTCAAGCTCGTTGGAGCGAGGACGCTTTCTTAGATAATTTAATTTTTAGTTTCTTACTTTAAAATGTGTTATATTACATCATTATTAAAATAAGGACCAACGTTGCAGCAAAGTAAAGACACTTAATTCAGTTCCCTGCCTGTTATACTAGTATTTTACTGTTACGTTGCAGACAATTAAATGTGGATAAGCTAGATCGAGATGATGATCCTTTCTCCGATTTTTGCGAAAAATATTTTCAAAAATGGGTCGCAAGTACCTACTTAAAAATGTTGTTATATTTTAAAGTATGGAATTTTCACCATACATTTTAATATATGCAACGCTTTATCTGTGGATAAGACGAATTCACTCAAATCATATACAGATAAGAAACATTATGAATACATATTGAATAATTCTGTTTTTTTTTTTTTCAAAATGCACTTGTTCTGTTAGAATTTGATGTTTAGAATATTTTAATTCAATTGATTAGTTCGGTTTGGCTAGTTAATTTAATTTTACAATCCGATAGTGTGTGTTTTTTAATTAACTTTGACTATGGTAAGGTATTATTATTAGTATATGATGCTTTTTCACGAAACTCTAAAGTAAAATAATTTTTTTAAATTTTCGACTTGGGGTATTTTTGCTTTTTTTTAAAATTGGATACCGTAGTTCATTGGAAACCACGCTTTTTTCAGTAATCTTCAAAGTTATTATAGATAAATTGTGATGTCTATGGTTTAATAGACATCACAATTTAATAGACATTTATGTCATGGTTTAATAGACATCGCATGCGCCTACGAAAGAGTTTCTATGGCGGTGAGCGGGAAGGTTACTCATAAGTATGTGTGCGAGCGGAGATCGGGCTCTCTTCGCTTCGAGACGCCAACCCGGATAGATCATTGTCTTACATTGTAACTGTACTTATTGTGACCGTGAATAAATGCTATATTGTTACCTAGAAGCAGAGTATTATTCACATCACCAATCCACAACATACTTCAGGAGAAGAATCCAACATCTGGTGCAGCGGTAAATAGCTAGCATCATAAAGACACCACAATCGGCGCAGCCGGATAATAGCTGCAGCCGTGATACACTACATAAAGTTTAATAACTTTTTAAATACTAGTGACCGAATATTTTGTTTTCATTTTTGAAATCAAGGCATTCAATTATGTAGGAAAATACATTTTTTGTAAAAATCTGAGAAAGGATCGTATTCTAGATATATGCCGAAAAGCTTTTATAAAGAAAACTATTCAATACAGAATTGATGCATAAGTATCTTATCTATTATACTCATAATATTTACTGATTTAATCGCTATGTTGTTGCTCGGAAATATGAAAACAAACTAAATTGATGGTTGCATGTACAGCCTTTTGAATATCGCCTGTGAGACCATGATTCTTCGACATCTTTATACGAGATTGTTTAATGAAACACTTCTGTGTTTGGTAAAGAATTTCTAAAGGATAATAACGTAGAATGTTGCCGTTCCATTAGCGAATAAGTTTTTTTATTTATTAGAGTGTGTACTGTAGGCAAAAACTTCTTACATAAATTAATTACATCATTTCTTTGGCGTACCGCTCCGTCATATTATTTTTCTCTACATATCGGTCAAAGCACTCACATTTTCATTCCGCTTTTATCTTTCTTTTTGCCTTTTCTATGTGTGATGTGTTCTAAAGAATTTCTCACCACCCCGGTCCGTTTCATTCAATTCATTGCCTTCCGGTTTCAGGAATAAACTCCTTTATGCTAGAGGAAGAGAACCGACCAGTAATGTTTTTATTATTCGTGTCGTGTATATTATGCGAGACTTATTATTCGTGTACTTAATCCGCGCTTACTCGCGTGTGTATTTGTGTCTTCATCGCTTGTGAGTTTGTTTGATTGTTTACGAGTATATATTTATGAGATATATATTGAAAATTCACATTTATTTATTTGATTTGTTTTTTTTTTAATAATTAGTATTTTGTAAAAAAATGATCAATATATAAGACCACCTCTGCAACAATACTGTATGTCGGTTTGAGTAGATCTGAGTAATAATAATAATAATAATAATAATGTGTTTATTTCAGCGTGATCGGGTTGCTGGTAGTGAAGAGGTCAAAATCACCAACCATGAGTCAATCACTGATATCTTTGAGTCACACTCACTATCAGTGATTGAATATCTGGGAATATCATAAATCGTGATTCTATCGATTTTCTGACGCCGCCGTTTATTGTCAATCAGCACCATCTATCGGATTTTCCGTAATTTGACTAGCGCCATCTATTGTAATCTGTTTTTATTGACAATATTTATGATAGCTTGCTGGTATTTTTTATTTTTATTTTACATTTTGTAGGTATGTACAGTAATTTTCTACTAATTATTCTAATTATTTATGCTAAACTATGTTTTTTTTACGGAAGTGAAGTTTTAATAATATAAATAAATACGCTCAAAATGTGTAGGTGTGTGTATACATTGTGATATCAGAAACTGTGATCAGTCACAGCTTTCAATTACTGATATTATCGAATACCAATCACAATCACATCAGTGAGTCAGGAGTAGTATTTTTGTCATGGCAAAGATTGATTGGCAGTCATAGGGTGGCCTTCAGCCTTGATAATGACGATGCATTGTAATTAAATAGAACCGAACTGACATATTTAAAAAAAAAATTGAATACTTAAAAATTCTCTACTCATTTTTGATATTTGAACTGGAAAGGTACGATGCCGCTAATATCTTCTATGGACTTTTAGATCTGGTGATGATCATGAACGTCCCTCCGTGAATAGCAGCTACGGAGTCACCTGCCTGCGTGGTTCCGAGTGAGAATGAGGGCTGTGAAAGTAATTAGCCGCGAACGTTTGTACCATAAATCTTTACCTGTGATTATAATGTGAGTTTGCAAAGTTTAATTGTCCAGAGTTTACAGTTGGGCGATTAGGTACCCACCCTTTAAATATGTAATGAACCAAAGTTTTCCTCTCCCGGTAATTTTTTACGAAACATAGAAAAAAGGTCGTTTTAAATTCATACAATTAACAAAGTTATAATATTTAATTTTACAATATATTATTCTTCTATGATCAGAATCCAAGGAGCGCAGCTATAGCGAGCCGACATATTTAAATATCTGTGTAATATTGAGAGTAACATTATGGGACCGAGTTAGAATTGCCGAGGTAAAGGGAATCGTCGGCACTGAGTCTCTATTTCTACTTATATATATATATTTTCAATTAAGGTGGCTTGGACGCGTCTTGCGAATGTCAGAGGAACGACTACCAAGACGTATCTTCTTAGCAACTCTAGAGGGAAAGTGGTCCAGATTAACCAACAAAGATTGTATGGAGACAATTTTTTTTTCTCGTTCTAGTAATGATCGTTAGTCACTCTGCAGACGAGCTGTCGACACTGCAACGGAATTTATTTGGCGTTATTTGACTCGTTCTTTTATATTCGTGTAACGTTCTTGAGTCTGACTTGATCAGATATACTAGATTTCGGAGGACGAATATGTTAAAATCTTAAATAATCAACGAGTGTGTATGAGAAGATGCTATATGAAAGTGAACGAGACAAATGTTAAGTCGGGCAAGGTCCTCTCTGCTAAATAAGTTAGTTAAGGAGAACATATTTTTTGTTGTGAAGTTGCATTTTCAGAGGATAGTTCTGTGGTATTTTATTATAAAACAAATTAAAATAATCAACTAAAAAGATATACAGAAAAAAATCTATCTATCTATCTAGTTGCTAACGAGATTCGAACCTGGACTTCTTTTTATCAGGGGAAGCGCATTATCCATTTTCGCTATAGCAATCGAATCCCATTTAGATACATTTTGAACTTATATTCTGTAATATTTCCAATTGATGCCTACTATTCCAATTTTAAGAGCAATCAACTTTATATTACGGTGAATCTCAAATACATTTGAGTAAAATCCGATAGGAGACGCCAGAATTAAATGAATTAATTCATGTACATTAAGAACTTTTTTTTTTTGTTAAATTGCTTTTTAGGATACGAAGAAGTTCAGGTTCAAATCTCGGTTGCAACTAAGTATTTTATCGAAGATAGATTTTTTCTGTACATCTTTCTAGTTGATACATTTAATTTGTATGATACGTTAGTTAGTTGTGAAAAGTGGTGGTGACCTTATGTGCCATTACAGAAACCAAATCTTGTCAACATCATATCATTTGTTCATTTAATACTCTCACATCATACATACGTTGTAGCAACAATGATTTATATCGTATTATTTTAAACCCACTTTGTATGTTATAAATTCGTTTTAGTGGTGGGTGGGGGGGAGTGCCTTCAAATTTAAAAAGAGGTAGTTACTTTTTTCAACCCTCGTCGATCTGCCCGGAATAAATATGTAACAGGCCCTCGCTCGGTTTCGTAGTAAAAAAACGCTTAGTAATCAATGAAAGGTCGGAACTTAAACGATCTGTAAATATGTTAACTTTGCGGGGTAGTGCAGGGTGAGTGTGAAAAAACTGGTTGAAATGTTTGGATGTTGAGTTTACTTCCTACGTCAAGATGACGTGGTAGATACAAAAGTAATATAATAGATGTTGTGTGGAAAATATTGTAGAACAGGACGAATCACCGTTTCGTATATTTTATATGTTTTGCAAATTTTACATACAGGGGTAGGCAAACTTTAATGTCTTTTACTACATTACAAAAAGAGAGATTTAAAGATTGATCATATCTTTCTACCGGGACGTGAAAGAAAATTTTCGAACATGCTGTTAATGTTATTTATTTTCGAACATATAATTTTTGTAAATTTATTAAAAACGTAAGTTTGATGTTTTTTAATGAAGACTATGATATATTTGTTTTGTCATTTTTTCGTCATTGACCGGGACTGTGAAGTCATAGTCAGAATCGTTGATTTAAGCTATTTTAAACGGAGTATGAGTCGTCAGAAATCGGCAAACTCCGACTCTTTAAAAATATATATGTTATAAAGATTAAGATGTCTCACAGAGACGAAGCTACTATTTTTTATATGAGAAGTATGGAAGTCTTGAGCATTACGACTTGTCATCGGCTGGCTTAAGTGATCACTTTACACAATGTAACGTTTACCTATATACCCACTCTACCACGTCTACCAAATTTTTGGAAGTTGTATATATTTTATCAGGATAGAACATTTCACTTATTACCAACTATGCTGTAGACATCTATTGATATTTTTGAAAATTTGACATTCTTTCTCATGTAATAGCATAGATGTCGTTGAAGTTGAGACTTATTAATGAAGTAGGAAATATCAATAGATGGCGACAGCATAGTTGGTAATAAATAAGTGAAATGTTCTATCCTAATATAATATATACAACTTCCAAAAGATCGATAGATGTAGTAGCGTGGGTATCTGATTATACCAATATTAATTTAAATGTTGAAATAAAATAATTTTTGTTATGAGTTTCGGCTATGCCAATTTGTAAATCTAGTTATTTAAATTAACGTTTTTGAACACTGTTAATGAAGCATTTTAAATCCGTTGTCCGAAGGAGAAATCGCAGAAAATATTTTAATCATATGACAGAGTTATATTATAGTATGGTACCGAGAAATATAAGAGCTTGTCTTTTTTAAAGTAGTGAATTTACAATTATATCCTAAATTAAAATTAATAGAATTGTTCTCAAAATTAGAAAATGATTTCTTAACATTTTATTTGATAACTAGTGTACATATTGTATACTTAATTAGCATTGTTGGGAACAGCATAACCTAAGTTTGTGCCTACTGCACGCCACTGTGCATATTAATGGTGGATACGTTTACGCGGGCGGTCATTCTCTCGCGAATTATATCGCGTTCTCTCGCTCTAGCGCATGCAGCTGTGCTGATCGGTGCTGCATATGAGAACTGTCTGAAGAGAGTTTCTTTCTTTGTTTTTCGCTTGCATAGAATCGGATTCGGTAGCTTTTGAAAGGACTCCACATCCCTGGGATTGATGGCGACTGATGATGATTTCCCAATAAGTATTGTGGACTAATCATTAAAAATAAAAACTATCCATGAATTTTTTGTCTTCGTCGAAATGTTCGGAACGTTATGTTATTTTTAAATTATATTCACGTCTTCAAAAAACTTCGTTTTGCAGGAAAACAATATTAAAGGATATAAATATTTAGAGAGAATCGCCCTGTTCTGCCAAAATATAAAACGGTATCTGCTGAAGCTTGAAAAATGGCGCTTGATAAAAACTGTGCCATATTTGGGAGACTGTCGTCTCTACAAAGCGTTTTCAAATCGATTTAAGATGCCACCTGTACTTAGGCAGAGATTTGCGAAAGAATGAACGTGTTTTATCGCACCTCGTATACAAGGAAATGTCCCGTCACATTTCAATTTTCAACCTTCGCGCGCTGGCGGCGGCGGCTGCGGCACGAACATCTCGTCTCGTTCGTTTATGCTATTTTGTCAGTATGGCTATTAAAATTTTAGCCTGTTCCGAAAATAATGGCCGCTTTTAATGTTATATCATATTGAACGTTTGTTTATTTTCGTTTGATTGTTAGCAATCTGCCTTACGCATCTCACATCACAAATATCACAAATCAAGCGTGTGGTGAAAAAAGCACTTCTGAACGAACAGTGCGGTGATTTTCTGCTACTGCTGAAATTTGAATTTGAACTTTCATCAGTTCAAGTACCTCGATAATCATTTACGGCAAAAAAATTGAAAAAACAGAAAAACAGTAGAAAATAGCTTTAGTGAATTGTTCGATTCTAATAGGTGTGAGTTTAGTTTGAACTTTCATCAGTTCAAGTACCTCGATAATCATTTACGGCAAAAAAATTGAAATAACAGAAAAACAGTAGAAAATAGCTTTAGTGAATTGTTCGATTCTAATAGGTGTGAGTTTAGTTTGAACTTTCATCAGTTCAAGTACCTCGATAATCATTTACGGCAAAAAAATTGAAATAACAGAAAAACAGTAGAAAATAGCTTTAGTGAATTGTTCGATTCTAATAGGTGTGAGTTTAGTTTGCAGGCTTGTGATTCGTTTGAAAATAAAACCATTAAATGAATTTGGCTCTATTTTTATTAATATAGTTTATTTACTCTGAAGATATATTCAATTGAATTTGAGGGTTGACATTTTATGAATTTCGGAACGACCGATAACAATTAATTGATAAGTAATTGAATGATTTACCATTTAAATATTGGGTTAGCAAGAACAGCTTATAAATCATTTGGACATCATACTATGTTTTTGTCGGCAGTGAAAAAATATCGTATATCTCATTAAGAAAAACCTATTTTTTATTATATTTAATGGAATATATATGGAAGTATGGGGTAATTACAGGGCATACAACCTGTCTTCGGTTGGCTTAAGTGATACATTTGTAGGTAAAATTCCAGTAATTGTGTGTTCTTGGATATATTCATGTTGCTAATAAAAAATATCAGGTTTAGGCGTGGTTAGGTTAGGTTAGAATAACTTTAGAGCTGCCTAATATGACATTAATTGCTGATTAATCTTGTTCTATTTGCTGACCACAAGTGGCGGCTCTACTGACTATATTTGCCTGCAGTAAACATTTTAGAGGTGACCTAAACCTCAATATTATGCTGACCGTTTAAATGTTTGCCATATTATATTCATCCAATCCAATTGAATTATAGATTTGTAGGTGAAATTGCGGTAATTGCCTTGATGAAATATTTGTGGTTGTCTTTGAGGTGAATCATATAACATAAATTAATGAACTTTAATAGATGCAGTTCGCTGACAACAATCGAAATGTATGAGAAGATGTATGAATGTGGACGAGGCGAGATTTGTGTGTCAGGACAGAAGAGTGTGGCGCTTTATCCTCTGCCTACCCCCGCGGAGAAACGTCGTGATGGTAAGTTTGTTAGTTCGCTGATTAATCCTAATAAATCCTCACTAAGAAAATATCGGCAGAATTTATAAGAAAAATTGATGCAAATCAACATGAGCACGAACACCATGGAAGAGGAAAAGATAGACTGAGACTGCCATTTAGGAAGAAGGCTAAATCTCAGAAATCGATGATGTGCGGTGCGATGAAGATTTTTAATGAAAAGCCTGATGACTACTTAGATTAAAAATGAAACTAACCAAATATCTGATAGATAAGTTCTAGTAAAAAGTAACGATTTTGATCTTGTTTCTTTATATTAGACCATATATAAAAATACTTATGTATACACTATATTAAGAATAAATAATGAAAGTGAAATCGCAATGGCCTGGGCTCTTCAAACGAAGGAATGACCATCAAAAATTGGAGTAAAATATTCTAGAATGTAGGTCACCCCAGCTCGCTGGGCCGATGGCATCAGAAAAATTGCGGGAAGCAGTTGGAGACGGAAGACGACAGCATAGAGAGAAATGGCAATGACAGAAATACTACAAATTAACTGAAGCTTGAAATAAAGTAACTAATTATATAATGTATTAAATACTAAATTAATGTATGTAAAATTGATTTTATATGTATATATTTATAATTAATACATTAATTTAGTATTTAAAATATCACAGACCGTCTGTTCTGAATAATTACAACTTCACAATAAGAATGTGTTTTCCTTAATATATAATGTATTCTTGATTATGCTGCTGTGGGTCGATTTTAGTCTTGACCGAATTTGTGTGAATCATTTTTATAACATTATGTCGTTTCACATGTTTACGTAATCGCATTACAAAATAACCGAAGAACTGAATATGACAAACCAGGAAATTGGCAGCGAGAGAAGTCTGATAACTAACTTACACTTGTACATACTACACCAACAACGTTAATATTAAATTAAACAGTCACATAAATATCACTGTTATGAAATGAAATGTACAAACACAACGAAATAAACAAACAGTATCTGAAATATAAACACATAATATTTTGTCCGGCCCTGAAATGGACGTTTCTTGCAAATTTTTACCAAAATGGCATCTGTCATCTTCAGGGATGTTTTCTTAATGACAGTTAGAAAACAACTGATAAGTGGTTTAATGTCTTATATCCCTTTTTAAAATCTGTCGAAATAGTGACAAATCCAATTATTGCGTTTGCTAAAGCCGATCATTATCAGACCATTGTATCAGCGTTGTAGACCCAAGTGCAGTTATAGACAGGGTCTACGTAATTGATGTAATTTAATCTAAATCCCTTTCTCAAATAAATATGTACAAATAATAAATGTGTGTAAAAGATGAAGGATGAAGTACCGCACATCTTTATCCTTGTTCAGGATCTAGCATAATGTTCAGTTTCCCTCTAAGAAACTTTGCGGCAAAGCTCTTGGAAGATTGCTTGATAAAATTAGTCGCTTCTACGTCACTAACAACCGCAGTTATTTACTGCTCGTGTGTACGAGTTCCGAGGCGGAGCAACCAAATTAACACTAGCGCAACAACTCGTATTTATGAAGTACCTGAGGGATTAACAATATTCCTCTTTCTCTTTCTGTGTCGCTATTTTACCGCTTTTTACCAGTAGTTAAATATTGCAAACGACATACCTCTGTACCCGGGATTGAAGTGGGCCGCATTTCAAGCCATTTCTGCTTGAAATTAATGCGGTTCTTCACATTCGTACATACGGGTGAATGCGAGTTTCTGGTGGTGGTATGGTGTCAGCCTTGATTAAACTAATATCTCTAGTCTTTGTTCTTTGCTTCTGTAGTATTTTGAACCAGCCACACGTTTCTGGTTTATGAAATAGTTTAAGTACAAATCTATTTAACTATCTTGTAAAAACAGGTGATGTTTGAATTCATCATCTTTGCTCGCCTTTTCTGGAATTTTGAATCATTGTCGCATGCTATATTTCTACCTCTTCTATTATTGTATTTTATATTACATAGAAACAGTGGAGATACCACCAGGCAGTAACATTATCTGTACTTAATTAAGTCAAACGATTATATTCTATGTGAATTAAAATCGTTTTCTTTTTTCGCGTACTATTTATTTTGATTTGTTACATACATACCTCGTACACGATCTCCAAAATCTACTATCGAGTCGTAGGGCTTCTTCAGTGGGTATCTATCGAGAACTTTCCTGGAATTATGTTCGGAGATCTTGTTTAGTTTTCTGGGTAGTATATGGTACTGAAACGAGGCTTTGTTAAGACAAATACAATCATATTGGGCAAAATAATTCCTAGAAACTTATATATATATATATATATATATATATATATATTTCGTATATAAATCAAATTACACGATTATTTTAACGAGGTATATCTAAGGATGATTTTTTTTGCTGGAAATGTGAGTAAAGAACAGTCTAGAAGTGCTGACGCGCACCATAAAAATATGTACCGTATCGAGTTTTTTTTTTTCGTAAATGTTTTTTTCAGTATTTAAATTTTTTCAGTAACTAACCAAGATATTCATACTTAAACATATATAGTGATATATACGTGTAACTAAGGTTAGGTTAGAACCGAAGGCTTTAACAACCAAAGAGATTAGAACATTAGAAAATGTATGAACGTGAATGAGGTGATTTTTATGTCAAGACAGAAGAGTGTGGCATTCTATTCACTCTGCCTACACTTGCAGACCGATGTTAGTTAGTTGTAGTCAACGTGATTACCATTAAATTAAAAAGCTTGCTTTTTTACCAGTGGTACGAAA
This sequence comes from Eubasilissa regina, assembly GCA_022840565.1. NCBI lineage: Eukaryota > Metazoa > Arthropoda > Insecta > Trichoptera > Phryganeidae > Eubasilissa > Eubasilissa regina. Next base: position 4,035,879 of record JAINEB010000020.1, read on the forward strand.
GAAGGCCGCTATGATATGAATCGATGTAACATTTGATAGCAATATGTAACATTTCGTGGCAATTTTTGCAATTTCAAATAATATTTACAGATGTGTTCATTTTTATAAATACTACGTATTCGTTTAATTCGGCTAGGCTATTAACGTTGAAAATAATTGACATACGGTTATATAATTTATTTATGTTTTTATACACCGTAATGTGGGTTTTATGTATTACAATACATTTTTAATTCATTTGACGAATAAATAATAGTAATTATCTAAAATTAGTGGTATTACTTTTTATTACGATTATAATATTAAATATGTGATAGTGAAATTAATTCGTAAAATAATGTAACTAGAAAACACTTATTAATATAAATGTTTGTACTTTCCCTGCCCAAATACTCGGAGTACTGCTCATATTGTTATAGTTAACAGAGGGACAATACTTTTTAACACAATGTAAGGTACACACACAGTGTGAGACATAATACTGTCAAAACTATAACACGCCGACGGAGAGGTTAGTTGAAGTAACAAAGTCAGCACAATTGACGAACTTGTCTCATTGATGTTTCCGTTTTATATAATAAAAACACATCTAGCGTTTTATTCTCGTGGGAGTTTCGCCTGGAGCGTGCTTTACAGAACATCGCGTTTAATTTGTATTTCATGAAGAGTGTGCAGCAGGGATGGCGAACCTTTAAATGTTTGGAGAAAATGTTAATATTTATGAAAGAGTGTTATCAGAAGATTGTATGTGTGAAGGCTGGGGTCACATTTCTCTCAGCACTCACGTGGTTCATTTGAGGACGATCGCAGAGTGTGAGTGTGTGAATGTGTGCGTGAATGTGAATAAAGCAAGTTGGACAATAAAAACTTCTATTTGATAGACTTTTATTGCAGATGACATATATGCAGTGAAAACGTGGCGCGACTGCTAGAGAATTGATCGGGAAGTCGGCTGAGAAGAGAAGTGAATCAAAAAAGACCGGCTTGCTGAGCGGCTGCCCGCGCTTATTATTGTTGTGAATATCTGATCGCTACCGACGAGATTGTGTGGCTGATAAGAGTTTATAGTTTGCACCCAGGTATTTTCCGAGTGTATTCGGAGATCTTCGGCTGTGTTGCTGGTTGTGGAGGCGATAGACTTTCATAAATGCTTGGAAAACGTATTTATTAGATTTTTTAAAATATATATCTAATATGACTAAAGTGTCTCTTTTTGTTGATGTAATAAAATTGTGTTATTAACTATAAAATACGCGAACGTAGTGCAGTAAATTATTCGGAATCATAGTAGATTCTAGATTGAATTTTTCGCAAAGTACAAGACACGTGACTAAAAAGATTCGTAATCTCACTTCTGGAAAGAATTAGAAGATTTATTAGTACTTAGTCTTGTAAAATAATAAACAGCTCTATTATTATTCCTCATATAAAGCAATGCAGCAGCATTTTATTTTTGGTTATTAAAAAAGAAATGCAACAATTATCAGTACTGCAAAATAAAGCTTTGAGAATAATATTGACAAAAAATACACCTATTCGGATCAGTATCAGATGCTGAAAGACTTTAATACGATTACCTTTAAACACAATGTATTTTTTAATGTTATGATGTTTATTTTTAAAATCTACACTAAAATATCTGCAGACTTTATACGAAAAATTGAGGCAAATCAACATGAGCACAAACATTATTACAAAAGGAAGAAATAGAACGAGACCGCCATTCAGGAGGAAGGCCAAATCTCAGGAATTAATAATGTACACTGATGAAGATTTTTAACGAAATGCCAGATGATGTAAGAAAGGAGAATAAATTACATAAATATAAAATTAAATAAATACATGCAAGATAAGTTATAGTAAAAAGGGAAATATTGATATTGTTTATATGTGTATGCATTTAACCACGTCAGTCCCTCATGAGCGCAGATCGTCTCCATGAACTCACGCCCTCTTGACTATGCTCTTCCACTTTTCTCGGCATCTTGCAGGTCTTAAGGCTGTCACCAGAGAAGTGCCTGTTGCCTTTTCCACTCGGTCGGTCCAACAGGTGGGGATCTTCCTCTTCGTCCGATGTGGCCCAGTGCAATAACCTTTTCCAAGCTATCTTCCCTTCTCGCAAGATGCTCAAAAAATTGAAGGATTCATCTCAGGCTGCAGGTTGAGTGTCTGTCCTTGTTGTTCAGCTCTTGCAGAATTGAAACATTTGTGCGTCATGGTATGCGCAACATGTGTCTCCAGCGTCACATATCAAAGGCGTCAATTCGTCTTCTCTTCTTTGCTCTAAGGGTCCATGTTTACACATCATATAAAAATATACAATGCATCAACGACTGTATAAGCCTGACCTTTATTGTCTAGAAATACCGCGGACTTCAATATTTCCAAGTCTGGACATAGAACTTTTTGCATTACCTATACGTCGTTTAAATTCTGGCTCGCAACTACCGTCATCAGTGATGATGGACCCGAGATAATAGAAGTCCTTGACAATTTCAAGATCTGAAAAGGTATCTGTTGATGAAAGCTGGTTATGTCAATGAGTATTACCTTTATTTTTTTCTTATCTTTCTCAAGGCCCAATTTTCTACCTTCTTCTTCAATGGACTATTAATAATAAATAAATAAATTTTGGCTAGCGGCATTATGTCACATTTTTATTATATGTCTTGTTGTGACTTACATTGCTTTTGCTCTTTTTGTACTATTAAATCGACATACTCTTATCAAAAGTTCTGTGAATAAAATATAAAAAATGTGTACTGAACCTAGAGAAAGTGGATGATTGTATAAACGGTTTCATTGAAAGAATAATAGCGCCTTTTAGAAACGAAAACATAATACAGTGGAACCTCTATATTCGTCATTAATCCGAATATAGAAACAGTTTTTCCCATAACAAATAACTAAAATTCAATTAATTCATTCCCAGCCCCCAAAAATAGTACACAAATGAATAAATTTGATGTCAAAACTTTACTTTTATTGTATTGTACTGAGGAGACATGATGGTAGAAGCGGAAGAGGAGAAAAGTTACTAATATTTAGTAGGAGACAATTCAAACATTAGGTTTCTCTAATTCTGGTGATGGTTTTCGTTTTCCGATGATTCAGTAGCACTCTATTTAACAAAGAACTTGCCCAATGTTGCCTGTTTCTGTTTGTTCTTTAAACCTTCATGATGTAGTCAATCACATTACCACTGAATCCATTTATATTTTGGTAGACTATGGCAATATTCGGGTGCCACTTTTCGACCATATTCTGGGTTTTGGCCCAGTTAGACAGTATTGCCGGTCGGTGAAAGTGACAAATTTAAAAAATATTAACGAATATGGAAACATTTGTTTGTTATCGAAATGTGACAAATATCGAACCGGACGAATGTAGAGGTTCCACTGTATGTTCATTTTATTTTATTTATCTGACACGGGTAATTTTTTTCTTTTGATCCACTAGAAAATAGTTCACGACTGCTGGTATATTTCATTCAGATAATTATGTAGAGTTTACAGTAGTATATTTCATGAAGAGTGTACGATTTTAGTTATCCGTCTGTCATATTTGTTCTTATATGTATATATCATACACTTTTACATGCGTTATTTAAGTACCTTTCTTGTTTTCTGTGTTTGAACTATCATAAACAAGGGGTAACCAAAACCTTTTACGTAACCAATCCACCTTTTGAAAATGGCCTTAACCGCCGAAACAGCTATAACATTAAAACAATGCTATACGCAAACTATCAGAACTCAATAACGATATTTATTCAAATCAGATTTTTTACACTTCTTAAAAAATAAACATGTAGTTTTACAAACTAAACATAATAATAATAAATAAAAATATATCATAAACAATTTATAGGATATTATTGTACATAAGTATAAATACTATGTTAATAAATATAATAAATAAATATTTTTAACTTACTTTATTTAATTTAATCGATAGCGATACTTTAATCTGCAAAGCAGCTAACTCGCTCCACCCATGGTCAAGAAACCGTTTTTATTGCCATTATTTTCCTCTTTTATTGTTCTATAGTGCAATAGAAGCCATCAATTCCCATCAATTTTAAAACTAATAAATAAGTACTAGGTGCTGAAAATTGATTTTTGCAAAAACCTTCAATACCTTCCCCTGACACTAGTGTTGATGGCACCACAAATAGAGGGTGTCCGCGGAAATTATAATCACTGCATCGCTACATTATCATGAAATATCACCTAACTCCCAATAATATTTTACAATTTTGGTAAGGAACTTCAGCTAACTCCAAATATTCCCTATAAGTACGAGATAAATCAAAATTTCTCAGCCACCCTTTTTCTGTATAAACAATCTACTAAGGTGTATTTTGGAATTTTCGTAATCTGTTTAATTTTAATTTTGTAATAAAATAGTTTTTTGTTTGCTCCTAACATGTTAGCTGCTTTGCAGATTAAGGTATTGTATGTAATTATAAACTAATTTATTCACAGAACTATGTTGTATATAATAAAAATATGTTCTCCTTAAAAAAAAACGATATTTAATTATTTGGTGCTGTGATATTCCGCAGTAAAGTGATGGCTGACTGAAAAGTCGTTTCACGATTGGAGAACACTAAAAAATGAATAAAAATCGAAATTGATTATTATTAAATTGATTATATCGAAGTCAGGATATTGTAGTTCTCTTAATGGTAACTAAAACATCAACACACAATTTTCACAGTTGTGCGAAAAAATATAGTGTCGGTATACATATTATGGAATGAATTCGTTCTTTATCCTTTCCTTCCAGCCGTGTGTGGATTAGACCCGTACAATACTCTCTGCACTTTCCGTAGTCAATGTAAATTTTCCTCAACGAGAAAGTTTCGCCGGCGACATCCCTCCCGCCCCTTACCGTATTCGGTCGTGAGTGAAGCCCCAGAAGTTGCGCCACAGGGCTCAGATTTTTCCCGATAAACCTTTCATATTTCGCCATCCCGCGGTACCTACCGACAACACCCCCGTTTCGATACGGACGCGCCATAAGCAAAATGAAGGCACGTCGCGGAAGATGAGATGTCATTGTTTTAATGTATTTTTTCGTTTACTTGCTGAGTATAGTATTTGTATGTGGGTGGACCGGTGCTAGCGAATTTGTAGTGTAATAAGGACGAATAAAGTCACAAGCACAAAGCTTCTGCTTGTTGGCGTGTTTTACCGCCATTCTAGTTTCCCCCTCCGAAAAGCAGATTGCATTTGTTTATTGCCATTTTTTCATTTTGTTGTTTTTATATCGAGACACATAAAAGATAATACACGATTATAGTGTTATTCGACTTTTATCTCGTGGCACCCCTTAATCTGGGCTACATATACGAGGAATATTTTTTTTATGTAGAAGGATCGGTAGAGAATGCATGTTCACATAGATTTGTTTTCTTTGTATAGAGATATCTGTGGCACGATATGAATTATTTTGATTTCTAATTATTTATTTGTTTGATTACTCGCTTAATGATCAGGTGGTCCTGGAAGATCCCTAAGTTAGTACTATTTTTTTATTATCTCAAACACTTAACATTATTTTATTATCTCAAACACTTAACATTATTTTATTATCTCAAACACTTAACATTATTTTATTATCTCAAACACTTAACATTATTTTATTATCTCAAACACTCAACATTATTTTATTATCTCAAACACTTAACATTATTTTATTATCTCAAACACTTAACATTATTTTATTATCTCAAACACTCAACATTATTTTATTATCTCAAACACTTAACATTATTTTATTATCTCAAACACTTAACATTATTTTATTATCTCAAACACTTAACATTATTTTATTATCTCAAACACTTGACAATAGAAAGAACATTAGTGTGATATGTACGATTAGTACGAGCAATTTAAATTAATCAACTCGAAAGATGTTCAGAAAAAATCTATTTATCCAAAAAATATTTAGTTGCTACCGAGATACGAACCTGTATCTTCCGGGGAAATAATAAAATACCACAGAACTATGTTCTAAAAATGCAACTTCACAAAAAATTGTGTTTTCCTATAAAACTAAATATTTCGACAGTTGAAACTGACATGTCCCGCGCAGAGACAAAAATTGCGCAGCTGGAAAAATAATCGAGAATTCATGTTTGATTGGTCAAAGATTGACGCGGATAAAAATTGAACCTGGATTAATAATTTCAGTGTGATTATCGATGGGTATAAAAAAACATATATAGAATATTGTTTTGAAACAATATATATATATATATTTTTTAAACAGAGATGCGCACATGCAATACGTATCACATTAATATTCTTACTATTTTTTACTCTAAGTTAACTGTGCTAACGTGATAATAGGACTAACTTGGTGGTCACCTGGAATAAAGCTCTAACCTCCGATCACCACATTGCTAGACGAGTGTGTTAACCACTAGACCATCAAACTACACATAAATGTGAAAGATGTTAAAAAGTGATCATCGGTTATCGGTTTGATACATTTTATATGTCATTGACTAGACTACAATTTATTAGATATTTGTTTGTATGCAATATTGGCGATGGGAGGGACCGCACTTCACGAAACTATAATTGTGACTAAATAACTCAACGTGTGTGATACAAAGTCTAGTTTATTGAAAATATTTAACCAATCATGTCTCACCACAAAGTGACAAAAGAAAATAAAGAATATATTTTTATTTTTCTTGAAAAATAAAATCTAACAAATGCCTTTCAAAAAACTATGGAAAAAATATTTTCCTTTGCAATTAAGTATTAAATCTGTACTGAGAGTGTATCAGTATGTTAACACAAAATCTTTTAAAAAATATTCAGTTTTAGGAAATTTTAAACATTTAATTTGTTTTTTTCATTTTCTTCTTGCAAGCTTAAGTCGACGGAAATACTCCGCGGTCACGTTACATTAATAGCTCTGCGTATTTTATCCCATCACGAGGTTCATTTTTACCGTAAATATGAATACGTTCCCCCGGTGTGAAGCGGGTCTCCGCCCCAGCCAGCCAGTTTAAGCCAGATCGATTTCCCAAACAATGGCGGCCGCGATGTATCACGCTGACGTCACAAAAGAACGGCCGTTTTTCTTTGACGTTCCATTGCAACTTTTGAAAAAAGACGCCCGGCAAGTAACACAGGGGTGGGGGCGCTTTTTACGGAGCGGGTCGGTCTGCTTTTGACACTTTTCGCCCCGCGTGAAACAGCGGAAAATCAACACTCGGCGGAAGGCTTTCTTTACAATTTTGGTAACGCTTAACGCGTTTGTATTGTGACGAGGATTTAATCGAAATTAATATCAGACTGTACGCAAAAAAATATGAAAAATCCAAAAAATTTAAACCGTAAAGGGTGTGATATCCGGGTCCGTGGGGTGACTATATTATGCTCGGGGTCTTAAAAAATGCAACTCGGCAAAATTTGGAACGTATGACGTTCTACGGGGGTGGGATGACCAGGAAAAGGTTGCCTATTTCCGCGAACACTAGTGCGTGGAATTGGTTAGATCACGTTTTTTGTAGATGGTCTCCTTGAGGAGACCTGGGCCGACGTATCGTTGCGGTAACGCGTGCCATCGTCAAGGCTTTGTCTTAAGTTACGTTGCGGCTTAACCATATTTGTACGTGGGCAATATAAATCTCTCACATTTAAGCCATATATGTACATATATATATATTATATAAACATAATATTTACTTACTATCAATATTATAGAGTAAGAGTCGAGTAAGTTTAATAAAATATTATGTATGAAATGTGAGATTCTTGTAAAAGTAGTGGAATTTTTAAAATTATTTTTCAAACAATAATTTCAGTTTAAAAGTTTTAACTCTTAAATATCATTTATCTAATTCCGATTACGGGTTTGTTATTTTTTTGCAGAAATACATTTAATTTATTATAGAATTATTTTTTATATTATACAGCACGTTTAATAGTCTTTTTAAAATTTGTGAACTTCGAACGATATAACGAAGTGATATAAATATTATACACGTATTTTAGATTGAAGAAAATTGTTATTGAATACATGTAATAGAATCAATATGCATATAGGCACTTGAGCGTATTGGTAATGTAAGCTCGCTATTTGACGAGCGTATTCGATACGTATTGCCGAAATTCGAATGTAGATTTGGCATTTTTTTAGTGAAAATAATATATGGATAAATTAAACCGTTTGGCGTTTTTATTGCGTTGTTTCTTATTCTCTCCTCCTGTATGTAATTATTGACATTAGTGACCTAAATTAGATGAGATTCGGCTTGTAATGCACCTCCGTACGTCCCGGTCCCGGGTCGCCCTCGCAGCCTCAGGGTGGCCAAAGCATTGGAAGAATAGTTTGTTCACTATTATGGATAAGGGTTGCTGTGATTAGATTTGCTACGAATTGAGGTATTCGTGAGACGTACTGCCTACGTTAGACGTAACTTCCACATCCAGCAATACATTTGGAAGGCATTTATTTTACCCTTTTCGCTAATGCGGAGATCTCCGCTGATCTCCGCTGCATACACGAAGATTGTAAAGACGGGAGTGTGAATCAATTGTATTGATAATTTCTATTAAATACAATACACATCGTATAAAGCATTTATAAAATATATAGAAAATACGTTAACTTTTACTTTGACATAGTAGTGTTTAATGGTTTAATTATTCTTCGTAACAAATGATTTATAATTAATAATATGATAAATGACTAATATGTAGCGTTACAATAATATTGTATGTTTTGATTGAACACTTGTATTATTAATATTTGAAAACACGTTAACTTTTACTTTGACATAGTAGTGTTTAATGGTTTAATTATTCTTCGTAACAAATGATTTATAATTAATAATATGATAAATGACTAATATGTAGCGTTACAATAATATTGTATGTTTTGATTGAACACTTGTATTATTAATATTTGAAAACACGTTAACTTTTACTTTGACATAGTAGTGTTTAATGGTTTAATTATTCTTCGTAACAAATGATTTATAATTAATAATATGATAAATGACTAATATGTAGCGTTACAATAATATTGTATGTTTTGATTGAACACTTGTATTATTAATATTTGAAAACACGTTAACTTTTACTTTGACATAGTAGTGTTTAATGGTTTAATTATTCTTCGTAACAAATGATTTATAATTAATAATATGATAAATGACTAATATGTAGCGTTACAATAATATTGTATGTTTTGATTGAACACTTGTATTATTAATATTTGAAAACACGTTAACTTTTACTTTGACATAGTAGTGTTTAATGGTTTAATTATTCTTCGTAACAAATGATTTATAATTAATAATATGATAAATGACTAATATGTAGCGTTACAATAATATTGTATGTTTTGATTGAACACTTGTATTATTAATATTTGAAAACACGTTAACTTTTACTTTGACATAGTAGTGTTTAATGGTTTAATTATTCTTCGTAACAAATGATTTATAATTAATAATATGATAAATGACTAATATGTAGCGTTACAATAATATTGTATGTTTTGACTGAACACTTGTATTATTAATATTTGAAAACACGTTAACTTTTACTTTGACATAGTAGTGTTTAATGGTTTAATTATTCTTCGTAACAAATGATTTATAATTAATAATATGATAAATGACTAATATGTAGCGTTACAATAATATTGTATGTTTTGATTGAACACTTGTATTATTAATATTTGAAAACACGTTAACTTTTACTTTGACATAGTAGTGTTTAATGGTTTAATTATTCTTCGTAACAAATGATTTATAATTAATAATATGATAAATGACTAATATGTAGCGTTACAATAATATTGTATGTTTTGATTGAACACTTGTATTATTAATATTTGAAAACAACAAAAAATTCTTCTTGCATCTGTACAATGTTTTGCTTGGTTTTACCCTTTACCCTTTACCCTTGCGTAATTACTAAATGGATGTCTCCTTACCAAAGTTTGTATCTGCGTTGTGGTGTGCCCGTCTTAGTTTCATCATTTTAACTGAGAAAATTGCTAAATGTAATGACTTGCGGATTTTACAAATGTTCTCGAAAAAAAAAATCCGTAATCCGAAATCAGATATATTTTCAATTAAAAGTTGTTGGCGAAAAAAACTTTGGATAATTTTTCTGCCTCTCAAATTTCTATTTAACGTCCCTGGCGATATTTATCTCTGCTCTGCGAGAAGAAAGCTTGGTTGTATACTTTTTCGTTCAATTTAACTTTCACAAAAAATCTTTTGTTACCCTTCCCTTCCCGCCGCTTTGTCCCGGGAAAATTTTAATTTTTGCCTTTCAAAAGTGTTAAAAATTTCTCCCAACAATATTTTGTGTATAGAAGAATCGATAAATTATGAATATTTCATAATTTTTTTAAATACTTCGCAAGTTTACGATAATTATTTGTCACTGGTTGTTTGTTGTTCGATTTCGCTCTCCATTCTGCAATTAACAATTGCGAGAACTTAAATGAAAATGTTTTTGCTTTTGAAACTTTTCTGCCATCACACATTTAAATCTCGTTCTGAAAGTATTCTCATTCTTGTCCCTGGCGGTAACGTCTGGATAGCGTGACGGGTCATCGTTTCCAGCGTTGTATCTAGAGTTCTAATTAACGAAATTTAAAATTTCTTACGTCGTTATTTTACAAAAAATAAGTTTAGGGATGGCGCATGCGGTACACGCCGAGCTCATCGAGTTCTTCCTAACCATATATTTCAGCAATATTGACGTCGAGACGGATAGAACGCGTTGTCAGAAATGACGACTCCAGAATCCTCCATAAAGTCTATGAGATCTCAAACAACATCTGAAAGGATTCAGCGAGGCTACATATTCCCTGTTGGGAGATCATAACTCAAGATAGAAAACCGTGGAGGACTATTGTGCGGTCGGCCATGGACCCGAAGTGCTCTCAGAGTCAACTCTAATAATAATAATTAAAACAAAACTATTCTCTCGCCAGACATTAGTTCAATGGAAATATGCGAATTAAAATACAAAGGAGATTAAAATCGGTATATGAAATAAAATAACTTCATAAAAGTTTCAATACACTTCGTTTTTTTTTGTGTCGATACACAAAAACATATTTGTGTAGAATATTCCGAAGTCTTTGGCCGACGTTAGATCCCATTTTAGAGTCTAGGCGACTTTAACGCGCCCTTAGTGTACCTGGTTTTCAATCCATACACCCGACAGCCAGATCTGTCCGTCTGGTACTCACAGAGACTTAGTTAACAATACATCGTGACGGACGAGTCGTAGAAGTTAGCGAAGACCAACTACTTTTCTCCTGGCCATCTTCTCGCGCGCATCTTAGCACTGCCTCCAGTGAACTTTATTAATGTTGAATTTTTTATAATTTAACAAACGTGTAAATTCAATTGTGCTTCACTTAATAAATAAATTAAACTGTACGCCCGCTATAGCCAAATACACAAACACAATCCAAACTCATTTGATTGCTGTATAATAAACCCATTCACTCTTCATATAAAATAGTAACATTCCTTTATACATAAGTAAGGAATCGAGGAGGAATAGGGCCCTCGATTCTCACCATTCACAATCCCTATTGGTGACTAACGAGTCTATAATAACTAATAAAGTCAGCCCTTATAAGTCTGTCTTCAAGACTCATGTCGCTGATCAGCCCGGCTTCAGCGACATCATCACTGATGCTGGATCCTGCAATATGATCCGTCGACCATAGAGGTCGAAGACACACAGCAGAGTAGCCCAGAAAACTCTACACGAAAGATTCTGAACTTCCGTGAAAACCCGAGTACATTTTTTACCCCGTTTTATTTTGGGGTCTACGCGGGTCGTTTTTTTGTCTTACTTAATGTAATTATTCTTTCAAGGGTACATTTTTTAGAACTGGGAAATATTTTTAGCTTGTGACGGCAAATGTGCGTTCAACTTAGTGTTGAGTTGCAAATGTTTTAATTTTAACAGATTGTTCGCGTCTTGGCTGGATGGTACTTAACAAAGTGGCCCATACACCTTTGGCACTTCGCACACTTTTTCCAAGTGAGAACGTGTCGAACAACGGCTATCGCTGTGTAAATTTCATTCACAATTCGATTTTATTTAATTTTTCTTACACATCTTGCAATTGTGAAATAACTGAATTAGAGAAGTACCATAATCATCATCAACCAACTTATGCAATTTTATGTGTACATAATATTTAATGCATTAGCACAGGAACTACATAAGTTCGGAGCCTTTAAATATTTTAAAGCAGTGATGGCTAACCTGTAACACGCCACAGCGTTTTGGGCGACACGCCAGCGTTCACTAATATCAGAGTTATCAAAGAACACGCGTCCCGCCACCAGACGTCTACCCCACTTTGGGTCTCACTTTGTGAAAAAAACAATTAATTGAAATAAGCAATTAATTAATTGACCCCAGCAAAGTTAAGTTATGTTTTCTGAAATTTTGACACACTGAGCTCAAAAGGCTCGCCATCACTGTTCTAAAGAATATTCTTCTCGAAGTTTCGGTATTCTCTGTGCGCACTACGATATTTGAACTATGACGGTACAATATTTTTTATTTGTAGTGAGAGCTGATCCAATACACCCAGATCCTCTCTATGAACTAATGCTCCCATATCGGTCCTTCTAATTCGTCGCCAGGTTGGCATTTTTTTTAATGCTAAAAGGCAACATTTACACTCTTTCCTTACGTTCTCACATTTTGATAGTTGTACTTGACACCGCACAGTCACGAAAGTAACCAGCCAGGGGTGAGGGGCGCTCCACCATTATTTTGATGGGAAATCCCCTAAAGCTCGATTCACACCCGCTTGCGGTCGGGTAGGTTCTACAGGAATTTTCTATAGGAAAGTATGGTAAAAACCGCACGTTGTAACCATTTCACTCGTGATGAGTTTGTTCTAAAATAGTAATTACCAATTAGATTTTTACTGAGAAATTCTTTTACAAAATTGTGGCCTGTCTCTAAAAGGTGGTTGGAAAATTCAGAGAAGTTATTATTGTTAAGGCACTTTAAGTCTTCTTTTATTCTAATATTAAACCTTCGTGCCGGAGTTTACGAAGATACGTTAATATCGAAACCGGTTGTCATAAAAATAACACAGTGGCACAAAGCTAAATGCATTTTTAAATTATTGTATTTTTCGTTTGTCAAAATTTAGTGCAAAACTTTATCGCATTGCTGAAACTACAGAGATGTACGTATTGTATGATATAATATTTGTCCCTGTACACGACCTTTCTGTTTGTTCGCATTTATGTACATTACCATAAGCGGGTAGGATTTTATGCAAACAGCCGCAGTCGGCGATGGCTACGACTTAATTAGATGTGCGGCGGACGGGGCGCCCGAGGAGGGCAAAACGGTCTGCTCGTATAACGGGCTTACGCCGAAAGCTGAATTACCATACCAACTAATCTGTGACAAAATGGAGCGGAGAAATTGGTGACGATATAACTATTTTCATCGTCCAGATGTTTACGACCCGCATTGTGTCATATCGTTTGTTATAAAAGGTGTTTTTTTTTTTAGAGATATAGAACTTTAAAATAAAACACATAAAAATCGTCGTAATGGCCATGGTATTAGCTTTGTTTATTTGTTATATGTTTAAATATGATACGCGCGTATGGGCGCCGCGGCTGGCTTGAATAAAGCGCAGTCTGGAAGTCCAATTTTCAACCACTTTTTAGAACAGCTGAGGTTGTACGTCGGCAATAACGCGACAAGTGTTTGCTTCAAGAAAATAATTCAAAGGTTTTAAATTACATGATCTTGGAAGCCTATCACAGGTCCATTACGCGAAATTATGCGCACATCGAATGTTTCCTACAATAAATTGATTATGGCGTGCGCTGTGTGGCATGTCGCGCCGTCTTATTGAAACCACAGCTCTTTCACATTAATGCCGTTCGATTGAGGAACGAAAACGTCAGTAATCATGGATCTATTGCTGTGCACGATGACGAATCGACTCATTCGGATCCTCCACTGCAGCAACAGCTCCTTCGGTGCGCACTGTACGAGGTCTCTGCGGATGCGTATTATCAATTAGGGTATGCGTGGTGCGAAAACGATCCACGGTTATTTCAAGTGCTTGCTCGGATGGACGATGTCGACCATAAATTGGACGTAGCGCACGGTAAGTTTCGCGAACTGAACCACGATTTTCGAAATAAATTTGCACATTTCGGAAGCGTTGTTCTGGCGTAAATCTATTCATGGTGAAATGGAGAACCAAACTGAGCACAAATCAGCTTTCAAAATGGAGAAAGTGTTACCAATTCGAAAAACAAACCTCTAAAAAAATACCTTTTATAAACACTCGAATCATGAGTATTTATGCAGTTTGGTTTAGAAATAAATCTGTCTAAAACAGTGTGATTTTTACGGACAGGATGCTTCTGGACAGATTTTTGCGGAGATGATCTTTCCGGACACTGACTATTCCGGATACTACTTATTCCGTACACTGATTTTTGCGGACTTGATTATTGCGGACACTCGTTATCCCGGACAAAAAATATTTTATTTATATATTTTAACGTAAACATTTGAATTGTTAATTTTTTTACCCCCGAGTTCAATGTAACAATCGATTTACATTGTCCAGTGAACAAAATTTTCAATTTTGCACATTTGGAGGATTTTATATGGATCATATATTAATATGTTTGAATCTCTCAATATATGATGGCCTTTACCTAACCTAACCTGTGTCCATTTTTATAGACTTCATCTAGTCAAAAATCTTGCAAAAATAATCGAAATACCAACAACTCTATTTTGAAAAACTAATGAAAGGGTTTGTTTCCAAAAGGTGATTGGAGAATTCAGAATTGTTGGAATTAAGGAGCACTTGAGATGCCTAAATAGCAATAACTATTCTGAATTCTCCAATCGCCTTTTGGAAACAAACCATTCTTTTGACATTAACAAGGGTTTAGAAATTATACATATTAAGAGTTTACAGTTACATAAATTTTAGAAATAAGAAAAAGTTTTAATAGCAAGCTTAATATTATAAATAACCAAATCCTCTTTGCAAATAGTCACCTTTTAAATTTGTTTTCGTATTATTTCCTACTTACTTATAGTTTTGTTTTTAGCTATGCTTGTTAATTTAAGTATACATTGTTTCCTGAAGAAGATACCATAGGTATCGAAATATCAATAAATATTGCTTTAAACAAAGTATTTTGTTTTATTATTTATATACAATGAGGCCACAAAGTAATTTTGCTAATATTGAAGAAAAGGTTCTTCCGTATCTTCGGTCACATTATACGACATGGCTTAGAAAATGAGATTATTCTGGCAAAAGTGCCACGGCTGTGGATAGATGCTGGAGTGACCCTGGAGTCATCTGTGAAAGCGACCCGAGACTGAAACTTATAGAGATGCATTACGAGTCAAGTTCCATCTGACTGAGGAAAGAAGAAGAAAAGTATATGTATATTTTTAATCATACATTCTCAAGAGAACGGAATGCTGGAACCATCAGAAGTCAAGTAACTGAAACAAATATAATTAAAAAACAACTGTTTTGTTTTCATATATGTTATTATGGAGTTCTACAAACTTACCTCGAAAATAGTAAATCAAGGGAAAATTTTCAAGTTTAATATTAAATAAAAAAAAAAACTATAATTTTATTTATACAAAATAAAGTTTAACGATGCGGATTTTACGGTTTATAATCAATATCGTCTAAATGCCGTCCATTTCTCTCTGGACACTCTTGCAATCGGACTCTTAAATTTGCGAACACGCGAGAGCAAGGCGTCGGTTCAATGGCAGCAATTTCATGGCGGATATTTTCTTGTAGGGTCTGAATTGTTCAAGGATTATTGTTGTAAAGTCTCGACTTAAGGTATCCCCACAAAAAAAATCGCGCGGTGTAAGGTCCGGTGACCGAAGTATCCAGGGTATGTCTCCGTACCTACTGATTAATTTATTGTGAAAAATTCCCCTCAGTTTCTCCATTGAAACTAGCTGTGTGTGGAGTGGCCCCGTCTTATTGAAATTGTGTTCTGTTGTTCAACCCGGGAAACAGCTGCAGTTGCGGTACCAAAAACTCTTCGATCATTCGGCAATACACGTCAGCAGTGACTGTCTCTCGCTGGTCAAAAAAATAAGGATTAATTATCCCTCGGGCAGAAATTGCACACCACATTATCATATTTGGACAATGAAAACGTTTTTGATGGCATTCCCTCGGGTTGTCGGGGCACCAGTATCTCATGTTCTGTTTGCCATTGATATGAACATGTGCTTCGTCAGTAAACAATATGTTTCCAAACGTTCGTGCTCTTCCAAAACGTTCCTGCATCGTTCTCGCTAAGGTTTTACATAAATAATAGTCATTTTCGTTGAGAAACTGCACGATTTGCAGTTTTGTATTGGTCAAACTGTAGTTTATTTTTAAAATAACGTGCACTGTTGATTTTTTTATTCCAGTAAAGGCTGAAATCTTCCTTATCGATTTACGCGGATTGCGCATAATTTCACGCCGTACTTGAAACACATTTTCTGGCGTCGCTGCTGACGTTGATGATCCCGGAGGAGTTTTATTAACCATTGTCCCTTCTTGTCTGAACTTTTGAACCTAACACTAGATAAGTTGTGTGCTCAGCCCATCACTTACTCGTCGAATATTAAAGTGAGTACAAAAAGCGCGACGCGCACGAGCCAATGAATCACCGCACTTTAAATATTGCTCAACCACGAACGCGCGGTGCGCTCCCGACCAGTGACTCATTGCGACTGGCAAATCAGAAAATCACCTCCACTAATACCCCTCCTTCTTACCTCACCCTTATGGGATTGCGTGGAACCCGCCGTGACACAATTTATGCGCAATATTTTGATCCAATAAATTACGCAAACATGGCGTAAGCTGCCATCGGTCGTCTGCCGTAGGAAATAAACGGTGTACAAAGTATGCGCACCGTGTGGAATCCAATTTACCGCTCGGGATCACGTGCGAGACGGCGGTTGTTGCGTGAACGGCGCCATTTTGCGGTTAAGTGAAGCTAAATGGCGACCCGCGTTCAGGGTGGCTCTGTAATTGATGCATATGCAGTATTAGTTTCCTCGTTAGGGTATAATTGAACTTGGGATGTCGTGAGGAGGTTCGGAAGAATGGGATATTATAAAGTGCGTGCACGCGAGTGACTGCTTGATCTCAACCTTAAATTATAAATTAGAATGTTTTGATATTACGTGTTATCTGTATTGTTTTATGGAATGGAGGCTTGGACACTTGCCGAAGAAATGATAAGGCGACTTGAAGCATTTAACATGTGAATCTACGGAGGAATGCTGGATGAATAGGTGGAGTTACGAATGAAGATGTTATAGTTCAAATGAATGAAGAAAAAGTAAGTATTTAAAACAATAAAATTACAAAAACTTCAATATTTCGAACATGTTATGAGATATCCAGAGATAATCAAATATTGCATCGCATTACGTTGTGAAAGATTGCCGGAACATCGTGACTGAAAAACCTGACTCAATTGTTTGGCCAATCTACTGTAAAGTTTTACCAGGCCGTCATAAACACAATGATGATAGCCAACTTGACAACTAACAAGGCACGGGAAGAAGAAATTAACACGATGCGTAGCTACGATGGTAGATCGATTACTTAGCATGTAAGAGGTACCAGGATCGATTCCTTGTGACTCCAAAATGCTTTTTAAATAATGGTGAAAATAAAACGCGCCATTTCTTATGCTATTTTTGTGACAAGTTTTACTGAGGAAGCCTTTGGAAATATTCTATGTTAAAAATATGTTTTTCAAATAAATATTTTTTCATAATGGTATGAAATTTATTTTCACGACTTGAGCAAGACAGTGCTGTGTATTTTATGTTTTTAGATATATAACTTTTTTGTCACTATGTTTTGTTCACTCGGGTGCCACGCCATTTTCCGGAAATAGCGCAATACTCGGGCTCTTGTTGTTCTTTGTTCTGATTTCTTTTTTCAATAACTTTTTTGGCGCCCATTCTCTTTTTCCGCTTCGAGGCGGCGCCGCACCTTTTCAAATTTAAAGTCTCCCTCTTCAAGTTAGCCATCTCACATCTTATTCCCGCTGGACAAGGACGGAGTATCCTCACCGCCGAACTATACTTTTTACAGACTGCAAGCCCCCTTTCCGGTGCGCTCGGTGGGTTTTTCCACAAGTTGAATTTACGGATCGCTAAGCGCAGATGTTACCTTTCGGTTTTCGGATGTGCCACTTCGTTGTTAGTTTTTATTATGGCTTTACTTATTGCTTTTACCCTCTTTCACGCTCTTCTAGTTTTACATACAACCATATAAACGACATTATTATTTTTGAATATTGATGTTTTGTAGTAAATGCAATAATTTAAATATGTATATTTTTGCATAAATATAATAAAGAAAGTTAAAATCATTTTCCTCAATTTTAATATTAAAACACGGAATAAACTATTTCTACGTAGCAAGATTTTAATCGTAATCGTAATCGTAATTTAAGTTAAATTACCGGTATGTACTGTGCTGGATTATTGATGTACCTAATCGGAAACATTCTGAATCGATGTTCACTAATATGATTCATCACTTTTTAAATAAATATACGATATGGCTTTGTAATTCTTCCCGGACCCAATCGTTCGCAGTCCATCGTCCCATTAATATACCATTCGATGCTCAAGAAAATATACAACATTGTGCCATTCATAACTCAGATCTGCTCAAAATCCATATACAGTGTTGTCGGTCTCAATTATTGTTACCCCTCAACTACTTCCTTCGCCTGGAAAATTTCCAGTATAAATATATTACAAAAATATGTTTTAGATAAATGTGTATTTAAAAAAATATATAATTTTTACTTCTATGTACGTATGAATTTATAAAAAAAGGTAGCACAAGAGTATGGTATACGAAATTATAACTTATTAATAAAATAAAGTTCATAATAATAATAATAACAATCGATTATTTGTGTAGCGCCATTTTCGTAAAAACTTTTACATGAATACACTTTACTTAACCTTACGTAACTCTTATAAAAATATATAAAAACGTACACGAATCAATTTTGGACAAATAAAAAAACAGTCAATGAAAGCAAATGTCATTACAAATTATTAATGAAACATTTTACATTTATCAAAATATTTAATTGTGACTGCGAACAATTGTGATCGAAAATTGTGGGCGAACAATGTCCCGAACATCATACTATAAATTTTCTACAAACGATACCGGAATCGGCTAATCGACAATTCCGAACAATCGGTATCGGAAAAAAAAGTTAAATGTGACATCGGTACTATTTCTCACAGAAAATGGGTTTTGGCTTTGCATGCGATTTTAAAATTCCTGCCGCAGGGCGCAAAATGTGACTATATTTGAAAATTTTTCTTGTGCTGAAATGTCTGAAGTGATTCGGTTTCTTATTAATACAGTCCTTGAAGCATTCATCTTAAGTCTTGGCACAGACGCTCAGCACCGCCGGGAATGGGCGGGCCGCCTACATAAGTGATGAAGCTCCACTCGCTTCCTCTCAGGCAGCTCTTTGCGGCGTCACAACTTCTTAAACCGTAAGGGAGAAATCTAGGCCAACTCAAAAGTCTTGTCAAACACGCTTCCAAAGAACGTTTGAGATTTCATATCTCTCTTGCGGCGATTTTTTGTCCTGACAGAATTTGAATTATTTATTTATTGAAGAAGAATTGTGTCACCATAATGTCACGATTTTAAAAACATGCAATTTTACGTTAATTTAATTGAAGAATAATAATAATTGACATTATTGAAAAGGAAAAATATTTTTGATATGACCGACCCGTCTAACATGCCTTGTAACGTTGGATAACGTTCTGATAACGGTTCAAGAATTGATGTTAAAATATCGATCACGAAATAAATAATTTTGTGATGCGAAATCTCGAAAATCCAAAAACAGATGTCGCCCCATTAGCGCATTATTGTCTTTAATAATATAGATGATTTATAATAATAACAAAAAATGTTGTATTATTTTTACTTTTGTAAATCAAATGAGTGGCGCGCTGTAATAATTTAATTATCATAACATTGGAATTATTTATTTTCAATTATCCTACGTATCCTGAGGTAGTGTTGAATAAGTGAGAAAGTTTGTGTGGCTTGAAAAGATTTGCTGAGGCAATTTTTTAATTTTTTTTTGAGAATTTTGAACAATACCACTTGTCACCAAGAATGGTGTCATAGGTTCGCAATCGCTGATATAGAATATATCATTTTTTCGAAGACCTTGTTCTATTGTGCAATTACTTTCTTGAGAGCAGTTCCAGTTAGTATTGAGTATGCACGGAAGATATTTATAGTGCTGTACACATTCTATGGATATTTTCTTAACATTGTTTTAAACAATTTTCGTTTTTCCAGGCCGCCGCGGCAGCCTCCGGTGGCAGTTCCGCCGCTCACTTCGAGCCCCAGGTTGCAGCCCTGTGCGACCCCGGCGCAGCCTACCACCCTCAGTTCATGAACGACCAAGGAAGGTGGGAGACGGACCTCAACACCAAGCCCACTGCCGGCTCCTCGTGCATGAAGGACAAGATGGACATTTTGGACTATTGCAAAAAGGTAAGAGTAGCCGTCGCCACCCCAGGCATATTTTCTGTAAGATTGGGGCCTTATGTTTTAGTTATTTTAGTTTTGCGAATTTAACTTTAATAAAGATTGAGTCTGTAATTAATATGGATCTGTATTTGGACGGCACTTGTCAAATTGTATCTATTTTTTAAACATTTTTAGTATTTTTACAGATAACCAAAATTATCTTATTTTAATTAATTCATTAACTAAATTTTTTATTTATGACTACATAATAGTATAATTGAAAGAAAAGGAACAATAATAAAACTTTACAATATTAAAATTAATCAATTAGAAACATGTACACAAAAATATATTTTATTACGATCGGGATACGAACCCGTAACATTTTTTTTCCGGAAAAATAAATTACTATTTTGCTACGTTATCCATTTTGATGAATCTGTAATGATTATTAACTAGGCGTGCATTTTTTTGCAACCCTTTGGTTTCGACAATATTTTTAATTTTTTTTCTCAATTTGTTCTAAACCTAGGTACTATGTTCTGAAAAATCGTATCATCACAAATAATATGATGTCATTAAAATTGTCATTATTAGTTTCCTTAGAATGGACTGGGAGTTCTGGCGCTATTCTACCAGGTCTTATCAACGGTTTTCTAAAAATATTGTTATTAAAAAGGTGGTCGCTTCCGACGGGAATAAACGGATATTTCTCTTAAACAAACGTATTTAGAAGAAATTCGACGACTTCTCTATGGGGCATCATAGTTTAATCAGCTAAAGCTCTCTACCAGTAATAGAAAGTTCCTGTGATCACTATATTTTTTCTATGTATCTTACAAAGTGATTTAACCAAATTTTTTTCAATCTGTTCTCACTAAACGCAACAAAATTTTTGTTCTAAAACGATGGTGAGAATGAGATCAGCTGTAAAATAATTTACTTACTAACAGACTTTTAATTTTTTTTTTACAATTCGTGAACACACAATGGAAGTCTTTTACCGTCGCCACTGTGTCGGAAATGTTTTTCACCTTTGAAAGAAGCCAGTCTCACTGAACTCATTAAAATAAATTATTTTATCGCTACCCGACGATATTTGTGGGGGAACTTAATCTAGCAGTTAAGGCGAGCCCTAAAAACGAGCCTGTTTCATTTTTAGTACCTGCGCCATTCTTCCTGGGATTAATCTCAGTGCAGAGGTCGCCATTTTTCATATATAGTCCCGTGCTGGGAACTATATTGTCTCATCCGCCACGCCACATTCATCTCTTAGAAAGCATTCTCCCTTGTTTTCAGTCGTATTCAACATTTTCATGTTTTTAAAAAATATTTTTATTTGGAAAAGCCAGCAGTACCTGCGTATTCTTTCGCTTCTTTTCTTGTCGCTGTTTTCTTCTTCTTCTAGTGCTTGTCCGATTATCATCGAACGTTAGAAATCATATTGACGAGCATTATTTTATTTGTGCCAGCTCGCAGCACCCAAAAATATTATATTTATTTTTCATAGAAGGGTTCAGCTTTCATTTGATCTGCATTCCATTTTGACTGTTTTATATATATTTTTTTCATCATTTTAATCTGACTCTATTTAAGTATGGAATAATTTTGTCTAGGTTTGAATGTTGTGTTAGCTTTCATTGTAACCATTAAATTAGTTTTAATGTATTTGATTTTTACGGGAATTTTATGAAGGAATGTTACCTTTATTGTATTTAGCTTTCCTTGTAGTTTTGATTCATTTTCTACAACGTTTTCTTTACATATTTTAAAGATTCATTCAGGGTATACATGTAGCATTGTAAATGTTTGTTATTTTTCTAATTAAGCTAAGCGCTTGGGTTATGAAACGAGGACTAACTTATCCCTGGGACGAGGCTCGAGCCTCCAACCCCTAGACCGCGGTTGACTGTGTTGATCCTCCCATTCTACCTTGAACCACCAATCGTTTCATGTTATCCTTTGTCAACTGAGGTTTTGTCAATAAAGCTATTTAAAAAAAAATGCTTTCTTTAAATTGTTTTTCAAGAATATTGATATTTTGTTAATGGAAAAATAATTTTACAGAAAAATTGATTTTATTTTTCGAACGGCTAATTGTAAAAGTAGTAAGACAATTAATAGAATATGGTCCAATCAGCATGCACCCTACGAATGTTAAGAAGTTTCATCGAATCTTTTTTAGTACTTATGGCAAAATTTATTTATATACTCGTACATATGTACATTCACATTTCGCCAATCTTTTTATCTTGTTTTTTTTTTTTTTTTTGATAATTTCTTGTCGTACAAACAAATTTAAATTTGGTAGCTGTTCGTCCAAACTATTTCATCAACACCAACATTAAAGTTTGTTAAATATTATAGTAATATTTAAATAAAATTTCATATATTGTGTTGAATGAAAATTTAAAATTGTTATTTTTTGTTTGTAGTTTTATCTTCACTAATTTTTTTTTAATGATTTCAGAACCATTTAAATTAATTAATAATTAATGTATTCATTTGAGTATGCTCTCAAGTGCTACCATACATATACGAGATAATAAGATATTTCGTTTGTATTTTTGTAAAATCCGTATCGTTCTCACTCTCAGACAGATTTCATTTATATTTTTTTTTGGAGGAAATTGCCATAAAAACAGGTTTTTCTCCAACTTTTTACAACTTTTTTTGTTATTGTGTGTCATTTTGATGTCTTCTTAATATAATATATACAGTAGCATCTATTATACATTCACACGTAGTCAAATATGTACGAACAGAGCCCAGTTTGGCCGGTATCATGCGAACAGTTGTGTATAATGATGTAATGCGGTTATAATATAATCGCCCATAAGCCCTAGCAATATAAATCGGATAATTACTGTTTGCTTTCTTATAGATTTATGAATATGTAGGGGTTGCGGTTGTTGGATATTATTAACTTGTGAGTATCTTAATTGTGTGATCATATCAGAACGTTTTCTACACGATGAGACTGAAGCCTCTAACTATCTTCTAGTCGCACGCGTGTTGGTGCATGTTCAGGGTATATGAATGTGCGTGTGTGAATATTTATTGTGTCTAGAGCGAGATATTGAAATAAAAGAACACTTACAAAAGTTGTCGTTTATTGCGGAACGATTTACAGTGGCAGGTTACAGGGCAGTAGTTCGCTTCGGCCCTATATGGCTGTCCTTCGGTTTCGACTCTATATGTCAAATATAATTACATAGTTATAACATGTACGAGGTGTAACAGACCTAGTCCACAATATTTCATGGGTGGATACCTGACTAAATTACGAGTCGAAAATGTTCAAGGAATATGTGGAAATTATGCAGCGTTACAGAAAATATTATTTTTTGAAATTTTTACCAAATCATGTTATGCTTTAAGTCTATGTTTTTCGAAATTTGCTATTATTAATATATATCTTTGCTTCAAGCCTTTAATCATGAAACAAAAAATAGTCTGGCCGCTCGAAATTCCATGGCCTTTAATTATTTGTATTCAATATAAAATAGAGAATCAATAAAATATTTCAATTAATCGAAATAATCGCGTAATTATGTTTTTTTAAAATGCTTATATCTTTGATATGGTTGAGATTAGGCATACAATATTGTGGACTAGGTCTGTCACACATGTATAGAGCATTTAACTTCAATTAAATGTAGGTATTTATGTTTAAAAGTTTTTACGTATTTAATTTAATATTAGAACACAATTGTAATGATTATTTACATCGATGCATCGAAAGGATCCCACCCTTTCCCGGAACCATTTTATAAGTTCTCATTCATGTACCGGTTCCTTATTAATTATTTAAGATGAATTTTACAAAAAAAAAGGAGATGTTAGTTTGTGAATTTAAAAACTACATCCCTGTCTGTTTTCTTTATTGGTAGCAACATACATATATTAAGTTAAAAAACAATTTTCAATATATTGGATTATACATACATTTACTCTCACAAATATAAATAGTGATACATAAATAGGGCATTCTTAGGAGTGACAATTTGTGATACACTCTCTAAGCGGGAGAAAGGACAATACACATATGTTTGAGTCACGCTATTCTCCATTTCATTTCGATCTACTAGTCTTCCCAGTATTCCCCATCGCGAGATCCACACCCTAATGAAACCGCTGAAAAATTTCATAATTCTCATTGAATTGAAATTATTCTTGAACCCAAATAAAAACTTCTGAAATAAAATAATATGAAGCCGTCGTTTTCGTTTTTTGACAGTTCTCACGGAGCAAACTCCATCTACATCTCTATAATGAAAGCAGTATATTTTCTCTCTGTGAATGTTAAGTTATTAAAAGGGCTCGAGCCTCTCCCCACATTTCGGGATACTCGAGGAGTAATTACTTTTTAGGCTTCATGGTCCGGCCGCCATTTTGTTTAATGGCGTCGGATTAGTTGGACAGCCGGATTATGGCGTTTATAATTGTTTACGCTCGCTGTCCCCCTCACGTGGCCGCACAATGGCCTCTCCTCGAGACAAATGTGCGTCCGTGCGGATCCACAGGGTGTTGCGGAAAGGCATCTCCTTTTGTTGGTTCGTGATTGAGTGACGTCGCGTGAGGGAAAATAGTTTCCCCACAAAAAAAAAGTGTTCGCTTAAAATGATTTAATTTTGTTGTACAAATTACGTTAAACGTGCGTATTCATGGTGACAGAATACGTATTTATGTTGACCAGATTTTCTGAAGGCAAAATCACAATTTTTTTTAGTGTTTCGTATTTTAATGAAATGAAACTGTTTTTATTAAATTATTTTATATTATTATATTCATTTCAAATTTTATTTTATTGATAGTTTGATAAGTCATAACTTCGTGACGTTTACTAACGTATTTTTTATTTATTTATTTAGAAACTAGTTTTTAAAATCCATCCTAGGATGAACGTGGAAAATGTATTTACATGAATGGTTCTTGTGAAAAAATGTAATAATTGAAATCATTATATATTTATTTATTAGACTTTACTGACATACATATTCTTGTTGTAACGGAGGTGAATATATTATAATATAACATGATATACATAAGATAAATTATATTGCAATTAAATACTCGCAGTTTATTGTGTAGGATGGAGTAGCCCCACCTCTGATATATGCAGCATTGTCCTGACTACTTTGCATTCTGTGTTAAAGTAGCCAGTTGTTTTCGCGCTGTTGTGGTGTTATTACATATCCGCATTTCAAAACAAATTGACAGTTAACACAAATCAATTTTCTTAGTGGTCATCACAGAAAGTCATTTTATATAATGCCATTTATATACAAATTTGAGATTTGTACTATGAAAGTTATATTTCCTTTTTAATATTTTATTTTCGGGAATATTATTTGTCTAATAAATAGTGTTAAAGTGACAAAATAGATGGTAGTTGAAAAATAGAATGTCTGGTGAAAATGGAGGATGTATCAAAATCTCTCGTCCAATATCACATTTTTTATGGTAGTCCTTGTAGCCCTCCTGTGGTGGTCTGGGTGTTGTCAGGGTGTACTATGATACCTTTCCTGTTGATTCAACAATTATATAAGTATAGTGGTGAGTACCAAGGATACATTGGTTTTCATGCATTTAGTTGTTTATCCAGGACAATATTTAGAACAAATAATAAAAAAATCAGAAAACAGTTTGAAGATACATACTTTTTGGCATTATCGATCACGTGGGATGTAGGTACACCTACCTAGGTTGGATACGCAAATCTGAGAAATCGATAAATTGCCTTCAAAATCAATACCGTACTGTATAAATCAATACATCCACTTTTGAAACATAAATACCTAAATACATACGTGAAATTTTCAAACGATCAAACTAAAAATACATTATAAAATACTCCTTTAATCATATACCCACATCGAGAAAAAAACACCATATACCAAATATTGTTATTATTATACTTAAAGACTTCCTATTATATATCTCCACTATTATATATTAATGCTAGAAATAACCCATCATTTAACCCAATATTTAAATAATCATTCACAGAATTATTATTTAAATACTAATTAATTAATTAATTCTAAAGATATTCATTTAATTAATATTTAAAACATCACAAACCTATGTTCTGAATAATTACAACTTCACAATAATAAAGTGTTCTCCTTAATAATATATAAGTTGTTTTAATGTGTCCAAAATTTAATAAAAATGAATTGTTTATTCTGGCGTCTACTATCGGTTTACTCAAAGGTATTTGAGATTCCGTAAAAACAATGTAGATGGCTTTCAAATAATGAAACGACAGATGTATTCATTTGAAAAAGTGCAACATATAGGTTCGAAAATTTGTCGTCAAAAATACTGGCGCTGTAGCATAGTTGGTAATGCACCTTCCCCGAATTGGAAAAAGAGATTCAGGTTTGAATCCCGGTAGCGCAACAACAATATTTTTCGGTAAAATTGATTTTATATCTATATCTTGTAAAGAGAGTACGAATGTGTTCTCTTTAATAATAGTTAATTTATTTAATTAACAAACAAACGAAATAATTTACTTTGTTTGATCGAATAATCGATACTTCACTTCACAGCAGAATTGGTTTGTTTTATGTTGCCACGTTTATTATGTAAGTGGAAAAATTAATATTCTTATTTTTTAACTTTGTTTTATTAACCACTTATCAATCTAATTAATCAGTCGCTAATGTAAGAAGAAAAATTGCAAGTCTTTATTAAGTATTAATATGGTGACGTTGAATTTAACTAATTGAAAAGATACACGTATTGCGGTAATTTCCAATTAACGGAGATTAACATTGAATTATAACATAACAAGTAAGAAAAATCATTAATTAATTATTTTATTATGAGTACTTAATGTTATCCAAACATTACGTAAATTAATGTTATCCTAGAATATGGTTTTTCTGAGGTTTTCGGGTAAAATGAGCCAAAAAACTGCATTTAAAAGGGCAGAGAAGTGCGTAATATTTTATAGGAGGGTCGCAGTGTTATTATAAGAACGCTGTTACGGGCACAGGGTTGATAGTATCTTTATAGACATAACGACGAAAAAATATTTTCACAGTACCAAAGAACATACCTTGTTATAAAACCCAGACAAAATACAAATACTATGAAATGAATAAAATAAAATAAATATATGAAATATTCCGTGTTCTTAATTTCTTCGAAATCAAAGAACATCATCTGAAATAAATTTCTGACGTTGTTTGAAGAGACCAAAATAAAATACAATGATTTGTATTATTATAACGGATGAATGAGCAGAGAATGGTAAGAAAGATATATGACGCGACTGTTGGTGGCACCAACAATAGAGGACGTCCGCAGAAGACTTCGTACGACCAGGTAAACCAGATACTGGAAGATGATTTTGTTAGAAGTCTCAATAATTGACGAACATGTATGAATGTGGATGAAGCAAGAATTGTACATCAGGACAGAAGAGTGTGGCGCTCTGTCCTTTGCCTACCTTCACGGGAAAACGGCTCGATGGTAAGTTAGTATTATTATATTTTATGCAAGGATGTTTTGATATACGTTCATGTAACGCGCTTTTTTTTTCGTTGTCTAATTTTTTTTGGATCCATTTCTGAAATAAGTATTAAGTATATGAATAATAGATTTTCTCATATCAAAAATTACTTAAATAACCGTATATGAATGCTTTTAGGGGATTTTTAGTAAGCTTTGCTGACGCAAATCCACGATAAGTCGTTGATTTTTTGTGACGTTGACATGAAATCCTGTTTCACTGGAAATGAAAGATAAATTGTTTAAAAAAAAATCTCAATCTTTCATATTCCGACACCCTTATTTTTTCAAAGATTCAAATCGTTCTTCCATCAGAAATAGAACAATCACGGATTTACAAAACCAGGACATTTACGGATTTATCGAAAACAGGGCAATCAAGGATTGTGTTTGCACGTGTGCTCACATTCGATCCGGGCGAGTGTTCTATCTTGGCTGACATCTTCAGTTGGCTGCGTCTTCTCGGTCGCCTCTTCCCGGATCCATCTCTGACTTGTGGAGGACCTCTCGAGATGTTTTCTCGTACTTTGTCTGACAAATCCCAGAGAGCTCGAGTTGGCTCCTGTTGAATTTTACACGAGGTTCTGCCGCCGTTTTTTCTTAGGTATGGTGCAGACGTTCTTAATATCTTCCCTCTTCACTATTATCACGACATATGCCGTAAACCTAGAAATAGACAATACTTGAACAGTACACAGCGACAAGTTTTGATATAATCCATAATTTAAAAAAAAAAACAATTTACTAATATTTAAAAAAATCAACTGAATGAAATAAAAGGAGAGACGGTTGTGGTAGTTATTGGGAATGTTAAAAGTAGAGATGAATTATTAAAGTAAGTAATATTGTCGATAGTTTAGAATTCTACAGTTTTTAGATTATTCATTATTATTCCTGTATACGGTAAGGAGTGGTTATTCGGTAAAAGTTTGACCTTATGTCTATCCGGAGAGTCATCATCTACGATGGTCCCTCATGATGATACAATCTTTCCGCACTGTGCAATAAATGTCACTGGTTAACATGTCGAATTCACTTAAGATTTTAAGTTAATACTTTTTTAATAATTATACAAAATACTTTGTTTTAACCGCTATTAATTAATTTTTCTACATGTTTCGACACCTATGGTATCACCTTCAGGACACAATGTATACTGAAATTAAAAAATACAAGCGTAGATAAATACAAAAAGATAAAATGGTGAATAAGTAATAACCAATATGAAAACAAATTTAAAGGGTGACTATTTGCAAAAAAAATTTGGTTATTTATAATATTAAGCTTGCTATTAACCCTTTTTCTTCTTTCTAAAATTTCAAATTTATCTAACTGTAAACCTTCAATATTCGTATGTATAATTTCTAAACCCTCATTAATATCAAAGGAATTGTTTGTTTCCAAAAGGTGATTGGAAAATTCTGAATAAATAATACTTTATACCTGTCTATATTAATGCATTTCTTTAAGTTCACTATATACTTCATGTATATGCTTTTAATAACATTTTGATGATAATCATATCAATTTAAGATCGTTTTAATATACATCTTTATACGAATATTTTTTTTACACTTCACGGTGAATTGTTAAAGCAATATACGAGTAATAAAGGATAGTGGCGTAGCATCAACAATACTGAATGAATAAAACTATGACTTAAATAATATAGCAAAACGGCTGAAGAAAAATAAACTAAAACTAAATGTAAATAAAACTAAATTCATGAACATTGAAAATAAAAGAATGCCAATCTCACCATCAATTATCATAGATTGTGAAGGTCTGAAGGAAGTGAGTGAAATAAAATATTTGGGAATCATAATAGGTAAATAAATCTCACTTCTGGGTATAAGTATCAGAAGATTCATTAGTACTGAGTTTTGTAAAACATCCCTCACATCAACTGCTGCAGCAGCATTTTGTTTTTGGCTAATGAAGAAGAAATGCATCAATTGTCAGTGTTGCAAAATAAAGCTTAATTAATAAAAATAAAATAAAATTAATATGACCATGATCTCCGCTCATGAACTTGCGTTCCTCTACTTTTCTCGGCGTGTGTTGATCCAATTTGGTTGCGAATCTTCCTGTTCCTCTCCGTCCTTCGATTTTACCCACTACAAACAATCATCTCCGAATTATCTTCTGTTTTCACAAGATGCCAAAAAAATTTGAAGAAAATTTTTATTTTT
Source organism: Eubasilissa regina (assembly GCA_022840565.1). Lineage (NCBI taxonomy): Eukaryota > Metazoa > Arthropoda > Insecta > Trichoptera > Phryganeidae > Eubasilissa > Eubasilissa regina. Next base: position 4,066,223 of record JAINEB010000020.1, read on the forward strand.
AATTATATGATTCGAAAATTCAGAGAAGTTTTTATTTTATTTGCGAGCCACTTGAAATGTACCCTTTTAATATATTTTTTATCTAATTTAACGTGTTACACGCCACGGTACGTCTGATCATAATTATTATCTTTAAAAAAGTACCTACTTACATATTTAAATCGCTTAATTTGTGTGTTTGCAGATGGTAAAATAATAATTCCGGTCTTATTATAGAAATTGATGTTTGTTTTCAAATTTAGTTAATGTGTTGTATCTATGGAAAAAATAGTACCGTATTGTGTCAATCTGTACATTTTAAAACTTTTCACAGTACAAAGGTGATTTTATTTAAATTCCCGCGTTCTTTGGGCAAACTTTTGAATATGTGTTAGGGTAGTAAAATCTTGAAAACGGAAAGAAGGCGAAAGAAACTCGCGCAAAGTCGTCCCCGGTGTTGAAATTTTTGCATGTGACTGCAAATCGGTTTATAATATAATCTGAAACTTTGAACCGAGTTAGAATTTCGTGTGAAGTTTTATCTTTCTTGTATTTTTTTGAGCTCTTTTAGTTACACTAAGTTACACTGTTACCAACGATATTATACTATGTCCTATGTATACGATGATTTTTATTCAGCCGCCGTACTTTGGCAATAGGAAATCGTCTTTTATATGTCCCTACCAATTAATTTGTAATTTTTTGAGTAATATTTATAGAATATTTCATATTTAGGTTTTAACTATAATATTTTTTTATTTCTTTCCATTTACGTAGTAGACAACCTAAAATTTTTACAATATTTTTTTTAGAAAACATTAATGCGTAATAGTAACATGATTCTTTAACTTCTTTAAACCCTTTGTTTGATTTTTTTACTATATTTTAATTAAACAATTAAATCATTATAAATAGCAACATTTCCTAATAATTAATAAGCAAATATCTTAACCTTCGAGTCAAACATGTCACCCGGATACTAGGGCGTCTGAATGCAAAAAAGACCAAACACGAAAACGAAGCATATAAGATAGTAAAATTTGAAAATTAGTGAAAAGGAAAATATCATTGTGGGTAGCTCTAAGTTAACTTGAAAACTTTTCAAAGTACGAAGATAATTATTTACCTCATGTTGTTGTAAAACACGTAAACACGTCTATACATAGTTTCTTAATAATCGTCACGTTTTGATTGCTATTGTGTATTCTTGAACATTTCGACCAATATTGTGGTACTGTTGTAATGAAACTTACCTATATCAAATATCATTAAATATAGTAAAGATTTCGTAGCTAACATTGGTTAAATCATTATTTTTAGTAGATTAGAATATTGTGTAAATAATTTTTTTGTTTTCGATCTGTGACACTCCGGTTCAATTCATTTCTGTTGTCCCGCTTCTGTGGAACTCTGCAACGGACCGCCGGTGCCGTTTCAAAGCCGAGGATCTATAGTTGACATTTTTATATACAATCTATCTTAAGGTTACATTTCACAATTCCTGTACTTTTTTAAATGGCCTCCCCCCGCGAGTCGGATCTTCCAAGTTGCACAATATTGCATTACGAGTACAATAATCCCACCGTGCGCCGACTGATCGGATGTACATTTTGTACCATCAAATTCAATATTTCTCCGCTACTCGTGTATTCACTCACATCCCCCGGCGCTAGATGTGCTTGGAATTTTTCTACTCGATGTAAGGAATACTCAGAAATTCTCTAACTTTCAGATATTTTTCATAAATTGGAAATTTTAATTTAAAAAAAAAAACATATGAGGTACGTCAATTAGAAAAATACTTTAAAACAATGTATCTCTCGAATAATTTTTATTTCCACCGGAATACGAATCCGGAACTTTCTCTTGTCGGGGAACTGCGTTACCATTTATGTTATGTTATTCATTTAAGACTACGAAAAAATTGAGACTTATGTGTAGTTTTTCTTTATAAATGATACATTAGTTATTCCATTTTTAAATAACTATCAACTTTATATTTTGCAACAACAAAAACTTTTGAGTAATGTACACGCTAGGTGATGTCAAAATTAATTAATCCGTTTTATTTAATACATACTTATGTTTTTTTATAATTAAAACAAATAAGATTAATCAATTTAAAATAAAAAATCTTTTTCGAGTTCAAGTTTCAAGTCTCGGTGGTATATTTCAAACGATTGTATATCTTTCAAATTGAATCTTTTTTTTTTTAAATATCATAGAACTATGTTCTAAAATTGCAACTTCACATTAAAATGTATATTTAAATAAAACAAGTCTTCTAAATTTCCAAAAACTATTGTTTTCAAGTATAGTTTATGTTTAAAAATTCTGAGGCGTGCTTTTCAAGCTTAGGAATTTAATTTAGTTTTTTTTTTATAACTGACACCTGTTTATGACACTTACTCGTTTGTTAGTATTTGTATTGCAGGCACAACATAGTGGGTATATTTTGAATAAAGAACAAATGTTGCAATTTTTTACAGATATTGTAATTTTTTCACTGTATGCTAAGAAAAGCAGCAAAATAAAATATCTTATTTTGAAATATCGAGTATTTGTTTATTTTTTTTCACGAATCATCATTATTTCGGTTGATAACAGCTAACAATCATTTCTTTATCTATTCAAATTGTGGGAACAAACTATTAAGTGTTGTATTTGAGAAGAATGAAAAGTATAAATTGTTATTATAATAATTTCTGTCTGTCCGTGTCACTTAGCGACGTAGAATAAACATACATTGACAGTTGTCCGTATCGCATGGCAACATAATCAAAATATGATCCACTGTCTAAACCAGTTTTTATTTATAAATAACAATTATTTTAGTTTGTATGAAGTAATACTTTTTTAAAATATATTTTTTTAAATTATTAAATGTATACAGGTGCCGGAAAACTCGTAGGAAATAAAATACACAGCACATACAGAGCTCAAATTTTCATGTACACATGTTTTTTTTTTGTGATATATAATATTTCTTATGTTTTCTGTCGCCGTGTACATGTGATAAAAGTAGGATTAAATATATTTATGTACGGACAAAAAATGGTTTATCGAAATGTATAATGCTTTTAGGAATATTTATTTTTAATGTGTGACTTTGTAAGTACGTAGTTATATATTTATAACAACGGAAAACCAACAAATGCATTAGACTAAGTAATTAAAAAGAACAAAATAATACATTAAAAAATGAACAGATTTAAACATTAATAATTTACTAAATTAATTTAAACATTCCGTTAATATGTTTTGTGGATACGGTGTTTTTAAACTAATTTCAAATTAAAACTGGCCAATTAAAACACTGTTACAATGTGCATATTACGTATGCTATTACGAACACTAATACAAGTATTGTTCTTTTTAAATAGAAAATAGTATATGTGACGCTGTCATCGCGTCAAACAAGGTTAATTATATTGCTATTAAATAATTTCAATTGTTTATGATTTTATTTAATAAATGAGGGTTATATAAATAAATAATTCTGAATGGATTTTCCGTCATTATTGATGAATTATTAGTAGTAAATAAATAAAATGCTTTGATATTTAATTAACAATCTTTCATATATAAATAAAGCTATGTTATTCCAGATATTAACCACAATAGTTTTCCGATAAAAAATACAAATAAAATTAATCAACTAAAAGGATATACAGGAAAAAATCGATATGTTGGAAAAAAAATTAGTTGCTCCCGGGATACGAACCTGGATCTCTTCCTATCCTGAGAAGCGCGTTCACCATTTTTGCTATAGCAATCGGATACATTTTCGGCAAATTTTGAACTTATATTTTGTAATCATTCCTTATATTAATTACTCTTTAAAAATACAAATTTATTACCCTTGATTATTCTTCTTTCTGATTATATTCCGTTAGATATATGTAAAAAGCCTAACATGAAAATAGTTTGTATGAAAGAAAATTTTCCATTTTTAAACAACCCTTTGAAGACATAAAAAACGTGGTGCACACATGAAGACATCTTCGCAAGAGTATCTAGGACGCGGGACTTAATCATTGTGTGGTTGTTCGAGATTAATATTTTTGTATATTTCTGGAGGTTTCACCCAGAAATAATATTCCAAGATCGGAGATGAAGTAAGAAATAATAATTCTAGAATTTTTGTTTTGTAAATAATATTAATTTCATACCTTTACAAATATTTTTACTCGTATAATAATGTTTTTTTGAAGATTAGTATCAAGTTTAATTTTGTTATTTGGAGTTTGTTTTTAAAATATTTCATTAAAAAAAACCGCTGTAGTTTTGAAAGGTTAAATTCAATACATTATATAGATTCATAACCACTTTTAAAATGTTCCATCATCCGTTAAGATCCGACTTGCAATACCGTGTCGAAAGCAGAGTAAATGAGTATCATGGCAATGTCAGTATTTTTTTGCGTTACCTTTGAAACTGTTAACGCATATGTAACCATATATAAATCCAAAAAAAACTAAAAAGTCGATAATGTTCACATTATTTTAATAACTTTTCAAATTTGGGTCGAAAATGTTCAAGCTGTGTATGCAAAGTATCAACAATTTTACGTTATATAAATTAATATTGAGGATATTCGAGAAGTTTTTTATTTTCAAAATATTGATTGATTTTAAACGGCGTATTGAATACAACTTACTTACCATTACGCCGTTTCTCCACGGGGTTAGGTAGAGAGTATAGAGTATGATACACAATTCTTGCCTCATCCACTTTCATACATCTTCTCATACAAGCTCGCCGATTGTTGAAGCTTCTAACAGAACCATTATACATATAATACAAGCATTAGATAATAACGAAAGCTGGGAATTTCGGATTTTTTGGAGACAACTATGGACCCTCAAACCGGGCACACAAATTTCTATTCGGTACTTCAAGAAAAACATCTTATTTTTGTTTTAGATTTAATAAGAAAAGCAAATTTTTGTGGTATGCTCTGTATATAATATGTGGTGGGAGGAGAGGGTGTTTGTGCAATAATTAAAATCGTAAATCATCATTACTACTATTTTTATTATTAATAATAAAAAGTTCCGAAATGAATTCATTAAAACACCGCGTGTCCAGAAAGTATGTACATTTTTTTAGTAGACAAGCAAATTGTTGTGCAAATTTACTTAGAGGGTGTATAGAATAATATTACATATTACCACACGTTAGGGATACATTAATTACCACACATATTCTGGCAACACACCGCTTAATAAATATTAACGCAGTTGTTGTCTGTTCTAGTGATATATCAATTACATGAAAATAATTTATTTTTTAGTTTCATATTCTCATTTTTATAATTTGTTTTTCAATTTTGTCGTAGTATATTTATGTTTTGTTTTCAGACGAAAGTTTTACAAAGCAATTTATGTAATTAATCGCTCGCGTTAAGAGGTTATTAAGTATCTGTCAAAACAGAATGTGGTCTTTGAAAATAATCTTAAATATACGTTTAATTACCATTATTTTATGTTTTTTTTTATACCTGGTTTGTTTGACTGGATCTGGATAGATTCCAGCATTTTTTTTTTATGTGTTTAAGAACAATGTGTAGTTATTCTATTCATCCGTGTTATTCGTCACACCTGACTGCTTCTGGTAGACTTCGTTTGAAGCACAGTAGATAGTATATTGAGAACGGCAAAGCAAGTATTTGATTAAACTAGTAAGTCATCTTTCTTATCTAACTAAAATATTTTTTTTTCATGAGCCATCAACGTTAATTGGGAATCCTTTATAATGTGTAATATATAAAAATATAATAAAAATTTCCCTTTTAACTAAAGAGGCATCTGCGAAATAAAATTGTAATTAATGAAGGACTTCGGACAATCGTACAAAAATTGTATTTTTTATATATTAAGACTGTAGAAAGCCTCTCTGCAATAATAAATTATGTTTTTTATTTTCTTATTCGTAATAAAGTAAATGTACACTTTATTTCAAATTGAATATATATTTATGTACTGTTATTGAATATATAAAAGAGAAAAGATTTAAGTTATCTTAACCTAGAGATATTAAAACACGTTCGTTTTTACATACCTGTCCGTTTAATAAAGCACTGTACAGTCATTATGATACTACTGAAGCCACATAGAGAAAGTCATAGATATAGAATAAGGAAGCCTAATATTATGGTTCGTTTAGTAAATACTCAAAGATACGATCTTGTTCGACATAAATGCGGTAAAATGGATTTAGAGTTATGAGTTAGTTAAATGATTATCTTGTTGATCTCTTTTCCGTGTACAATATATATATAATAATTATATATATTTCTATATTTTCAGGTCTATCCGACAAGGGACATCACCAACATTGTAGAAGCTTCACACTACCTGAAGGTGGGCGGATGGTGTCGCCTGGGAGCCAGCAACCCCGCTAAGTGCAAGGCGGCGAGATGGGTAAAGCCCTTCCGGTGTCTTGGTGAGTTCTTACAATATTACACCCTTCAATTCTATCCTTTCAAGAATTCGCGGAAACTCTCCCGACCGTATTACTTTCTTCATCCACACCTGTGCGAGTTAAATCTATTTAATAAAGAGTGTAAGAGTACGTAGGTATATTTTACTTCTACGTATTAACCTTTCCCTTACGGTGCTAAACTAAAAACGCGCCTTCCGGTGTTGTAAACTCAGTGTACATGTAGACTTTTGCGACTTTTAAGTCAGATAAATATGAATATTTTACATTTATTACTTATATTCATCATTAAAATAAATATATATGTATATCAATTATTGCGTAAAAGTGATAAAAATGAAAAAATACATTGATCATCACGAACGATATCATAAAGACACATAAGACACGTCTAACTCGGCCAGTGCATGCTCTGCCACCAAAGTGACGATCGTCATCGGGCACTCCGCGCCCCGCGCACTGCGCCGTCCGCACCGCTCTACACGTACACGTACACGTATTGACAATCTTCTGTGTATAGTTTTCTAGATTAATCTGCCGTGTCTTTCTGGCCGACGTTTCAGATTTAATTGCAGTGTCCATTAGCAGATTAGCCAGTAAACTATACACCGAACATTCTGAACGGCCGTGAAAACCTAAGAACATTTTTAACGTATTGACAAATTCACGTCAGGTTCTTCGAGAAAACATTTTTTTATTTTTGCGTATAATAAATACTTACATATTGTAATTATTTTATCCAATACTATCATGTATTTACTCTTGAGCTTGTGATGATGTCCTCATGGTGTGCGGGATCGGGGATGCTTCTGTACAATGAATACAAGTCAATAATATAAATGTAATCCGTACAACGGTTCGGAGACGGGAGACTTTATCTCTTTCACTCGCGCGTCATCCTTGACGTGACTTGCAGTGATAGTGAATTAATATTTTGTTGTTCACTAATTAAGAATATCTGTTGCACTACGAGTTTTGATATTTATATTTTACCATCATCAAACAACGAATGAAAAGAAAACACAACTACAGAATATTGTCGGGAGATGGGGTTATACAAATTAGGGGAGGAGGGGTGTTTCGGCAGTATTGTTTATGGTATTATTATATAGATTTTTGTCAGTCGATTTGTAATTTAACTTTCATTTCTTATTTTTACAACAGAAAAGTGTAATCTATGACATGTTATTTTCCCAACCGTCTTGAAATATTTTTACGTCATGTGATACCTTATAATTATTTTAGGACTATCTATCAGGGTCATTAATGACCTGTGGATAATCTGTATTCTAGAAATAAATAAATATCGACTTCCTCTAGGACTTCTCACCCGGAATGTCGGATGGGCAGATTCAAAATATCCAAAACATTTCTCAAAACTTGTTTTATTGTATTCGGAATTTCTTTTAGTCTTTCGAATGGCAATGGTTTGAGAATTTTCTTTTAATCTATTACGTTGTAAATTGTTTTTTTCTTTCTTTCAAATTTCGCGAACAAATGTGTCCTCTGGTTTCGGGCGACACGCGGCGCTCCGTTCTCCGGCGCCATTACGTTAAATAGATCCCTTTTGCGAAATTTATTATCGGCATTTGTCTTAACTTTGAAATATTTCCCCAAATCTGAAAAATGTTTACGACCGCTTTTCGCGAGATTTACGAGCGGCCGCGTGGGGCTGCGGCGCGCCGACCGGCGCTGCCAGCCACGCGGCACATCGGCGAAAGAGGCACTGCGCGTTACAGACGAAGATTTTTCGGGGAGCGTCGATATGTTCGCTTTTGTACGATGGTGCCCTTTTGATTGCCGGCGTTTGCGCATTTTTGATTTAGAGTTTTAGATCTGAATAAATCTCGTGCATATTCGATTCGGAATAAGAAAGAACAGGGAAACGGAGAGAGTGAAAGAGAATATGAATAAGATGAGATAGACATCTGGGGTAGAGCACAGCTTCCTGTACGTCTCCCCTATTTTCCTGTCTAACATCACCTCAATTTCTTGAACGATTCAAAGTTTGTTCATTGCGGAAATATCACTATGCATTGTGTATAAATTGATAATATTCCTTATAAATTATATGTCTGTATGTCTAGTGCTGTAATGGTAAAAAATCGAATCCTAATAAAACACTCAATTTATTTGCATTGTTTTTCACAATATATTCCACAATTCGCTTGAGGCATTTTTAATCGCTCTCTTATTTTTAATTTACAGCTTATTAACAGATGGTTTCTGATAGATTGTCCTGGTATGACATTAAGAAACTATTGTGAAAACATTTCAGACGAATAACATGTACAGAATATGATTAGTTTTTTATGGTTGAGAAAATATATGGAAAAAATAAATATACAAGTTATATAACAAAATGACAATTGAGGAGAGTATACTAGATATTTAAAACTACCGCGCTAGTGCAGAAGTACTCGGGTTCCACGGTCATCGGCATGCATTACACGTTCGAATGACTATTGACCATGTATATTAAAAAAATATTTTTAAACTGAGACAGAAGAATATATCCAGATTAGCGTTAATGGATGAGATCTCGTTATATAATAGTAATCGAACATTCTAGACAGCGTCGAGAAATAGGCTAAATTTGTTTTGTAAAACTTGGTGTGAAGTAGGTTGTTTACTAAGTCTATTTGTAAGATCATCGCCTACAGGCCTCATCGCGATTAGCGTGATCTGGGTCGTTTATGCGGGTGTATCTATTTCATAAAAAGTTGAATGATATTTGAAATCAATTAACTTAATCATTTAAAATGCCCCAGCAGCAAAATTTTTGAATTTCTACTCTTGGTTGCAGTAAAAGTGTTAATAATGAATAAATAAAACTTAATAAATAAGCTATATTTAATATCTTCCCCATTACGTCTACATTTCTCCCCACCCCCCGCGCCAGCGATAACATTTCATGTTTATTTTATGGATATAATATTTGTATCCTAGATATGATAGTATCGAAACCGATCGATGATACCGTAATCAGTGTAGTTATTTGTTAAAATTAGTATTGTCATTTCTTCAAAATTTTGCTGAATTTTCCACGTACGCAATAGATACGAAAACGTTAATTTATTGGCTTATTTTTTAATTTTCTGCTATCGATTTCCTGTGAACTTTTGAACTAAAAGGTAAATAAATTCATTACATCACTGACAGTTGATAGGTTGCCCTCTTTTGCTTACATAAATGTATTTATATAATAAAATGTACACAGAAAGGGAATTCCGTGTTTTCAGCGCTCGCCCTTCCTGCCCTTCCTGTTTTAATTCTAATTCCAGAATATTCCCCCGAGGCCCGCTTACTTCCTGTCGAACGATGCTTGAAATATTTTCGGTTAAAAAAAACTCCTAAAAAAGCAGCAAATTACAGAAAAAAATATGCGCATTTTTGTTTGGGTAGAGAGGTACTTTTTAATAGGTATATACAAAACATTGCTGGCGTATTCTGTGTGAGGTAGATAAATATGTTGTCACATGCTGATTTTTCGTCTTCTGTTACACCCTTTACTAGTCATATTCTCTTATGCATTCAAACCAATTCACCTGAATTCGACTAAACCGTTTGTGTTGTTAAAAAAATTAAAATTAAATGAGATAATGAGTCAATAGTGATATATTTTTCGTATTGCTTATAAAGTTCGATTTATGATTCCTTCCGTCGCGTGCTGAATGCACTTAACACTACGAGCGCATGGATAAGGAGACGCGCGCAAGGCGTCTAGTTCATTATCTCCTCGGTATCGACAACGTCAAAATCATCGAGTTAGTTAAAATATAAAATCGAATTTTTGAATTAATTCTATGTACTTAAACATGAGCATTATCATTTTATTCTATATTATCTGATTGCTTTACAGTCTGTCATACTCTACACGAATACCTAGGTACACACACGCGATATATTTATACCGTATAATCCTCATTACAGAATACAATATATTTTATATCTTCCAAACTGATCTGGTTGTGCATTCGTATCTTCCAAAATACTCGTACACTTCATATCCCCCACTCTTCGACACGATGAAATGGAGTTTTAATATGGAAAAATATTTTTTCCGGCGCAACTATTTTCAAATTCAATCAATTTCTTTTCTAATTCAGAAACGGTAGTTTAACTTTGCCAGTGTGTCATCAGCAAAGTTCCGCGGGTTATTTCGTTACACACGTGTCATAGGTTCGCCATCACTTCTCGTTAATGATTTTTTGATGAATCGTTTTTAGATTTTTAAGTTTTTCTGTTTAGTTTCGAGGCGCGCATACGCATACGCTCTGGTCACACTATATCAATTGAATAATAATCACACATACTGCAATCTGATTGTAAAGGAGAAATACTATTAATTTCATCATTTTAATTGAATCTCCCTCTCCCTCTGTAAACCACCCCCAGCCCCCAGTCTTGAGTGGGACTGAAAGCTTGTTCAGATTTAATGTTGTGTTTTTGTTATTTTTCAGTCTTGACTCGATGGCTCCATTTTAACGAGTCCGTCTTGAGTACGTTAAATAAATGTTTTTCTTGCCTTTTCTCCAAGTACATTTAAATGAAACGTTAAACGGACAATTAACTTACAAAGTACTGTAATTAATCATGTTTAATTTACAAATGTAAATACTTTTTTGTCAAATCTGTTAATAAACTCCTTGTTTCAGAAAGTTATTTCATCATCATTTTCATGACGCTTCCTTCTTCCCCTGTCTGTTTCTTGATTCCCAATCAAGACCAAATCTGTCTTCTGTAGAAGTATAGGATTATCCAATAAGTGTGATAGAATTTCAAATAACAATAGTAAAATTATTAGAACATATTCTTATTGTGAAGTTGTAATTATTCAGAACATAGATGTGTGATATTTTAAATACTAAAATTGTTTATTAATATTTTGACAGTTGTCATTGTTTTCAGTATAGTATGCCATTTTACCATCGCAACATCGTTTACAAAATATTAAAACTGATTATCAAAATCAGTTTTCGACTTTCCAAACTCAACTTGCACTTCGTGAATTTTACGGTCGACATAATCATAAATCTTCTTATTATGTTTTCGTTTAATAATACATTTACGACGCAATTTCAATGGTCTCCTTCTTCATACTTTTTTCTTACAGAGAGGTAGCACGCCACAAAAAAATTATTATTTCATAACAAGTTAACAAATTATTTGCGTTTTTTTTATTTCTTTTCATCTTTTATGGCTTTTTGGAACTCGAAAGTCCACAACCGCAATATCTAAAGATTTTGATATCTATGGTATGTGATCCAATAAGCTTTGCAAATGTCTGTCTTCATAAAGTTATTATTTATCCCGAATTGGATGGAGCGAGTCGCCGGCCACCTACTCTTCTGGGTTGCCAAGAAGATATATCTCGATAATCGTTCCTATGGCATTCGCAAGGCGTGTCCAAGTTATCTCAATTGAGATATTTCTATATAATGATGAAGGGGCTCCACACCTTACCGCAGTACTTTCAGTCGGTCCATTAATGTGACTCATTTCACTCCCTTAAGATATATAATTCGACTGTCTGGATTCTTGATCTATATCTCTCCGAGAGAATCCACATTTGATTACTATAATTTAAGTAAAAACGTCCTTTCATATATTTTAGAGATTTACTGGATATTGTCTCGGTTGATTTTCCTATATTCGCCCCGGAAAATATTATAGTTCCGGCAAATAGTTGCCAACATTATTTCCAATTTTTTTGTCTAAAAATGTATTTAACGGTAAAAGTATGTAAATTGTGCCTGGAGCTGGCAGAAGGGGAATGAAAGTAGACTGAATGCAATAGAAATGAGATCGCTTAGGCGTAAGTGTGGCAGATCCATTTATGACAGAGTAAAGAATGAAGAAATAAGGAAAGAATGTTAAGCTGATTTGTAGTGAATAAGATTAAAAAAGAATCGCTAAAGTGGTTTAGTCATATGGAACGGATGAATGAAGAGATAATGGTAAAGAAGATGTATTACGCAAGTGTTGATGGCACCAGAAATAGAGGACGTTCGTGGAAGACTAGGCAAACCAGATATTGGAGGATGGTCCTCATAGAAGCCTCAATAATTGGCGAGTTTATATGAGAATATGTATAAATGTGGGTGATGCGAGAACTGTGTGTCAGGACAGATAAGTGTGTCGCTCTATCCTCTCTACCTACCCCCGCAGAGAAACGGCGTGATGGTAAGTTAAGTTATATTTAAGTAAGTTCACTAAATCCAAAGAAGTTATAAACTAACTAAAAAATGAGTCTGTTGGCTTGAAGTAGTGCTAAGCATGTTACTGTTCTTGATGAAAAACTGAATCTTTAAACTTTACAATTTAGTAATAGACTAAATTTTATACAGTATTAAGTCTTAAGTATTTTCAGACTTCTTATTTTAGCATAATTATAGTTTTAGTTTTCTAACGATCTTGTAGAGTTGCAAATAATAAGGTTGAATTAAATTTGTTAACTACTTAAACTTAACCGAGCAAGTTTTCGCTAAGTTTTTCTTTTGTTAGCAATAAACGATTTAATTTTTATTTAATTAGAATTATTTCATAATTAATTCATATTTTACGAAAATGTGGGTTTTTATTATTCATTTATATCAGAAATTATACACTAGATTTGACTTTTATTCAAATTGTTACATAGATAGGACCTTTACACTAATGTAAAACTACACTGGATGTTATTTGCCATATTTAAGAAAATACAAGCATTATAAGAAAGATTGTGATCATTAAATTTATTTTCTGTGTGCCACAAAATTACCTTAATATAGAAAGTTCTTGCATATATGAAATATATTTTCTTATAATCTTAAAGCCAAGATTATAGAGACAAATCTGCAGTAAACCAAATTAGCAAAATGTTAAGAATTAACATAGTTATAAACCATTTAATTTGCGGTACACGTGATCAATTTTCGACGTTTTTAAATCACTTTGTGTTAGTGAATATAAATATATTATATTTACTTACATGCTTTGAGGCTTCAGCTACTATTTAAAATCAAGTTTTATATTAAAAATATAATAATTTCTTACTAAATAATATTTATATCGATCCTACTAATATGTGTTTTTTAATCGGCGATTTGAAATAAAAACACCCAAAACTTGAAACATAAATTTTTCGAACATTTTATGAAATGTTCGCATGTGGATCGTGACACAAAAACGTTGTTAAGTACATATTATACATGTGTCATAGAGACGAAGCTATTATTTTTATATGTGAAGTATGGAAGTCATGGGTATTACAGGGCTTACGATCTGTCCTCGGCTGGCTTGAGTGATTGTTACATTTATCAATTCTACCCATGGACGAATGCCACACCTATCAAATTTTTGAAAGTTGTATGTATGTTTTCCCTAATTAGAAACCTTCCAAGTATTTCTTATCTATGGTTTGAAATTTGATATTCATTCCCCTGAAACAGTATAGATGTCTCTAATGAGAATTTTTTTTTGATTGAAGTACTGATTTGATAGATTTGAAGCTATATTCTTTATTTGACGAATGATTAACATATCTACTAGGATACGCTTGAAAAGTTAATTTTCAATTTTTTTTTTATACTTTTTATTTAGACTAGTATATTTTTATATTCACAATATTTTGTGTATCTCCAAATTTTTGTAAGAAAGGATTTTATCCGGGAGGGATTGTCATCAATCAACGTTGTTAAGGGTATTTAGTATCTTCGTAGATACCAACTAGGGAGAAAAATTTAGGAAAATGTGTGCTGGGGGTTGTGCTAAACGTGTCTGAGATCTAGACGGCAGATGTTTTTATATACATAAAACTATTATTTAAAACCCGTCTTAAAATGTCGTTTTAGTGTCACTTTTTCTGATTTATTAATTAAATACCATAACACCACAAACACATTAGTTGAAAGCAGTTCGCGCTGTAGAAACAGATTGATCAATCACAAGCACATCCACCGAGAAAGAGAATATCATAAATTCATAGGATTGTTAACTATTAAATAAATACACTACATAAAATATTTATCTTTAACCGGGTTACCAAATAAAATATAAAAACATATCGTACATAAGAAAATCCTTGAACTGTGCGAGAGAACATTTTTGTATTTATTTTTCCACCGTTCAGACGTTCCACGGTACATGGCGTTTGGAAAATACTTCCCTTCTATGAGTATAACTGCATTTTAAAGTCCCTGGCACCTGTGCGGATTGCAACGTGCAGTGCGCCACTCCCTTCCCCCTTCCCCAACCCAACCCTCGCACCCAAACCTTTGCGCGTGGGTCTGGGGCCGAATAAGAGATCCTTCGCCGAGTATATTAAAGGAAAATACAGAAATGTTTCAACGGAAATACTTGAAAAGTTCAAATAAGTTTCATTCTGCTAGATTCTGGAACAATGATAATATCGGTCCTGACGTCGCGTGACCTATTATTATTAGTCTTTAATATGCCCTTTTGCTTTTTAAATGACATTTAATATAAAATGCGTATGATATCAGTATCGTAGAATCTATTAGAGTGAAAATATTAATATTTATTATTAGGTAAAACACATTCTTATTGTGAAGTTGTAATTATTCATAACATATGTCTGTGATGTTTTAAATACTAATTTAATGTATTAATTATAAAGATATACATATAAAATCAATTTTATCGAAAAATATTGTTGTTGCGCTACCGGGATTCGAATCTGGATCTCTTTTTCCAATCCCGGGAAGGTGCATTACCGATATTTTTTTGATAAAATTGATTTTATATGTATATCTTTATAATTAATACATTTAATTAGTATATTAATATTTATTTTTAAACATAAAATTGACATCATACGAGCACTGTGTAGGTCTCACTAGATTAACTATCGAGACAAAGTTTACAAGTTACAAGAATAATTGAATTAATGTAAAATGTAAAAAAATGTAAAAATAAAAAGAAAAGATATTATAAAGAGATTATTTGGTAACAAAAAATAACACAATTTTTTTTCTATAAATAATTAAAATTGTTTTCTTACAGTTTATGATATTATCCATGGTAACAATGTCAAAAATAGGTGACCCAGGTGTAGAGAATGAAAGGACAGATGTATGTGTAAATTATTACCATTAATTAATTTAATAGTCAGTAATAATTATAACTAGGTTATCATCTACCCAAGAAAATATGAGGAAATTAATAATAGCAAGAGTAATTTCAATCTAAATATCACTTCACTAATTTAAAATAGTAATTCAGTTGAACAATTGATTCAACCTCCAACAATTGAATCTATCAGTAGATTGACTCTGCAGGCAGAGATTTAAAACAATCCGCTTCGTTGCACCTCATTAAGGGTTTTATTGCCGTGAAGATGATAGAGACGCAGGAAAATGTTAGCGAGGATTAGTTCAATTTATATTCAATCGAAGAATGTTTCACTTGTTTCACGTGTCTGAAATGACGTTATTTTTTTATTGTTTCTACATCAATTAATTAATAAACGAACCGTATACACTTATTTGTAGAATAAGTCAATTAAAATATGCGTAATTACTTCATAGGTGGGTCTATTCTGAAAGGGATGAGTTCTTCTAGTCTCGCATTAGATGTAGTAAATCAATCTATTAGACATGCAGAGACATACTTCATCTCATTTTGTTTTCTATCCGCTTTCCTCGAAGGTCAGGGGCTCAGCACCTCGTCAAGGTACCTCCGGGTGTTCCTATCTTTTGCTTTTTCGGTGACTGCAGTCCATTGTACACCAAGCCCTTCATCACGCAGATTCTCCATCTGTTTACCCTAGCTTAGTCTTGGACGACCTCGGCGGGAGTTTCATCCCTTTTGGATTGCCGAGTAAATCCATTGATATAATCTTCCCACTGGTATTTTGATTACATGTCTCACCATGAAAAGAAACGGAGGTTTCATACGAGGTTCTCTTCAAATATGGAGCTCGATCTCGTAACGTCACCCCCGCTATTCCCATCAGAAACATTATCTCTATCTTTCGTTGAGAATCCATATTGGATGCCCCTAGATAAGGGTGGGTAACAATATACTGAATATAACGCTTACAATTTTTCACAATTGTTACAATTTGCATCATATTATATTAATTTAAAACAATGTGACCCGAAATAATTCATAAAACTTTTTTTTTTCAATTTCATGACTTAGACCACTTTCATAATAATGGGCACAATTATTGAATCGAGATATAAAATATTTGTTAAAGTTGCCGTGTCCCGCTAAATGGCGGAGGTATCTTACCCTGGTGAAAATGTACACTAGTCGAAATCTAAAATGTCGACCCGCAATTTTTTTCTGAACTCTCTGCGTCTCAAAATATATCTTACATCTGTGAAACAATACATCATAATTTTTTTCTATCATGGCTGCTTGGATAAAAGATTCTGACGTATAAAAACAAACGCCGGCAACGTATCTCAAAACCTTATAAACAATATGTTGTGTGTGATATTTGAAGACGTTCGTGGAGTATACCAGAAATCGGATTCCCTATATTCTCGCATGCACCGTACACTTCATAAACATGAAGCGGTGTGAACAGTGAGGATGCATGCGGAAGAGCGTGATAGCATGAGCAATCTTTTCACAATCTCGCAACTCATTTCTACCTAGTGATAAAGTAAATGGATGTCTCTTTCAACTGTTGCATTTTTAATTTACTATATCTCTATCAATTATTTAATGTGTTTTTGGTATCTATTGTAATCAGAGCATAATATTTTTAAATATGATTGTTTTTAAAAAATAAATAGATCAGAGAATGGTTTTAAATGAAATCTCATTTTCAGTCAATTCTGGCGCCAACGAGGTTCTACTCAAATGCATTTGAGAAACATTGCGATTAAAAAAATGAAAAAACTAAATAACTCATTAAAAATGTAAGACATGCATCTATATAAAAATCATAATTAAATGATGACGTCATGAATCAGCATGATATTAACAGGGGCGCCCACTGCATATAAGAAAAAAAGCTGTGTATAACTAAAAATTATGGAAAATAAAATAATCTTTATATTATGAAAAGATCCTATAAAATTCTAGTAGTTATTACTCGGATTAGCTTAACCTTGTCAATGACGTAACTCACGACTTTTGTATAGTCGTGAGTTATTTGCGAATCATTTGTAACAATTTCATGTGCATTCTGCTCCGCGATTTGCTAGCACTTAGGTCTTGATTGAACCTATCCAATCCTTTTAATAATTGCACTGAACTAAATATTTGAATTTTGAATCTATGTTGGCATCTTGACGTCTGCGGATTTTCTGCATTTTCAAAACTATCTGTGCTCAATGCTGCTGTTTTCAAAAATGAATAATCCTTACTAAAAACTGTGAAAACATTTTGACGTATTTATTTTACTTGACTAAACATTTTGTGTTCTTAGTGTATCCCAACCTATGATTCCATATTTGTGTTTGTGTAGATAAAATTTGTAGGTTATAATTTATGATCTGTCAAGCGAGCGAATTCGCATTTTTCAGGATATTATTAAATGTCAAAATGCAATTATTTCGTATTTTTGAGTTTCGGTTATGGTAATTTGTAAAGCTAGTTATTTAAATAAATGTTTTTGAACTCTGTTAATGAAACACATAAAATATTTTAAGCCAAATCGGGAGCAGAGCATAATAATAAATAACAGGAGGATACCGAGCAATAAAATAACTTGACTTTTCTAATGTAGTAAACTTGCAATTGTATCCTCTTCTAAATTTAAATTGATAAAATTATTCTCAAAATAATAAAAAAATCTTTTTTTTTTGATACCTAATCTACCTATCTGTATGTATACGAGGCTTGTCCGTAAAGTAAGTTCCACAGACTGCCGCTGGCGCTAGGATCGTTTCTATGTGCGACCAGACAGCAGAGGCAGGTTATTTGGTTCCCCCACTACAATTCCTCACCAAGCCAGCGTCGCTGCGACGTTTAGTCTAGGCCCAGCAGCCGTCAACGATGGAGCTTCCTCTTGCGTCTCCCGCCAGCTGCGAGTTGCGGTCTGTTATTCGTTTCCTGGCCGCTAAGAAGAAATCGGCGAAGGAAATTCACGAAGAACTTTGTGAAGTGTATGGAGAAGAGTGTATGAGCTCCGGGATGGTGCGCAGATGGGTCAGGGAATTTAAAAATGGCCGAACAGACGTCCACGACGAAGCCCGTGCACGGCGGCCATCGGTTTCCGATGAAACAATTGCCAGAGTCGAAGCGGCAATGCTCGAAGATCGACGGATTACAGTTAGGGAGCTGTGCGAACAGATTCCGGAGGCCAGCAAAACCACAATCGACAAGATTTTGACTGAACATTTAGGCTATTCAAAGGTCTGCGCAAGATGGGTACCAAAAATGCTCACTGCAGATCACCAGCGGCAGCGGGTTGAAGCGGCCCAAGAATTTCTCGCTTTTCACGGAACAACCGAAGAGGAATTTCTGGACTCTATTGTTACTGGCGACGAGACCTGGGTACACTACACCACACCGGAAACAAAGGAGCAATCGAAGCAGTGGAAGCACCCTTCTTCGCCAAGAGCAAAGAAGTTCAAACAAATCCTGTCTGCCGGAAAAATCATGGCTAGCGTTTTTTGGGATCGAAAGGGCCTATTGTTGTGCGAGTTTATGCCTCGCGGGACAACAATCAATGCTGAACGGTACTGTGAGACCTTGAAAAATCTTAGACGTGCAATTCAGAACAAGAGAAGAGGAATGCTGACCAAAGGAGTGCGTTTTCACCATGACAACGCCCGACCGCACACTGCTTATCGAACCACAGCCCTCATCGAAAAATTTGGATGGAAAATGGTGTCTCACCCACCCTACAGTCCAGACTTAGCACCAAGTGACTTCCATCTCTTCCCCGAGTTGAAGAAAAACCTTGGCGGAACCCAATTCAAGACAGATGAAGAGGTACAAAATGCGGTTGTTAGTTTTCTACGCGGACAGGCGGCAGAGTTCTATGACTCTGGTTTAAAGAAGTGGGTGCCTCGAATGCAGAAGTGCATAGAACGCAACGGCGATTATGTAGAAAAATAAAAGAAGGACTGAACTTTCCAAAAATATACTTTTCTTTAAAATTAAACCAGTTTTTTTATGTGAAAAAAATTCGTGGAACTTATTTTACGGACACGCCTCGTAGTTAGCATCGTCGGCAACAGCATAACTTAACTTTGTGCCTACTGCACGCCACTGGATATTAGTAAGATCTTTATAAGTTTGGTAATAAATCATGTGTGTTTTGTGTTTGTAGTAGAATGTGCTGTAGAGGTAGATTAAATAGATATTGTGTTAGATTTATTTTTTATTTGATGGTCATAAATAAATCAATCTTTTATGGTAAATTTTCACTTGAAAACTTACGGTTTTCGCTTTTTTTTATCATAGATTTTAAAGTTTTTTTACGCTTATTGTTGAAGATGATATACGTTAGGGAAAGAAACGAAGGTAACAAAGTAATATCAATTGAAAAGTTTTTTAGGCTAATATGTATGGAGATAGAGATGATGTGAGTGATGCAGTTATTTTCAAATTTGAAAGCTCTTTATTTTGAGGAAAAGTTGTCAGCAGCAACGAGATATTTAAAGCCCTTTAGAATTGTTGGTATCCGGAATATTCACCGCCAACAATTCTTAGCCGAAACAATATATCGCGCTTACAATTCATAGCTCAACAATTCACCGTCGAGGCAACCGTCGCCTCGATAGTAAATTTGATAATATAGTATAGTATGTTTGAAATGTTAATAGCGAAAATAAAAATACCAGCTTTATTAAAAATGTACATATAAACACTACATTTAGACAAAAACTTTTATAACATTATAGACTGTAACACAAAGCAAATTCTATCACCTGCATTTTTCAAAAATAAAGTTCTCGAAAAGCTAAGAAACCGTGAGGAAGAGTTGTTCCAGGGCTTGTATATCATAGTATTTTAAAAAGAAGGTTGTACTACTAATACTACGTGTGAATTATTATTTTTTTTCTATCGTCAATACTACTGTGTTTCTACTTGATTTTTTTATAATTCTTCAGAAACTTACTTATTGTCACATTCACTATTTTAAAGTTTCTTTAAATGCTATAATATCCGCTCGTCCTGTGAATAAATTAATAAAATAATATCGAATTAGTTTTTTTTTTACTCAAAGTTGCTCATACAAATAAATCAACATTTAAATTTACCGCTTAAAGCCGCGAGTAAAATATCCGAATGGAACAGAAAGCCATCGCATATTTTTTAAGCCTGTATAAGTTAGTGACGAACAACTTTGTGCTAATTAGGAAAATATCGCATTTAAATGAAGTGCGTATTAACTTCTCAGAGCAGACTTGCGAGTAGTCAAATTAGTCTGTTTGCTTAGTTTGTCTTAAGAGTGCAAGCTAATTAGTTAAGTTACACGTTTTGTCAACTGTGTTCTTAGTTTTTTATGTTTTTGTATTTAAAATTGTACTACAGTCGAACTCGGTTATAACGAGTACGAAGGGACCAGCTAAATTTGCTCATTATAACCGTTACTCGTTATTACAAAAAACATTTAATATTCAATAAAATTAAAAGCAGGTCAAGTACATATAAAAAATAAAAAATTTTAAAAAACAATTTAGAACAAAAACATTTAAAAATAAATTAAAGTACATTCAATCACATTATTTCTTAACAAAATTCAAAATACTGCTCTGTTTTAAAGTTTAAAACTTACTACTACTTACTATGCACACAAAATAAACACCCATTGTTTTTTTTTTATAAGAATTCACAAACCTGAAAGGAATCGTAAACAATAAAAAATCTCGTCGGCAGACGCTACTTTCGATTTTATGACTTCTCAAGAATTAATGGTTTTGAGAACGTATGGTGTATTTTGTTCACTTGTTAACAATATTTTTGTACGTTATATCAGTGAAGCGAGCTCACTATAACAGTGAAGAGTTGTATGAAAACAGGCCTGAATTAAAATAATAATAAGTATTTCCTCATTATAACCGTGATCTCACTATAACCGTGCTCGATATAACCGAGTGCGGCTGTAATTATACGATTAACGTACGAGTATTTTTAAATCATACTTTTTCTGTTTTCATCCGGTATTTATATCTTCGCTATGTCTATTCAAACAATATTTTTATAGAGACTGTGAATTGTAAGCGCGATGAAAGTTTTGACGTAAATTGTTATTGGTGAATGTTTCTAGATTAATATACTTTCTAATTGGGTTTAGTCGTGACTTCATTCAGGTTCATAGTAAAAAAATAGCCTCAACACCTTCGATATGTGGCGTCGGCGTCGCATGCTGCGTGTACCATAGACTGCCAAACGAACCAATTTCTCCATTCTTCAGAAAATCCGTACTAGAGAAAGGTTCTATGCATACAGAAAAAAAATCCTTTCACGCTTTGGCCGTGTTATGTGAGATAGCATTGGTGATCACGAAGAGTGCACAAGAGTGGAGCGCGAGGGGTTGATCTTCAACAACACGGACAGATCAAGTCCGAGTCATGACAAGGCCGAAGATCGCGAAAAGTGCAGGCACACAATTTACGTTGTGGAATCAAAATAGAGAAACGACGATGCTCAGCTCATTGACCGAGAGATTTTTACCGCAGCATATATCAATTCGCACTAAGAAATTTAAATGATGTAATAATAGGTACATTTTAAATGACAATTTTCACGCTCCTCTGAATATTATTTCGTCAGCTCCTCGTAAAGTGTTCGGCGCCGTCGCCGAGAGCTTCGTAATAACGAGTTTTATTGGTGGAGCAACCCCTTTATAAAGAGATATTCGCAACAATTCGTATGAACGATTGCCGGAAAATTTTATGTTTCGACATGCGTCTGGGATTAAATTTGACACTTGCTTTATTGCGAGAAGGAATTATATTTTATTGCGTCGTTTGATTTCCTGGCCTGTGAAATTTAGTTAAAAGTGTTACAATTACGTTCTCGGGCATATCTATCATACCACCCCAGCATGGATTATGTTTTTATGGTTCGCCTCGTTTTACCTCATAGATCATCGTATTTTGTTTAGGTCTCTTCAAACATCGTCTGAATTTTATTTCAAGTTTAGATGGCATTCTTTTGTGGAAAATAACGATATAAATTTTATACATTTATTTTATAATATTCATTGAATGCAATGGTAATAAAAACTCAGAAATGTGTGTCATGTGACACACATTTCTGAGTTGCACCTGTAATTACACAAATCATGTGTATAAAGAAGGGATTCTTGTTATACTTAGTAATTCATTTCATCAATAAATAAAATAGTTACCAAATAAAATTACTTGAGAAAAATAATTTATGTATTTATTAATGTTGAAATATTTACTTAGTAACGGATAGTTTACTGGTTATTCTACGCACTTTTTGACGTAGTTTCGTGACATATTTTACCCGGAAACCTCCGAAAATAACATATTTAATATAAGGCGATGGACAGGCATAGAATACGCTAAGAAAATAGAACGTCGGAATACCGAAGTAATCCAATAGTATAGGGTCAAATCATCAACTGAATAACAACGGACCGAGAAAATTAAAAAAATTTTAGAGATCTTCATACAAAAGCGAAATAATAGAAAAGGCTACTTGAATGATATCATAAGAACTTTCAATTCTCACGTACGTCATTTATCAGATACGTAGTGAATATTTTTTATTACCCCGTCTACCCACCTTACACCCGAATGATGTCTCATTACAAAATTTTGAAAAAAAATGAATTGTTTTTTGATATTGATGTGAAACTATAAATTCGATATTATTGTGAAAAGTCGCTGTAATGAGAATGATGCCTGTCGGTTACCGTCTTCTTAGCTTTCCGAAAAAAGGGCGGCAATACTCAAACACACGCATGTACATTATTACAAACCAAGAAACTCAGTGATGCCAATTGAAGTAACAAGGCACGTAAACAGGGTATAGCACCCAGTCCACAATATGTTATGGCTGGATACATGTCTAAATTTAGAGCCAAAATGTTAAATGTACAAATATTATACCGTTACGGAAAAATTTATTGTGTAAGATTTTTTACAAAATCGTGTGTGCGAAATTGGCTCTTTATTATTCTATATTATCAGTTCAGGCGTTTAATTATCGAACCATAAATAATCTGGTCGCCTGAAGTTCGATGATCTTTTATTTATTTATTTATCGTATTCAATATTTAATTTGGAATTGTTAAATCAGTATAATAATAGCATAACTACGACTTTTTTTAAATGCTGACATATCTCTGACGTGATTGAGATTAGGCACATGCAGCATGAACATGTTCTACTCATATTTTTAATATGTACTTATTTATCATCACGCTCCTGATCCTGTTGTACCGAGAGAAATTTTGAAGCCAGGTCTTGTAGTACGTGAGAAGGGCACTCGGGTTGTTCGGCAATAATCGGCAGTTCTCGAAAATACCCAATACACGATGATGTACTCTGTATTAATTTCTAGTAATTAATTAATTAAAATTTTGGATTTAACGCGTTTCTTAATAGCTGCCAGTATTAATGTATGAGTAAAATTAAAACTTTAAAAAGTACTTCTTACCGATGAAATCCAATATCACTTAATGTTTTTGATATTTTATTAGTTTGATGAACGCAGTTTAACAGCACACGTCACTATTTTGAATAATTAGACCACTTAAAATGCACACTTTGTTTTAATAATAACAGCCAAGCGTCACCAGCGAAATGCAGGAGATGACTAATCGACGTGTCCGTACGAATTTCGTGAAATCACCGTTGAAGCTTCAATTCACCGCGTTTGTTTCGACTCTTTGTAATATAACCTCATTGGTTCTGACACACAATCTTGCTGCATCCACATTCATACATCTTCTCATATAAGCTCGTCCATTATTGATTTTTCTAACAGGACTATCTTCCAGTATTTGGTTTACCTGGTCGTCCCAAGTTTTCCGCGGACGTCCTCAATTTTTGGTGCCATCAACACTTGTGTTATATATTCGTATATTTTCCCTTAAAATATTGTGCATTAATTAAATAGATAGATATATTCTTCGGCGGTCCATAGTTACGTCTGCCATGGTTTCTTGGGTTGCCCACGGCAGAGAACCGTGCCTGGGATAAAAGTGTAGGTGGTATTGTACAATACCACCCAAACGTATTCTTGGAATAATCAAGAGCTCGGTCTAATGGCAATGGTCGTCCGAGACGACTGCAGTTCTCAGACTCATGCACAGGACTTTATACAGACTATACAGTTCAGTAGGGTTCCAGATGCGACTCCAGGGCAGCACCGGCGCCGATTGCATGTGCGAGATAGTGCATCATTTAATGAAGCTTATTATATTTCATTCAGTCAATTGTGTTCTGACACCTGACTTGAACAAATGACGGTTACCACAACACTATTGAGGCTGCTAATTGGTTGAAGGGAAGATTTCTACTTGACTCTTATTGGATGTAGAATTCGCCAACCTCATTCGTCGATTAACTTGATATATGTCGAATTACAATCAAAAACTGTCATATTTAATTGGTTTAAATACACTCGCGATAAGCACTAAACGCACAATATCTGCATCATGTAAACAAATCCCAGTTTGTTTAGATATATTAAAATACTCGACACCGAACTCTAAATCGATACAGAACTTTTTTTTTGAAAAACGCTTTGGTAGGTGCCTAAAAATAATGTGGCATTTTGAAGTGTAGCCGTTTTTTTCTAGTTTATAATACCTCTCGCATATTTCGGACTTAATGACGCGAGAGCTCGCGCCGTGTACGTCGCGCAGAAAAGAGGTCATGTTTTTTCATAATTCCCCTCCCGATCATATTGTTTCGGTGTTCAGAGAGACCTTTATTACTATTATTATTATTGGCGAAGTTTTTCCCTGTCAAATGTGACCTTTGCCGCCAAATGTTACGCGGGGGCGGCAACGTCGCCTGCCGGAGCCGGGCTCATAAAATGGCGGCGCCCGCCCCGGCTCCCGGCTCCTTCGTGTGTTTATTGTGTATCTTATTCCATTATTATTGATTTTCCTTGGATCCTTTTCATTGTAACATAGATTCAGTCCGATGTGTTGAAAATCCGAGTGAATAGAAAAGGTCATTACTTATTTTATAATGAATTAGGTTGATGTTTAATTATCAGTGGTTTTTTCGCGACGTTTAATTGACATTTGTCATAATTTAATTGTATAATAGGGTTAAGAAATTAAACATATACGCCACATAATGCTGTACTACTTGTAGAAAGGGTGGAAAGCTCCTGAGTCATTGCGCGATTTTGACGATCTTTTCGGCGAAGGAACGAATGGCGAAAGGGCATGCCGAGAGTGATTTGTTCGCTTCAAAGCTGGTGATACTAGCTTAGACGACAAGTCTGGAAAGAACTCAGGAAAGAGGACGAAAGTTGCACCACTAGGACACTGGCTGAGAACTTCAGCATCGATCAGTCCATGATTACGGTGACTACGCCCTCGAATGATAATTGTACATAATACGTTTTCAGTTTGTTTTCGTTTTTTGGTTATGTTACAGTATAATTTGTATAAAACAGACGATAATTATGCATCATCCTTAATGTGTATAGAATGTGAAGCGGATATTCGAAGATTAATTAGAATGACAAAATCACCGATGTTCAGTCGGACGAAGATATGGAGAAATTGGTCCATCCGTCTGATGGTGTTCTCCATCGCACAATGGAAACATGGACACTAAGAAAAAAGGAAAAAAAAAATTTGACGTCTTCAAGATGTGGGGCTTCTTAATGCTGCATATCTATTTATTATCTGTTTTTTTTTCCACATTAAAATTATCAATATTTTTTTATTAAATTAATCCATATTTATAGTTTTTAAAATATATTACTTAATATAGTTTATAAAGGCTTTTTTACTTGTAGGTACGTATGGTCGCTCTGTATACCGCGTGTCCTGGCGAAAATGCTTGTGCTTCATCTTCATTTTCATTTCGTTTAAATAAATTTAATTTAAAATGATTGAATGTAAAATAAAATATGGCAGATATATATATATATATGTTGTATTTCTAGAATATATAATAGTATGATATACGTTCTATATTTATACGATTATTTATAAATTAAGGGCTCAGTTGAGCAAAGGGCTTTGTCTCTGTTGAAATAATAATCTCATTTGTTAAACCGTTATGCTTTGAACCGTTTTGAGTGTTGGCTAAATAGGAAACCATCTTAATGCGCATCCCGAGAACCTCCCTTGTAGTGAAGGGTTGCGATCCGCAACGCCGCCACCCTTGTGCGTTCATAATAATTATTAAACAGCTTATATGGTACCGTAATATGAATATTCGTCTCGAGAGATGGTGCTATCTATATACTACCTTCGCATATTATCTGATATTTTAAATAAAAAATCGTTGCGAATCACGCTCTGCAATTTAACTCATAGACCGCATGGGCCCTGTTTGAAATTAATGATATCGATGTTCAACAAACGATAGACAGGAAAGTTAGACGGACAAATTAAAGTTAAAAGAGATAATTAATAAATTATTCGAGTAAATTTGTATTAAGTAACAATTTGAGCTAGGTACTAAATTTATTTTTTAAATAATTGTTGATTCTTGTGAAGAAACAATGATATATGTTTTTAGTTAGTCATGACATCCTGCAGAAGAAAATGGTATTTTTCGAAACCGGTAGATGTATTTAAACTCAATTCAGTGGTTAATAAAATAAAGATAATTAATTAAAAATATGAATTTTAACCACCAAGTTAATATTGCTAATTTTAAAAGTATTAAAAGAGACATTCGTCATATATTGTCTTTAGGTGTTTGTTCAACTAATAACTACGTATAATATTGAACGGTGAGCTTAAATGAAGCGCCTCGATGTACTTATTGAAGTCGGCGAGCTCTCGGCTGAAAGCTGCTGGTTAAGTCTGGCTGGCCGGCGAGTAGGCGAAGAAATGGATCTCCCGTCGAAGCCGTTCGCGATTCTGGAAAATAGTCTATGGCGAGAGTTGAAGTGAGACAGAAGAGTGTGGCGCTCTGTGACGATGATGGTATGCAAGTTAGTTAGTTTAGGAGCATTTCCACATCGATCCATTGGCTTTTTGAGAGAATTCTTACTCAGAACTTGATTAGGTCAGATCTTTGTAAATCTATTTTACCGTGCTCTTGGAACAAAGGGTATCATCTAAAATTTACGTCAAGCTGTGATGTCGAGCTTTAAAGTATTGAATATTCATTTTCGATTTATTTGGTTGAAAGGAATTTAGTTCTTCGCTCATACAAAAATGCCGAAACATATTTTACAGTAATAAAAAAAACAGATTATATCTAAATATTATTATTTTATTTGTATTCGAATTAACAGCCGTTGTTCTAAAAAATGTTACTAAGTGCTTTTAAAATATAATTTTGTTTTCTAGTTAAATCCTGAATTAGGAAATTTGTTATTTTTTTAACACTGTTTTAAAGAGAACATTATGAGAATTTTGATACAAAAAAGTAAATTTCGGCCAAAATGTCAGATGATACATTGTTTTCCAAGGTCGCGTCATATCTATATACGTCTGCTTTTCATCAGTCGTTTTCAGGGCGGAAATTCATAAAACCGTTTCAAAGTTTCCCTTCCCACCTCCCCGCCCTCCCGCGACTTCCGATTTGAGTGAACAACCCCAAACAATGTAAGGCTTAAAGTATCCGCCGGTAAACGGGGCTCGGCACTTGTATCGGCCAATTTGTCGCCGTCTCGATCACTCGGCGGCGCAAAATTTACACAAATGTCATTAAGTACCATTAGCGCTGACAAAAGACCTGGGTCGCCGCCTGGGGGAGGGCGGCCAGGTACCGGGTGGGTCCACACTCAACCCGGAGACCTAAATACACATTAATATTCTAAATTGTTTCTTTGGTTTGAAGGTAATGTGATTTTTATTTTAAATGTAGGTTGTTTTTTCTACCTCAGTGAAGTAAATGTCAACCCCAATTATCCTTTTTTTTTTGTTTGAAGTTTTCACGGTTCATTGATGAATTTTGCTTTTAATGATAGAAGACTTATTTTCTTTGTGAAAATCTGATGCGTGCCCGTCCATTGTTAAGGCTTAAGCAGGAAGCATCTTTCAGTTTGGTCTACTTTGTCATGCAGGCTCGCTATCAACGCCCGGGTAGTGTATCTTTCATACTATATTTTCATTATTCATTCGTTCCACGTGTCCAAATTACTGAACTTAATTTAATTCACTATGCTAAAATCAGAATTTCTCTCGCTTCTAGTTTTCTCATTCTTCATCTATCTATCTAAAAAAGGGTGACCAATACAACCTCTTCTTCTTCTTCGAATGCGCTCCATTAACAGATTTTTTTGATAATGTTGGCTCTTCTTCTTCGTTTTCTCTCAATGAGAGCAGTTGCGATCATGGAACTGCGGTTAATTATTGTGGATGACTGCATGGATGATTTGTCGCCATCTATTTCGGCCCGTGGCATTCCTTGTGCATTCCAGAAGTGTGCTCTGCATTGAAGTTTTAACCAGGTCGATCTGTTTAGGTTTTTTAAAAATTTTTATTTCATTACATGCATATACATTATAATTTTTAATATTTGCCAAACCGCACAACAGTTTTACGGCAAGGACTGCTCTTCACGTAGTAATTGAAGAGTTTATCAACAACATTTTTTCAGTATTAAATGAATTACAACAAAGGGAACAAATATTTAGAAGAAAATGTGTTATTTTACTTTATATTATTTTAGGGTGGTCTCCAGGGTCTCTTTATTTTTCATAATGTTTAGTAAGTCTTTATTGATGTTATTAAATATTCGTGGCACAACACGTTCTCTCGTTCTCTCACCGTACACATTGTTCGCGATTGGTACTTTCATGATTAGACCCGACGATCTGGTAGAATAGCTATGGTGAGGGTCAGTATTCATATTTACATTGTTTATCATGTCTCCTATAATTATATTATGTTACTTTTTTATTATCTGGTAAAATTTTGCATATTGTAAAGAATTTATAATAATCATGTTTATACAAACACTTCGTTCTGTTATCTACTATAAGTTTTATTAATTTTATTAGTTGATTGGTCCATCACTTCCACGAGATCTGGCTTCTTCTGCTCTTTCTTGGATCACCAATTTTTCAATGGTATCATTGTCTAAGGTTTTTGAGTTTCGAGGTTTTCTTTCTCCCAGAACCTCATCGTCCATTGATGTTTCCTTCCATGTAAGATTCAGCGTCTCATATGTCTTATGACACGTCCAAAGTACGTCAGTTTTCTTATCTCTATTGTAAGTGTCTTGGTTTTTTCTTTTCTGCATTTAATCTCCTTTTCGTTGTACCACCTGTACCCAGATAAGTCATACGTTGCACGTTCTGTTTGTATCCCTGCATTTGTTTATAATATATAATATATTTGATTATACCCATCTAGAAACCTACAATTCTCCAATTCCGAACTACCTTTATTTTACTGTTTATATATTTATTAAAATCAAGACTTTTCAATAGAATCTTTTTACATATCACCAATTAAAATTTTAGTTATACAAAAATATTGACAAACATATTTAATCTAGTTTAATTCTTTGATTATTCAATTATATGGTGTATAGGGGAGACTAAGTAACAATGTACGTTATTATCAAACGCCTTAAGGCCTTTCATATTCGTTTGAGTTGCCTATTTTTTTTATAATACTTTATAATACTTTACTTAATAACCTATCATCAAGGATATATAATTTTCCTGGTACAGGGGTCGGAGGCAACGTTTATACCTTTCGTTGTGTTTATAAATTATCTGCCAAATATCATAGAATATACAGGTTTAACATCATTTCATTAAGACGTGAAATAAAATATTAATATTTCGAAAATTTAATTAATTTAATTTCGTACCCAGTCTCCCTTACATATTGTTGATTATATTTATTTTTATTTTAATATAATTCAGATAATATAAAATAACACACATAACTGTAGCGTATGTATTGTTTATAAGTACTCGTATGTTTGCGAGCACGCGTTCTATTGTAATAGGCAGATGTCTCGACACAGAATTTCTATAGTGAGACGGGCCCAGTCCAAACAGATTTTTACATCGTATTATATAGTTAAAAATAAAATAAATTGATTTTATAATTCGATACAAAATATGGTACAAGCTGCATTCTTTTAGAGGTTTGTATTCTCAACATAATGGCATCTAGTGCAGAGTAGTTATAGATTCGTGTAATTTTAAGATAACTTTGAAAATACTTTTACTTAAAATATAATTAAAGGTTAATTTTTAATATATTGACTGTAAAAGGCAAACGCCTGCAACCTTCATTTTGAATGTACACTTCTATATTTTGGATGTTTGTAACATTGTGGTCAAACATTCTTTTGATAGTAGATGGTGGGAAATAGGTCCCGCGGTGGACTGTATCAATTCTAGTTATTATTTGTTTGGCGCAACCCGATTTGGATTAAGCGAGGTATAAGGACGGAAGGAATCTAGCCTAATAATTTTGAATTGAGAAAATCAAAAATTAATAATAGCTAATAATCTAAGTGTTTAATTTATATAATGGCCCGTTTACAGGATAATCTCGCATTTTTTGATCTCTATGTACTTATATACTTATGTACTTGGTGCGTCATTTCAGGAGTGATGTGGGAGTGATCGTCATGATTCATAAATCGATTCGCGCTGAACTGTATACTATTTAATAAATTTTTAAGTTTTAAAAATATATATATAACTATTTGTTAAAACGCAAATAAATAAAACGCAGATAGTTACATATATATATATTAGTGTTTTAAATAGTAGTAATCCATCTTTTGAAAAGCAGTAAAATAATCTATAATTTTTTAAGTCATGAAGACTATCTGTTAAATTGGTTATTATTATTAGTTTATTTTATGAATTTTTTTATTATTATTTTGGCAATGATAATATTCGATGGTCGCTGTTTTTCAAAAAATACGATATTGTCTAAAAATCATATTTTTTTGTATATTATACATAACTAAATAACTAACTTATCATCAAGCTACTTCTCCGCGGGGGTAGGCAGAGAGGATAGAGCCCCACAGTCTTCTGTCCTGACACATAATTCTCGCTTCATCCACATTCATACATCTTCTCATACAAGGTCGCCGATTACTACGTCCTCTACTTCTGGTGCTATCAACACTGGCGTCATATATCTTTTTTATCATTCTCTCCTCATTCATCCGTTCCATATGACCAAACCACCTGAGCGATCCTTTCATAATCTTGCTCACTATACTAAATCAACTTTACATTATTTCCTTATTTCTTCATTTTTTACTATGGCATAAATAGATCTACCACATATACGCCTAAGTTATCTCTTTTCAACTGCATTCAGTCTACTTTCGTTTCTCTTCTGCCAGCTTCAGGCCTTACTTCCATACGTCATTGTCGGTATCAGGACTCTATTGAGTACAAAAAACGTTGCATATTTAATTGGCTGACCGAATATTGCATATCGTTCGGTTAGGAACGACGAGCTTATGAGGAATGAAAGGAACTTCAGATACTTTCGCGAGTTTGGGTGCGTGGGTGACCCGCTGAGAGATATTGAGGCGTACAAATGCTGCGATTGAGGGTAAGGGTCACCCGCCCTTCCTGTAACTTCCTTCTTACTAGCCTTCTTTTGATCAGATATCTGCCGGTCCTGGTTTCCTGGCAGGAAGTAAATGTATTTATTTTTGTGCTTAGTTCACTTTTTTCTTTTCCGTTTAGGAGGGTGATTTAAGTTTTTCACTATTACTGTTCTTTTTCTGTGCACTGTCACATGTTTCCGTCTTTATATATGTGTAATAAATAAATATATGCAATGTTAATATATACCCACGCCACCATCTTGCTGCGTAGCTCTGAGACGTAGCACAGTCGCCTCTGTAGTATTAAAAAATGCCAACCTGGTGGCGAATGAGGACGAGCGATATGGGAGCTTTTGCTCATAGAACGGTCCTGGGTAAGTGGTGGGTCCCATCCACACCTATCCCGATTAAACTGGAATAATTTTTTTACTATTTATAAACTGCTAGACAGCTGATATAAGATTCTGATAACGTCTTTTTCGTGAAAAGCTCGCTCATATCTCGATTCCTACTATAATGGTATCCAAGATGAGTATCCAAGCGTGTTATACTTGAATCTATTACATCTATTACGCTTCCTTTTCGGAGGCCATTTTACATCCCCCTATCCCCGACCCTTCCTAATCTCCCCCGCGCCCCCTGATCGGACCTGTCATTAAACGTCAATTTCCCCGCCCGGCAGCCGTCGATACCCAGCTGCGTCCACAAAAGTACTAAAACCCCCGGTATTGCCATATAAAACGTCTCGTTTTTTTTGCCAATTTGAGTGCTTGTTATTTGTCGATTGTGTTGCCAGTTGTAAATAATATTATTGAGTGGTTATTTTTTATTCGATTTTTTTATGTATCGCGTTGGAGTGTTACGAGGCAGTTGTTGGGGTTTTTTGTTTGCCGAATTTAATGTAGATATATGTGTGAGTACCTACCGAATATGTAAATATTTTATTAGACAGGTTTCTCTTAGCTTGAAGGTATCTATTATACGGTACTTTTAGGTCCGTCTAATAGCGTCTCCATTAAAAATTGATATACTGTAAAACTTTTTATAATTTCAGACTAAAAAATAATATTGTTTCAAAGAGCCATAGTTAAAAAGCTTTTAGGTCCTCATTAGTATGCATAGATTTTAGGAACTTAATGTTTGCATATCTTTTCCGCAGAGAAAAAAAATAAAACAAATTATTTTAACGAAAGAATGTACAAAGTCATAAATATGGAGCTTTCTATTACTAATTAGTCCATGATAACTCTATGGTTTATCCTCAAATTTGTATCTTTATTAAAGTGTTGTTATTTACCGATCAATATTAATTTGATAATTATACTCACATATGCAGTGTGTAACAGACCTAGTCCACAATATTTTATGAATACCTGACTATATTACGAGTCGAAAATGTTCAAGCAATACGTGCTTTATCTCAACCATGTCAGAGATATAAGCATTAAATAAAACCAATTATTCGATTATTTCTATTAATTGAAATATTTTATTGATTCCAAATTATATATTGTATACAACAAATAAAAAAATCATCGAATTTCGAGCTGCCAGACTATTTTTTGTAAGATGATTTAGGGTCTGAAGGAAAAGCATAGATTAATAATTGATATTTATTTCGACGACTAAAGCTTTTAACATGGTTTTGTAAAAATTTCAAACGATAATATTTTCAATACCAATTAATTAGAAAGATATGCATATAAAATCAATTTTATCGAAAAATATTATTGTTGCTACCAGGATTCGAACCTGGATCTCTTCCAATC
Source organism: Eubasilissa regina (assembly GCA_022840565.1). Lineage (NCBI taxonomy): Eukaryota > Metazoa > Arthropoda > Insecta > Trichoptera > Phryganeidae > Eubasilissa > Eubasilissa regina. Next base: position 4,100,007 of record JAINEB010000020.1, read on the forward strand.
CGGGGAATGTGCGTTATCCGATTATACTATACCAACACAGTGGATCGACGAACATATATGTTACACTTTTCAAATTAATACATCTATCGTTCCATTATTTGAAAGTCATCTACTTTGTTCTTACGGAATCTCAAATACCTTTGAATAAACCGATAGAAGACACCAGAATTAACAATTCATTTTTATTGAATTTAGTATTTGAAATATCACAGACCTATGTTCTGAAGAATTATAACTTCACAATAATAACACGTTCTCCTTAATAATGTTAATATTTTCCTTAACGATGCAGGATTTGCACATATTCTGTAATAAAGTTAGGTATCCACCCATGAAATATTGTGGATTAGGTCTGTAACATCCTGTATATTTATTTATTTTCTTAATGCTTAGATTTATCTACCACCTACTATTTATCTGTCAATTTTTTCTGTTAAAAAAATATACATACATATTTGACAATTATTTCTCTTGATAACGAAGGGTGAGGCAGTTTAGCAAAACCCCTTGTCGCGTCATGCGGGTCGTGACAAATGTTCCCGTAATATTCCTGAGAATTGTGGAGTGTGACAACTCCATCTCGCGCTGGATCCCCCGTCCATCTGTCAGATGACCTCAGATGGATTTATGGTCCAGGACGGGATGTGTAATAAATTACAAACGGTGACAGGCTACCGAGGATAGCTCGCCAAGTTTCGCTCAGCGCTGAAAATATACATATTTTTATCGCATTTGCAATCGTCTTGGAAGGTAGACAATAAAGAGGTTTTTATGACGTCGTAATATAAAATAGGTTTACATATATTACGTCGTTTTTTTATGGCACTTTGTCCCTTTAATTCATATATTTGATGGAGTAATGCGGCAGCTCTTAAAAGTAAAGTAATAGTATTGTACATGTTTGATTAGTATATTTATAATTGTATGCATACTCATTAATTCACTTGACATACAGTGACCAACAAAATTAAGAGGACACTTTAAATGTATTGGTTTTTTTGTATATGTTTCTTGTCAAATAATTTCATTTATTTTACCATGTATATAATGATTTATTCCAATATTAAAATTAGATTTTAACTCACAGTTGTAACCGCTGCTTTTGAAAATTGGAGTGCAATTTTATTTTTTTAAATTATTTAAAAAATAAAGATGCCTACACACCGTATATGTGTCACATCACTATTCTTACTATTTTCAATTTAATCTAAACGCTTGTGCTGAGAAAATAGGATTAACTTGATGGCCTCCTGGAACGAGGCTCGAACTCCCGATCACTAGATCATTGGGCGAGTATCGTAACCACTGGACCACAAACACGTCAAATGAGACGACACTTAGGTATTTTTTTCCACGAAATTACAGGTCAGGATTATTGATACACCATATATTTTGGAGTTTAGTCTATTGTTATCCCTTGGAGTGAACACCTGTTTTGTTAAAATAATTGTGGTGACTTTAGGAGTGCCACCAGATTCCTTTGGAGTTTTATCTCTTCGTGCTTGGGTTGAGTCTTTATAATAATAATTCTGGGTCCAATGGTAACAATTATAGTTTATTATAAATAGTTTTTACAGTACTTGACAATTATATAATGAGATAGACTAATAACTATTGCGAAGTGGCAGTTGAAAAGAGACCCGTTCCCCCAGTGACGGCCTCTTATAACCATTGTCCCCTACCACTCCTAAAACACACATACACACACACACACACACACGTCCAAAGTGACAGTTTTCACAATAATCGTAATATATGAGTCAATATTTAAGAAAATGGCGGGCATTATAATTTTTGATCAAATAAGATTTTGATGGTTCAAGACCATGAAGACAGTAAATTTTCATGAAGTTAGTGAGAAATACAAGATTTCCAAAATAATAGTCGAAAAAGTATATTAAAGAGAACACATTATCATTGTGAAGTTGTAGTTTTTCAATTAGTGATTCTGCGGTATATTAATACAAATTAAATTAACGTAATGTAAAATATATTTTTGATTAATTGAATTTTTTTGTATATCTTTCTAATTAATACATTTAATTTGTAATGAAAAGTATGTAAAATTTTCCAGGACATAATACAGGGGAGAGGTCAGAAACGATCGACGCCTGATGAAAATGAACGTGAAATTTAGCTGAAAATAAAAAAGTACCCTTATTAGTCTTGTAGAGTGATCATCCAGGAGCCGTTCCTTAATAATGTTTCTGAAACAACTATCTGCATTGCGAAACTGTGTACCGCTAAGAAATCATTTTATAAATGAACTGAATAAATTAAAAGGATTAAATTTAGTAGAAAAATATCAACATATGCCATTATTCGTTTGAAAATACACACTCTTAAGTAATCTGGAGGAACAAGAGTAAATTCAAACTTTTTGCATAAAAAAAGTCGTAAAAAAATGTAGAGGAAATTGAATGCATCCCTAAATTAAAAAATGTTTCTCAAAAATTGTAAAACATTGTGGCGGTTCGATAATATTGTTTATATGTTTTTTCGGAATGGAATAAAAAATCTGGCTAAAAGCAAAAGGGATTATTAATTATGATTCTAAGTAAATATAATGTCTGAAAATTAGGAGAAATTTGTTTAAATTTTGTTGTGTTTACCATATAATATATTCATTATAAAAACTTTTTTTTTTTAGTTTTAACACTTCGACCTCCATTTCACATTCAAATCGGCGTATCGGGGTATTTAATGTGATTTTAAATAAAAATATATTCCGGGTAATATTTGTACTGATTTGGTAGTTACCTCAAAATGTCATTTATTCAGTACAAATATATTGAAAAAGTAGTGACAATTTTTTGCGGCACAATTTAAAGGGATGAAACAAGCACTAATTCTAGAAATAAATGGTATGCGGATGGGTTAAACGTAGTCTTAACTGTTAACCTTTTTTTATTTGTTTTTTAAACAATCCCAAAACCCTTGTAAATGTATTTAGACTTTTGGGCGAATTTGTTTTAAATATCTAACCAACTTACATCTCAGCAATATTTGAATTTGTCCAAGAACACACAATTACTGAATTTTTACCTACAAAGGTACTGTTATTAAATAAATATCAGATATCTCATAGAGATGAAGCTAATTTCATTATATTTAATGGAATATTTATAGAAGTATAGGATATTTACAGGGTTAACGACCTGTCTTCGGCTAGCTTAAGTGATCACTTTATATATATATATATGAGAATTGGTGAACGTTATCACCCCTCAATCTCCATATTTATTAAATTTTTGAAAGTTGTATATATGTTAGTATGTAGACTCGGTTCGAGTACCGCTACACCATCGCCATCTACGGACCAAATTTGATAATTAATTTTTCCCTGAAACAACATATATGTCAACTCAATTACTGTAATTATCCCATACCTCTATATATTTTCCATTAAATATAAATAAAATGGCGTCTTCTCTATGAGATATCTGATATTTATTAAACTTACGTTTACGTGGCTTTCTTTCTTCATGCGTGTCCTCCAAGTAGGTATTGAAATAAATAATAATTGCCTCGGGTCACATCCTGCCCCCACAAGGTGGACGGAAGGGTGTACTGATGCCGCATTTTTGATAGGCAGCCGTCGCCGTAAGGGACTACGCTCTTTGATGTACGATCTGCGGATCCTTCGATTCGGTGTTCTCAAATTACTTCGAGTAACAGGATTATGTAAACGGATCTCCAGACATTTTCTCTCATGTAAAAATATACCCAAAATATATTTTCTACTGTTAACCACAACATGTACAGGTTATATTTTTTACGTTTTATGAAGTGTGCGGTTACTTACTCCTTGCAGCGCACTCGAGACACCTGATACTGGACAGTTAGTGAGTGGTAGCTTCGTAAGGATCGTAATTATATTTTGCGAACTCGCTGAGAGAATATTTATTAACGTGACTACAAACAGACAATTGCTTCTATGTACAGATTATTCCAGTTCTGATAATTTTATTTATTTTTTTATTTAAAAAAAATAGAGATACGTACATGGAATACGAGTTGCATCAATATTCTTACTATTAAGTAGAACGCATTCTTATTGTGAACTTGTAATTATTCAGAACAGACGGTCTGTGATATTTTAGATGCTAATTAAATGTGTTAATTAGAAATATATACATATAAAATCAATTTTATCGAAAACTATGTTAATTCTGACGTCTGCTATCAGTTTACTCAAAAAAAAATAAAGTACATGGCTTTCAAATAATGGAACGACAGATGTATTCATTTTAAAAGTGTAATATATAGGTTCGAAAATTTATCGTCAAAAGTACTGTCGCTGTTGTATAGTTGTATAATGCACCTTCCCCGGTTTGGTAAGAGATCCAAGTTCGAATCCCGGTAGCGCAACAACAATATTTTTCGATAAAATGATTTTATATGTATATCTTTCTAATTAATACATTTAATTAGATTTCAAATAATCTTTCTATTTTTACACTATGCTAAGTTTTTGTGCTATGAAAATAGGACGATAATGGAAGGATGTTCGAATCCCCGACCACTAGAGCACCAAGCGAGTCCCGTAACCACTAGACCACAAGCACGTTATACTGATTATTGTATTTATTACATTATTTAAAGTTGGTAATATTGTGGATTACCGTAAACCCAATACATTTAATACCCACATTTATATTTAAATTGTTAAAAATGTGAATAATTAACCGAGATGTATTGAGAATCTGGACGAGAAGTTTTGGACATCTAGGTATTATCTCTCCTTTGGCACGAAACAGAGCGATTCTGCCTTTATGTGAACACATTATTATCAACAGTTAAGAGGTTTAAAGTAGGCGCCACCTTTCACTTTATTTCCTACAAAGCCTTTTTTTTATTTTCAAAGGAAGCAAAGTTTTAAACTTTTATCTCACGTACTCGTGTGGTAGGTGTCTACACCTACCATTGTAATAATATATATTCTTCCTTGAAACTGATCCCTTGATATTTGCTGACACGCTCCACCTGTGAAATCCTCTAAATTTTCTGCAGGTGTGTTTTAGTGGTGAATACAAACTCTGGAAAAGTTTATTTACAAGTTCTATGAAAAGAATCAAACGTTTGGCTTATTCTTGGGTTGCCATAGCTACATGTGTACACTTAGATAAATTATTATGGTTGGTAGGTTTAGTAAAATAACTCTGTATTAAGTATCTAAATTCATAATTTTGCCTATTACATTTTTCAACCTAGAAGTGAATGAAAGTAAAAAATTTTGTAAACACCTAAAAAAGTCAACAAAATTTTTTTTCTACGTAAACAGTAATATGGTGAAAATATAATCTTTGTGGGTGAGCATAATTATGAGGGTACTGAGTGGAATGTACTGTAAACAATCTTCAATAATTCTCAGGCAGTTTTTTTAAATAATATATTTAGTTCATTACAAAAACAGGCTTTTTTGTCCAACATGCACATACAAATTTATTAAAAATATGTATTTATTAAAAATATCAGTATTACAGTACTGACTTTGTCCCTCTAATGTAATATATTTGAGTATTTAATTGATTTTTAATTCTATTATGTATAAGCGTTAACCTATCGTATAACGTTTTGATTGAAATTAGTAGTTTAAATTTATTTATTTAATTCTTAACACATTGCATACATAAGCACTCCTATATATGCTGTAATATAAACAAGATTAAATTCTTTTCTTTTACTGAACTATCTTTTGTATAGCTGTTCAGTTTCACTTTAAATCTATTGAATTTCTCCTCGTTTCTTATGTTTTCTGGCATTTCATTAAAAATGTTCATCACACTATACATCATCGATTTCTGAGATTTGTCCTTCTTCCTGAATAGCAGTCTCAGTCTATCCCTTCCTCTTGTACGATGCTCGTGCTCTCATTGATTTGTATTAATATTTCGTATAAATTCCGCCGATATTTTCATATTCAGGATTTTATAAATTAATACCATTATATTAAAACATATTTTCTGCTTAAAGGTCATCATCATCATAGCGTTTCAGCATTGCACTGATTCGAGTATATCTATTTATTCAGAGTATTATTCTCAAAGGTTTTATTTAGCAACACTGACAATTACAACATTAGCCAAAAACAAAATGCTGCTGTAGTTGTTGATGTGAGGAATAATAACAGAGTTGTGTACTATACTCAGTACTAATGAATCTTCTAATCCTTCCCAGAAGTGAGATTAATATCATATAAAAATAGATTTTATACCTGGTTTCATAACTTTTTTTTGACACATTCATATTAAAATTTCAACACACATCTCATTAAACACAATACTCCATGTAAATTGACGTACGTCTCCTTGAAGCTATCCTTTTTGTGGGTTCTCGGTTATCCGTACTTTCACCTGGTTTGGTTTGTTGATCGAGTTACTGCAATAAACATAGCAATATCGTATCATGATGTTTAGAATCTCTGTGAATGTTTTGAATTGGATTGACAAAAGATAATTTTATATATTTAAAGACCTAAAATAATATTTTATTTCAAAAAAGTATTTTTTAATTCGTCCTTGATAAGATCAGCACAAAACGGATATATGTAGATTTATTTCGAATTTAAAATGAAATTGACATTTCACTCCGATATAGTGTATCAATTTCCTTATATCAGATGGCATCGGACAAAGCTAAGCTTCTGTTTATAGCATTTTTCATTATGATTGGTGCACGATTGTGTCACAGCTGCCAGCTTTGACGGCAAGATTTTTAATTAAATTTTTAAATACATTATTTTGTTCTTAACGAAATTTTTAATATCTCTATTAAAAAAAAATTGTACACAAATTAAATTTTATTATATAAAATAGATGAAACGGCTCCCACGAATGGTTTATACCGGAGAATTCGCTTTGTAGCTCTTTCCTTTTTCGCGAAGATTAATTAAACTCTTTATATGTTTCCTTTATTTATTTCCTTCCCATCCCTTAGACGGGGGAGGAGCCGTGGACCTCCAGGCGGTGCCGGCGGGACTAGCGGCGTATTTATGAAACAATATTTAAATAAATATTCCTCACAACTGTCTTTTGCGAATTGGCTCAGGATTCTAATTTGAATTATATCGCAAAGGATATCCACATAGGTATTTTCAATATTTAATAGTTTATGTTCAGGTTGTAAAAAATCCACCATTATATGTTCACATTATAATAAGAATACTTTTTTTTAGGTTACTTGTCATTGTACCGTTTAAGTGCCAGGATAGTTACTAGTGTGACGATTGATAACTTAAAATATAACTGTTGGAGGTTTGCTTTTTAATGTACCGATCATTGCTCGAAGAATTACGAAAAATCAGTTGTCTCTCATCAGTCAGTAACTCGTCGTTATAATCGAACATAATTATAGTAACAATAATGGTTTATATGAATACATGAATCAGCAAAACTTTCAGTGCCTGCTGAGTCAGACAACCGAGTACCGTCTCAACCGAATCAGCTCGTCTACTTATAAATGCATTTGTGGTGTCACGTGTGGACTTTTGTAACACCATTTATGGTGGCCTGCCAATGTTTCAGCTGGATAGATTAAAATCCATTCTAAATGTGACAGCGCGAAAAATATATGGAGTTTCCAAATTCTCTAATATAACATCCCTTTTACATCAGCTACATTGGTTTCGATTCCTTGAAAGAGTTGAATATAAATTGTCCTGGTTGATGTACAAGGCGACACATAACATGGCGCATCTGTATCTGCAAGAGTTTTGTATTCCAGACAATTTAAATAATAGTCGTCAAACTCTCAGGTCAGGCCCTACTTAAGCCGCAGGAAGGGTTGTAGAACCGACCGACCGTTGCCAGCAGTCTAAATTTAATGAATGGGCATTTGCGGTAAACTAAAAACGCATATTTTCAAAAAATCAATACCATAATTTAAAATAGAAAAATAAAAATTTAAAAACAAAGATAATGTAACTATAAACAGTTGATATGTAAAGCGCCCTTGAAGTAAAAGTTTTTACAATGGCGCTATACAAATTATCCAATATTATTATTAATATTATTAAATAATGAATTAATCATGACTATTAGTTACAGATAATAAAGAACTACTCATTTTTCTCAAAACGAACGTAATGAAGCACTCTTGTCCCATCCGCGTTAATATATCGTCATCACCGTCAGCTGTTTTCAATCTATTGCTGGATGAAGCTATTAAAATGTTTTTCACTTTTTTCTGTCCATTGAATTTGATGATTTCGTTAGTCTAGCAGGTTTTAGGGCAACGTTTTAGTTTCTTGATTTCCTTTATATACACATTGTATTTGACTCTTCTACTGTACCAGCTTATTTATTTAAGAACAGATAATTTAATATGTTGGTACATATAACTGGTGTATGTAATTATATATTTTGGGAAAATGAAATTAAATATTTATCTTACAGATTATTACGGTATATTAAAACCCGAATACATTGATAATAATTGTCATGGTAATATAACAAGACATATTTTATTTCGCAGATATTCTTTTTAAGTTTAGCTTATTTCAAAATACTGACTGCACACCATGCTTGCATGTAATCATTTTTTGTTTTTGTTTTTATCTATGCTTGTATTTTTTAATTTCAGTGCACATTGTTTCTTGAAGAAGATGCCATAGCGGTATAAACAAAGTATTTTATCTAATTATTAATATTGTATTTAATCAATCACCGCGGTATTAATTTATTGTGAACTAAAATAATAAACAAATTTTTGTATGTCGTTTTAAATAGTGTTATTTTTGTAGGTATTATTTTTATAGATTAGGTATGTTTTATTGTTATTATTGATATTTAATTAAATTGTTAATTCTTGGTATGATCTATTGAGAGAAAGTTGATCTGTCCAGCCTTTCTACCTTGAACCACCTGTCTTTCCATGTTACCTTGCAACTATTGTTGTAGCCGACCTATTCAAGCAATACAGTAGAAGATTGGAGAGATACGGACGTTGCTTTTCCACAACATTCAATCATAAGTCCTTCAAGGACTGACGTATCAGTCACATTGAATGTCCGCGGTGTACGTGACCAGGGTCGTCACATATAAGAACATGTGTTTTGTCAATAACACTTTATGTCGCGTGTTTTTATTACAAGTGATGCCTGTAGGACACATTGCCGAGTAATGATAGAATAACTAATAGATTATATTTTTATTAATTCATTATTTAGTCTTTAATAATTTCCTACCTTAAATTATATATTAAGAGACTTTCGCAAATTACAGACGCTAAGGTTGGATATGAAATCTCTTCAATGAAAATTAACTAAAAATATACTTAACGTGGCCATCATCAAATATAATTTGTTTGATAATGTTTTTAAATCCACTCTAATTAATAAATGGTGCTTCACAAACTATTTAGCTTTGCGACCCAAATTTTAAAACGAAAATCTGTCGTGGCCCATATAACTTTATCAGATAAAAAAATATACATAGATACTTATGTACGTACTACAAACATGAAAGAAAAAAACAATATACCTAATATACGAAAGTAAATACCTTTGCCAGATATTCCTGGTGTAACGCTGCGGTTACGATGTTGCGCATGCACAGTGGTTTCCTTTATCTGTTGACTCACCACATGCAACGTAAGAGACATTCACATAGTGTGGTCATTTTGTAGTGAGTGGTTGAAATATTCAAGATAATAGATCGATCCGCCGACTGTGAGATACGGTCCTTGATTCGTTTCTTGAATGCACGAAACATGATATTACCTGACATTCATCGTCAAGTGTGTCCTGATTTGGCGCTTGTGATTTCCATCGTCTCCTTCATCTGAAGCGGTTCCTTGGTGGCAAGCGTTCTGATGACGATGATGAGCTCAAATATGGAGCAGACATGGTTTTCATCCCAGGCGGCGTCGTTCTATGACGCAGGTGTACAAAAATTGGTGCTCCGTTATGACAAGTGGCCTAATAATGGTGGCGACTATGTTGAGAAGTAGTTGAAGGTGTGCAGCGTCAGAAGAAAGTTAAGTGTTGTAAAAATGATGTTTTGTTTCGTAGTAAAAAATCACATTTCAAAAATTTTCGCGACCCATTAAAAATCGGTTTGTAAAGGGCTTCTTTGTAGTTTGATCTAGTAGTTTCCTTCTATTGTTCCGCGTGCATCAGTTCATTCAGCATACTTCCTTACTGGACCAAATATTTTTTCACCACTGTCATCTTTCAAAGTCTCTTTTATCATGATGCTTATAATAATAGTAATAACTTTTACATTCGCCATCAATATTTATAACATTGTTTATTATAATATATACATTAAGGAGAACACATTCTTATTGTTAAGTTGTAATTATTTAAAACAGACGGTCTGTGATGTTTTTAATACAAATTAAATGTATTAATTAGAATCATATAAAATCAATTTTATCGAAAAATATTGTTGTCGCTAGCGGGATTCGAACCTGGATCTCTTCCAATTCGGGGAACGTGCATTAACCGATTATGATATAGTTTACTTAATAATATATAAGTTGTATCAGTGTTTCTAAAATTTAATAAAAATGAATTGTTAATTCTGATGTTTCTTATCGGATTACTCTTAAGTATTTGAGATTTCGTAAAAGTAAAGAAGATGGCTTTCAAATAATGGAACGATAGATGTATTAATTTGGAAAAGTGTAACATATAGGTTCAAAAGTTTGTCGTCAATGGACTGTGGTGCTATAGCATAATCACTTGATGCACGTTCCCCGAATCGGAGAGATCCAGGTTCAAACCTGGTGACGCAACAATATTTTTCGATAAAATTGATTTTATATATCTTTTTATTTAATACGTTTAATTTGTATTAATAATATATACATTTATAATTGAAATCTGTGTATGTATTTGCTTATTTTAAAGGTATACTTATTAATTGGAGAACTTTTCAAGTTCACTAGTAATTAAAATTATAGTCGCAGTGATCATCGTGCTTATTCAATAAACAAATAATTTCATCATTTGCGCACTTGATGGAGATGACCATGCTATGTGACGACCTTTCCCTTACTCTGTGTGACTTGGACAGAATGTCTCTAGCGTCCATGTCCTGGACCATTACGATAGATTATATTCTCTGCAGTTGCACAGCCTCTCCGTCCCATGGGACGACCATCGTCCGGCACTGCTGAGAGAATCGAGATTACCATATTACCTCCAGCATCCGAGAACCTGTTCGAGACAAAAGGATAAACTGAAATTTCAGAAGCACTCAGTGCCGAATGCAGTCATGTTTTTCTTTATGCCTTAAAATTACTTTTTTTTACACATATACTGTTATGGCACAAAGTATATGGTAACGAAACGAGTCAAATGGTAACGAAAAGAAAGTGGGCTCCGCGCGCATCATCTTTTTAAGCTCGTCACACACACACCCGCATACATCTCGCACCGGCGGTGCTGGCGCGCTGACACCCACATTTACACACGATCTCAAGAACATCACACCCTCCCCCTTAACAGTCATCCCCTCTTATGCCTCACGCAGCCACTCTAGGATTTCCCCTGAACGATGGCTGAAATAATCGTGACGCCAGAAGCACGAGGTAGATTTGAATCTTTGATAAGTACCCTGTCCGGCATATGAAAACAGAAAACATCACTTTAAGCCTTCCATCGACTCACTGGCTGGTCCGGCCCATCAGGAGTTAGCCTGCAGCTTCAGCCTGAGACCGAACCCATTTCTTATTTATCAAATCACGTTACCTTCTTGCATTTGATTTGATTCAGATGGCGTCATCCTTTTAAGCCCGCTACACACACACACCTACATACATCTCGCTTCGGCGGTGCTGGCGCACTGACACGCGATTTCAAGGACATCACATATACATATAGGCAGAGATGTGTTTTGATATATGAGTACTTACATATCAATTGAAATTTTTTAAATACTTATAATCACTTAAGTCTAACAATATCATCGTGACCGTCAGCTGTAGTCAAATCTCTTGGCTGAACCTATCGTGGAGAGGTGAGATTTCTAAGAGGAGTAGCGGGAGTGACTTTGAGAGGAACGATGTCATCAGAGGATATTGAGATGAACCCGCCGCTGCTCCGAATAGAAAAATCTCAGCTATGTTGGTTTGGACATATTCTCCGCATGGGAAATGAAGACTGCCTAAACTGATTTTCTCGTCATTGCCAGAGAGACCCAAGAGAACATGAAAAAACAAATAGAGAGACTGCTGTCCATTCGTTTGGCCCTCGACCTGATTAGAATATAGGGGATGAAGAAAAAGAAGAAGAAGAAGAAGAAAAAAATGTGTAATTTATAGAAAAATTGATGTACAATAATATTAATACATATTTAAATAATATATTCGTAAATTTAATGAACATAAATGAAATTTTTAAAGATTATTGATTTCTATACGTGTAATAATTACGCTACGAATGTTCAAAAAAGTATTAAATTTTGATGACCTTCCGAAAATGTTCAGTTATCCACAGCTTATTTGAATGAATGAATTGCCCGCCTGCAATCGAGAATGTTTTCGCATCGATATACAGAGAGAGGGCGCTTTGGAAAATGAAAGAGTTAATGGTTTTGAAATCCAATATTCCCTCTGCGTCCGAGCTTAATAGGCGGCGCACTGGGGTGCTGGGGTGCGCCCCTGCCGCCCTTTGATGGGAAAATTAGCCTTTTCCCGAACCTCCTGTACGGCCGACCGCGGCGAGGGTGCACTATCGGCCTGAAGATCGGCGGTCGCATGTTATTTACAAAACTATTTATACAACGGCAAAGCTTTTAAGAATATCGGTCTTACCTAACCTATCCTAATACCTTTGCACCTTTGCACTGTATTCATATAGGGGTAAACAGAAAGTTTTATATCTTTGTTTACTGAATTATTAAAGACATAAAATTTGAAGATGACAATTTTTATTCAGTAAGAAACTGATGTTGTAAAATAGAATGTACATATAGAGTGCAACTCTTCCGCCACTATTTGCTCACGCAGGTAAATTTAATATTTGTGAGAAAGTAATAAATATTTATTTTTTTATGACCACTTTAAATGGAATTCTGAATTTTTAACAGCCGCCATTCAAGCAAGATGGCGGATCAGGATATCTAGCGAATATAGCCGATGAAATGTAGAATCCTGGAAAAAAAAATCTTCTCGTATTACAGTGTTCCATGATCTACGATCATGTAAGGTTTGTAGATGATCCGTTGTATCTTCTTTTTGATAGATCAGACATCTGTGTTTATTCGGGTAGAAGTTGCGAGACATTAATGATCAATAGAATAATAAATGAATCGATAAAATTAAACCCATCGTGATATTATTATAATGGAACCTTATTTATATTAGCAGCACCTTTTACCGCGAACTTCCGCCATTCTCACCTGTTTGTCTCGGCTCCTGCAGGAAACAGGAAGTCTCCCGAGTATTTGCGGCGGCACGTGGCTCCAGCACTGTAACCGGAAATGGTTAGCAGCCATCTTGCGGTCTCACTGCAAACTTCAAAGTTTTGTTTTTCCAACTAAGGGCAGAGTTCCCGGGCTTCAAAGCTATTAGACCGTCCTCGAGTACAAACTTAATTAGTGGAACCGCTTGTTAACCGTAAACAGTTTTTGGATTCTTTTTGTGCTCATATTTCATAATAAGAAATACAATTTGAACATTATATCTTTGGATTGCTTTTGTGTCTTGAATTAGCGTCAGTTTTGTGTTGTTTCAAAAATATGATTAAAATTGGAATTTACTAGAAATTAGACATGGCGCGCTAATTTGCAAATCCGCGAGTCAAATGGTTTGAGAATGTGAAATGTATAAGTGAGGAGATAATGATACAGAAAATATATAAGACGAGTGTCGAAGCCAATAAAGGATGCCCCAACAAGAGCGGAAAATTTAAAAAAAAACTATGTTTTTTTTTTAGAAAATACCGTAATTTTGATATAATCATAAAGTAAACATGTAGATATTATGTATAGAACAACACATCAGATAAATGTCCTCCTCGGCTTTGCTGTCACATTTACGTTCTTTTGACGAAATTTTCAATCACAGTTTGGTACAACTGTGGCTGGATTTCAGTGATACAGCGTCTTATCTAATCTTTCAAGACTTGGGTGATCGTGAGCTTGTTGACATACAATTTTGACTTCAAAAAACCCCAGAGAAAGAAGTCCAAAGTCGTTAAATCACACGATCTAAGCGGCCAATTTTGGTCGCCTAAGCGGCAGATTACCCAATGACGAACTCTTCGCTGTGTATGCCATACACTGTATGGTATGTAGGCTTGAGTTGATTTTGTAGATATATAGAGGCAAATCTTTCGTGAGAATACGTTGCATAGTGTTTCTTGAAATGTTCAATTCCTGAGCACGATGCTGAATGGATGTTCCCGGACTCTCGGCTACATTCTAATGAACAGCCGATGTCAAAGCACAACAAGAAAAATTGCGCCAAATTTAAATTTTTCGCTCTTGTTGAGACAGTTTTTAGAAGCAGAAGGCGCCCATAAAAGATCTGACGTGATCAGTTGGACCGGATATTCGAAGACCTATTACGATCTTCAAAAATCGACGAACGTGCATGAAAAGATGTATCTCTCTCTTTATCTCGGTCTATGTGTTCATGACGAAGTATCGCAGTCTTCTATTCTGCTTCCATAGAGCGAAATTGTCTCCACTCTTTGCGATCTTGGGTCTTGTTTAATGCGATGTGTAGCAATCATTTCTCGGACTTGGTTTGTCCATCATATTAGTGATCGACTTCTCGCCCTCCCCCCTGATACAATCTCAGTGATCACCAATTTTTCTGTCCCTTCTAGCAGCATGAAAGGATTCTTTTCCTGCATATTGTAGAGAATCTTTTTTTAGTACAGAATTCTTGAGGAATAAAGACATTAGATCATTTTTATAGTATGCACAGCACCCGATCCCAGCACAACTCCATATTTCGACTCCGTACTTAGCTTTATAAAACATAAGGGCTTTAACCAATCGCACCAATGAGAAGATGTATGAAAGTGAATCAGGCCAGAGTGTACGTTAGAAGAGAAGAATGTTCTTCTCTTCTAACTCTAAATGAAGAACTCTTATCTGAGTATTCTTATGAAGAAACGGCGTGATGTTAAATTAGCAAGTCAAAAATGCTGTCCGGTAACTAGAATAACATGCAGCTGATGGCCACCAATGTTAACAAGCTATACTTTTATAGCACACCAGAATTTTTATGGGACATAGCAAACTTTAACTAAAGTCGTGTAATTTAGTTGATTTTGAAATAAATTTTAAAAAGGGAAAATAAAATAAACAAGGGTTCATTTGACGAAAAGATTTACATTTAAAAGAACTGATGCCAAAAATAAATATAAATCCTCGTCTTGCTCGCGATGTCTTCATCAATCAAAATTGTATTAAATGTATATGGGTAGGTACGTTTGATAAAGCTGATGGTAGACCGTGTGCGGTGGGGTGTATCGCTGAAGGAAGCGGTTTAGGAGATTTTGGCGAGCTTGATGACCACCGACTATTGTTTTGACGGATGAACCTGTCATGCTGAATCTGACAAATGGAAGTCGAGGAGTGGGTCAGTTAAGTGATGGAGTGCACGTTGGACACCCAAAATAGTCTAGGTGGAAGTCTGCACGCAAATTTAGCCCTCGAATGCCAGCGGAATTATCATATTTAACTCAATTTCCTGTGTCTGTTATAATGATTTATCGACACCAGACAACCGATCGCGCGGTTAGTAGGTGGTATACATTGATAGTCGGCCCGCATGTAAAAGTGGCTTTTTGTATTTCTATATTAGTTTTGAAGTTTATGTGCTATAGATTCATAGTAATTTATAGGGTCTTAACAAAAAATGACATGGAATATGGAAATATGGACCCTGAGAAGCAAAGAAAAAGATATGCTCGACTCCTGCGAGATGTGGAGTTAGCGTCATATGCTGCATATAAATGTTGTTTCGCACGAAGTACTCTTGGGCACATATTTTGGTGATAGCCCAAAGTGTCATGCAGCTAGCACCATGCACAATCACAAGTTGTACAGGTTTCGGCAAGCACAGCGAGAAAGAGAGAGAGGGAGAGTGATTCTGCCTTTGCGAAGTAGTCAACGTATGATATATTTTTTTTAAATTTGAAAGTTTGCAATACTTTCAAATTACTTCTATAAATCTATTTGACAAAATCGTTTTGTGGTGGCCCTAAATTCGTGACATTTTTTTTTTGACACCCCGTGTACGTACTTTAGTGGTATATAAGGTAATACCTGCCCGAAGCATTTTGAAGATTCTTGTAAAATGTAGAGCAAACTGTAACATTCTTCTTGTAAAATGGCTTACATTCTTAATTACCCCGGCTTTCCATTACAAGAAGCTGAAAACCCCCATAAAATGGCCATTATTTTGTTTAATTTTGCGTTTTCTTTTCGGCCAGTAACAGGTTTATGCGATTTTAATGTCTTAAATTTATTCCCTCGGTGCTTTTTTAATTCATTGCTTTTCTTTTTTTATTTATTCATCGTCTTCGTGACCTTCGCCAGTCCTCCGGGCCGAGAGTCTGGGGTTCCTCGCGAGAGTAATGAGGCTTCAACTATTATTAACGAGAAAGCACTCACGATCTCATCTCGACTCCGTTGATGCTGTCTATCTGTGTTATTGGAACTTGTACATGAGCCGAGGCGCGGTGACAAACTTTTATGTTCTTATAATAATGACGTGTTTTGGAAGAATATTATGTTCTACATCGTCTTTATATTTTATTCTATCATTTATGACAAAGATCACAAAATATTTTTTCTACATTGGATCATACGATCTATCGTAAGTCACATAAACAAAACGTTTGCAATATAAACATATATAAAATTATAAAAACAAAAAGTTTAAAATGCATTTGTTATCTCGGATAATATATACATATTTTTATAGGTTAGTTGTCAAGAGTCTTTACAACTTATAATTTGTATGAATAAACGTGAAAATTCGGAAGAAGTCTTCTTAATGAAGTGTGACTATGAAAATATGCATGGAGCATTTTCCATATAAATGAGTCAACTTTAATACGATATGAAATCAAATTATTCGAAAAAGTGTATTTGCGGCTTACTGAGAAAAATATATAATTTTATGACATGTATGTTACTAAAGTAACATTTTTTTGCGAAAACGGGTTGTTTGATCGTTGGTAAAAAAATATTTACTTCTCGAAAGTACATACTGTAGTAAACTCATTTTACTCTGCGATATCCGATTGTAAAAACGAGAATTGATAGTTATGCCGCGGTCCACTCTCGCCGAGGCTCCTCACCTAGCCTCGCCTCGTCCACTCCGACCGGAACGGAACGGTTCGAGGCGAGGCGTGCGAGGCCAAGCTAGAAGGTATGAGACGACCCGTGTCGTCACGAGAATAAGCGATGTAAGCTGAGAGCTGCTGTACATTCTCGTGCTCGGGTTCTCTCGTCGTGCCCCGGCGAGAGTGGACTAAATGTGATGGATTTTTCACAGCTGTTCCAAAAGTCATCTGACGCATTGAAACTTTGAAAGTTATTCCCATATTCTCCTTTTGACATCGTACAGTACAGAAGCGAATTAGTGCTCGTACATACAAATAATAAACAAAAATTGTTTTTTCGAGTAAATATAATATACTTCAACAAAATTAGTATCATTTCTTTTTTTTAATATATACTAGTTTATAGTTTATTATGTTTACTTTTATGTAAAAGTATTTTTGTTTATCAGTCTGTTTGAGTTTACTATTTTTTAGTTTATTATGTACTACGTATTTAATTCCGAAGAAACTTCAGTGGTGTTATTTTTATATATTATGTAATTATCAGTTATTATTGTTACACTGTTTGTTTCTCCAAAAAAAATTATTATTATTATTATTATTTATTAGTAACTATATAATACATATAAAAATTTGTTTGGACTGTGCCCGTCTCACTAGAGAATTCTGTGTCGAGACGGGCACAATAAAATAAAAAAAAATTGCAGTATAGGACAATTAATAATTAATAATTAAATATCCCGCTATTTTAGTGATGAGAGTTCGTCCGGTGATGATCTCGTTGTATAATATATTAATTAGTTCAATAACATTAGCTCATAATATGAAAAAATGTCACCATCAAAGTGACAGATTTCGAATGCCTAGGCGAAAAAATCCATAGATAATGCTAAAAATAAAACATATTCATGATTATTTATCGCGCCTATAGACGTCTCCATTTATGCTTTGACAGTAGTAAATTTTATGTATCGACAACCCGCAAATGACTTTTACTACGGGCGTTAGTAAAAAGTTACTATTGATCATACAACATGGTTAGTGTTGCTTTCGCAAGCACGATTTTATCTGTGTTCTCCTTCTTCAACGGCGCTACCATTTTGAGCCTTGTCCTCCTGAAGAATCCTTCGCTTCCGCAAGCTCCGGTTCTCGGTGAGTATCTTCTAATTCGAAATCTGCGGCAGCTCTCCTGCGGCCTTCTTTACGGTCTTCTTGCGCGAGCTCCTTCAGACATAATCCACGCCTATTCTAAATCTGGCGACACACATAATACTTATATGATTGTGGTTTAACATGCAAAAAACTAACCCTCCATATGACTTTCTGCTCTCATGTAGGTCGTTAAGTGTGTAAATTTGGTATTTATTACTTCCAGATATTGTGAAAGTGATAAAAAATTATTCCCCTTTACTCGAATCAACTCGGCTCTTTTAGATATATTGGCAACCTACCCCTGTTGATATTTATCAATTGTTTTATTGACTTCAAACAGGCCTACACTACAATAGATAGCGAGAAGTTTTGAACACCCGGTTGATGCATAAAATAAAATAAATAAGTGGTTAAATTAAGTGAGTGGATATCTCTAGTTCATTATTTCCAAATAATTGTTTAACAGAAGAGACAGCTTGAAGTTTGTGTTTTTAATAAAGGCCCATAATGAACGCGGCCGTGTTTTTTCGCTGGGAATAATTAAAAGTTGGAGGAACATTTCACAGTCTTTTCACAACACCACCACCACCACCAAGGTCGCTTTTAATTATTAACCCTTTCGCCGCCGCCCCGTTCGCGGGGCACGTCAGGAGCCGGCAAAAACTTAATTACACGCCGCAAAAAATGTTCACCGACCGGGACGACAGCCCTCGCGACAGTGCTCGCCAACCCGTGGCCCGCGACCACCGTCGAACTTTTCGACAATATTCGTGAGCGATGAGTTGAAAAAGTAAATATTTGAACCCGTTCATTTTTAGACGTAAACTCTGACCAATCTAACAACGGAATTTTGTCTCATTCACACACTAATATCATCAACTGTAAAAATGTACAGTGGTATATAATAAACAATAATTGTATTCCACGTCCAAGTGTGAAGCGGAGAAAATAGTATATTAATTTATATGTGTTTTATTTTCTTTTCTTATTATTGTGGTTGTTGGATATTGAGTCGTGAGAATCTTAATTGTGTGATCGTATGATAAGGTTCTGTGCATGGTGAGACTAAAGCCTCTAACCTATTTTAGTCTCACGCGTGTCGCAAGTCGCAGTGTGTAGGAATGTGCGTATGTGATTATTTATGCTGTGTTTAGAGCAAGGTATTTAAATAAAAGAGAACTTACAAAGGTTTGCGTTTATTGCGGAACGATTTTAAATGGCAGTAATTCATAATGGGAAACCTTTTGAATTGATATAGAATAATTTTGTCAATAGTTTTTTCTTATCAAAATATCCTAAATGCTACAAAAAAAGAATTGATAAATTGCCATTAAAATGGCAACAAGTAGTATTTAGTAATAATGCTAATATAATTGATTGAATAAATTGTTACATTTTTAAATAAAACAATCAATTTTATTAATAAAACTGAACTTATTTATGAATCAACCCAATAATTCGTGGTCAGGTAGAAGGAAACTGTGGTGGTTACGAAATGTTCTGAAGTGAACCCGTTTTAGAGTCGAGGGTCTTTTTCAAGGTATCAAGAATTGACATCAGTTTGGAAAAATTGTGTTTCGTGGTCCTGTAACTTAAATCTATTACTTCTTCAATATTTGGATAATTACTTTGTGGCCTCATTTTATATCAATAATTATACCAAATACTTTGTTTAAACCACTATTTATTAATTATTCTACATGTTTCGATACCTATGGTATCTTCTTCAAGAAACAATGTATACTGAAATTAAAAATACAAGCATAGATTAAAAAAAAACAATAAAATTGTGAATAAGCAAGAACTCTTATAAAAATAAATTTAAAATGTGACTATTTGCAAAGGGGATTTGGGTTTTTATAATATTAAGCTTGTTATTAATACTAATTATTATTTTTTAAATTTCAAATTTATCTAACTGTAAACTCCTAGTATGTATAATTTCTAAACCCTTATTAATATTAAAGGAATGGTTTGTTTCCAAAAGGTGATCGGAAAATTCTGTTATTTATGCATCTCAAATGCTCTAATTCTAATTAATTCTAATATCAAAATTTCTACAAGTTTTTCCTATATAAAAATAATTGCAATCATTGTAAATTAATTTGTAGACCCCCGATTAATAATTATACAGAGTATTTTGTATAATGATTAAAATCTATTAGTTCAGGTCTATACATGAATATTAGAATCTAATTACGCGCCCAGAAGAAGAAAATGAAGCTATTACCTATTAAAAAATTTAATATCATCGAATATGCATTTCTTCATTTATCCAGTCTTGATATATGAGACTATCGGATTCGATCTTGTATTTCTTGTAGATACTCGTACGAGATATTAATTACTGACTGCCAATTTGTCATTGTTGTCTGACAGTTTTAATTCATCGGTTGCGAAGATACACGGCATTATTTTAGAATTTTTCGTAAAGCAGATCATAGTGAAAAGATTGGGAACTCCCGCTGTCGGGAGTGGGAACGGAGCGGGGGTCGTTTTTGCCAAAAGCCTCCGCCGAGGTACTACGCGCCGGGACTCAAATGGAATAATAAATACCCTACAATGACGAAAACACTACGTCACAGTTACAGCGAAGGGTTACGGAGGAACAATCGAATTACGCGCGAACTGGATTATGTCATTCGTAATGGAAGAGATTTTCTTTTTATCTTTTCATCGTAACCACGCTTTACTCATTTGACCAATTATTCATTAAGACGTAATATTGATCGAGTGCCGGTGCGATTTGTAGTTTTTTGCTAGAGTTATGTTTTACACTTGTATGTGGACTGGAATTGCGGTTTCTAAACATTATGTCTCAGCAATACGATGCGATCAACAAATCTTAACTTAAAAATATCTAAACATTGCGCATATTACTGATAGCGACGGTTAATATCTTCGATTTGTTGGAACACCAGTTTCAGTTCCAGATGTATTCTATCGTATCCATCAAATCTCTAGAATAGATACGACTTATGGGTAATGAAATTTTAGATATATTGGTTCTTAACTCTTGAACAAAATTTTTGAAATCGTAGCAAAACTTACGTATCCTGATAATATATAACATTTATGATTAAAATGTAGTCACGAGGTATTGGTGCCAATTGATCACCAATTGGCTGGTAAAATTATTTTACAAACTTCGCTACGTATATTTAATGTAAACGAATACCGTGGATTAAATAATTACATTTTTTATGTATAGTATTATATTGACAGGTATTTAAACTACCTATAAGAAACAATAACATTACTTTCCCCATATAACTTTTTACTGTTATTGAAATCTGATTTTACATGTAAAAATTATGGTGTTATAAATAAATATTGGATTGACAGATATTCAATGATCATATTGATAGAATGAGAGGATTGATTCCTAATAATACTTGGAAAATACGGAATGCAAATGCGTGTTGTCAGGCAATAAGGGTGTGGCAGTCCATTTTCTTTGGTTACTCTTCTGGGAATACTCTGAAACCTTGAGAGTGCTTTCGGTTAACCTCGCTGTAGCTCACACGTGTTCTACAGTACTCTACCCCTGAGAGGCCGCACACTCCCTTGTGGGTAGAACAGAACTATGCAGACTAGATGTCTATTGAAGCGAAAATTCATCAATAACATGTAATTATTGACAACTTAATAATATAATTATATTTAGAAACGTAATTAAGCCTGGGCTTGAAAGCAATCAATCACGTGACTTCTACAATAACACATTATGTATTGAGTGCTATTATAGTCATACATAAACCTTATATATATAAATATCGTATTTTGCCAGTGTAAGATTATGTGATAGAATATTTGTATGTTACAGAATATATCGTATTATAGATGAGTAAGCTTGTGAATAATACACTGACTTTTCTGTTCTGTCCTTCATAAATACCATAAATATTTGATACTATTAATTTTTGTATATTATATATATTTTCAACACAGTTAGGGACTGCTTAACTCTTTTCCACGTGAGTATAGAAACCACGGAATACTTACAAATTATGTATCGTATTGAATGTGTGACTGTAAAAATAAACAAACCATGGAGCACATTGTGTGTCTGAGTGTGAAATGTACAAACCATGGAGCAAATTGTGTGTATTAGAGTGAATACGTACAAATTGTGTAGCACATACAGACCACGGTGTAAACTGTGTGGGTAAGTGTGGAAACGTACAAATTATGTAGCACATTGAAACATACAAACCATGGAGCATGTTGTGTGTCTGAGTGTGGAACGTACAAACCATGAAGCAAATTGTGTGTATTAGAGTGAATACGTACAAATTGTGTACCACATACAGACCACGGAGTAAACTGTGTTGGTGAGTGTGGAAACGTACAAATTATGTAGCACATTGAAACATACACATCATGGAGCATATTGTGTGTCTGAGTGGAAAAATACGAACCATAAATCACATTGTTAATAATTACTTTTATCAATATTCAAATATCTTACATTAATTTAAGGAAAATATCCAAAATGAGACAAGTTTCGATATAGAGGATGCTCAAAAGTATTGTTAACGACGGTGACGTCAAGTAGTGATGACGGTAGAGTAATATTCTTCATTTGTAACAATATCATCTCACTTTTTCGCCTCTTTGATACTTCGATCGTGAGCTCACGATTTTCAGGTCCTTTAAACTGTTTGTTGTCTACCTTTACAGCAGTCTGCGCTTGTGTGTGTGTATGCGCCCTCGGAACTGCCGATAGTCGATACGGTGACAGCTTGCTTTGGGTGTCCAATTTTCGCAGGGCTGCGACCGTGTTTACAATATTGCTTGACACGTCACATTTTTGTGATGTAACAGAAAGTCATTCAAATATTATTTTATCCTGCTTATTTAATAGACTATTTCAGTAAAATATTTTACAGGTAAAGAATATTGCTTTAAAATAATTTCAAAAAAATCAGATTCTCATGGTGATAACATAATATGCTGTTTTAAAAAAGGGTAAAATTAATGATCCATAAATTTGGTACATAGATGATGATGGTGTAGTGGTACTCGAAGCAAGTCCACTTACTATCACTTTCAAAAATTTAATAAATATGGAGATTGAGGGGTGATAACTTTCACCAATTTTCATATATATATATAAAGTGATCACTTAAGCCAGCCGAAGACAGGTCGTAAGCCCTGTAATTACCCCATACTTTCATATATTTTCCATTAAATATAATAAAAAAATAGCTTTGTCTCAATGAGATATTTGATTATTAATATCTGTTCTTTCGTCTTTTTAAAAAATATTATTAATTTTGCTATAATCGATTCTTTGGAGTATTTCGCCATGGAAAACTTGTATAAAAGTACATACAAATATCATATATATATATATATTTACCTAATACGTACATACAAAGAAACATTATAAATTTTATTATAATATTATACAAAAAAACAATATATTATATATCATATTTATAAACTGCCTATCCTTTTTTGTGCGTGGGTACTAGGTAGGCATGTATATATTTTATTATTAGTAAATGTGTACATTCTTTAATTGTGTTTTTATTTAACCAGTATAAATATCACCTGGTGTATGCTACGTATTTATCCATACAAGAGTTGTAAACGATTACAATTTTTAATCAAAATCATAAGTTACGCTTCGCTTAGTAAATCAAATATGTAAAAGTACTTTAATATTATGTTTGTTGGTCTAGTGGTTAAGACATTCGCCTAATGAAGTAGTAGTCGGGGGTTCGAGCCTCGTTCTAGGCTACCGACAAGTTAGTCTTATTGTCAGCACAAGCGTTTAGCTTGATTTAAAAATAGTATGAATATTGATGTGACACGTATTCCGTATACAGGTTCTATATTTAAAAAAAAAAATATATATATATATATATGCGTTTTATACTCGTGCTAATAAATATTGCCGTTGTGACATGTGCCGCACCGTTAACCTTTCAAGTATTATATATGAGTTGGTTCTTATGGGGTTGTCCGAGCAATATTGATTCAAAATGGATACAGCCGTACCCGTACGGTCATAGTTATTATTCAGACATCTTTAGATTTAGTTTAAAGATTAGATTTGTGTTATGTGTTCGTGTAGACGTCTCGTGATAAATTTGTTAGGACCCAAAGTGGTTTTAATTTTATTAGCGTGTTTTTCACGATGTTTTTTTAACTTTTTCCTTATGGTTCTAAAAGAAAAACGCGCGTTCCGGTGCTGTAAACTCAGTATACATATAGACTTGGCGATATATAAGTCGGATAATTAAGCATATTTTACATTTTACAAAATAATGTTGACATATATATGTAAGTGAATATTTATGTCAATTACTCTGTAAAAGTGCTTAAAATGAGAAAAACATTGATCATCACGAACGACAGCATAAGACACGTCTAACTCGGCCAGCGCACGCTCTACCACTAAGTGGCGATCGGCATCCGGCACCGCATCGCAGCGCACTGCATCGTCAGCATCACTCTGCACGTAACATACACTTATTGACAAATTCACGTCGGGTTCTTCCAGAAAACATTTTTTATTATTGTGTATTTTAACCAATACATAAATATATTACGGAGGAATACCTAAAATATGAACTCTGTATTTAGTTTATTTACAGAGATAGTCACATAGTTAGAGGAAATGTTAACTCAGTTTACATCATCGGAGAGGGAAGATTAAAGATAAACAATAAAAACATATGATATTGTTTAAAAATCTTTATTTTCATTAGCAATAGAAATCACTCAGCTTCAATTTTATTCACTCCGAAAGATTACACATATGTATTGATGTAGATACTAACTGTTACTTTAGATAGTATACTTTTGTTAATATTTTCAAATTACAATGTATGTGGATAGTAAATGCCGGCGGGCAAAACCTATTGTCGTCGCAGCTAATACAGTAATAAAAGGAACTAAGATTGATTATTGATAAATTAGGACAATACGTAAAGTTTATGTGAGAACAAAACTGCATTAAAAGATAGAAAACAGATCAAAATTAACGTTGTTGACTTTGCAATTAGTACCCTCATTTGTGATAGTGTTAATACAATATTTCGATGAAATTATTCAAAAGTAGTCAAAAAAACTCTACTATTTATTCTTGAAAACCCTGTATTGTGAATTGAAGCAGATATTTGATCCATGTTTGATACATTTCGCCCTGAACCCATCGGCCTGTGAACGCCGATCCGTTGTCGCTGGATGATCGGAGGGTCGATGTTGGTTCTGTAGCCAGTAATTGTAAGTAATGTTGATGCCCTATCGGTATCAGCGTTAACACCATGTGCATGTCGATTCCTTGCACGGAAATGTATGTAGCATTGCAGTGCCAGGTCGTGTCAAAGCATCTTTTCAATATTTCAGCTGTGATGACGTCGTTACGGTGACTGACACCTCGGCCGTGACTTCGAATCAATGATGACTTATTCTGGTAAATCATTTACAGTCTAAAAATTGTAATTACGAAAAATTTGGTATTCTTTTTCGCCTCAGACTATGTTGGATAGTTTTTAAGAAAATTGGGTAGGGATTGCGTACACAATTTCGAAATGTTGAGAATTCCGAAATTCTTACTCATAATTATAATTTAGAATTCCGAAAATTTCACGGCGAATTTCGAATTATAAATATATAAAAATAAAATATTGTTACGATCACAGACTAACGGCTACACAATGAATATGAAATTGAAGTGTCAAGTTTTTGGCATGATAATGCCCGTCCACGTACTGCTATCATTACAAGAGTGTCAAAAGTCTCCGAGGAATCTCCTTTAATTCCGTCGCTATTATTCAAAATTGTCTCGATGATTTCTTCATTACGAAATCGCTGGGTTTTGTTTAGGTGTGCATTCTAAAACCTGCGATTCCACGTCACGAAAACTTTCAATCGCAAATGATGCAGGAGAATATATTATTGATTAATTTAAAAAATATATTTAATACAAATCTACAAACTTATTCATCGACTCAATACATTAATGTAGACACATGAAATTTCGAATTGTCAATTATTCTTCTTTAGTTTGTGTACGTCCATTGCTACATAGACCTGGCTTGTTGCTCTCCTCGATCTCTTGCTCTGTGTGGTCTGTGGTCCCCCTCCAACACAATTAAAATTAATATTTAATCTTCCTTATTCAAAAATCACAACAGGTAAATAGTTATTTTTTTAAACATACTCGTATAAACAAATTATATTAATCACTGTATTATATCTGTCGAAAAAATGTAGTAATGTGTATAGATTTTTTCTGCGTATGTTTCTAAGTGATTTAGCTTATTTGTTTTAACAGAATTTGTCTTAATAAAGCTTATATAGGTACATCGTGTGACCTGTTATGATTTTAAGTTATATTTATTTATTTAAATAAATGCGACGCCTAGTTTCTTAATAATACATATTTTTAAATATATTATATATAATATGTTAAAATTATTCATAATACATCTTTACGTTATCTTCGGTGCTTTTAGGTTTTAAAATAAAATTAATTTGTATAAAACAGTCAATAGTATTATTATCGTTAATATATACAAAATATTATCATTATATATGTAATATACTTTCGACAGTACAGAAATGATTTTTTTTTGGCCTCCTATTCCATCCCTGGCGTGTTTAACGCGGCCTAAATGACTCACGACCCCCCTGGCATTGATTGCCATCAGCCAATATCCAGACAGAAACAACGCACATATGTCTGTTTGTTCGTCCACCGTGTCACGAAGCTCTGCGGACCCTTTGTGCGGATTGGGCCCGGGGGAGGCGAAGGGTCGGCCTACCCTAAATACTTGCGACAAATATTTCACGTTTATTGGCTGCCGGCTGCGTACTGGAGGGCCTCTGAAACCTCAGTTTAGTTCCATCATCATGTTAGAGTTGTATTATTGCATGAAATATTCATTTTTATCGCTGGTACTTGTGGATTGATTGCCAGTATTTGTCTTTATTCTGTTTTATTCCTCTGCTCCTTCCGCTATTCTTTCTTATTTCGGCTGTCACTTGCAGCCTTTTCGTCTCCGATTTTACTCTCTATTTCTCCGCTGTCGTCCGTCGCGTACATTTATTTTTCTCCGAGTGCTGCGAGTGATTTTGACATTTGGAAGATCGGCGAATCAAACGACTATAATATATATAACTAATAATACAATATTGTACATTCCCGCTGTTTGTACGTCGATCGTATTTTTAATAATGTATTTCGTATGCACGCATATTTTGAATAAAAAATAATTATATAATTTAAATAATATATAAGTTGTATCAATGTGTCCAAAATTGAATAAAAATAAATTGTTAATTCTGGCGTCTACTATCGGTTTACTCAAAGGTATTTGAGATTCCGTAAAAAACAATGTAGATGGCTTTCAAATAATGGAATGAAAGATGTATTAATTTGAATAAGTGTAACATGCAGGTTCGAAAATTTCTCGTCAAAAATAATGTCGCCGTAGCATAGTTGGATAATGCACCTTTCCCGGTTTGGAAAGAGATCCAGATTCGAATCCTAGTGGCGCAACAACAATATTTTTCTATAAAATTTATTTTATATGTATATCTTACTAATTAATACATTTAATTAGTATTTAAAATATCATAGACCTATGATCTGAATAATTATAACTTCGCAATAAGAATGTGTTCTCGTAATAATTATATAATTTTTTGACTAGATGTGTCATCCGACCCCTGCACGGAATATTCTTTTTCGGAATGTGTTTGAATAAATATTATTTAAGTAAATCAAATTCGAATTAAACAAAGTAGCCATTTTCTTTGTAATTTAGAATGTTCAATTCATAATAATTTGAATGGGGAATGCGCAACAAAAACATCAAATAAATTTATATATTTAAACACTTAATCAATATTAGATCACAGACTTCGTATTTCATTTCAAATAATCTTAATTCAGAGATATTAAAAACACGTTTGACGTACTCACGTCAAAATTCAAAGAAAAATTCACACGAATCCGCTACTTTGATGTATTTTCTTACTCGCAATAAATCTTCATTTTAAATTGAATATACAGGTGTAACATACCTAGTCCACAATATTTTGTGGGTCGATACCTGTCTAAATCACGAATCGAAAATGTTTAAGAAATATGTGCTTAATCTCAATCATGTTGAGATGCATTTAAAAAAAATCGTAATTATGCGATTATTTCGATTAATTGAAATGTTTTATTGATTCCATTATTGATAATGGATACATTTCGCAAATATTTATTTCGAAGTACGTAGACTTAAAGTTTAACATGATTTTTTTTAAATTTCAAGCATTTTTTCCGTAACAGTGCAGAATTTTCACATATTCTTTGAATATTTTAGACTCTTAATTTAGTCATGCATTTACCCATAAAATATTGTGCACTAAATCCGTTACACCTTGTATATAATATTTACGTATTGTAATGTAAATGTAATTAAATATAAAAAGGAGAAAACATTTAAGCAACCTAGATAACACATTCGACATACTTATATAAAATATGCGATCTCGCTACTTTGGTGTTTTTTCTTACTTGCAATGTACACTAACATACGTTACGACTGGTTAAGATAATATAATGATAGATTTATTATGACAATTTGACATTGCAAGGGGCGCGTAGCTAAGATGGTTAAGCGCTCGCTTAGTATGATCAATACCCCGGTGCCTCCTAAATCTATTTTATGACACACAAGGTAAAAAGTGACAATGAAAATGTCGCTTCTGACGCAGAGCTTGTTATAAATATAACTGCGGGAGTAATATTTGAATTTGTCTAAGAACACACAATTACAAATATTGCTAAAAGAATATACTGGTCAAAATAAGGAAAAATATATAAAAGTTGAAAAATATTGTATTTTAAGGCATATTCTAGCATAATGTGTTAAACACATTTTACAGATAAAGAATATTGCATTAAATAATTTTCAACAAAATCAGATTCTCATTGAGTTGACATATGATATATGCTGTTTCAAGGAAAAATTGATTTATCAAATTTGGTCCATAGATGGCAATGGTGTAGTAGTACTCGAAGCGAGTCAATGTAATACCATATATACAACTTCCAAAAAATTTGATAAATATGGAGATTGAGGGATGAAAATTGATGAACGTTATATAAAGTGATCGCTTAAGCTAACCGAAGACAGGTCGTAAGTCCTGTAATTACCTTCCATATTTCTATATATCTTCCATTAAATATAGTAAAAATAGCTTTTTTTCTATGAGATATCTGATATTTATTTAATAACTACGTGATTTTTAAACTATTATTGTACTTTTAAAATCATTCTAATGTACCATTCCTCTTTTTAATCTTCTTCTTTTACCGTACCCATAATATGGGCGTCCCCCTTTTTTTGCCTTCCACAGTTCTTTGTGTCTTTCGCAATGCTTCTATTTTGCCCAATAACTTCGTTAGTATTATCTGACCATCGCGTCTTAGGTTTGGTAAAGAGGTATTAATAAATAGGAGCTAGGCGTATAATTCTAGGAAAATAAACAGAACTCATTATTATCACATAATTCACATTATAATTTATCATAATATGTCAGATAAACATTATAAAATTTAGTTTAGCTTTATTGAACTATTATTTGGACTGCACGTCGCTAATATTTAATTTATATAAAAACATTATCATTTTCCACCAAAAGCGTAATTGAGTGAAATAGTTTGAAATATTATACACGGTATAATGATATTACAGTTTTGTGTTTCATTTTAGCCGGAATGAGAAAAGTTCGACGTCAAATTTACTTCAAATCAAAAACATATTTTCATATTAGAACCAAGACGTTTTGTATGTTTGGAGCGTGTCGGGTTACATTGTTAACTCGATTTTCATTATCAGGCCGCAACGTTCCTTGCGGGTTCGTTAAGGTACAAGGACTCGAACTAGAAACTCGAATTACCCCCGACGTAACACGACACCGCTGAGCACATCCAGCACTAATTAGAAAACTCGCCGGTCGCTGAGGCCTCGCACACTCAAACCGATGAAAATATTGCAATTATCGGAAAGTAATAAAAAATTTGAGATTCGAACTTTTATACTTAATAAATTTATTTCTTATAATAATAATACTGCGTTTATTTCAGCGTGAACGGTTTTTTTTTTATGAAGACCCCGATTCGCCATAAATATAATACATATTCTATAATACATTTATGTTACAAAATAATGTTTATGTTATGAAAAAAAAAAAAATGATAAAATAGTATGCACATATAAAGCAGTTTTTTTTTTAAATAAAATAAAAGACATCAAAATCATGGTATTGGCTTTATTGGAAAGATAATTTTGTGCCATTAGTGATTTCGCGCGTATGGGCGCCGCGGCTGGTTTGAATGGAAGTCCAATTTTCGACCACTTTTTGGAGCAGCTAGTTTATCGGCGTAGACTGGCCACTTCACATATCCCCACAGCAAATAATCCAAAGGCGTTAAATCACACGCGAAATTATGCGCTCATCGAATATTTCTTTCAATAAATTGATTGTGGCGCGTGCTGTGTGGCATGTTGCGCCGTCTTGTTGAAGCCACAGCTCTTCCACATGAATACCTTTCAATTGGGGAATGAAAAAGTCAGTCAGTCAGGATCTATACCGCTCTCGATGGCGAATCGACTCATTCGGGTCCTCCTCAATACTACGCCCCACTGCAGCAACAGTTTCTTCGGTGCGCACTGTACAACGTCTCTGCGGATGCGTATCATTAATTAGAGTATGCGTGGTGCAAAAATGATCCATGGTTACTTGCTCGGATGGACGATTATGTCTACCATAAAATGGACGTAGAGCTCGGTAAGTTTCGTGAATTGAACCTCGATTTTCGAAATAAATTTCCACAATTTGCAAGCGTTGTTCTGATGTAAGTCTATTCATGGTGAAATGGCAAACTAAACTGAGCACAAATGTGAAATTGAAAAAATGAAAAAGTGTTGCCAATTCGAAAAACAAACCTCTGAGAAAACATCATTTATATACAAGTATATACATAATATAAATAATGCATTTCAGTCATGGCTATTGTTGTATCTGTGTTATTTATGACTAGGAACTTTATGTTCTGTATTATGAGCCGAAAGTCACAAAATTCAAAAAATTAGTGAGGCTTCGACTACAACGTATGAACGATGAGTATCTTCGAAATGGTCGCTCAACAATATGCTTGTAGGAATTCGATGAATAAATATGCTTGTAGGAATTCGATGAATAGGTAGATTCAAAATGGGGTAACAGGACAATGTAAATAAAAATCTATCTATCGGCGGGAAGCAGCTCAGTACAGAGCTCATTGGAGGTTCATTCTTGAGCGGGCCGGGACCCATAACACGACAAGTTGAATAGCCAAGGATGACAATGATTCTCCCCTCGGCATTTCATGACTATTTAACTAGAATAAATATATATAATATATAAATAAATAAATATTTAATCATTGGTGTTTAGCCTTTAACGCTGACCGGTTTCAGCTCGTACGTTCCGTAATCAGAGTAATATAAAACTAACTCATAAATTCTAAAGATATCGATATGTTTGCGTGTTAAAATTATTTTAAACCAAACTAAATGAGTCAGTTAAAATGTGAAAGACTAATCTTTCTCCAGCCAAATGTATGTAGATATATGGTCACATTATATTATAAATTAGTTAACATCAACACAGCCGTGGCAGAATGGTTATCGCGTCACAGTCACTCAGATTCCCAATGGGAGCGTAAATTAGAATTTTATCCGGTGTGATTTTTTTTGTGGTGTTTTTTAAAACATGAATTATTTAAAATACTAATTAAATGTATTAATTAGAAAGATTTACATATAAAATGAATTTTATCGAAAAATATTATTGTTGCGCTACCGGGATTCGAACCTGGATCTTTTTCCAATCCGGGGAATGTGCATTATCCAACTATGCTACAGCGGCAGTACTTTTGACGATAAATTTTCGAACCTACACTTATGCTTTTCAAATGAATACATCTATCGTTCCATTATTTGAAAGCTATCTACTTTGTTTCTTTGTAATATTTCTTATTAATACATTTAATTAGTATTTAATTCAAAATATCACAAACCTATGTTATGACTAATTACAACTTCACAGTAAGAATGTGTTCTCCTTAATAATGAATTATTTACACTATTTTCATGTTTTTTGTATATAATTTGCATACATTTTATAAAGCGTTAATATCGATTAATTTGTACGTACGTTAACACTTACGTACTCTTAATTCGGAATGAAATACTAGTTTTTTTTATTATTTTATTTTGAATCTTTTGTAGATGATAAAATAGATTAATTCAATATCGGAATGTAAGTATTGTAAGTGCAAGTTTTCGATTGATTTCTTGTTCTGATTGAAATGTGTAGCTTGTGCAAGTGGGGTTAAAACCTCCCCGTCCAACGTGAATTATAAATACACACAAGATATTCTTCCGCTCACATGAGCAATGTCCTCCCGCCCGGCTGAGCGCGGATCCTTTGAAGTGGAATTACGGACCAGAATCTAACGGCTAGCCCCGGCCGGGAGCCATCCGCAACTTCTTTGGCAGGATGATGAAAGGAGAAGAATGTGAAGGCCCGTTGGACGCGGTTTGATAGGCAAATAAAAATACGTAATAACGACGACTCCCGGAATTCGATGCCCTGTGATCGCTAGAGCGATCTCTTTATCAAAGAATAATATTTTTTACTTATTTACATTTATCGAATACACATCATATTTGTAATTCTTTTTGTCAAAGACTCAATTTGAAAGCGGAATTGTATGGTCGATCATGTGCGTTTGACTGTCTAATACGTGATTACGCTACCGACCATGTTTAGGACAGTTTGTTGTTGTTTGTATCACGTAATGACATTGTATTGTATTATGTAAAATACTGAATGAAGTGTTCTCGAACTTTTTTCTTCTTCTTCAATAACGCTACAACTCAAATTGATCCTTAACCTCCTCATTTTACTTTTTCCGCGATGTCTAATAAATAGTTTTACAATTATTTCTAATACTTAATACGCAAAAGCATTGTGGGTAGTTATTTTAAATAAATTATGATACAGTAACTGTATATTTACTTACCTCGAGTTAAAGTTGGTTTTAAAATTTATGAGTGGGTTTTTATCACGGTGATAAAAAAATTACTTTTTCGAAATCGGTTAGTGTATATATAAAACTCGGGTTGGTTAAATACACAGTTAATATATAATTAATTTTATTTTTTATTTTTTTATTTGTACTACAAGAACATGTGAACACTGTATATCGATTTTACAAATGTAGATAGATAGACGATGCATCATCCTTACTGGACGATGTATAGTGTTATATAATGGTATATAAGGTGTAATGGTATTTTTATTTATTTTATGGTTGTTTAATATATCATTCGATGCCCAAGAAGATACAACACATTTGCACTCAGATCTGCCGAAAAACGATGTACAGTGTTGTTGTCAGGGTGAACCAGGGGTCAGGGTCGTATTAGAACCTTATGCAACACATCGGCAATCGGTTTATTTATTGTGTTCATATAATAAGTGAAGCGAAAAGAAATTATTTTTTATTGTAGTAAGAATTTTTCTTTTCAAATGTAGGTACAATATTTATTCCGAAAGATAATTTCCATTGTTATTTATGATATTTTTCCACCATTTTGGGTAATTTTTCGACGTCCCTTTTGTAAAATTCTTGTAGTTTTAATTTTAAATTGGAATCTAAATGTTTTCTGACATTATCTATTGAATTGAAATTTTCTTTTCGATGCGAATGTTCCATAGACCGGAATAAATGATAATCGGACGGTGCTATGTCAGGAGAATAATGCGGATGTGGTCAAAGTTCCAGATCCAATTAATTTATTTTGTCCTGTGTAATTTTCGCTGCGTGCCGTCTCGCATTGTCGAGTTGTAAGATGCGCCGTTGATTATCGTTTGTTTTAATAATTCTACCTTTAATCTCTAATTGAGTACAATAAAACTCAACTGTGATGGCTTCACTAGGTTTTAATTATTCGTAACAAATAACACCCGAAATTCCCACCAGACACATAAAATAACTTTTATTAATCTCTAATAAATAACTTCGAATAACGTACATTTAAAAAAAGGGTCAGTAATTTGAATTCAAGTTTATATACAATATATAAAAAGTCATACATCTTAAAATTTAGAATGTCTGTTCTATTGTGTATAATTTTTAAATAATCTTGTTATTATTTTGTCACCTCGCGAAATAACACAAGTAAATAATTTTTTAACCCTAAATAACAATTACTTATTTTTCTTCCACAGAAGGCCCCTTCCAGTCTGACGCCTTGCTGGTGCCTGAGAGCTGCCTGTTCGACCACATCCACAACCAGAGCCACTGCTGGCAGTTCGGGCGGTGGAACGTCACCGCCGGCCGGGCCTGCCAAGAGAGAGGGCTGCAACTCAGGAGTTTTGCCATGCTTCTTCCTTGCGGCATCAGCCTTTTCTCCGGGGTTGAATTCGTTTGCTGCCCGAAACATTTTAAGGGTGAGTTTCTATATAATTGATTGCCCGCCATTCAATTTGTTTTAAAATACTCTCATGACTTTCCGAAAATTTCAATGCACGTTCTTCGATTGAAATCTCGAATACTTCGAAACCTCCCTCCATTAAAAAGTTTACGTATATATATATGATATATTAACATTTTTGTATTATATAATATAGATGGCATATAACGAAATTTATGAGCACCATAACTCTTATAGTTCTGATCTGATTACAATAAAAGTTTTCTGAAATATTGATTTGATAGCTAAGATCATTAATCATTCTGACTCACCATCAAAATGGCGGTTGTTAAAAAACGTCATTACTCCGTTAAGTTTTCTGGAACATGGTGGAATGTTACATAATGTTACTATAGAACATACTAAAATATTATTTCCTCTAACGCACAGGCGAAATCTGCCCGGTACTTGCGGCTAGTACCGAAAGGGATTTTTGTATTGCTCTTGAAAATAGGGCGTTGTGATCGTCGATTTTTAATTTAGTACGTATGTGAATTTTTTTCTTTTTGTCCGGATTGTGTTTTTCTCATTCGTTTGAGTAATTTTTAATTACTTCTTAAATATTTGCAAAATTACTTTGTGGCCTCATTTTATATAAATAATTAGATAAAATATGAAATATTTAAAAAAAATCGGGGGTCTACAAATTAATTTGCAGTGATTTCAATTATTTTCGTTTTGGTAAAACTTGCATAAATTTTGATAGTAGAATTAAGGAGAACTTGAGATGCCCAAATAACAACAACTATTTAGAATTTTCTAATCACTTTTTGGAAACAAACCATTCTTTTGATATTAATAAGGGTTTAGAAATTATACACACAAATACTAGAGGTTTACAGTTAGATAAGTTAGAAATTTTAGAAATAAAAGAAAGTGTTAATAGTAAGCTAAATATTATAAATAACCAAACCCCTTTGCAAATAGTCACCTCTTAAATTTGTTTTCATATTAGTTCTTACTTATTCACCACTTTATAGTTTTGTTTTTATCTATACTTGTATTTTTAATTTCAGCATACATTGTTTCCTGAAGAAGATACCATAAGTATCGAAACATGTAGAATAATCAATAAATAGTGGTTGAAATAAAGTATTTTATCTATTTATTTAATTTTTAATTCAGTTAAAAATTATTTTTTAATTCTATTGAATGTGTTTTTTATAGACGTGTTCTTTTTCCGTTCTTCTGTATAATGACCACATTGCGTGCGTCTCCAACAAAATTGGTCGATCTATTCAAGTAAAAACAAGCATCTTATGTTCCATGTAACATCTTCCATCTTATATTGACATTGGCTGATGATTTTCCCTGCTAGCCTTAGATATTCGCATTCATGTGTAAGCAATGGAAGTATGCGTACTTTCCGTTTTATATACAATTGAGGATTACTTTTAAAAATTATAAGTTAGTATGAATTAAATATATATCTATAAAGAAAATACTTTCCATTATAGATATCGTATTGTAGTTTTATAGTTTTATGATTTTTTTTTATAAATATCTAAGCCACTAAGCTGCGCGGTCGGGGTCTTAGTCGAATCTATTTTTCAATGATAGAGCCTTCTCCAAAACAAACCACACGTAAATAAAATACCGATGTAATAAAAATTATTCCATCTTTGTAAGTTAGCTGTCAAAATGAACAAAAATGACATACAAATCGTCTATAGACAATTTATATGGTAAAATTTCTCTCTTACCACAGACAGAAGAAAAGATAACAAATGTCAATATACGATTTAACTAAAATATTAACCTTAGAGATATTAAAAACTCGTTTGTTTTTACAGACCTGGCCGTTTAATCGGGCACTATACAGCCATAATAACACTACCGAAGCCAAAAGTCCATCCGGAAAGTCACAGATGTAGACGGAAAAACCTAATATTATTATGAATTACGTTTTTCGTTTCGCAAAATTAATAATGAAAAATTTCGTCTCACAATGGATGGTTGTGGAATGAAACCTCTAATTTTTTTCTTTATTAATTAATATTTACGAAGCGTCAATGAAATCGACATTTCCATTGCTGTTTGGTGGTGATAAAGTTAAATTCGCCCTTTACCTAAGGATGTTCTAGAAACCAATTTCCCTCTTTCACTTCTACCGTACCTTCATCACTTTGTACGCCTGCTGGACCACGCCCTTTTGTATTAAATGTGCCCTCTTGTTTTTTTTCAACAAAAAAGTCTGGAATTAATATTCCAGATTTGATGCAGTGATCCCACCGTGGTCATTGATTTTACATTGTTATTAATTTTAGAAATTAATTATATATTACCATTTCTTTTTGTGTAGAATTTTCACTTGTGGTAGTGAAATATTTATGAGAATCAACAGACTAGTTTCAAAGGTAATTAAAAATTGTGACAAAAAATATTTTGCGCGTAATTAAAGCAGCTTTATTTTTGATGCGTACAAGGCATGTTATAATTAGACGGTGACGTCATCGGTCACGCTGAACAATAGATGGGTGTGTATTAATTATACAGACGCGGCGGTTAATTTTTTGTTGCCTAGTGACGACGTGGTCGAATGGATTCAACTCTCATTTCGGTAGACCACAAACTTAGTCCTATTTTCACTTGGCTTTGTTCGAAATAAATATTTATGTTGACGAAGGAAATATATTCAATTTTATTAAGAAAATTACATTTCATTAAATATATATAATTCTAGTACTACTAGCCTCGTGTCACAGGGAGTACATGGCGGTTTATCGTTGCAAAGCGACAATTGCAGTCAATAGTGGTAAATCTGAAATTGACGTCATTAGAGCCTTGTTCTTGGTGACCATCAAGTTAAATCTATTTTCATAACACAAGCGCTTAGCATTGTTTGAAAAATAGTATTTATGTAATTATTATGTTATGTATTCTTTGTACGCATATGAATACATACTTACTTGATAAAAATTCTCTTTCAATTATTAGGTACTATATGCTCGGGAGTTACACCAAAAATAATTACTTATTACTGTAGTATGATATAAATTTATAGTTATGGTCATCCCTTTGGATATCCATCAGATCTTATATTTAGAAAGCGCAATGCCCTAGACAAAACAAATCTTTATGTTGAGTCTCGTTCAATATTTCCATGCTAATAAGCAACTCACCACAAGTAATAAATCATAGACACAACACAAGACAAACATCGAAGATCTACACCCCAGTTTTGAGAGCATCAACGACATTTATTTTTTTATTTATCAAAGATTCAACGTTTTTAGCTCCGAAACTGTACAACACACTCACCACCAACTGGAAATCGTTCAACTCCAATAAGATTACACAAATATGGACCCAATATATGATCCAATCTGGTAGAGAGCAATCAGAAGCATGGCTATCCAACATTCTAACATAATCCTTATACAGTGCCTACACTAATAATTCACTAGTTCTACAACACTCCCACTACATTTTTATTAAAAAAAAAAAAGACTTTTTTTATCTCTATTTTTGTTTCTGTCGAATCTTTAGCTTAAATAACACCAAAACTGGCTACTTTAATACAGACTTCAGTCTAACAAAGCAGCCAGGACAACGCTGTATATATCAGAGGTGGAGTCTACTCCAGCCCATACAATAAACTACGAGTATTTAATTGCAATATAATTGTATCTTATGTTTATCATGTTATATTATAATATATTCACTTCTGTTACAACAAAAATGTATATGTCAATAAAGTATAAATAAATAAATAAATTTA
Source organism: Eubasilissa regina (assembly GCA_022840565.1). Lineage (NCBI taxonomy): Eukaryota > Metazoa > Arthropoda > Insecta > Trichoptera > Phryganeidae > Eubasilissa > Eubasilissa regina. The sequence goes on from JAINEB010000020.1 coordinate 4,138,684, forward strand.
ATATCATCATCATCAGTGATTGTCTCGAAGGCCTCCCGATGACTCTTCTGTCCTTGTTTTTATTGTCAGTCTTTGCCATGTCACCCGACTGCTCCTATAATTTAGTATATCCAATGAGACTTGAGTACCCTAGTTACACTACACAGTGACACTATCCGATCGCACTACACGGTGATACTATCCGATCTTCTATATTGGATGTAGTGGAGAAGGCCGTCCTCATAGACGGACACATCAGAGCAGGAATTTCACTTCGGAGTTCTACCGTGCAAGCGGGTCCGCCATGTTGAATCCCAATTTGTGGAACCAAAATTTGTCAGCCAGCCGGGAATTTACAATCAGGGATATTAATCTCCTGATTCACCACGTAATAATGCCATGTCGTCGCGAAGATGATTTTTCTATCGGTATGCTGCCGTCCCGTGTCGGAAGTATGTGTACCAGCTTCTCCCATTTGCCACCAGGGGACCGCTCGTCGCGTCCCATTGTCGCGAAAATATTTTGAAATGCTATATTCACATGGCCACCGCGCGCATTTTTAACATCTAGTGCGGCGTCCACACATGATGTGTCACGTCACACTGAATCGGAATTATTCCTCGCAACGAGTGGTCTTATTAAAAATATATTTTATTAATTAATTAATTCTTTTACCACCCATCTATTTTGTATTTTAAAATGTTTGGAAAATACTTGTAATCTTCCTGTTGACAACTTCCGCTTCCGCCGACACCTGCCGGTGCTGCCTCCGCCGGTCGGGCCGAGGGGAGGGGGAAACGTTTTTCCATGTTTTCCCGCCATTTTTCCTACCGCCTCGTTCGTCAATTATCGGACGACGTAAAATGGCGACGGTATAAAAATAAAAATACAACTTCATAACGTGTTTTTTCTGATGTAATAATAGTACGTTATGTTGAAGATTGTCATTCGAAATTTGATTTTATTACGACCCGCCGTGGCAGAATGGTAAACACTAGGGCTAGGGGTCGGTGACGATTACAGGTTTATGTTACAGGCTCTGTGAAATTGCTATAGGAGGATTTGTTTAAGCTATAAAGACGATGAAATTCTTGTTATTTCAAAATCAAGATATAACGTCAAAGATGAAAATACAAGGCATCGCATGTAATGATTGTAACTAGTATATCTTGAATTGGGAACACATTATTAAACCGTGTGTGTTCAAGTATAACATTGCGAAGTCCATTATCGGGTCTGAAGTCGCTGGTTATCACATTAAGTATTGCCTTACAATACCGTGTCGAAAACATCTGCATAATGTGACGTAACAAATTTCGTCACGTAATTTCAAAAGATTAATTTACAAAAATAAATATTAATAGTTATTATAGTATAATCGATTAAGGTACGTTCCCCGAATTGGAAGAGATCCAGGTTCGAATCCCGGTAGCAACAACAATATTTTTCGATGAATTTAATTTATATGTATATCTTTCTAATTCATACATTTAATTTGTATTAAAAGAATTTAGGAAATTGTCAAATTTGGCAGGAGTATTAGGGCGTTTGATACGATGATTTTTTACGATCATCAATGTTCTCAATATTTTTCTTTGTTTTTCTTTTTCGTCCGCATTTCCTTTACGTTTATCAATTGTCAATTGTGACAATTGCTCTCATTTTTTTTGCTTTCATAATGTGAAAGATAAAAATAAAACAAATATTATGCCATGCAATTCCCAATTGGAAGAATTCTCTTGCCATATATTACAGGAAATGTGTAATTCATATATACTATTTTTACCAACACCAACATTTTCAATAAAAATCCTTTAAAGATATAATCAAACACATTCATTAAAATACTATTTAGTCAGCTGTTAATAATTTTATAACTATACTTTTAAAATTAGCAATTTTAACTTTGTGGTTAAAATTCATATTTTATTTATTATCTTTGTTTTATTAACCACTTAATTGAGTTTAATAAAACAAAGATAATAAATAAAAATATAATTTTATAACTTCCCAGTTATTTTATAGTTCCTTATTTTTTTTTCCTTAGAGTTTTAGTTTTTTTTTTCAATTTTAGAATTTAATAATTTATATTACATTATCGATTTCAGAATGATGTCGCTTTATAATACAATATACATCTCAGTGGTTATATACATATTTATATATTATTACTAATTATTGAAATATCTAAACACAATACTACAAATATTAAAAAACACAAATTGTTATGGCGAACACCTAAATGATAGTCAACAAATAAAAAACGATAGAAAAGTTCACTTAACTTAACCTGACACCAATTTGCATGCTCCCACCCTATTCAAATTATACTCCAATCAAATCACTAACGTTTTCTATACAAATCACTAATATTTTTAAAACAATAAGTAGGTATACGGGAAAATAAAGTAAATCATAATTAAAGCTGATAAATAAGTCAGTGCCTTGGATATATATTTAAGTGTAATGAGTGTTGTTTTTTATGTGACATACAGTTAAAAAATATCAATATCTATCTAAATCAAATTCAATTACTGTTACGGCGCTTTCTATACATGCGTTTATAATATATTAAAATTGTGCTGTAGACTGGTAAATGTATAAAAACGGATAAAATAAAATATAACATTGCAGTGGCGTAGTTTATTTAAATGATGAAATTATCAGACCTTTAAATCGATAGTCGCTTCAATAAATCTGTTTTATTTCCGTTACTCTAAGTATTCCGTATATCCCTTTTTTTTTTAAATTTCATTTTCTTATCAATGTACATGTTTCATATTTTTTCCAACCCTGTCACTAGTTTTTCCTGAAATTTATATCGAAAAAGTAAATGCTGTCGTGAATTTTATGAAAAATGTTGAACTTTGTCGCTTCTATGCGTACCTTGCCACCTCTTCTTGTCATATATACCAGAGCGCATATCATTATATCGATGATTTAATAACATAAAAACTTATTTTTAAAAAATACGTTTTTGTGTCAAGTATAGAAACGGTTCTAGCCTCAACACGTAAATATTTTCTCAACGACTGCAAGAAGCTAGATAATATAAAATGTATCATATGAGTTCCAAGTAAAAAAATTAACACTATTACTCATCACCTGATTATGATTAACTTGTTATTTATTTATATTTTGTAATTTGTCTTTATTATTACTTTTCGTTAGCTAAAAATTAATTCTCAATCTTGAATTAAACTTGTTTTTGTCTCTCTTGTAAACTAGACATTTTGTGGATTAAACCGTCGGTATGGAAGTTAATAATATAAATGTGTCGATTTCATAAGCTTCATTAGAATGTGTCAATAATGGTACAGACCGGATCTATGGTATTTTCACTAATTCAACATAACTTATAATTTCTACTCTTTTTTCAAAAATTAATTTCTTTGTATTTTCATAGTTGCGTCGAGTTTTTTTTTATCCGGTTAATTTAAATTTATATAATAATAAATAATGTAAGTTATAAGAACTGAGAGGCATTCTGGACCAGGCAGTTATTAAAACAGATTAATAGAATTGCAAGGATTTCAATCTGTATTTGGATGTATTCAGCCTCAATAGCTGCCATTAATTCTTTAATTAATATCCGTTTTGCACCATAAACTTTATTTATGTCGTGTCCTAACAAGTCAAGGGTGCGAGGTCTGGAGAACGCTACGTCTTCGCCCAATTCACATGTTGGAAAAATTTCACCCTCGCACCAGGGGTGCTAAAATCCTTCGCATTTTTGGAAACACTCTGTATATGTTGTTCACGTTTTATTTTTTTCTCAACACATCGTATCATTTTTGCCTCATTTTTCCTATGTAGTTGTGCCTTCCCCATCCGGCAGATAAAGAAACATCTCACGTCCCTTAAATTGTCTCACGTGACGAAGTGATAGATGGCTTGACAGACGGTACATCTTATTTTATTCATATTACTTTTATTTGAATTCAACAGCTGATTCAGAACCACAAAAAAATCTTATGTATCTAAAACTCTTAACTCTAGTGTATAATGTAAACCCTTTTTTGTATAGCTCTTCCTCAAACTATTGCTAATTATTTTCTAATATTTGCGACTAACATAATAGATAATATATATAGAGTTTCTAAATTCTCTCATTGTTCCGAATTCATAAAATACACTTTTTGCGCGTCTTTTGATTCAGCCGCGACCACTGTTATTGACACAATTTCGCATCCAAATTCCCATCCATACATTTCCTCACGCTCATCTTATCAGTGTAAATTGTGACTTTGACGTCAGCAGACGTCAATTAGATCGATATTTGTTCGATCTCGACATCGCGATAGCAATCGCAGTGTGGATATTTTAGCTCCAGTGCACCAGCGCTGTATTTTGTGATATTGTGTTTTAATCACGTATTGTTTGTTGTTTGTGTACCGTGGCTGGACTTGTGACATTGCCGTATTCAATTGGGATCGGAGATTGGTTCATCTGCGTGCCATTTACGGAGCCGTCATATACAAAGCAAGGCGAGCAGTCCTTCCGAATCCCGGTTCCCGAGATCGCTAGTCATTCGACTAGAATTCTTATCCCCTCAATGACCTCATGCTGTACCAAGGTTTCCCTGCTACCCTCCAATACCTTGCAGTGATTCCGATTTACGACCGGAATTGTCGTATTTCATTCCGCGTGACTCGCTACTCGGAAATTGTCAAATTCGTTCATTTAGATCCTATCGATCCGGATTTACAGTTCGATTTCACTCATATAACATTCCTTTTGTACGAACTATATTGACTCTGGTTCCCTGAAAGAGTTGAATTTAAATTGTGCTGGTTGATATATCTTCAACATCTTTGCATCACACACAATTTGAACAGTAGACGTCAAACTTTTAGGACAGCCGCAAGACAGGACAGAACAGACCAGCGATTGCCAGAAGTGGTAGGCTCAAATCGTGCCATCCGTCATAAGAAACAATGCATTCGAGACTTTACTTAAGAAGAGACTATAAACGCACCTATTCAAAAAATCATTTCCATAGATTCTAATAACAATTTTAAATACAAATATGTTATTGAACTATAAATAGTTAATGTGTGAAGAGCGCCCTTGAGGTGAATTTTTTTACAATAATGGCGTTATAAAAAATATTAATATTATTAACAACATCTAATAATTAATTACGTCCTGAAATTCTTGCAGACATATCTCTATGAAATGAATAAAGCGGTTGAAGCCTTCTTTCTTTCAGGGTGAAGGTTAACAGTCGGCGTGGATTCTTCTTAGGTAGATATCGTTTGCTATTGCAGATAGTCTCATAACGCAACTTTTATAATATTGTATGCACAACGCTCAGTTAAAAAGTCTATCCATATTTGGGATAAAACGAATTTTGTGGACACGATAACTCTCGAAGTTCTCATCAGATTTTGGTCAGACTTTTTTGAAAAATTGAATTAATTAGTTAGCTTAAGTGGTTAGGTTCAAAAATGTATTAATTATTCGTAAATCCGTTAATATCGTAGAAAAAGTAAAACTCATACCCAGGCGGAAGCCCGTACTGAAAGAGATTTGAAATAAATTGAGAAGTATGAAATGTATCACTTTAATATTACTCTTCACTCTGAGCTACGTCAAACGTCACAATATTGTTTAAAAATAACCTGCTGGTCTTCCGAAAGAAATATTGACCTTAGTATAATATAAATTATTAAGTAAAATAATAAATCTCAATAATTCGTTAAAACTTCATAATTGTAACACTAACACTACTCTACTTTTATCATATTCATCATACACAGCATGCAAATGTAAGGAGCTAGACAGTAAAAAGTATTAAATACCTTGGCATTTGGATTGACCAACTCTTAAGCTATCAATACCTGGTCTAAGCATATCAATAAACTTTGCGCTAAATTAAGAAAGCTAACATTTTTCTTCAAAAGTCTTAGGAATGTTCTAGAGAAACGTACGTTGAGAACAATGTACATTGCTCTCTGCCAATCCCTTCTTAGCTACGCGATCTTAGGTTGGGGTGGAGTTGGGAAAACTGCCCTTAACCAATTAGTAATCACACAAAAATCCATTCTCAGAATCATCTACCAAAAACCATATAGGACTATATGGTTTTATATATATATAACTCACTGTTTGAGGAATGTCAGCTTATATATATATATATATATATATAACTCACTGTTTGAGGAATGTCAGCTTATATATATATATATATAACTCACTGTTTGAGGAATGTCAGCTTCTTGATATTCCATAACTCTATGTAAAAAAGGTGATACTTTATATTCATTCCAACAAAGAACTTCATCAATATCCATCTCATAGTTATGTTACGAGAGAAAAAAAGAATAGAATCATCTTGAAGCCTAAAATGAAAACAAGCTTTGGTCAATCCTTCCATATGTTTCTGGCCCCCAAAGCCTATAACATTTTGCGGAGCACTATGAAACAATTCTCGATGGACAATCTCAAACACCATCTTAGGAGCTGGTTATTGGGTGTTGGCAGAAAGGAAACTGAGCAAAGATTCATGGAAATGATTACATGAACATAACGTAATTTCTTTATATTCATTTTTCCTTTTGCATAGTGTTTCAGTGATGGGTATTTTTGTATTAGATAAAAATAAAATAAAAAATAATTTAATATTTGTATGACTGGCAACGGATGAACCTGTCTCCTTTAGTACGGACTTCGGTCTAGTTAAGGAGACAGTGAACATTACTTACATTATGAAGATTGTAACCTTTTTTATATACTTTAAGAATTGTTTATAATGTATATCTTGGTTTGAGGTGAGAATCTTACTGTTAAACGCGCAAATCATGTGTATTCTATATAATATTTACTATTTATTTTATTTTGTCAATCGAAACTATTTTTTTATTATTTTTTATTAATATTAAATGTGGTATTTTATATTAATATTAAATGTGGTTAATAAAACTAAGATATTAATATTAATATTAATATCTTAGTTTTATTAACCACTGAATTTTGTTTTTTGCGTACTACGAGTATGTTATAACAAATGTGATGGCTTGGGATTGTATGGCTGTGTGTGTGTGTGTGAGAGAGGGTCGCACCGCCGGCGCGTGTGTGATGTTATAAAGTGCGGCGCGTGGCAGGGCGCGGCTCTCTTTCTCTGCGGTTCATCGGTAATAAAAGTATAATTATCATAAAGACTATTTGTTGGATCTTCACATTACGAGGTATACACTAAAAACGTACTAAGAAGACAAGTACGTGACACATTATTGAAATCTTCCAATTATTTTGAACTAAATGCGTATAATTTATTTAATAAATACGAAAATATAATTGTTTTAATTTCAAATGATCGTAATAAATTCATAATCAAAACATCACTGATCAAATATTTACCTGATTCCTATAACTCCTTAAATAAAATTGCGTTAATATTTGTCAACGGACGTTATAACGGAAGGCATTAAATCTGGGAAATTAAGCACTTCCGATTGTGAAGATCGAATCCGTCGTTATAATTCCGCGCACGAGGCGTTAATACTACTGTGTATCTGGAATTTACAACGCTACCCCGGGTCCTAAATCAAACATTTACGACCTACCCTCTGGAAATGTTACCGTTGAGCACATGCTCGGAATGTTATAAACTTTGAGCACTTAATAACGATATCCGGCTTACTATCCTTATTGATACGCGATCAAAAATACCTATATCGGATAAGGTGTAATCATAAATTGGGATGATTTTAAATCTTTTTAACATCCCTTCCGTTTTTTAACAGTCGTTTAAGTTTTTTTTATGCCTTCGCTTTTTTTTTACTACTGGGAACCCGCGGACATTTTCATTATTAAACATTACATTATTATAATAATATATAATAACTTTATTTTTAGTAAACTAGAAACATCCAATAATGGCTGAAAATTGACACCAGATCTTGTTTTTTCATGTTGCCGCGCGACAACCGTCAAAAATAAATAAATTGTAGTGATTTACTAAATAGACTTGCTGACGTGCGGCACACATGAGTCGTACATATCCGTAAATGACGGGATAATGAATTCTAATTTTAATTTATTTATACTTTATTTATTTAATATTATTGTTTGTTTTGACGCGACACACACTTTTCTGTTACATAATTAACAGCTGATTTTGTTTGTTTTTATATCGCCATGTAATAGGAACATTTCTCAATATATTTGTTTGTTTTATGTTACTGTGTAAACGGGCGGATGGACATACGGAAATTATATTTGTACATTTAATAATTGTTTTATTGTTCAGCTTAATGCTCATCAATTAATGGCTTTAAATTTAATAATAATATTAACGGAAGCTAATTATGTTTATGAACATTAAATCATCATGTGCCGATAACAAAATAATTTAATGTTAAATCGTTCGTCTCCGATATAATAATTGTATTGTTTCAAAATATTCACATGAATTGATTCGGAACTAGCGAGTTTCGTGATAGATAAGTAGGTAAATGAAATATAAGTTTTTTATTACGAATCCTTACAGCAGTTTTACTAAGCTTTCGTAACACGTATTGTAAATTTAGTAAAAACTTTTAATTGTATCCGTGATATATATACTTGTTAGCAATGACATTTTATTTACTTTTAATGTTGTAATGCTAGGTTTTAGTGAAGTAATTTAAAAAGTTGGGCCTCAATCTAAAATAGAATAAGGGAATAATAATATATCCAAGTATTATCCATTATATAGTAAAAATAAAACCGAAAAATAACTGTATTTTTCGCCATTTGTGTCCATTTATAACCCAACGTTATATATGCTTTATAATTTAATTCATTGCTGTGGTCTGATAAAAAAATATTGATACAATCGATATTAAAAGTATAGTGGGGCGCGGTCCATTTGAGGCCCCATCTAATGTGAATGGTTCCAAACTCCCACATATTATTAAAAAAAAATTATAACAGATGGAATCTGATAGAGTAAATGAATTTTTAAACGTGACTAATATTCATTGGGTATTTAAGTACTTACTTTCTTCATTTTTTAAGGGAATTAATATATTTGAATACTAGTTTTAATAATTGTATGCTTGAAAATTCCATACTTGTGACTTTGAAGTGCATTCAGAAATTAAACCCTTTTAATGCGCACTGCGCAATTCCAATATTCATAAAATTCTTTATTGAACCCTTAATCCCCTCATAGAATTTTCAATATTTTCATCTCTTTTTCTCATTCCTTCTCGGGACGTATTTTTTCCTGGTAGTTTTTTCAATCATAAATGTGATTGGTTTGTAAGCGACCAGTCACCAAACTCGCCAGGTCGCGATCACATCAAATTATTAACCGCCATATTAATTAATTGAATTCTGGGTTCTGCACAAAACTGCTAACGATTTACCTGACTATTCACCTTATGCTCGGTACATATGTCATACTATAGTAGGTATATATCCAACAAATAGGTCATTTTTAGTAGTTCTAGTATTTCGCATGTATTTGCTACATTTTTAAGTGGCAGTAATTTTGTGTTATATATTACATAATAAAATACAATACATTAAAAATATTACTACCATGTGTATTAATAATATACGGAATACAATGAATTTCTTTGCATATTTTTTGGGATATTGCATATAAGCCTCACGTAGGGTGATCAGAAGTTTTACGGTTGCCCCATAGATCAACCGATATCCTCGTGCTCGTATCGCAAAGCGTATGGAATATTTAGAGTATAGTAATGTAGATGTAATAAGCAGGCAGGTATGGATTGAAACTCTTAGTGTTGGCACTGAATTTATTAAAGCAAACATCACAAAGATTGAAGTTTAAATATAAGCGCGCGAATGTGACCCGCTCGGGGCGCTGGTTGACGCGTGTATGCTGTCGCATGCAACCAGTATCTTGAGTCTTTATGGCTGGTAGCAGCTAGAAGAAGGGTACTTGCCGGTCATATTCAGCTGTATATGGTGTACGGCCCTACTTAATTTTATGGATCAATTAGTGTACGTCTGTCCTGATGAAGGAACGGTTGTTGTACCGATCGACATTACACAAAGTTTGTTATTTTTATAAAATGAATAATTATGCCTAACAACAAAATTAATTAGCTCTAAACATCAAAAGCATTATCGATTCATTAAATGGGAATAGATAAATTACTACCTATGTATTCAAATCAGAATCAATTTGTTACAAAATATGAGTAGCTGGTGCTCGAAACTTTATTATTTTCGGTAAACAATCTCACCTTGTAATAATGTAAACGAAAACTTTGGTGAATGTATTTGAATTGTATCTCGACTTGTTGGGTTTTATTGTTGCTTGTTGCCATAACTTTGAACAATGAAATTTATTGTTATGTTCGAATTTCCCAGACAATCAGCTTCGCAGTCTACGGTACGATTGCGGAACTTTACACAACTTTATTTGCTTTTCTGTATGAAAACCGTAAGCTTTATTATATTTTATTTACATTTTTGTGTAAACTCGCGTCGACAACTTAAATCATAATAGACAGATTTATTTGGTTTTTGAATCTGTAATTTTGAGCAATCTCGTAATGTTCGCATCATCCCATTTTTTCTTGCTTTCTAGCTTCTCCGAGGGTTTCATTTCTCAAATTAAATTTTTGTCATTTTAATATATTTTCCTAAATTGCCTCTGCCAAGTGTGTGTTTGCAATTTAGACCAGACGCATACGTACAATTTGTAATGACTTTGACTATTTAGTTGTGTATCAAAAGACTATTGGATCTCCCATATGCGTGTATGGCTCGATAAAAAAATAAAAAACTTTATGTACATTGACGTGTATTGGCGTGCGCGTACATTCGACTAAACAGTCGACCTGCGATCGAATCAGTGATATTATTTAATTATTACTCTGTTCACTCGTTCTATGAAACTCGAAAACCTTTTCTGGATATTCTTTCAGATTGGAATATAACGTATGGAATTTTCTATTTAATAATCTTTCGCTTATTACGGAGTGCACACAGTATCGCTTTTTTCTTTTCTTGGTTTTTTATTCCATGTAAAGAAAACTCCAAACGAGTACTTTACTGTTTATAATTTTGTAGGGCATAATCATAGGAGCACGCACACTAATATTGGGAGATCTCATTGGCAACTGTTATTATTGTATTCGGATACTCTGTCATGTACGCAATTAACATAGCCCCACTTCACGAATAGTGTCATTTTAAGATACATTTATGACCTAAAATGTTATTTAGTTTCATTACTTTAGTAACAAAAAATAGATAAAAATGACTTTTTGAGTTGTCTTTGTTTTGATCTAGGTGTGCGATATGCTCATTTCTCACTAAACAGTTTAGTCAAGTAGAAATCTAAGGGGTTCATCAATTTCGACTCAATAGTTTAGTCAACTTAATAATTTGTCTCTCTAAAAACCTAACATATTTATAAAGTGTTATATTTGCCATAGTTTAATCAATAAACCGGCAATATGAAGTTTTGGGTAGTTTTTTTTCCCTAATAGCAACTATGTCAATAGCGTAGCAATAAGTTAAACCGTGTATACATACTCGTATTACAACCATATTTTTCACGAAAAGTGCAGTTCTGGCTCCACGAAATAGGGAGAAATTACTCCCAAGAACTTTTAACGGTCCTAATTTAAGATTAAAACTGCTACAACAGTATATTGACTAACTGGATCTTGTTCTACTCTTATATATATATATATATATATATATATATATATATATATATATATATATATATATATATATATATATATATATATAATTTCTTTTTTATACATTGAACATTTGACTTACTTTAAGTTTTATGTTTTAATTTTATGTTATTTAATTGCATCTTGCTTTACTCTTTACATTTACCAAATATTATATCTTATACATTGAACAATGCATTTACGTTAAGTTTTACAAAGTATTTACCTAATCTAATAACATTCTTTATATATATAATTTAGTACATTGATCATTGCACTATTTTTACTACTATACCGAAAGGACACTGTCTGCTATAATACAGTAAAATACTAGTGTAGCAGGCAGGTATGTCTTACTTTGCTCAATGTTTATCTGATTATAATATAACACAATGTACTAAGAATCAAATAAATAAATATTAATAATAATTATTATTATTATTATTAAATAGGCCCCCTAGCCTCCCCTTATAACACAATTTCACCACGGGGAATTATTATCGACTTTATTCACTTCATCCACTATTCACGCTCGATAAAGGAATTTTAATTAATTGTAAAATGTTTTTAGTAGCAAAATGTTTTTTTTATACTAACAGTGATTTAAATTTAAAATATCTCAGCGCAGTTATGTCTTACTGCAGGCGTACCATTATTTGGTAGAACATAATTTTTCAATGTTAACCTTTTTCAGCACACTTAAAACCCTTAAATATGTGCCATTTTTTTATTTTATACACATTTTTAGTGAAAAAAAACGTAATTACATTTCATGTCTCTGTTAAAAGTTGTAATTTTAGGTAGGTACTCGAAATACTGATTATAATAAAATAACTTACGGAGACTTGTCGTAAAAAAACTTTGTACAGTCGCTGGCGTGGCGTCTAACATTAAACAAAGAATGTCACTTTTTGTTACATCATCAGGAATAATTAGGCTCAAATTGGAATTTTTTTTGTTTCGCTTAGTGATGTTGTCCAGTGAGCCCTGCTGGGGCCTGGACCCCCGGGCGGTGCCTACGCCACTGGGTTAAAGCTAACATTTTTCGTACTTTTTATGACGATATATAAAATAAATCAAATAAATGCTTTTAAAATAATTTTGCTTAGCTCGAGCTAGCTAGACTTCCGCGCAATCCGCCCGCCGAGCCATCGGATTGATTCGCTAATCGAATTGTCGATTTCAATTGTTTCCCCGCCATTCATCGTATTGATATTTGAAATACTCCAGTGCCGGTTTAAATTTGTTTTCGTTGTGTTTTATTTTTCCATTTGGTCCTACTAAATTTGAATAGATTAATCTCGGAACGAAACGAAACGTGGCAATAATTATCGTTAGTTTTGCAAAATTCGACGATCTCGCATTTTTTTAAACACACAAAATGGCGGCGTTGTTAACCGATTTTTCGACGTAATTTTGGTACTAAACTTGGTAGAATAATTTAACGTTAGAGTATGCATAGCAGGCAGCCAAAAGTGATGGGTTTACACCTCAATTTTGAAAATCGTTCTCATTAATGTTTTTCTTAAGCTCGCACGTATACAAGAAGTTCCGTCTACCCGCGTCTAGCAAAAGATTGCTTTTCGCGGACGCTAAAGGTAAATTAATATAATTAATTTTTAATAAGCAGATAGCTCGAGCTAACATGCCATGCGCGCTTATATTTTTCTCATTTTATGTTCAGAAAGAGTCTTTCAGGCATCGACAATGTGATATCTTTAGTTGCTTGACAGAGTATCCATGTAGAATGTCACGTATTCAAGTTTTCAATCAATTTGTATTATAAATTTTAATTATTTCACTAAATGACTTTGTAAATTTATTTATGTTTAATATTTAAAAATATCCCACTAACTTTAAAATTAGTTTGCAGAAGGTTTTTTATTACTAACAGTATTTTCATAAATTATTAATTTTAGTAATGGAATAATAGATGTATCAATTGGAAATATTACAAAATATAAGTACACAATTCGTCGAAAATGTATTCGATTACTATAATAAAAATGGAGAACGCGTTTCCCATCAACTAAACATTTTTACAATAGATTGATATTTGCTGTATATCTTTCAAGCTGATTAATTTCATTTGTAATAATTTAATTGTATAACATATTTTTAATATGTTTTTTGTAGTCGTTTTGAGAGTTTAAAGAATCTCATAATCCCTATTTCGAGACGACTAGAGACAAAAACTTTATCCGTGTAGACATGGCCCATTATGGGGAATTTTTTTCCCATAGATATAAAGAATAATTTTAAATTAAAATTTTTACTTTACATTTTAAAAATTCTATCATACGCATCAATTAAATACGGAATGCGGGTGTGCTAAATATAATATATTATTATTTTTAATTTGTTTACAAAGACTTATCGTGATGTGGCGGTTCTGCCGAATATTTTTATGTAAATTAGATAATAATTTTATTTGACATAGCAGCTGTGCCTAAAATGGTAGTGAAATTTTAAATCAATTTTGCTGTGGGAATTTATTTTACAAAATCTAACTTTTTTATAAAATACTTTTTAGCTAATACACCTCAAATTTAAAAGTGCTTATCAAATCAAGTTGACATAATCAAGTGTTTCCAATTTTTAAAACTTCTGTCACAGTGTATTTGAATCGAAAATTACTCAGCACAAGACTGAGGCGTGTAAAGTTTTCTTGGCTCTTCTGCCGTACGTTCCCAACATCTCTGAGACCCAGAAAACTATACACCGAAAATATGAAATGGTGCTGAAAATCTGGGAATATTTTCAATTTCTTATTTGTTTTTATGAAAAAATTATAAATTAAATTAACGATGAATTTAGATAAAAATCAGTGTGGAAAAATGTATCGTGTGTAATATTTATTGAAGGCTTTCAGCGTGGTAATGTCTCGTCTCTTGAGTTAATTTGTTAGTTAGTGTGAAGAATGATGCAGAATGATGAGTAATGAATGTGTTGTTTTTGGAATGTTTCTAAATGACAATATTCGCAGCAAATTAACAAGATAGTCAAGGAAGAGTGGGAAACAAATAGGAAACACAAAACATGACACGTTGGAAATACAGCGTGTTGAACAATTTTGTAGTTTTCGCAATGTGTGGGCGCAGTTATCTGTCAAACTATTATGAATTACAGTTGGGTATGGTGCAATGAACGACTCTATATTGAAAACTGTTATAACGAATATTAATTTGATATCGATAAAATCAAGACGCTACAGCGGACCGCGTGAGAAAAATTATTTGCCAGGGTAGCACGCGGTTGGGAATGACGTGTCGGAAACTTTTCGTTTGACTGGATATGATTTTTTTTTAGAAATGGTTGTTTATATTTTCGCTATTGTTTGTTATTTTATATAAGTAAAATAAATAATTTTACAACATTTTTTATTTTGTATTCTGTTTTTCTCGTTAACGTGGTTGTGTAAAATGGTTACTTTGCTCCAGGCTATAGGCCTGGAGCGTCACCGTATCCCTATATACAAATATGTATTGTGGAGGTGTACCGCCTCTACAATCTGGGTGTAAAACGGGGCTCTCATCAACCTCAAAAGTACGCCTGGTACCGACTAACGTTCTCTCTAAACTCGCACACGCATACACCCGTATGCACACTTCGCGTTATAATTCAAACAAACGTGTGAGTGAATAGGCGAAATATAATGAGGCATTCATTTACTCACGCTAAAGCACATCCTTCTGATCCATCAACATTTCGACAATACTCATTAAACATTACTATATTTTTGTATGCTGTGTATGGTAGAACGAACAAATGCTATAAAGAATGAGGTTCTGGAATCAATTATGGATTATAATTTCGTTCTAGAATATCCGGTTGTACATCGCAGTAATCAAAATGCGGATTGTATCAAAGGTCTTTACCAGGTATTCTTTAAGATTAAGTTACACTTAAGATTACAGATTCGTCATCTTTTTAATAGGCAATCCTGTTTGCAAGACTGATTTGTGCCATTAATCAAGTTAAAACTTTGTTTTATAGAAAAAAGTACAATAATATTATATAATAGGAAATATTATATTACAAGTCAATACCAATGTCGTACAAGTAATTTGTTATTATATACATTAAATGTGGCGAGTTAAGGAAAAGAAGACGACACATGTTAACCGGGAGTTGAAAATTACAATTAACAAAATTACTGTAAAAGAAACCTGCGATCCGCAATGAACAGGCAAAAAAGATATGGTCAAGGGTTTCCTCCTCGGCACCACACTCATACATTAGGGAATATATTATGCGCAATGCGCAATTCTCATTTGATATTGTTCTTTTGGAGAACCAGGAAATGCGGGGAACAGATCTTTGAATTATTTTAAGCCGATTACCCTTATGATTATTTGGATCTATCCATTGTGTAGTTCAAATAGAATTCGTACGTTTTTTTGCCATATTAAGTCTGATGAGGGAAAACTCCGGAAAGAGAGGTTGCAGTTTATTAGGCAGAATTCTTCGAACAATTGAACCATTGATTTTAATTGAACTCAGTTTTACTCTCAACTGCGATCGAACTTCTCAATTACGAGTGACGGAACAACATTAATTCTATTTTTAATGTTAACTGAGTTAAATAATCTAAAAAAGAAAAAGAAAAGACATTTATTCTCGTTCATTCGAAAACAACATTTTTATGATCTTAGAAATTGCTGGACTCGGCCTAGTTTGCGCTTCCTTGTCTGCCGCGCCGGGATAATCCTCCATCTGTATGTGCGCCACGTGGTCTGGCCGGGGTGCGGAATGCGTATTGGCCCGAGCCCCTCGCGGTATTTGGCCCAATTCGCTTTGTGGAATTCATTTCGTCATATTTATTTGCGGAAATTTGTGGAAAATCCTAATCGCGGGCACAGCCCCCTCCCCCCTGCCACCAACCCTGCGCGGGCTTATGTGTGCGGGATTGGTTACGGGAAAGCGACTTATCCGGATTTTTTATCAAATCAATGTCGAACAATCTATTTTTCTATTAGATAGTAAGAATTATATTTTTTTCATTTGTTACTTTCAATGTTACTTTAATAACTTATTTACCATCACATCGATTCTCTGCGCGATGCAAAGAGGATAGAGTGCTATACTATTTTTTTCATAATACACATAATTTTCTACCCGTTCACATTCATACATATACGAGTATTTTTATATTTTAAATTGAAGTTTATCCTAATTTATCGTTAGGTAGAAAATATATTTAAAACGCCTTAAACGCATTTAATTGCGATTTAGTTATTTTTTAAACTCAATCAAACGGAGTCGAAGAGACCGCTCCTTCATCGGAGTAGAATAAAACTAATCTTGTGTATCTAATATTGCAATTGTTTAAATTTAATTGTTGGTTATTTCAATCACAATCACAATCACAATAAAATCGGGTCTTTTAGCATATCGATATTCGATTCCAAAACGATGACGTAGTTGGGCGGATAATGTCAAGGCGGACCTGCTCGAGTTAGCCGAGTGCTCATCAGATTAGAATTAGACCATAAAGGCGATTTCACGGGATGGGTGGCGATCTATGTAATTGCGGTCATAGACTTCCGAGTCTCGAGAAGTTGATAAAGAAAACAGAAGATGAAGTCTTCATTACACTTGATTCATTAAAAAAAAAGTCAGTATATCTTCGTACGAATTTTTGTTTGAATAATTGTTATATGAACAAAACACGGTTTGACAGATCTTCACGATTCGCAACACCGTGTAGTATTTATACGACGTACAAAATTTGTAAGGTGTTTTAAAAATCTATATATGTTCCTTATTTAGTGTCGTGTTATTTTGTAGGTCGATCTCTGAAGAAAACATGTTTATCCCGAGGTATAAAAGTCCTCCTCTGAAATGACGATACTTAGCCGAGTTTTACAATCAACGGTGATGTATGTATTGACAGATAAACTTGATGCACGCTACAGACACTCTTCGGGGTTTACGGTCCCCGGGGGCGGACTGACCCATTTCTTCCGAGATGATAAAACCAATAAAGCTGAGGGAATATAGGGGTGGAAAAACGAAACAGTTGTGTGTTTTGTAAATAGTTTAAGCTGCGGATCGAATGTGTTTTGGGACAATAGAATTTAAAAGTTTCGTCGTGTTATGAATGCAAATAAGTATTTATTTATTTGTATATTTTAAAAATATTAAATAACAGTATTATTGTGTTTTTTCTTTCAATTGTAAAATGAATATATCAAATATCTTAAAAAACAACTATATTTTGATGAAAAATTTTTCCGCCAGCCTTTCGTCTGATAGTTAATTTCTTTTCATAGTTTTCATAGTTTTATTCTTAGTCCTAACTGAGACATGTGATAGACAGTGGTATCGAAACAGGTCGACGGTAAATTAGTTAAAGTGTTTTATGCAAATTTAGTTATTTTTAAATTAGAGGATAAAAAACCCTGAAATCAAAATAATATTACAAAATAAAATAGTTAATCAAAATAATGTTACAATCTTTGCTCGACTGCACTGTCCCACATTCTACGTCTCATCCGTGTACACGCACCATTACACAGATGAGACAAGGTACATAATAAATATAAACATCTTTACAAGACAGTAATGCTGTGGAACATTATTTAAATATCTGCGTTAAAGCAAGAAAATCAGAGAAGCAACGCTATTACGTCACTAGATTCCCCCTTCCAGGAGCGATCGCGGGTGGAAAGGGGTGATTTATAAGCGGTTTGTTGCTCAGGATTTATTCCGACAGATATCCACCTTTTGCCCTCGCTCCCAAATCGATTTTCCGTGTGACTTGCCTCGAACCGTTTCGATCGATTTTGATTTTTGTAAATTCTCCGTGAATATTTTTCGCGTTATTTATTGTTAAATATTCCTGCAGATCCGGTACGTAGTGTCAGAAAGATATTTTATTTATATTCAAGGAAATATATTTTTATAATATAATGTTCGTCTTAAATTTGCCGTAAACTGAACGTAACTTTGGTTTTTTCAACATTAGCCTTACTACGGTAAGAGTTTTTTTTATGATCCACTACATTATTAATTTTTACCAATCATTCTACCTTCAGACACATCTTGCTTTCCCTTTACCACAATAATAATTTCAATCTCCCTACCCTTTCTCCCACTAGTTTTTATCTTCTTCTACTAATATTATATTACTTTTAAAATTAGCAATATTAACTTTGTGGTTAAAATTCATATTTTTTATTTATTATCTTTGTTTTATTAACCACTGAATTGAGTTTAAATACATCTACCGGTTTCGAAAAATACCATTTTCTTTTTCAGGGTGTCATAACTAACTAAAAACATATATTATTGTTTCTTCACCAGAATCTATTTTTTAAAAAACAATTATCGAAAAAATAAATTTAGTACCTAACTCAAATTGTTACTTAATACAAATTTAGTCGAATAATTTTTAGGAAAAAATTTTAGAAGGGAAATATTATATTACCTAATATTATCTACTAATATTATATTATAATAAACTGCTACATTACCTTATATTATGTAATACTTTGTCTGAACATATCTATGGATTTTTATGATTAATTTAATATGCTATGTATTATATTAGTTGTATTATGATTATTTATACTGTTAAAATCGCCTTAATTAATTAAATAACTTATTATGGAGAACACATTCTTATTGTGAAGTTATAATAATTCAGAAATAGGATTAACGCCAAATTTTCGAACCTATATGTTGCACTTCAAATATACATCTATCGTTCCATTATTTGAGTCATTTATTTTGTTTTTACGGAATCTCAAATACATTTGAAAAGTGTAACATATAGGTTCGAAAAATTGTCGTCAATCCACTGTGTTGGTATATCATAATTGGATAATGCACGTTCCCCGGATTGGAAGAGATTCAGGTTCGAATACCGGTAGCGACAATAATACTCTTCGATAAAATTGATTTTATATGCATATCTTCCTAATTAATACATTTAATTTGTATTTAAAAATAAATAACAAAATATTTCTTCGATGAATAGTATTTTCTAATTGACTCATCTAAGTTATTTTATATTAAATTTAATAACATGAAATAGTCGGTATCTATTGGTACGTCCGTGTATATTGATGGGATAGCTTAGTGTTGAATATTGAAGCTCTATCTTAATTTTTCGTATTTTCTCCTCTCGTCGTCCGGTTGCATTCAATTTCCTATTCGCCGGCAGTCGGGTCGGGCCGGGCCGGGCCGGGTGGGCAGCGAAGCGGATGTAATCAGAACGGAACGGCTCAGGCCCTGCTCCGGGCACGCGGATGCTGCCAGGCGTGGACCAAATCTTAAAAATCTCTAACCTTACATATAATTTATTCTCTAGAATAAATGAATATTTATTTATGAATTATATAACGTGCATGCAAATTATACATGAATATTGTGGTTATTTTAAACGATATTTCATTGATTTTTTTTGACTAAACCGGGGTATAAGTAAACTATTTTTTATTCAATTTTGAGTTATTTGTAGATTTAGGATATATGCCCGCGCGGATTTTTTTATATAACTATTATACACTAATAGTTTCTCGTATATTATTTCGATATATTTCTTTTACTTTTTTATTGTGGACGGCGCCTTTGAATGGAATTATACCTAATAAAAATTTGTCAACAGACAAGATTAGCGGTACACGAGTAGCGGTGCATGGAGTACCGACACTGATGTATGTAAGTGAGGCCTGGAGCTGGCAGAAGAGGATCGAAAGTAGACTGAATGCAGTGGATATGAGATCGCTTTTGCGTATATATCGGAGATCCATTTTTGGTAGATTAAAGAATGAAGAAATAAGGAAAAAATTTTATGGTTTTAGTATAATGAGTAATGATTTATAACAAGTGTCACGACGATAATTGAAAGGGATAATTGGAGTCCTGGTACCGACAATGATGTATGGAAGTGAGACCTGGACTTGGCAGAAGAGGAACGAAAGTAGATGAGAATGCAGTGGAAATGAGATCACTAAGGCGCATATGTGGCAGATCCATCTATGACAGAGTAAAAAATAAAGAAATAAGGAAAGAATGTAAAGCTGATCTTAGTATAAAGAGTAAGATTAAGAAAGGATCACTTAGGTGGTTTGGTCTTATGGAACAGATGAATAAGGAGAGATGGGTAAGAAAGATATATATGACGCATGTGTTAATCGCACCGGAAATAGAAGACGTCTGCGGAAGACTTGACACGACATTTTAGGATGATCCTGTTAGAACTCTCAATAATCGACGAATTTGTGTGAGAAGATGTATGAATGTGGATCAGGCGAGAATTGTGTATCAGGACAGAAGAATGTGGCGCTATATCCTTTCTGCCTACGCCTGCGAGGAAACGGCGTGATGTTAGTTTGTTTTTCCGCCGTACGTACATTTTTTCCGCCTTGCGCAACATAAAGTCTGATATCACACTGCAATGGCACATAACTTATAATGTTAATTTCAGAAATAATTCTACATAATGTGTAAATTCGCATCAAAATCGTTTTTAATTTAAATCGATGTAATTTGATCGTACAGGATGAATGAGTTTGCGGGCGTTTACATTTTTCATCGTGTACCTGACATGACATGAATATGTTCTACTTATGTTCGACATGAATATGGTCGTCTTAAAATCCTTAACAATTCACGAGCATACGTTTGTACATAGGTTTTTTTCCAGCCGGAACACCCGGAACGCCGTTTCGGAAGTACCCTTTACGCAACCCAGAAATTTTACATATAAATTACTGTTTAGTAATTTTCTCCAACAAAATATGTCGTATCTTGGTCATCGTATGGACGACATTATATCGTTGACACTAAGATTAACGAGGTTTTTAGGAAAAAGATTATATAGAAAAAAAAGGGGAATAGATTATAGACCAAAGTATGATTTAGTATTTTTTTTAAATTTGAATGTTTCATTTTCTTATCATTTTATTTATTAAAAGAAAAATAGGTATGCGTACACGGAATACGTGTCACATCAGTATTCTTACTATTTTCTTCTTCTTCTTTTTATGTCCTATCTATTCACCGGACGTTGGCTATCATCACGTTGTATACTGCGGCCCGAAAAAGCTTTACAGGAGGCTGCCAAACCGTTGTCTAGGTTCTTCAGCTATGATGTTCTCCTTCTTTCAGGGCCCCAACTTTCAGTAATCTTTCCCTGCATTATTAGGTGCAAGATCTCGCACTTCTACGAATGTCTCATTACATTGTCCGAGATATTGAAGTTTATGGATTTTTATTGTTTTAAATACCTATTTTTCTATATTAATTCTAACCATTTAATACTATTTGAAGTGTAATATAAACGACCATTTGGCGAGTGTCTTAACCACTAAACCACAAGCGTATCAACCTTTTCAATGTACCGTGACAATTCGGTATTTCATTCGGCTTATCTTAGGTAGATTTACATAGAAATACTACCTATTGCAGACGGTCTCATAATGCCAGCTTAACTAGCCCGGTCCGCCATCCTATTTCAAAATGGCGGCTTTTCAATAATTTATTATTGGTCTTAGAGAAAAATGTAAAAACATTCTTCACTCTTAGTTTCGCTTATTTATGAATGCTTTTAGGTATATTTTGTACTTTCGCTATAAAAAATTTCCACCCCATGTATTTACATGCACGTGAATATTTCATGCTAAAAATAAGGTTGTTGGAATCCGGTATTATAATACATATATGAATGATGTAAAATGAATGAGAATATACATTTTGACGAAGCAAGATTTATATGGCAGGACTGGGAAGTGTAGCATTCTATTCTGTTTATGATAATTAAGTAGGTTATTTTTTTAATCAGCCATATTCAATAACATTGTCTTATCCTGATTAATAAGTATTATGGAGATTTATTAAGAGCGTACTAATCCGGGTATTTACATATTAAACAACCAATGAAGAAGACAGGATTTCATCAATTTATCTATATGCATTTATTGTTTGACAATACGGAACTGTATGCCATAATAAAAGTTACCTATGCTGATTTCTAATATCATTAAAGGAACGATATTCGTTTCATTCCGGTACATTACCAGCACTGGCACTGCTGTAGATGCAGTCAGGAGTCGGAACCACTTACTGAGAGAGAGAGAGAGAAAATCGTGTATAAAGAAGTTGAGAGAAACCATAGATGTGAGGAAATTGGGTCTGGTGCTGCGAGATTGCTGCATCCCAACTTGCGGTCTTTTAAAGTCAGACTTTTATATCAGTTTGCTTTTGGTTTTTCTCCGCAATTCTGCTTAGTTTTCTTCGTAATCTCGGCTACGATGTTAGCCTAACTGATTTCTGACTGCATTTTTCAGCAGGTTGGAAAATGTTATGGAAGATGAAAGATGCATCTTCAAGTTGTTATTTTTGGATACTCTCCTGCATCCTTGCATGTATTCTTATATAAATAAATACAACAAATATGTTTTTTATCTTAATCTTTGTTTATTATCCGTGAATGAATTAATTATCTTTTTGAAAAATATTAATATTTCTATCTCTTAAAAGTAAATTAAGTGAAGAGTTAAATTTAATATTAGGATCATTATACGTATATTTCATATGTATTACCTTTTACATTTCTACAAATGTTTTTTTAATAAATAAATTAAAACGATATGTTTTTTAAAATGTTAAACAAAATATTGTAAGCAAGAAAAACTATTTTGACATTGTACTAACAATATAATATTTGTCCTTTATATTTTTTCACTCTCATATTTCGGTTGGTTTAATATTTCTTTTATTTAACATCTCAATTCTTTCTTTATAAAGAATCGTAATTAACAATATATATATTGCTACTTACAAATGTATGAATTTCATTCGAAATATTAAAATATACGCGAAATATCAATTACTGTAATGTTGTAATCTGAACAATTAAAATGCTTTATTATTTATATCTCCCTTAACCACATTTATTTCCACAAAAGACAGTTTCATTTTATTATAATTATAATACACACGAAAAGAAGAAAACAAATGCAGCTTATTAAAATGGAACGCTTTATTGCGTTCAGCATCCCGTATTTCTGCTCACATAAATCTGTACGTAGATCTGTCCAATATAATGCGATGATGCTGCCACGCCTGATTATTACGGCTTATGGCACTCCCCAAATCCGGGCGTCTAGTGCGCTCGCACTAAATCCAATATCGTCCACATCAGCCCGATGTATGCGAACGCGCTCGTTAGTGTTAGTGAGTTAACTGGGAGACGTTAACTATGTACAAATAGAGCGGTGTTTCTCAATTTGTGTTACACGGGAGAAATTGGCGGTCTGTCAGGAACCGTTTGAACTTTGTCCGAACTGAAAATAAATATTACAATATCTCTAAAATCTTAAAATAAAATGATTCGGGTTATTGTCAACATTAATTTAGATAACAATAATTGCGGTTTTCAAATTCAAATACATTTTCTCAACTTATAATTAACTTTATTAATTATAATAAGCACTATTAGAATCGATACATTTTTCTTTATTTATATTTATTCCGATGGTGTAAAATTTCGTAGTTCTGTATTCGAAAATATCTCGAAAACGCACATTTGGCAGCAGCTTAGTTGTTGAATATCTTACTGGTATGCAATGTAAGAAGTTGTCCAAATGTTGGCGATCTCGCCAACATTTGACAAGACATCTGTCTGGTGAGAATAGTGGATGCGGTAATGTTTCATAGCCCAACAAGCACCCACAGCGTAGAACAACGTAACGGTGGTTTTTAATTTTCGTTCAGTTCGTGCGGCACCCATTTGTCAAGCTTTTTTGATTTTTCTAACTGTAAATTCTAACTTAAATGGTTCAGGACTGTTGGTCGTTATGCAGAGTTCCTTGCATGGCAAAAAAAAAGTGGCAAGACAGATAGGATGCGGCACCTCAAGAGAGATGGCGAGAGAGGGTGGGGGAGGGTCCTCCGGTATTAGACCATTACGCGATGCAGTTTATCGTAGGTCACGAGTAAGCTCTTTAATTTGGGGCTTGTCCCTGACCCGTAGTGTACCTGTACCGTGTGAGGCAGATACTGGATCACATCCTCTGACACTGTGTTTTGCTGAATGATGCGACAGAAAGTATGATTGAGGGCATGACGGGAGCGGGCCGTAGTTCTGTAAGAAACTGCGACCTACATAGACTTGGAAGGAACCTGAAACTGTTCAGGGATTTGTGAGAGTGGGTTTCTAGGAGAGAAATCTTGGGTAGATCTGTTACGGAAGGTGTCTGACTAACTTGCCAGTTGGACCCCTTAGTGTGTTATTCCTGGAGAATATCTGCCGGCAGTGATGCTTAGGTAGGGAATCAATCCTATATTTGGTTATGTTAGTCTCGTTTCTCGCGTGGGGTTCAAGGTACACCCTGGATGCCCCTCTGTTCCCCGACTTCGGTATATTTTAAAATTGTTTTATTGTATTGATAATAATAATTATAGTTTGTTTATTATTTTTAATTGTACTGTACTTCTTGTAAAATTTTATTCAATAAATATGGGTATTTTATTCAGGGTTTAGGGTAGGGATGTAATTTTGGCTGAGGACCTTGCGTCGTGGCTTAGTTGCTGCGTTGCACGGCCGTCTACTTAGTATTTGAAAAGTGCTAACCTAGCGGTGAATGAGTAGTGCCGATATAGGAGCTTTTGCTTATAGAACTGTTCTGGGTAAGAGGTGGGTCCCCCCTTCTTATTGTCGGTTGTTATCGACTGAAGGATGCTCACGACTTTATTTTGAAGACCGTCGTCCCCAGCACGAAATTTTATGAAATTCATTCCACCGTGTTTTCCTTAATAGTACCATCACTAAACGCATCGTTTAGATTACGATCAGTTGATGTTGCTTTATCACCAGTTTTGAACTCATAAAAAAAAACTATTATTTGCTTCTTTTTTATTTTTATTTCAATAAACAAATTTGAAGCAAAATTAATAAAAAAATATATACGATTAAAGCATACCTATATTTTTTTTTAAATAGAGGTTAAAAATTTCAGAAAAAAAAATCAGAAATTATTTTTTTGTCAACCAATTAGTTGTGTTTATTTATTATATTAGATCTAAATAGTCAGCATATCTAAATTTCCAGATTTTCAATACGTAGTTATTTTGGCGTAACATGGCGCCTCCCCTCGGTATAATATTTTACTTGAAAAGAGATAAAATTGATCAATAAATATTAACGATATCAAAGATGACCTGATTGTTTGCACGCTTGGAAATATTTGGCACGTAAACACATTTCGGGAAATAAGGGTTGTTTCGGGAGGCTGCGGCCCCCGGGACTGCGCCCCTGAGGACTTCGCCATGAATATTGATTCCTCCGACGGTTGAATAAAGTTTCCTAAAAGAGGATTCGCTAAGCACGGACACGTAATGCTCTTTGTACAGAATTTGTATTACGTATTTGGATGCAACGGTGCCGTTTACTGCACAGCCAATTATTTGGTTGCTTTCGAACGGCGCGCACATGACATACATTTTCAATTCCTACCGGGAGCATCGCGGCGTGACTTTGTATTTTGTTGGTAAATACGTTATTTAATCACTCTTTCCTTATTAATGGTTAGTCTTTACACTTGGAAACCTATTTTGTCTGTAATAAACGAGATTAATGTATTGCAGATTTATTGTGGGGACCCCCAGTCTCGATAGCAACACAGATACAGAGACGACGTTATAGGTTAAAGTATCGGTAATAACAGACTCAAAGTCCAGAACTCCTGAACAGACCCGAAAGAAATGATTGCTCGTCCGTAGCCGAGCATAATCGGATCTGCCAGTATTTTTGGAGCTAAAATAGTGTATCAAAGTTTTTTTTTCGTCTTTGATTCAGGGGCTCTCTGGAAATCAGGGCCAATCGCAATGTGGTAGTGGAGTAATTTTTTTTAAATTCTTCGAAAAATTTCATTTACAAAATTAATTTTTTTTTTCGATATCTTGAAATATAGCAGAGTTGTAGATATTCAAAGTTGCGTGTTTTGAAAACAACCGGCTTATACTATTTTATCGTGTGACGTCACATCTTCCGAGTCGGTACTCTACACTCTAGTACTAATATTGTTAGTACTAGCCGGTACGTACGAGAGATGTGACGTCACATGGTGGATATGGATAACTCGAATGTTTTTCAACAAGCCCAACTTAGAACTTAAAGCTTAACATGGTTCTGTAAAAATTACAAACAATAATATTTTCCGCAATGTTGCAGAATTTGCACATATTCCTTGAACTTTTTTGATTCGTTATTTACTCATAAAATTTTGTGGACTAGGTCTGTTACACTCTGTATATTAATTTTGAACATGCGAGTGTCGCGATGGGTACTAAATAAAATATATAGTCACCATGACAATGAATATGACGTATTTGTTTGATCATTTTTTTGTCACAAATTTGTCTAATATGAAATTTTTCGGGGGGCACTAGATGTTTATAAATGTTTAGACATCAAAAACAATCAAAGTTCGTCGTACGTTTTGGAGACACTGTCAGTCATAATAATGTGATCGGTAAACATATTTGACGTCTGCCCATGAAATCTCACCAGATGCCCCCATCGAGGATATCTGTGTGACACGCCACTGCGTATCATGTTTCCTGTTTCATGATTAGTTGTGTAAAAGCTGATCATTATTACCCGCGTGTTATTGTATGACGTAATAAATAAAACATTTTATAAGAAATTGGTCGTTTCGACATTTTTTACAAACCATAGTTATGAATAATTGATTAGTTAACCGAGACTATTTCGCTACTCTAAATCGATATCACAATATCGCACAATGCAAAATACAGTTTAATCTTACAATGGATGGATGTAAATGAAACAATGTTATTACTCTACTTGAGTGTATTAGCACTAGTCGAGTTTCGAGAGAAAGAGTAACACTCATCGACAGGTGAAGTATTAAACTCAGTAGAGAAACTTAGTAGAGTAATAACATTGTTTTATTTACATCCATCCATTATGATGAAACTCGACAAAGTTAACGTCGATTCTATAAATAATTTCATCTTACAACATTGTAAATAAATGTACATTTTTTTAATATTCGTTAACACTTCGCTATTATTGTCAGCAACCGAAATCTCTCTCTTCTTCTCAAGCCCCGCCTCATTGCCGGAATAGACTACAATTCTGTATTTAGTTAAGTTATCACCTGATAATGAGAAGGAGACTGCGCCTCAGTGTGTAGTACAAAATTTTATTGTTAATATTAAATTAATCATATTACACCACAACATAACCGCTATGTCAATTAATGATTTTAAACATACATTATTTTAAGTATTATAATTTTTTTTAAATATAAATATCTACTCGCACTTATATCGGATGACCGAAATAATTCGTGGAGTTTTTATCGGAACTCAATGCATAGACTTGTTTAATCTCGTTGAGACTTGCAGAGACCATGTCTATTATATAGTCAGTTAATCGGATCACTTTGGCATTATCCTTTTGTCTGTGATTTTTTCCCTTTTATAATGTCCGTTAAATCGAAAATAATTGGAGCATATTTGTTTTATGAATTTAAACTTAGGTCAAAGGTTGCAGAGGTGTGTTGTACGATATGCGTAGCATTTGGAAAAGATGTACTAAAAGAATGAACTGCGTAGAAGTAGTCAAAATTTTTTTTATTTGTAATAAATGCCTTAAAGATGCACCACGTTAAAAAAAACCTCTGTTTCGAGACTGTTATTAAAAAGTTAATCGATGCAAAAGCCCATACTGTAAAAAAATTATCAGTTGGCAATTTCTCACCCCCCATATTCTCCTGACCTTTCGCCAATCGATTATCACGCTTATTATTAATTGTTAGTGCTCGATAATCACATTCGAAATAGACAATTTTGCAATAAAGGAAGATGAAAGCGGAGATTGGTAAATTTTTCGCCCGTAACTTTATATAAAAACTGAATTTACAAACTTGTGTCACGTTCGTAAAGGGCGGTAGATTGTAAAATCAATTATTTAAATGAATTAAAAAATCTCTACCATTGTCCCTCTACGTACATAAATATCTCTCCATCAGTAAATAAATAAAGTTGTTCATGACTAGAATTGCTCGATAATCAAAATCAAATTTTCATGCCATGTTAATTGCACTAGGAAATTAACACATGCATGTTAAATTTATTTTACGGAAATGCTATATAGTACTGTACGCATAAACGGTACTAATTTACGGTATTACGCTGATACATTACGTATTGCAATTATGTCATTATATTAAGTATGTAGTTTTTTTGATATATTTTAATTTTCTTTAATATAACTTTTTACCAGCGGTCCGTGCCCGGTATTGGTATTGAACTATATTTTCGTCAGGGTCCTAGAATGTAACTAAGCAAAATTTTGTTTATATCGTTCAAAGGATATATGATTGTGTAGATAATATATACACATGTAAAGGTTACCTTTTTAGAGGTATAGAACTTTAATCACAGCTCTTCCATATTAATGCCGTTCAATTGGGGAACGAAAAAGTCAGTAATCGTGAATCTATTGCTGTGCACGATGTCGAATCGACTCATTCGAGTCCTCCTATACAATACTACGCTCCACTGCAGTAACAGCTTCTTCGGTGCGCACTGTACAACGTCTCTGGGGATGCATATTATCAATTAGAGTATGCGTGGTGCGAAAACGATCCATGTTTATTCGAATTACTTGCTTGGATGGACGATTATGTCGACCGTAAAATGGACGTACCGCATGGTAAGTTTCGCGAACTGAACCACGGTTTTCGAAATAAATTTCCACCATTTGTAAGCTTTGTTGTGGCGTAAGTTTATTCATGGTAAAATGGCAAACCAAACTGAGCACAAATCAGTTGTCAGCTGTCAAATTGGCTGTCGCTGGAAAAAGTATTGCCAATTATAAAAACAAACCTCTAAAAAGACAGCCTATATTAATTAATTTAGTGTATAATATTTCTATTTTTCTATATGTACTATATTATACACATTGTGTCTATTATATATTTACACTGCATTATATTAATTTATAAACTTCGTAGTATTCATAATATGCTTAAATTATGTTTATAAAAGCAACATTACATGGATATCCAAAAATGTACCCTACGCCTGATTGAGTGACAACACTGGCATTATAAAAAAACTAACAGATAAACAGCTTACTGCTAGGCCTTGCGGGTGGATACTATGATCGCATCGCGGCCATTGGTGACCGCTGCGCGGTCAGGGTCTCAATAGAATCTATATTTCAATGATGGAACTTTCCCCAAAACAAATCACACCTAAATAAAATATCGATGTATTTAAAATTATTCCACTTTTGTTCGCGGATAAACAATAATAAACACAAAAATGCTATTTGGAATCTGATAATAGAACATAAACAAAAATCGTCGTTTTGATATTGCGGACAGGGCTTTGTTCTATGGTATACCGTAGACAGTATAGATAAGAAAAGATGACAGATGCCATGTTTGTTTTTTCATTCATTTCAAATTGTATATATATTTACGTACTGTTATTGAATACATAAAAGATAAAACATTTAAGTATTGTTAACCTAGAGATATTAAAAACACATTCGTTTTTGTCCCGCTCGCGTCTCACAGACTTGGCCGTTTAAGCGAGTACTTTACAGCCAAAAATTACACGACTTCCGAAGCCGCCACATCCATAAAGTCATATATAATAGACGGGGAATATGTTATAGGGGATGTTTTATAATTTAATATCATTATTTAGCTGTAAACCAATGTAAGTAGATTTCTTAAATATTTGAATTTCTTGAAAAAAAAAATTGTGGCTAGATATCTAATGAATCTTTATTAAATTGCTATAAATCATTTAATAATGAAACACGAAGAACACGTAGCTTGTAACTTCGCACATTTTCCTCATTAAGCCGCGTTCGGCGTCTCGCTCCTCGCCAGGTCGGGTTAGCGGTGTAGGTCGCCGGTTTTAATGACGCGCCTCCGACGACTCCGTATCGCATATTGCTTACAACAATTTCCGATAACTGTGATGGAAGCCATAAAGTGCTCCCACTGCGAACAATGTTTATATGGGACACCTATCCAATTCCGGCAGAAATCGCTAGAGCGAGCATTTAATTGTGCCAGACCGGAGGCAGAGCTTCCGAAACTTCGATATTCGAATACAATTTGATACAATAAATTCTGTAGTCTCCTAGCACGTTTTACGCAAAGATCGTAATATATTAAGTTGATTGGTTTTAAAAATGGAATAATACATGTATCAATTGAAAATATTACACATATGAATTTAATGTATTAATTAGAAAGATATACATATAAAATCGATACCATCGAAAAATATTATTGTTGCGCCACTGGGATTCGAACCGGGATCTCTTTCCAAACCGGAGAAGGTGCATTATCCAACTATTCTACAGCGACAATATTTTTAGCGACAAATTTTCGAACCTATATGTTACCTTTTTTATATTAATACATTTAATCGTTCCATTATTTGAAAGAGTTATCTACCTTATTTTTAAGGAATCTCAAATACATTTGAGTTATCTAATAGCAGACGCCAGAATTATCAATTCATTTTTATTAAATTTTGGACACATTGATTATTAGGAGAACATATTCTTATTGTGAAGTTTTTATTATTCAGAACGTAACTTCACTATAAGAATGTGTTCTCCTAATGAAAATATTACAAAATTTTGTCGAAAATGTATTCGATTGCTATAGGGAAAATGGTAAACACGCTTCCCCGGAAAGAAAGAGGTCCAGATTCGAATCCCAGTAGCAATTTAATTTTTTCAATAAATAGATCTTTCTAGTTAATTTGTATTTTTCAAAAATTTTATGTGTTCAAGATGTGTGGTCAAAATTTCAACCGTTTCAGAAATATAGCAATCTTCATAATCAGACGTTTCCTCTCCACTGTGGGATGAAGATCTCCCCAGATGTATCCTACTTTTATTTTTCCGTTTTTATTCTCTAACATGTATTTCCGCATTAATGATTTCGTCAGTCTAGCGGCCACCACAGTTGTAGTACGGCCACCTGGATGATTGCTTTTCTCCAACGATCGTCCGTCTTCCGAGCTGTGGCCTGTCCATTGCCATTTCATTTTCTTGCCGTATCCTATTACTCTTTTCTTAACCTGTCTTTGGATGTGATGTTCGACATATATCTTTCCACGCTCCTTTTTGTGAGTTTTTGATCCGTTTTATTGAGCCTGTTTCACAGCTGTGCGTGAGAACTGATAGTGTGCATTGAATGAACGCTTCCCGTTTTAGAAGCAGTAGAAGATAATTTTTGAAAATCGTGTTCAGTCGCCTGAATACACTCCAACCCGGCTCTGTTCTGACAGCAATTTCGTTGAATGTGCCCCCGGATATGGAAATTTGTTATCCTAGATAGATATAATTATCGTCTTGTTCAGTCATCCAATTCCTCCATTCAATCGCATAAATTCTTTTGGGTTCTATTTGTTACATGACTTTACCATATTTTGGTGAGTTTTTTTTTTTTACTGATAACTGGTATCCATGTTAATCGATAATTCTCATGAATATCATAAATTTTACTTATTTATATAACGGTACCGCATTCTCGACTCGACGGGCACATCTCCCGCAAAATATTGCGGATTAAGTGTGTTAATATCATTAAATCATTAAACAGTTAGGAAACTATTCCACTAATTACCAAATTGCGATAATCTCTGCTAAAGTTTCACATACTGTTTTATAATTATAGTTTAACAAGTTAATCACTTATAGAAGAATTTATTTCTAAAATAGTTCAAGAAGCCTGTTCGTAACTACAAGTTACGTAAAATAAATAAAAATTCTTTTTTTTTTTGCTAATATTCGCTAGGCAATAATTATTGTTGTAGCTTAACGTGATATCAAAAAATATAAAATTTTTGATTTTCTCAAAAACGTGGTTTATCTTAGCTTGTGACCTCAGTCAAATTTTGATAAATATATGTACTGATTCCATTTTTACATTATTATTATTATTATTGATTGAAAAATTTATTTATTAAAAAAATTTGTTCTATTATCTCATAATTTGCGATTTGTAGCTTATTTTTTTGTTGTTTTTTTATTGTTTAACGCGAGACATTAAAAATACTATTTGAAGTATTTACTTAAAATATGATTATTTTAATTAATTTTATTTATTAAGGAGAACACATTCTTATTGTGATTATGTAATTATTCAGAACACAAGTCTGTGATATTTTAAATACTAATTAAATTAATAAATTACATTGTATGTAAAAACAATTTTATCGAAAAATACCGTTGTCGCGCTACCGGTATTCGAACCTAGATCTCTTTCTATACCGGGGAAGGTGCATTATCCAATTATGCTACAGCGACACTATTTTTGACGACAACTCATAAAAATTGCATTTTACAAACTATTTTATTGAACGAATGTCATTTATGTATGTATGTAAAATAAAATAATACCAGCGGACCCAAGTTTCCGAAGCGCGTCCTTTCTCTCCCCGCCACTCCCCCATCCCCGCCCCGGCCGCCCGGAATGTGCCCGACACGGCGCTCGTGCCGAGAACACCCGCTTTCCATGCATAGTAATTTGGAATATTTCGAAATGGAAAAACAGCGATCGGTATCCATACCAGCTACCTATCAACATTTTTCAATTGGTGTCTCTGAACACCGTTTGGAATGACGCTGTCGAGTTTGGAATGATTCTGTCGAGTGCTGTTATTGACTCGTTTCTTTTTTCGCATTTGTTTTTCGGTTCCATAAGCATATATGTAATGTAATACACATCGTGCCTTTTATATGCACAAATAAACTAATGTAATTAAATATAATAAATTATTTTTTGCAACACACTATATCATTATAACTTTACGATAGTATTATATACTTACGTTGATGCAAGTCAAATATTACCTCGTTCCTCCTTTCCGTCGTTTCCATACTCCTTCGTTATACCAGTCCTTTTCTGGCTAACGGGGGTACCTAGGGATTTCGGCCGACGTGGGGCAGATTGCATTTCGAACTCGGATGTGTCAACACGTTTTTTTTTGGGCAGTCGAGAGTGTCGCCGCGCGTTAAATCCGGACCCCGAAAGACTTGCTTTCGACAGCATCCCGAGGTGCAGTCACCACAACAGTGCGAGTCAACGAGAGGTGTAATCTTCCGTCCAACCCAGGGCTGAGATCAAGGTAGGCCAGATACTTTCTGGCATTATTCCTTTCTTATTCAAATTCAGGTTGCATCAATTGAACAATAGTTTAAATCGATATAGTCTACAGGATCTATTGCCACCAATATATTGTACCTTAATAGGCCGTATACATGGATTCGTTCCGCTTCTGAGTCATCGAGTTGCTGGCGTAAAGCTGCGGCTAGAGCTCAGCACCAACTCTCTGGTGCAAGCGGTGCTCTCGTGGAAAGCTGGTTCTCTGACCAGAGAATGACAGCGCCTACAGAATAGCTACATATACAACAATGGCCGTGACTGAAGTAGTTATACACGTAATATTTATATTTTGTATGTATATATGTGTGAACTTTTTACTTTTTATTAACTTTCTTTATTTTTTTTATTTGTTTATTAATATTTTCTTTGGTTTTCTTTTTCATAGCATTATATTTATTTCATAACCTTAAAATATAACATAATATATATATTATCTCTATGGCGAATCGGGTTAAAAAAAAACTGATCACGCTGGAATAAACACATTATTATTATTATTATAAATGTGCGATAAACTATCGGATTTATGTTTCCACAAATAATATGTGTAGAATGCCCTTTATCCCGCATCTAATATTCCAAACCCCTCTCCTATATGTACGCGTGTTTAATGTCTATTCAATTACTGGTCTGCGTTATACACCTGTCTGTCTGTTGCATTACGCAGGTACGCGCACAATTTACTAATTTCATCGAAATTTCGTTCAATTGATGAAGTAATCGACATCAAAATAATAATTATAGTCAAAATGTTTGAAATTTTGCGGTTTTCGTTTCAAACGCAAATTTAAACGATTGTTCATCACACACATTGTACAGTACGTCACACGCAGCGCAGTAATATTAAATAATAGGGGTAGGTTTTGTAATAGGTCATTGCTTGTTTGAACACAAACTGATTCACGCCGAAACGGAATATAGAGCGGATTAATTAATTCAGTGCACTACCCGTTCGTCAAAATTTGCAAGCGCATAATGAACAATGTACTTCGGATTAAACATGTTTTAGTTTCCAATACACTAAATAATCGGGGTCATGTAAACCGAGTTGCGAATTAACCGATGCGGTTAATAATAATGATTTTTTAAAAATTAATATAAATATAATTTTTTATCCCACTGCATATTATACTACATACTTAATATATTCATATATAGGTAATCTATCTGTCGAAAAAAATATTTGGTTACCACCGGAATACAAACTCGGAACTTTTCCTTGTCGGGGAACTACGATACCAATTTCACTATATTAACCAAATAAGATTCCGAAAAAATTAAGATTTATAAAATGCATGTAAAAAGTGCATCTGTTATTCGATTTTTATTATGCAATGAATCCCAAAAACTTTTGAGTAATTCACACTAGGTGACGCCAGGATCTGATATTTCTATTTTACTGCTATAAATATAGTATACAAGGTGTAATAGACCTAGTCCACAATATTCCTGACTACGTTATGAGTCGAAAATGTTCAAGCAATATGTGCAAATTCTGCACCGTTACGAAAAATATTGTTTGAAATTTTTACGGAATTATGTTAACCTTTAAGTCTACGTAATTCGAAATGAATATTTGCAAAATTTATCTTTTATTAATCTATAGGTATTTTTGCATCTGGCCTAAATTATCTAACAAAAAATAATCTAGCCTCTCAAAATTCGACGACCTTTAATTTTTGTATTCAATGTATAATCTAGAATCAATAAAATATTTCAACTAATCGAAATAATCGCATAATTACGATTATTTTTTGAAATGCTTACATCTTTGACATGGTTGAGATTAGGCACATATTTCTCTTACATTTTCGACTTGCAATTTAGTCGGGTATCCACCCATAAAATATTGTGGACTAGGTATGTTACACCTGTATATAGTCTTAATTTTGACAAAAAAATCTGTAAAGCTAGAGAACTAAAATGTTGAATATAGATTTATTATATTGTCTGCTAGTAGATACGTAAACAGATTATATAATTTTACTGAAAAACATTTGAAGTTAGGTATATATGTAGAACAAATCTGACGAGATTAACAAGACTGTCGTAGCTCAATCAGTAAAAGGAAGATCGCAGGTTCAAATTCTGGTGATAGCCCTGTTTATTTTTCGTCCTTTAGATTTATTCAGTGATATATTTACTTTCCTTTAATTATCAAAGTGTACATTGCGAAAACAAACACCAATTGTTTTAACACGTTCTATACCAATTTAAGTGAAAAGACACGTTTCATTCTTACTTTCAACGTCACTCCTTTTTATTTCTTCGTTTCACCCGTTTTCTGTCTCTAATTAATACTACCCCCTCCCCCCCCCCCACACCCGCCGGGGCGTAGCCGCCCCTACGGCAATTTACATTTAATTATTTCCACGGTGACGTCATTGTTTATTCATCCCTGCTGGAGAACCAAAACGTCTGCGTGTTAAGGGTGGTCTTGAAATTTCTGAACACTGCAATTAAATTCTTTGAACCTCGCAAAAAGTTATACTTATAGTTTCACGCTTGAAAAAAATATTGTTTGGGTAAATTTTTATTTTTCAAAAGATTTTCAGTTAATTGTTTTTAAGCAATACTTATTTTAAATCATAGTTTACAATGCATTTAGATATCAAAGGTATCACAGGACAATCGTCATTTTAAGGTAGTCGATGATTGTCATAAAAACTGAACAATGACTCGATAAAAAATATACTTGTGTTTGTTTAACTTTTCTCTAAAAGTAGTATTTTCAAAGATTAATCTCATACTCATAGATTAATATAATGACGTAAGAGTGACCAAACAAATGTGTCACACATTTTACCACGGTGAATACATATTTTATTCAGTATTCATAAACGTCAAACTTAATTCGTGATACTTTTTAGAAATTCACACGTTTTTGAATTCAGTATCTGCACGATATTTACCTAATTATTATTTTTTTTTTTTAATAATATACATTTACACACATTTTCTAGTAAATCTAATTTTGTAGGGTGTTGTAGTTGGTTTTAAGGATTTTTTAGGTCCATGGCTAACCGCACAACCATCCTCCAGGACTCTCTGACTTGAGTTGTAGTCCCCCAACAGGGGATTTGAAGCCTCACTGCATCCTTTCGAACATTGTCCGCTCATTTCATTTCGAGATTCAGTTGGCGATCCCTGACCCTGACAGACTCTGGAGTCGTCAAATACAGTTTAATTTCTTCCCAATCAACCACATACATAACATGTATTCCCATAATTTACACATAATCGTGAATTCACTAATATTGTTCGCTCGTTTTTTAAATCAGTTTTCAAAACATGTTTACTTAAATGTCCATTAATAAAGACAACGTATTTGACTCCTTTGTTCAGATTCAGTCGGCGTGACAGATTTATGCATTGGAGTCGCCATGCGTCGCTACGAATTGTGCTCGACAGGCGAAGCGGATTTAACGCTACGTTTTATTATTATTTAACTTCATGAAAGGAATGGTTATATAGAGTAACCTTTAAAATATATTTTGTGCATTTGAAGCTGCGAATGAATTTGTATACCTGGGAACACTTTTCGCGCCTCACTTAGGGAATCAATAGAATGATCAGCATATCTAAACCTTACTAAATATTTAACTAGAACAGTATTGATCTACTTTAACTACGAGCTATACACATTGTTTAAAGGTCCTCTGATCTCTGTCTTAACTTTATTTGTGTTTGTTACTTATACAATTCATAACAATACTAATAGATACACCGGTGGGATAAGATCCCGTGGACTGTATCGATTACAATAATGCTCAGCTGACTCGATCCGAATTGGATTCAAGAGAGGAATATTGTCAAATGGATCTGGCCTACCTTGATCTCGATCCTGGATTGGACGTCAAGTTTTCACCTCCAGTTGATTCGCACCTTTTCAGTGAAGAACCGAGATATCACTGCACTTCCGGAGCGTTACGCACGGCGCTACTTTCGGATGTTAAAAAAACACAGGTGTCGGAAGGCAATCTGTTCCCCCGTCGGCGAATCCCTATGTAATTAGTTGGCCAGAGCGGAACAGGTATATATTTGAAGGACAAAATGCACAGGGAGTAGGTACTCGACTTGCGTCAACATACACAAAAATAAATTTGTTCACTGGTAACTTGAACATCAATCAGTAATCAAACACAATTTGCTCATTACAGAACAAAACTTACGCACTATTGTAACATCTATTGTAATATCTCGGGCACTGTAAGTGTTGTTACAATCAAACTTCTGTAGGATAATCTTTAATCTAAGACAGTTCACGAGGCAATACGAGTATGTATGGGCGCCTTCATCACGCCTGTGACATTGAACAAGAAATTAGAAGACGCATACAACTATCTAAAGTTGCTTTAACTTACGAGAATATGAAATCAAAGTGTAATCAAGCAAGCAACTAAAATTATGCTGATATATATTCTTGTTTTTTCAATTTTCATGTACGAAATGGACAATTTGACAATCTGTAATTTCGACAAGCGTTAAATTGACGCCTTCGAAATGTATTGCTGGAGAAGGATATCACGTATCCCGCGGACGGCGCGATGCACGAATGTCAATCCTGCAAACACAAAAACAAATCCAATAACAGCAAGCCCTATCTACGTTAGTGAACAAAAAAATATTTCAATTCTTCGGTCACATTAAGCGTCAGAGTGACAGCCTATAAAATGAGGTTATATCCTGGGCATAACTTTGGACCGAAGATGATCTGGAATATTCCACAACGGTGTATAGATGCTGGAGAGACCCTGGACTGGAGTCAGCTGTGAAGGTGACACAGGATCAACATTTGTGGAGGTGCATTACGAGTCGAGCCTCATCTGACTGAGGCCACTATATATCAGTAATGACATGAAGAAGAAAAAAAAGAAAAATGTTTGATGCAGTTGAAAGTTTTAAATCGTACAATTAATATCAGGTACAATTATTAATAATATAATAATAATAATAATAATAATAATGCGTTAATTTTTTTTTATCAAGACCCGATTCGCCATAAATATAATATATATTATATAATACATTTAAGTTTCAAAATATTATTTATGTTATGAAAAGAAAAGCAAAAAATATAAATAAAAAAGTTAACATATATATAAATATAAACGAGATATAAATACTACATTTCAGTCACGGCCATTATTGTATCTGTAGTTTATTACGGAGAACACATTTTTGCTGTGAAGTTGCATTTTCAGAGCGTAGTTCTGTGGTACTTTAATACAAATTAAATTAATCGATTAGAAAGAAATACAGAAAAAATCTATCGAAAAAATATTTATTTGCTGTATTTAATCCAAAGTTACACTACACAAAAATCACTCGTGCAAAGCCGGGGAATTCCATTTAAAGAATTATTTTACATCCTCTTAATATTTTAAGAAAAAATCACAAATATTGAAATGTTCGAATGAAAATTATTCCTAGCTATTTTAATAATTCTGGCGTATTTTGGAGTCCATTGAATTCGTTTGAACGGTTTTTTTAATTAAAATTTTTTACTAAAACCTTTTTTCGTAATTAAAAATGTCACTGCCACGGTGATTTCACAGCGTTTCCTCGAGACCCTCGCGTGGTGAAGTGGCACGAAGCAACCCTTTGAGATTTTAATAAAGGGGTCCTAATATTCAGCAAATTATCGTATCTAAATATTGCTGTCCTTTCGTTGCAAAATGTCGTAACTCAAGTTAAAGTTGATGTAAATAAACTCTGCTATTTCCGTTGTCTAAATTGTTGTAAGCTCAATATTAGAACACAATGATTATAGAAAATTTGTGTAAATACACAAATCTAAATAGATTTGTCTATTTTTTTTCTCAAACTTTAGTAACTACTTAATATAATACTTTTAAAATTAGCAATATTAACTTGGTGGTTAGAATTCATATTTTTTATTTATTATCTTAGTTTTATTAACCACAATTGAGTTTAAAAAACATCTACCGGTTTCGGAAAACACCTTTTCCTTCTTCAGGATGTCATAACTAACTAAAAATATAGCATTGTTTCTTCACCAGAATATATACAGCCAACTAAATTTAACTACGAGTCCTATTCTAAAATTTTTTCCTAAAAATTATTCGACTAAATTTGTATTGAGCAGCAATTTGAGTTAGGTACTAAATTTATTTTTTAAATAATTATTGTTTTTTTAAAAAATTTAAAATAGATTCTGGTGAAGAAACAATTTTTAAATACTAAATTAATGTATTAATTATAAATATATACACATAAAATCAATTTTATATATAATAGTATTTAAAATATCACAGACCTATGTTCTGAATAATTACAACTTCACAATAAGATTGTGTTTTCCTTAATAAAAACAATTTTTAGTTAGTTATGACATCCTGAAGAAGGAAAAGGTGTTTTCCGAAACCGGTAGATGTTTTTTAAACTCAATTGTGGTTAATAAAACTAAGATAATAAATAAAAAATACTTAATATAATACGGATCGATCATTTTTCGTTTATGTTAGATTGGTTCGTTCTAAATTGCTCCTTTTATCTTTCGTTGAAATCCGTTTTAAAACGTTTTAAACCCCATTAGCCTTTGCATGTTTTATAAATTTGAAATTATAGCCAATGACTCATTTTTATTCATTATGCATACCTGTCTAATTTTCCGTTAAAAAATCGTTCAACGTTTCATAGAGAATAGAGAATTATTTATGTTATTTTATATTTGTCTTTTAATTTCACTGTAGTTATTCATTTCTCTACGAAAACATAAATGTTAATATTAGTCGCACGTATTTAAAAAATAATTATTTACCTATATACATATATATATTGTAATATTTTACTAAATGTACTATCGTTTAATTATATTCATTTTATAATGTCATTTTTATTTACTTATCTTATTATTCTTTAAAACGTAGGCACCCTCACCCTGGCCATTCGATCCTTTCATTCTTATTACATTAACTGTCATCAGTTACAAATTTAGCACGGTTGCATTCTAGGACCCTGAGGAAAATATAGTCACCCGCATCCGGACATCTACTTGCACTAAATTTTGCATACATCGTTACTCTTTAGGACCTTTGCAAGCAACGACATTTCCACCCCGTAACCCCTATTTAAAATTATAACTAGATTTAAATCCCGGGCAGCGCCGGATACGAACCGCTTGTAATAAACGATTAACATAACATTTACTCAGTTTCACTCCAACGTGGATTTAATTTTTGATTTAATATCAGATAAGTCTTTAAAAAATAAACATTATATTTGTTAGTACGTCATTTGAAATCGTGACGTATTAAATGAAAAATTGAAAAAATTTCAATCGCTTTCTGGATAAAGTCTGAACATAGAAATTTTGAAAAAAATTATAATGAGTGATATATATCATTCTGGTAGACTCGAACTTTTATTAAAATTCTGAAATTTACAACGTTTTTGAAACGGTTTTCGGCTGAATGAACTGATCGTCTCGGTGCTACGTTTTATCATATTCCATGAGAGATTTAAATAAAACCATTTAAGAATTACGATTTTCACTAAATTTACGATTCAGTAAATCGTACAAAAGTAAAAAATAAATTGGCCAGTATTATTTATTCAACTATCTTGTATTTATGCAGAATAAAAATGAGCGCCTTATTTTAGTATTTGTTTATTTATTTTGTATTAAGTATTACTGGTCCCTTTATGATCCTTGTAAGGGTTATTAAAGTGTGTAGTTCGAATTATCAAAAATATAATAGTATGTTCAAGCTAGTGGCATAGAATAGTTAAGTTTTTAGCTATACATTTTTGGTTAGGCATTTTAATCGTTATTAAAAATAACTTGTGTAACCAGTTTTTTCTGCTGAATCCGGTTAGAGTTATATTGTATATTACAATATAATCCAATTTTTATATATATTTAATATCTCATAATTTATTTTATTTTTTAAATAAACAAATGTCAGATAACAGAATTAAAATATAACCCCGGATAAAAACCGTTTAATCAATTAAATCGCGTGCTCTTATTTGTCAAAAGCATAGATTCAACTTAATACGTGTTAATGTAGACAAGATTTGCAATAGTGCCCATCAGACTGGATGACAACAGCTGTCAAAGGATGAATGGCGTTCCTAGCCGGAATAAATGAGTCCAGTAACATACACAAAGCTCTCATACACAAGCCGACAGGACCAGGTCAGGCGAATGTTCAGCAGACTGAACCACAACGGCGATTTAAAGGGATAGATGGCGCTCTGTACTTGCGAGTCCAATAAGGCCGCTAAAGAAGAAGAAGAAGGATAGATTCAACTCAGTTTTAATATTATACAAAGACAAAGTTACATCACAGTTTCACGATAGATAGTAATGCAACAACGCACTTGACGTCGGTTGATGCATGATATCGATTCTCTGCACAGTGTGTTGTTGCTGTAATATATTCAGAATAAAAGTAAATTGAACACATTCATAATAGTTATTATTAAACCATTTTTAAAACTTTCCAAAATTTCTCGTTGGTTAATATAATATAATTAATATAATAAAATATGTTGTTCACTTTATACCAACATTTATTTTCTTCACCTATTAGTTTCAGCCGATGAAGGACATCGACATTATTATTTATTATTATTCAGATATGATTAATATTATTGCTTTCCCTATCCATAAAATAATTAAACATTAACAAAATTATTTACTATTATATTGTAATAATAAAAAAAATTATACTAGCAACTTGTCGAGTAGCTTGTTGATGTAGTGGTTAAGACGTCGGCCTAGTAATCTAGTGGTCGGTGGTTCGCGTCCCAGGACTCCAACAAGCGCTTAGTTTGAAAATAGTAAGAATATTGATGTGACGTGTATTCCGTGTACGCAACTCTATAAAAAAGAAAAAAAGATTCGTCAGTGGCCAACTGACT
Source organism: Eubasilissa regina (assembly GCA_022840565.1). Classification (NCBI taxonomy): domain Eukaryota; kingdom Metazoa; phylum Arthropoda; class Insecta; order Trichoptera; family Phryganeidae; genus Eubasilissa; species Eubasilissa regina. Next base: position 4,181,405 of record JAINEB010000020.1, read on the forward strand.
ATTATGCTATGTGCTATGAGTAAAAAAATCGACCCGAATACCGCCTTATTTTTTACGTTGCACTCTTCTAGAGATGCGACGTGAGAAAATCAATTACAGCTAATGGTTCAAAACACATTGAGGCGACAACGAAAAAAATGGAGTCATCGCAAGTTTTCGAGTTATAAGTTTTTAATGGCTTTCCGTGGAATTTTCTCGATTCTCGGATCATTTACATTTTCCGGCAGACTCGCGGAACCTACAGACGTATCTCGGGCATTTAATCTAAATTACACAGACGGGCTTACGTAGATAATAATATATATCCGAAGATGTACATAGAAAACTACCTAATGTATTCCTGAATGAACGGGGCCTTTCGGGGATTGTCGTTGTATCGGGGGAGCTTTATCGCTTAATCCGTTTTGATATCTCTGTATTTATATACGCTTTCGAATCTTGGTATTTCACTTCAAACTCTCACTGCGTATATTATTTAAACTCGTGTATCTTAAAGCCGTGAAGCTGGGTGCTTGACTTAGGAAACAGTGTAACAGTTTTATCAGCCCTGTGCTTTTCTACGCAGTGTACTTTAATATTATTTGAACCTATTATAATCTAATTGATTTAATACATTATTATTGTGAACTTGCAGTTTTTACAGAACATAGTTTTGTGGTATTTTAATACAAATTAATAAGAAAGGTGTCTTAGATTTTCCGTAAATATAAAGTAGATTGCTTTCAAATAATGGAATAACAAATGTATCAATTTAAAAGTGTAACATGTAAGTTCAAAAAATTTGTCATTAACTTTCAATGTTGAGGTGGTAGGTCAGCGCACTTCCCCGGATAGGAAGGGTTCCTGGTTTGAGTCCGGGTGGCAATAAAAATATTTTTTGATAAATTGTGATTAAAAAAATGTATGAAAACATATGAATCAAATAAAAATAGAATTACTACAAATTAATTGTATCAACTAGAAAGATTCACAGAAAAAAATCAATTTATCGATAAAATATTTTATTTGCTACCGGGATTCGAACCTGGATCTTTTCCTATCCGTGAAAATGCGTTACCAGTTACACCATGTCCATCGAGTAAGTTGACGACAAATTTGAAAGAGCTGCAGTATCTTTTTAGTAACATTTAATTTGTATTAAAATACCACCGATCTATGTTCTGAAAAATCTGCAACTTCATAATAGTAATATAATTTCCTTAAAAAAATAGAATTTATACCTCGTTTCATAATTTTATCTTAATAATTATTGATTAATTCCGATTATCTTTCAAACATTTCATTGAAGACCACATTATGTTTAAATGGACATACGTTTTCCAGAAGGTGTCATTGTTATGAGTTTTCTGTTATTCGAACTTTTGTAGTCTGAATTTTTTAATAATGTCACTTCAATGAGTTTTTTATATATTATATTTGAACTTTCGCAATTTATTGCAATGTAAAAAATGTCAGCTAGCCACACAATATCTCTCGGCGATAGTTGTTCGTTTTCTTCGTAGAATCTCCTGTAGGGTGTTCTCGCTGGAGAATGAAGAAATGAACATATTCCCTGTAGGATCAAAGTAAAATATATAATTCGACGAATAACAAATCTGAGATGATAAGGGGGTGTACACATTAATTACAATATTTGGGGTAGAAAGCGCTGGAGGTGGAGATTCCGTACTAGAAGTTGAAGCGTAGGTTGTCCTACAACTCGAAACAGGACGTAAAAAGAAGGCGTGGAAGATGTTACTCGTTAAGGTAGGCCAATATTGGATGAAGTGTTGCTCGTTAAGGTAGGTCAACATTGGATGAAGTCTTGCTGGTTAAGGTTGGCCAACATTGGATGAACGTGTTGTTCGTTAAGGTAGGTCGACATTGGATGAAGTGTTGCTCGTTAAGGTAGGTCAACATTGGAAGAAGTATTGCCCGTTAAGGTAGGCAAACATTGAATGAAAGTGTGCTGAAGAATATGCAAATAGATCTACTTTACCGACACATAGGTAACTTCTTCTTTTTACGCTTGTCAGAGTGATTATTGTTTAGATGGTTGTTGAACAAATGTTGAAGATGACTGTCCATACAATCGACGACCATACATGAGAAGATGTATAAGTGAAGATGAGGTGAGGTTTCCAAATGCTGTCCTAAAGTAATAAAGACAATGTGCCGTGACCAACCGCGTAGTGGGAGAACTCGTGTCTTTGCTCACACCCGAACCAACCAGACGTACCTAACATCAGCCTCAAGTCTTCGCCTACAGCTTACAGCGGTTTCGCTCGATATTTCAACTCAATCATTTACTTTAGTGAATAAACACCTGAAGATAAATGTAACGTGGCATTATTAAGTTCGAACACTGACCCGTGTTGCTTGAAGATGTGATTTCTGAGGAGTTCTAAAATGTTGCTCGATGAAAAATGTTTTTACATATTGCTTTAAACGTGAACCGACAAACGGTCCCCGACCTGGTGGGGGTATAGTGGTCGGGGAGCAGATCTGGTGGAAATCAGACCTCACCTGGCTTAAGTATGCAAATTGTGGGAAGACTTTATCAAGCTTATGTCTTTTAATCTGTCGGGGGGTTATTTTATCCCTTACGCAACACACCGGCACGCGATATTTGCCTGGATAAAATTTGTTTTTTACAATCGTGTTTTGCGTAAATATTTTTATAAACTAATACCAATAAGATTCGGCTTTTATTGTTCCTCTATCGCTCCTGACAGTTGACTTCTAAATATATACTGCAGTATACCCGTATATATAAACGTTTAATATATTTCCTTTATATACGTTGCATCGAATCAAAACGTTGACTAGACTTTCCACTAATTGGTGAAGAGACTCCTATGTATGATTCATTACAAAATACAATGCATTCTGCGTACATTTTTGACTGATTCGCAAGTTCACCACTTGACGGCATACTGCATTACGTACGGATACTGAAACGAAAAAAATATGCGTTATAAGTATTATACAACCCCTGCAAGGAATATGTTTTTCTGGTTTGAAAAATATTCATAATTAAATCTCCCGCATGACAGGCGGGAATACTTTACACCGCGCCACCGAGAAATGAAAATAATCGCTTACAATTGAATTATAACACTAAAATGTCACCATTTTATATTTACGCGCCACGATCTGATTTGGGAATAGCTAAAATGAAAATAGCACTAAGTTAGCATGTGAGAATATCGGCATCTCCAAAAATTGTATGATTTTGAAAATATTTTGAAGGAACCTGTTAACGATCCCGGTACCACTAAAGATACAAATAAAACACAAAATAGCAAACAGTGCGAGTTTAAATTTATTTTCTAACGTTATTTTTGTGACAAATTTTACTGTTGATAATTTATTTTTTTGAAGTAAAATATTCGTGTAAAAAGTTAATTTTCAAATTTGTGGTAATATTAAATCGATTCCATGACAACTGCACACAAGAGGCCTTGCTGCATGCAGTCATTACTTGTATTATTATTATTAGATGTCTCTTGGTGTGCAATTTTATATGTATGCACTCGGGCCATTATTGAAATGGCAGCTAAATAAAATCTACCCTCGTTATATATTTGATTATAAATTAAAGTTATTAAAACAAATTAATCGGCTACTCCTATTGTTATTGATTTTATTAGTTAGAACTTGGAATGTGAACTACACAATATAGATCTAATATATTAGTTAGTATTTAGGATACAACCATTAACTTTACTTACTTACTTACAATCACGCCGCGGGAGTAGGCAGAGAGGATAGAGCGCCACACCTTTCTGTTCTGAGACACAATTCTCGCCTCATCCACATTCATACACCTTATCATAAAAGCTCGTCGATTATTGAGGTTTCTAATAGGACTATCCGCCAGTATCTGGTTTACCTGTTCGTGCCAAGTCTTCCGCGGACATTCTCTACTTCTGGTGCCATCAACACTTATGTCATATATCTTTCTTACCATTCTCTCATCATATAACCAAACCACCTAAGTGATCGTTTCTTAATCTTATTCATTATATATACTAAGATCAGCTTTACATTCTTTCCTTATTTCTTTATTCTTTACTCTGTCATAGATGGATCTGCCACATATACGCCTAAGTGATCTCATTTCCACTGCATTCTCATCTACTTTCGTTCCTCTTCTGCCAGGTCTAGGTCTCACTTCCATACATCAGTGTCGGTACCAGGACTCCAATAATTCCTTTCAATTATCGTCTTAACACGTGTTTCACCTAAATATTAATAGTGAATGTAAATTTCTTCCACGTCCATAAATTTCTGATTAGCAAATAATTTCTTCTAAGCACATATATGGTAAAGGGAAATGTGCCAGATCAAAACATACAAAATGCAGTTATAAGAATTATTTCATTATATAAAACAGTTTACAATTTCAAGAACCAATTTGAATCATCCCTTTTATAAGCCTTAATGTCAGTTAATTTTATTTTCAATTTGATTGTATGTTCTGGGAGCTTCAAAGGTCTTTCAAATCTTTGACCAAAAGTAGTTTTCATTCTTGGAACTATTTTAAGATTAATTGCTCTTGCGGGATAATATCTTTCAGTCCTCGCAGATGAAACGCTTACTTTCCTATGAAAGCCAATTAGTATATTCAGCACATAGAATTGTCGTATATCTAAAACCTGAAATTCCCTAAATATGATATTACGGTTTACATTTTATCGGTGGTCGGTCAATACTTTAATACCGTACCCATCATGGTTCGCATCGATAGTCCAGCAAGTACCGCGATCAACCTTCCTGGAGCCTTTGTTTTGAATTTCTTTGTCTCACACAATATGCGGTGATTTCAGTGCTTGGAATGGACCGGAACAAATGGAACTCTATTCCGTTTCGAATGAAAATACCCTCATTTGCCGTTCCGATTTGAGAATTATTTCTCAACGAATCTTAGGAATCTCGGAAAAATAAAATGATAGCATCATGATATGCATCTATACTACTTGTCAATATTCTTCGAACATTGAAAATATTAATGTGCATAATTGCTCCTGTAATAACAGGTATAAAGAAATTTTTAATGTACTCATAGTTCGAATTTTTTTGATTTTGGTTTTATAAGTAGCTGACTATAATGGACCTGAATAATATAAAGAATCTTATTGAAATTGCTAACGAAAATTATACTCACAAAGTGTCTTCTTTTTAGAAATCGGGTAAGGAATCTATACAAAAAATGATAGGATATTTCATTCGTACTTTCGCCGTCGTCTGTGTCGCATAGCAACATAAAAAAATAAGTATCTGTTGTCATTTTTGAGTCAAGTTAAGTAAATATTTTTGCAACTGTATTTTTTTGTTTATTAAAATGATTTATTACCCGTCATTATTAACGGGTCATAAATACCCGTAATTATTGGTGTAAATAAATAGTGTGATTTCTATTGTAAATTTTTACGACGATTATATTTACTACATGAATGAGCGTTCCGTTTCATGAAATTATCCATTTCAAGCACTGGTTGATTGTGTAAAATTTTCCAGCGAACCGTGTCAAGGGTAAATCGTTCACTTCCTCTTCTTTCTCGTGTCTATCAAGGCTGTTCTTCCCTTACTCTCAAAGTGGAACTTAAAGCTTTCTAACTGGGGCGAGCTTCCTTCCGCAGACGGCAGTGGAATATGAATATATATTATATTCTCTCTTTTCTTCGACTATCTGACTTTTACACTGTTCCTAGCGCAACTCCTGGTTATGGCGTTTGGCCGAAAATATTTTTCGCGTCGTCATAGTTGAGTTAGCAGAATTATATTAATATTGTGCTCTAAGTAAATAAATTAATACTTATTTGATAAAAAAGTATTGCATTTATTGTACACTACAAAAGTAACTGCTATATCAATCAATGCTATTATGTATTTATTCTTAATATAGTGCATACATAAGTTTATTTATATATGCTCTAATGTAAATATGATCAAAGTGTTCCTTTTTACTACATCTTATCTTGCACATATTTGCTTAGTTTCATTTTGAATCTATGTAATTTCTCCTCCTTTCTTATATCATCTGGCATTTCATTGAAAAGTCTTCATTGCGGTGTACATCATCGATTTCTGAGATTTAGCTTTCTTCCTGAATGGCAGTCTCAATCTTTTCCTCTTGTATGATGTTCGCGCTCATGTTGATTTGCATCAATTTTTCTTATAAATTCTGCTGATATTTCCTTAGTGAGGATTCAAAAAATAAATTCTATAACATTGAAATATATTTTCTGCTTAAATGTCATCATGTTCAGATCTTTCAGCTTTGCACTGATCCGAGTATATCTATTTTTTCTTAGTATTATTCTCAAAGCTTTATTTTACAGCACTGACAATTGATGCATTTCTTCTTCATTAGCCAAAAACAAAATTCTGCTGCAGCAGTTGATGTGAGGAATGATAATAGAGTCTTATACTATTATTACTTGAATTTAGTATATTTTTTTTAAATATTGCATCCATCTGCCATATTAATCAGTATTATTATGAATAGGTACCTACATAAATTCCACCAATTAATATTTATGACTGAGTAAAGAATGAAGAAATAAGGAGAGAATGTAAATCTAATATTAGCATAGTGAGTAAGATTAAGAAAGGATAATTTACGTGCTTTGGTCATATAAAAGGATGAATGAGGAGAGAATGGTGAGAAAGATATATGACGCAAGTGTTGATGGTACCGAGCAATAGAGAACGTTCGCGGAAGACTTGGGACGACCAGGTAAACCAGATCTGGAGGATGGTTATGTTAGAAGCCTCAATAATCGAGGATCTTGCATGAGAAGGTGTATGAATGTGGATGAGGTGAGATTTGTGTGTCAGGGCAGAAGAGTGTGGCGCTCAATCTATATTTTTATACGATATGGGCTTACTGGTATCATTAATTAAATACGGTTTGTATTCATATTAGTTCTACAACTTCACTATAAAAAAAATGGCACGGGTGAGTTATGTAAAATATGTAATGCTACCGACATTTAAAAATTCTAAGATACAATATACTATGAATCTTAATCTTGCAATAATTACGTTGTGAATGGCAATCTGTCTGTATGAAAATTAGATTAATTTATGGCCGTTTGGTGCACCGATCAAATCCCTTCTCAGGTCTGCAGGCTGGACTGAACCTACCCAGCAATCAGTCACTGTACATTTTTCAAACTTTGTCATAATCCTTCGCGAGCGTCTCGTCTCCAGTGCCTTTGAACGTGTCAACATAAACACTCTGTTCGGAGTGTCTCCTGTGACGCGCACGTCGCCTTCCCCTGGAAGAGGCCAATCACTCCTTATTCTTCGTCTCCTCCCCTACCCTTCGCTCCCGAATCCCCGCCAGCCTCGACTCGGCACGTGCTCCGTCTCCCGCCCGCACTTGCGCGCGCCGTGCGATGTTTGCCCCGGCAGATTGGGGGTGCGCGGGCGCCGGGTACGTGATTGTTACGTGCCGCGAGGTGTGAACCGTGAGGGATGATGGCGCAAGTGATCGACCTTTGGGCATTTTTTATTATTTTCTGATACGATCGGCATCTTGGTACATTTAGTGGATAGGATGTTATGCTTTTATCGGGACGTGATGGATTTATGTGGGCCGGCGATCGACGATCAGCAATGTCAAGGTAATTTCTATTAATTTAACCTGAAGGAAAATACTTCACTTGTAGAAGTAGGAGACGGGTTAAATTTCGTGGACGTTTGAATTAATAAAGGCATTAACTGGTTGTCTCGTCACACAGTCACAATAATATTAATTAAAAAGTACAATATTTAATTAAGAGAAGCGACAATTTATGCTGCTGAACCGGCCGGGTGTACGAGAAAGCATCGGTCTCCAGGCTGCAGGACCTCGTCAGCTCAGACTTCGTCACGCCCTCTATCGAACATAAAGGAATCTCACTCGTGCATATCGAGTCTCGACGCCTTGAGTTACGGTGTTCGAGCTGTAGGAGTCGTTCTATGTCCGCCTCATACATAACATTATCACACTGTTTATTGTGAAATTTCGCGTCACTGACTCGTCCCCACCCTTAATTAACTGGGGAGCGTGACTCGAATACTATGATTATGATATATTGAAAGTCTTTGAAATTGTATTTAAATAAAATACAGAAATTTATATTTTCTCTTTTTTTTTTGAACAGCCGCTATTTTGAAAGCAATATTAGCTGAGATATTTACAAGCTCAATTTTTTCAAAGTTTGGGTCGTGAAACTTTGTTTTTAATATTATTATTATTATTTTAATATTTCAACGTAAACATTACAATTGTTAACTTTTCAATCCCCGAATTCAATGTAACCTAGCCTCTGAAATAATCTATGTCCGGAAAAATCTATTTCCGGAATATAATTATCGTCTGGAATAATCAGTGTCCGAAAAAATCCAAGCGCCGTAATATTTCTATTGAAATCTAGCAAAAATGAGAAAATATAAAATATTTCGCTTAGACCGTTCGTTGTGTGTAGTCATAAAAATTCGAACCGATAACTTGAGCGCGATGTAACAAATGAATTATCCATTTAATTCAACAATTATATTTCTCGTAAAGAATTTTTAAAACGAGTTTCATCCGAAAATACGTCACAAAACACCGCACATACGAGTACCTTCCCAGCAACCCGCGCGGCTCGAAGCGTAATGGCCGCGCTCGGGATTACTGCAAGCTCGCATGAAAAATCATATCCACCCGGACACAGAAACAATCTTCTTTGTTTCATCCCGCGAATGTTTTCGGCTTACGAGATCGCGCCCGTGTATATATTTTTAATTCTCGCAGAAGACCGGCATCACGGCCGACCGCGATAAATCTCTCCTCGCGCCAAAATGGAGCGGGGAAAATTTAAAAATTCCTGCCAGACTTTTATTCGGAGCTTATCTTTGCGTTAATGGTAATTTAGTGGAACTCCCCGCACCGTGAAAAACTACCCTGTTTCCGGTTATTTAGCGCCGCTTTGTTCGGCTGACTCGGCGCCTCCGGCAAACTGCATTACCTGAGACGGGTTTAAATCTCGCGTGATAAGACGGAGGCTGTTTTCTTGGCGTTATTAGGCTTTTTGAAAATATTTTCTTAACAACATTGCTTCTAATGAGCTTTTTTATACATGGCGCTCGCCACCTGCTCGCAAAACTTGTTCACATTAGCTCTTGAACTCTCGCCTTTTTGACTATGTTCCTTCATTTTTCTCGGCATCCTCCTGACGCGTGAGGTATCTTCCTTTCGGACGTGGCCCACCGCAACAAACTCCTCCAAGGTATCTTCCCTTCTCGCAAAATGCACAAAAATTGACAAATTCGTCTTATTGTCGATTGAGAGTTGTTAAATGTTCGATATTCAGCTCCCGCAGAATGGACACATTCTTGCGTCACGCCTTCCACATTACGTCATGTCTCTAGCACCTTTTCTCAAAGGCATCATTCTCATATTTCTTTACCCAAATATCTCAGTCTTCATTCTTCAACCAATTTATCAAAATTAATTTGCAGACATATTCTCAAAACCAAATACAAAATTCTTGAAAATTCCAATGCCCGGTTAATTTTCAATTTATTTCCTCTTGTTGTCATGTCTCATATTAAAATCAAAAGAAAAATAAAATATTTAACGGGAAGGTTTTCGTATTGCCGTAGGTAAGCTTTGTATCCAATTTATTTGCCGTAAAATTCTGAAATCATTGTTTAAAACCTACCCAAGAACGGATTTAGTTATGTAGTAAAATCGTACATAGGACATAATTTTAATAATTACCTTCTTACGGCACAGCAGTATAACAATTTTAAAATTGCTGGCAAATAAATGTACTGTTCGAAAAATGTCCACCGATGCGACTTAATTCGTATCTCTTAGGAAATTGACACTTCAATCCAATGCATCAATTTCATTTCTAATTTCCTACGCGTGACGCATAAAAAGAGGTTTCAGTGATATTTTACATTCATGTAATACTAAATATTTTTCTTATGATTTTTAAAACTAAAAAAAAACTATCGATGATTTGTAAAATATAATATAATACATTCAGGTTGGTTTCTTTAAGAACTGCATTCCATGCCTCAGCACATACGAGTACCCGTGTGCCTTGTGCACTGGGCACTGTGTACACTGCACATTGCACACTACACATTGCACACTGCCTCGTAAGTAGAACATCCGCAGCTGCAGGATGTTTTTAATGAGTTCCCAATGAAAATTGTGTATCGACATAAGTCGTACATTAACACCGAGACTGTTGGGTGCTACGCAACTGTAGTGTATGGATACAGTTTTACTCGGAGAATGTTAGTTTTACCGGTTAATTTGCTAGGAATAAAAATAACACACGCTTTTAACACATTCATTCATGTTTTTATACTCCCACAGATGTTAAATAGTATATATTTAATTTTAATTATTTATCCAGTCCCAAAGTTTGCAACTGTACACGGTACTCGTAGAATAAAAATGATTTAACTGTAACTCGTATGTAACTAGCCATTACAAAAGTTCATACAAATGAAATAATATAATTCTTTAAATATATAAACAATTAACATAAATAAAATAACCATGGAAATATTATATTATATTAATGTTAGTACAAGTCAAATACATTACATAACATAGTAAGAAAGTAAAAAATATACAAATGATAAAATAAAAAAGTTAAAATATAGAATAAAACGGCTACAATCATTCAATCAATCATTTAAAGCAATGGCAGACTTGGAATCTGTCCCAATAATTTTGAATGTGACACATCGCTAATAGACAACACAATATATAAGTAGGTACTTACATATTTTTAAATTAATATCAAAACGTATTCATAAACGGAAGAAAAAATGTATAATTTATCGTGAGATTGAATGATTCATGAATTGCACAAAATTCATTTAGCTGTGCTTTTTATTTCCTTACCATCATACCGCATCTTTGCAGGGGTGAGCAAAGAGAATAGAACGTTGGTTGTTAGATAGATTGTTGATTGTTAGTTGTTGATAGCCTCTAACGGGACCGTTCTCCAATATTCGGCTTATTTGATCATGCAATGCCCCGTCTTTCGTATTTCCAAATTCGGCCGATATTTGTTTAAGATACATAGAAAGATTTAAAAAATATATCGCGTAACATTAAAATATATTTTTCGTTTCAGTACTGTACTGATCTAATTTTGTCAAATATTTATTTTGCAGTAGGTACTTAATAATGGTTCCGTTTCTTCTTGACTAACCAAAAATAAAGTTTTGCTACTGTAGTTTACACGAGGAACAGTATTAAAGTTGTGTTCTATTTTACACGACTCAGTACTAATGAATCTTCTAATCAATATTACATTAACATATTATTTTTTAAACGAAAAAAAATCTGCAATTTTTTTCTGGTTTTCCATTATTTTGTTTTGAAGATAGCACCCGTGCTGCATTTGCGGATTGTCAAGTCAACGTACATACGTAGATTCGTCGTTCTTTCCCTGCTTCCTCACACGAAGTTCCACTCGCGACGGCAGATAGGCATCTTGCGCCATTTCCCGTGACGAATGGCTGATGCACCGGCGCGCGTAACTTCAGTACTCTGCTTTATTAAACCACCAATGGAATTGTCTACTTTATTACGGTAAAAGGAATGCATTTCGTCTCTAGCTCTGTCTCTGTTATACTTTCGAATTCTTTTATTTTAGTATAGTATTAAAACCGAATTATTTTATTTCTCTTTCAGGTATTCCCACCAATTTAAATCTAGAGCCATCTTTAGTTTTAAGGGGTAATTAAGTAATTGTCTTCTTCTGTCTTGTCTTGTGTTTGTTCGATTATCGGATCATCAATTTTGATTATGCCTTAATTTTTTTTTCCAGAATGTTCTTCTTCGTTCTGCTGGAAATTTTGCTTTGATTGACAGGATATGGGATCTGATATAGATCTGGATATCTTTCATATATTATAATTTTAGTTACTAAATTAATGTATTATTATAAATATATACATTAATTTAGTATTTAAAATATCACAGACCTGTGTTCTGAGTAATTATAACTTCACAATAACAATGTGTTCTACTTAATATAATTTCAGTGTTTTTATTAAGGTTTTCTTCCCGACTGAATCAACACATTATCATCAGTGACCCTCCAACCCAGCATCCTTTTATTAGTCTGTAGATCCGCGTCTCGCTTCAAGTTGCTTTAGCATATTTTTAAGCTAGTATCTTTGTCATGTCGCTTCCATTGCTCCGAAATCTTCGAAAGATGTGTACATGATTATGAATAATTAGAAGGTCACCAATGTCAGGTGTAATATTGCATGATGGACTGCTTCCGAGAGCTCGTAACGGTGATCACACCTAAATGTTCAGGAGGTGTGATGTAATCGGATCATTCTCATTCGTAAATTTTAATTTTGGATATTTAATTTTCGTATATGAGCATTCCAGTTTAGTTCCAGAATTAATTTGATCATTTAAAAACTAAATTTATTTTAGGTTCGTTTTTATGTACGTTATACTCGTATGTTTGGGAACTGCGAGATTCTTCCTTAATTCCTGAAGGGTAGTAAATATGTGTCAGTATTCTTCGATTCATTCTGCATTGTCACAGTTATCTAGCACTTAAATATACACTATTTTATGTTATTTTAATTTTCATAACTAACGTTGTTCTACACACTCGTTGGGTTATTATCACTACTATAGTTTCAAGAGGAGCAGTCCTTCTCATCATCTGGTGACCGAAGCCTCCCTCTTCTTCCCGAGCCCGATCCGTTACCCGAATAGACTACAAAATTATATTTAGTTTAGTTATCACCTGATGATGAGAGAGACTGCACTTCTCGAAAGTATAATAGTGTGTGTGTAACACAATGTTTAGTTGTGAAAATTAAAATAATCATGTTACACCACAAGTCATGTCAATTAATGATACTATTTCATGTTCTTCTTTTGCGTATATCTTCATATTTATGCGCGCGACTCTACCGCACTGGAGTTTTAATTTGAATCTAACGTACATTATGTTATATATCAGAAACTTTGGTCCTTTATATCGAACCGTGATAAATAAAACAATAAGCCAATCAAAGTAACTTTACGTAGTTTTAGTCCCAAAATGGTTGGTGTTTTATCAAACTAGGACAGGATTAACATCGAAATCGAGTCGACCAAGAAGTGTGTCAGCATTTCAGTGAAATTATTGCGGGGTGAAAACTATTTCCCCGATACAACCTGAAACTTTTGTTTTCTATCGAAAAGTTGCAAATTGTGTGTCGCATTCTGCGCTTGCAATTATAGGCCAACATGGCCATAGCCCAGTGTTCGATTTTAATGAAGACAGTCGGTTATATACTAGAAAACGAATATGTGGCAAAAAAGTACTTTTGTTGTTTATTCACCAATAGATGTACACCAGTAAGAAATAACTTCTTCCACGGCACTATGTATATTAAGTCCGACCGAAGCTTCGGCTTCGCCCACCTTCGGCCAAAAAATATGCCTTCGGCTTCGATTAAAATCTGCCGAAGATTTGATCGAAGCCGAAGCTTTGTATTTAGCCGCCGAAAAATGCCGAAAATGTACCAACTATTATGAATGAAATAAAATTCAGTTTGTGATTTCTGTAAAACTGCAATTTATTTATTTAATGGATATATGTATTTACTATTAATTATTAAGGAGAACACATTCTTATTGTGAAGTTGTAATTATTCAGAACAGACGGTCTGTGATGTTTTAAATACTAATTAAATGTATTAATTATAAATATATACATATAAAATCAATTTTATATGTATATATTATATATATATATATAAAACAATATTTTTCGACAAAATTGATTTTATATGTATATATTTATAATTAATACACTTAATTAGTATTTAAAATATACTTACATTTATTGTCTACACCATATCGCAGAAAACTAAGATACATTATTATGTATACTTTCTAGTCGGTGTTCCAAGATTTCTATGTATGATTGAACCTTCGGTAAGATTCGAATAATCGGCTTCAGTTTCGGCCAAAAACTAACCTTCGGTCGGACACTAGCTTCATGGCGTCCTCCACAAGTGCTCTCCACCGGCTCTTATCCCTGGACATTCTTCTCCAGTTCCCGGTCCCTTTTTTCCTGATCCAGTCGTCTTCCATACAGTCAAACCACTTTCGTCTGCCTCTAGATTACCTCAACTAGAGTATCCATTCGGTCATGACCTTTGGTATCCTGTAATCTGGAATTTTTTCAACAAAACCAGCCGATCGCGGTCTTTGGGATCTACAGAATCCTAAAATTGTTTCTTGATCAATAAAATTGTTAATTTTTATTCTGTGAGTTGCATTTTCTTAGTATTTTGCGTTCAAAAACTACTAATTTATTTTCTTTGATTTGGGTTAGGCATTTCCATCCATAAGTGACCACTGGTCTTATTACTGTTTTATATATTACCTGTTTGCTTTGTTGGCTCAGTATTTTCGACCACAGCAGTTGCTTGCAGGCATAAAAGATACTAACTTTTGTTTTTTTAAGAAATGGATGTTTGCTATTATGATTGAATTAGTGCTATTTATATATATAGTTATATATAGTGCTATATATATATATATATATAGTTATATATAGTGCTATATATAGTTATAGTCTGTTGGTTTGATTATTTGTTTTTTATACAAATCTACAGTTTTATTCCGAGCTTGATGAATTTTTGCACACTTGACCTTAAAACAAGAGGAAGGTCACTGTATACATGAGATTTTGGAAAAACACCCCCCATTCCGATTTTTCACCCCTTAAAGCAGAATTTTGGTTCTTCTTAGTGAAATTTTACACACTTGACGTTTAAAATAAGAATAAAATTACTGTCTACATCTGATTTCGAAAAAAACTAACCCCCGCCCCCCTAAATGAAGCCTCTTTACTCTGCGTAAAGCCCGGGCAACGCCGGGTACTACAGCTAGTAGTATATAAAATAAAGAAAGGCTCACTGAGATGGTTTGGTCATGTAGAACGTACGAGTGAGAAGAGGATATGTGAGAAAATATGTGAGGTGAGTGTTGAAGTCAACGGGAACGGAATACGCCCGCGAACACTTGGCATGATCACATAAAAGAAATGGTTCTTTTGAGAAGAATCGAATATCATGAATGTGGACGAGTGGAGTGCCAGGACGGAAAATAATATCGATCTATCCTCTCTACCTGTCCCTGCGGGGAAACACATTGATGATAGGTTGATTGACATGTTTTGTTCCATGGAGTTAAGAGACTCGGGTGGTTTTGAACGTTTTTTCTCAATCCTCGAGAACTTTCCGAGAAATTGTCGCAAATGTCAAAAACGAGAACGACAGTCTCCCCGGTTGATGGAATGTTTCGGCAAAACCAATTACAGATGTGATTTATAGAAGGCGCGAGTCGCGGAGACTGCGGGGGCGGGGGACAGAGATACAGATGAGAGAGGACGGGGAAGGAGTGCAAAAGACAAAGAGACCAGGAAATGAGTTCAGGTATTAATCAAAAATGTCTATGGATTTGAGTTTATCGGGATCCATTCATCCTCGCTGAGTAAAAGATAAAACTGGATTTTGTCTCCGCGAGATGGGGACGTCTCCAAAAATGTGCGTCTGAATCAAACGGTGCGAGTTATCTCGGAGCTACGTCAAATTGGTTACGTAATTGAGGCCGATTAAATAGTACGCGATCTCGTGAAAATTACATAACCTTATTATATAATAAATCTATATAATTACAACAATTTGCTCTTGTTTACTTAGCCGCTACGAAGAAAGAAGTATCATTCTCGGTAATGATGCCAGTAATGGTTGCCATTCTGCTCGAAATGGTAGCGATGTTTTGACATGCAGTGGGGTTATTTTTTAATTACAAAATAAAAATAATATATTATCGTCGTATAATTTATGTTTTTATTGCTGTTTCAATAATAGTTTCCACCGGGATCATGAGTTAGAAGCCTCAATAATCGTCGAGCTTGTATGAGAAAATGTATGAATGCGGATGTGGTGAGAATTGTGCGTCAGGACAGAAGAGTGTGACGCTCTATCCTCTCTGCCTACCCCCGCGGGGAAACGGCGTGATGGTAAGTAAGTAAGTACCGCACACTGAGATATTAAGCTCAAAGTTTATAGTATTAATTTTTCTATTTCTTCAGCGGAGTTTGGTTTATCGCTCAGGAGATTAAATTTTTCAAAAATGTCGGTATATGGTTTAAAGTAAACCAATTACAGGTACGTTATATAACTCATACACTTTATTTGTATTAAAATCTTCATTTTTTGTTTAAAATTTTTTACAAGTTCTTCTTAAATATAACTTTGTTTTCTTGTTATCTCCTAAACTACTAGAATGTTTGTAACAGTTTTTAAGAGAAAATTGTCAGAACTTTAATAAAAAAAAAGACAATTTTGATCAAAATGTCGGATGACTTCTTTGGGGTTACGAAATATCTGAATTTATATGCTTGGGAATCTAATTACATAACATGTTTCACTTATATTACATTTTTATAAATTGTTTTATATAATATAGTGAACGATTAATATCACACACTTTTAAAGAGATTTATTGGGACATTTATTTCAAGGTACCTAGAATAAGTCTCATGTGTTCAGAAAGAAAAGTATTCAGACAAAAAACAGACTACCAAATATACCTATAGACATGAACTTACGCAAACTCTTTTCAATATTTTAATTTTGGTTTCACCTACGTGAATGCATTTAAATATATGACTTCGATTGGTACGAAAATTTAAACCCTGACAAAATAATATGCATTATTGTAAAAAATACGACTTATTTACAAATTTTCGGAGAGTAAATACTTTTACTGCTGCATAAATGTGTCATAAACTATCGGATTTATGTTTCCACAAAGAATGTTTGTAGTTTATGGTCTACTGGTCTATGGTTTTCAAGCTGTTATCTACCAAAAAGTGTATATATAATACTCATAATCGAAATTTCTAGGTAGTAAAATATTGCTAACTACAAATCAATTATTTTATGTATATATCACTCCATGTTATTAATTAATTAATAGGACTCCAGAACAGTAGAGGTGCGTGCGTGTTCTATATGGAGATTTGATTAATGAATCCGTACAGAATCCCGATACATCATGTCTATTGTAATTGATAGTTCCGGGTTTTATTATGGATTGTCTCTCCCTTTGTATTTAATAAGCTTCGATTGAAGGATCCTTCTGCCACGAGCCTCCTTTTGTCCGTTCTTTGTTTCTGACACAGTTCCCTTCAATTAGTTTCTACATTATTGCCCAATAGATAAGGCCCTTAAGGACAAGCTTATTAAACTCTAATGGTAGCAACGCAGGCGTTCATTTGTTCATTCAGTGTAAAACATAATAAATATAAAACAATTAAAAATGATTTTATGATATAATAATACCCGTACCGTTTGGTCATCCTGTAGAAAGAGCTCACAACGATATGGTTACAGACACGAGTGTTCACTCTATAAAATTAAAAAAGCGTAACATACGTGCCTTCATAATCTTTGCAAAATAAATGTAAATTAAATATTTATTTGATATATTATATATTGAGTATGTAAATCTACGCGAAAATAATTCAGTTCTCATATTAACGTGTTAACTAAAACCGCATAACTTAGCGGAAGAGTTTAAATTTGACAAATAATGCTGCGCATGTGTTTTTTTGCAAAATCTTAGTCCCAGGCGTTATGAACTAAACGCAGGTCTCGCACCGCGCGGTGGTCTGAATACACGTATTCGCTTAACAGACGTGTTGCAAAACGCCACAAGTGTGTATTTGAAGCGGATTTGACCGTATGCATTCCGATACACTTTAAACGTAGTATTATTTATATTGTAACATATTTTAGCTCCTTTAGTTAATAACTTGAAAAACTTCCCAAGAGTAATAGTAATAGTACACACTCACACAGGTATACTGACACAAAAAGATGTTTCTGAAAGAGTGCGTGATGAATACAACCTCTAATGATAATACCCATCGCTTTTGGAGCATCGATGTTAGCAGCATAACCTAAGTCCATGCCGCTGGTTATATATATATAACCCTATTGAGCTCATTATATCTCTCGTATCTGAGGAAGACTAATGAGCTCACAACAATATGATTATACTATATATATTGCTGCGTACAAAGCATAGATATCTGATTCTGCTCCAAAGATGTGGACTAAATATTTTACTCACTATTTCGTCGAAGATTCTGACACAGTATAGACGTGAAGTCTCGAATTATTCAATATTATAAACTGTACCGTACACGTATAATACCGTTGTGAGTTCATTATCATTGGTTGTCTCTCGTATTTTAGGAAGACTGTCAATCTTCATGACTCCTCGTATTGCCAAACATGTCAATTTTGGGTTCCTTTCGAACTTTAAACTGTAAATAGTGCATAAGCGATATCACTACACGAGAGAGCTTCAGTCCCTCATTTTTCTTTGGTAGAAAAAAACTATTAGTTATAAATCCTTATTGTAATAATTTATCACTTAAACGGTAGTAAAAATAAATATTGACCTTATTTTAATACGTACTACTAGCTGAAAGCCCGTCAATAATGACGGAAAAAATATTTTTTCATGTTCAGTCAAGTGACAATGCACCAGCCGATTATAAAATAATTTTATTCGAAATGTTCTTGCACTCTTTCATAAAAATTTGACCGACATACAAACGGCGTGAGTTTTTTTTTAGTAGGTAGATTATTGGAGAACGGCGGACACGTTGTATTGAGAAGAAAAAAATATAATGATTTAATTAAATTGTGTAGTAGTGTAATTCTGTGCACACCTTATCACCGCGAAGGTAACTTTGTCAGTAATATAAAACGTGATGCACCTACCCGTGGAATTGCACTGGCAGCTTTACTGCTACTCACGGTTACTTTGTTTTATCAAGTTGAATACGTTTATAGAAGAACGCATCTTCGCTCGGTAACAGAACTCGTAAAATTGAAATAAATATGCCTCGCTGAATAGCCTCTCACCCCCGACATTGCTCGCATGCACCGACGACTGTAGCTCGAGCGCCATTATTTTAGTAAGCCCCTAGAACCTTCGGTAAACTGGAGCCATTGCAGCCTCGCCTCGCGGTGTTGCCTCCATCCGGTGACCGTAAAAGTTCAATCGCACATTTCCGAATTACGTACTGAAGTCATCGACCTCATTCGATTGCACTTTGTGTATTGAAAAATATGAGTAATGTAGATAGATCTTGCATGATGATTGAGGTTATTTGTGCAACAATTATCATTTTTGAAGGTGTTATGTTATAGGGAGTGTTATGTTACAGGGATTCGTGGAATTCTCGCAAATATAACTCCGTTTCGTAATATCCCTTTTATTTTAATTATAGCTCCTGTTTGTTTTTTTTTCGATAATAACGGTTAAAAAGTTTAACACACGTTTATATTTTACATATATGTATTAAATATATTTAGAGGAACGAGTATCTATGGATGTGTAATAAATTACAAAAAGGAGCCAATGATGGACTACTTCAGACAACCTATCATGGTGTTCAAATATTTTAATGCTCAGTATGATGCAAGTTGAAGTAATTAGACAAGCAAAGAAATGAGTACAATGTACTTACGGTTAAATCACATGGTTTATTCAGAAAGGTTACAATTTGAAACGCGAGTTTATATTAACTAGTCTTCGACTAGTATTCAACTAGATTAAACGTGATGCTACGAAGCGAATGTTCTTCTCTGCTCTGTTCAATGGTTACCACACGCGTTAATACCGTAATGCAACGTCACCGTTCCCATTTTTCAATATGTTGATATATTGACTATTATTGACTGCGATAAAAAGACAACCCTTCACTGAAATATTCCAGAAAGTTCGATATTCGATAACTAGGGATATTGTGTGTCGACACGATCTGGCGTGTCATTTGTCTCGATCAATTTTGTTTTCGAAAGTCGTGATTTTGACTGAGGATATTTTTACGCTGTTTACGGCCAAAGCATTTTTGCCCGTTGGCCCAGAAATTCGGGGGTTTGAATCCATGATAAATTGTTTGGTGTGGTCATCCCTCACTTTAAAACGAATTATTTTCAATCTCTTTGTTAAATCTTTTGTTTTTTCAAAGCTTTGCGTATGGGTGAGGGCGGTCGATGGATGAAGTCAAGTGTGTCGGGTGAAAAGTAATAACGATCAGGGATGGTTAAAGACATTGCCGACACTACCGATCAGTATCAGTAATCCTGACAAGCTTTACACTGACAGGTTTTGAATATTGCTTTCCCTCTTGTTGGTAATTTCTATAATATGAGTATTTAAAAATATATAAAATAGAGATGCGCACGCGAAATACATGTAACATCAATTCCACTCATACTCGATAATCCTTTTCGCGAGTATTAATATTGTAGACACCCCGCGAAGCTTGTTCTTGTGGTGGAGAAGGAATAAACAAATGAATTAGAATCCGGCAGACTAAAAGAAAGTGCCTTCCTTTCTCCTCATATTTCCACCAAATACTATCATATTTATACATACGAATACTATATTATTCTGAGATATATTTATCTAAATGTGTACAGTATTCGATTTATAATAACATTTGCACGCAGTGTAAAGAAAAATCAAATATATTGGATGGTATAAGGGTCTTAAAAGAAAATTGTAAATAATAAAAATGTAAAGTGCGACAAATATTTATTCATTACAGGCTCACGTTTGATCTTTTAAAGAAAGGCTTTAGCTGTAGATGTAGTTTCCTCCGCATTTCCTCCCCGAAGCTCCATTAAAAGTTTAACCATGGTGTTGTTACTATTTCCATGTGAATTACATCACGTAGGTTCCCCCCCTCCTTTCTCCCTCGCGAGGGGAAGCCTTCGTCCATAAAGCTTTACGAGTGGAAAGGCCTTCCGAAAGGCGAAAGCTCTTAAATAAACAGTTGCTAAGTAAGTCAACATTGAAGTCCCAGTCATGATGTAGCGACAACTCTTCAACTCGATGCTCGACTCATTTCCATATTTGTTCAAATATAGCGCCGTTTAATAAATGTAACAGGTTATATGTATTTGATATTTTGTAGTGTGACATGAACAGGAAAACATGAATATTTAATACTTGGCAGCGCGTTTTCTATTATTAAAGTATCTCGATATTCAGCGAAAGCCTTGAATGGTGTGAGTTTTGAAACTAACGGCACACCCACGAGAAGAAAAAACAAAAAAAATCTAATTAAGTATGTAATTTTTTAATACAAAGTTTTTGCCATTTTCAATGCCACCTTTTTAAAAATGGTATTATCGTAGATAAATAAATCTGCTACTATAATAACAATTTATTTTATAGTGCAATAGAATAAACTGCGATTCTAATTGAATAAATTGAAATTGAATGAGCTGCCGATTGCTGATACCAAGAATGGATGGGTCTCTGTATGTCATTATTTTCGGGTCATGACTGAGCATCGTAGTTTCCTATTCTGCTTCCACAGCGCTGACTGCTTGCCTTTACTCTTCGAGATCTGTGGCATTCTTCTGGAAGGTTTCGGTTATGTCCTCGGACTTAGTTTGTCTTCTCTCGATATCGATCTCTCTCCCTCCGGCTTATACGAGTACATTCCCTGTGATCACTAATTTATCTGATTCCATCTCTCTAGCAACATGCCTAAAATAAGAATGAATTATTTTCTTCCATGTTGGAGAGCCTTTCTTTAGTGCGGAGTTTCTGATGAATGGAGGCATTCGTTCGTTTTGCAGTTCAAGTCCTATTCATTAATTTCGGCTCATCACACAGGTCGCCGAGTTTCTTATTAATACGCCTATGCCACACTTAATTTTCATGGACAGTTTAGAATTTTTTTTAAATATTCTTCTTTCAAATAGGTCATCATTTTAATTATTAGCCTATCTCACCACCGCTGGATATAGGCATCTCCCGAGGATCATCAATCATCTCTCAACCTTTTTCATTCATCTTCTTCTACCAGTATGAAGCTTCCATTTCTATTAGATCACTGTGACGTAATAGGTTAAAGCAGTGAACCGTCAATAGAAAGTTCCAGGTCTCGGTGGACTAAATTCTTTGAAATTATACATTTTTTTCTCTGTATCTTTCTAAGTGAGGATACTAGTTACTAATCTCAGCAACTTCTATATTTTTTTATTTGGACAAGAACATTAAAAACTGACAGAAGCTTGAAGAACAATATTTATATTAATACACTTATTATTATGTAGTAAACTTTCTTTAAAAACAAGCTAGTTTTCATACTGGCGAATATCAATTAAAATGGCGGGGGGTAAAAGCAACTGATTTGCAGTTAACACCAATTATCATATATCAAAAAAATATGTTACACTGTTAATAAATTAACAAATTAGCTGTATGAGAAGAAAACTGCATTAAAAGTTTAAAAAAAATAATAATAATGGAAAATACTGACTTTCCAACTAGTAACTTCAAGTAGTAAATAATAAATACAAATTAAATTAATCAACTAGAAAGATATACATACAGAAAAAATCTATCTATCGAAATAATATTTAGTTGCCACCGGGATTCGAACGTTTTAATTAATGTATTTCATTTTTTGTTATCAGTTTTATTTCACAGTTCAATATGTTCAATTCGACTTTGAAATATAATTGTTTTCCCCTACAACATTATCTGTGTAAAGTTATAACGGTCCATTTCTATTTATTAACCTCTTGCGTAATCGCCGGATCGCTTTTCTCCTCAGCGATGTTCGGCAGAGCTTCGGCAAGCGCAGATTACATAAACACGTGTTCACATATTCTCGAGCCAGTGCTCGAGCCGAACGAGGGAGAGGCTGTTTCCACGTTCGATTATCGGTGCAATTTATTTAACCTGCGCGGCGTTTCTCTTAATTGCTTCCTCTCGTACGTAACCTGCACCTCCTAATGGTTCCGGCGGCGGATGAGCTCCAGCGCAGTCTCTATCCGAAGGCAAGAAAAGTTTTCCAGCATTTGAAGCGGGTATCACAAAGGCGCCCGATACATATGTACAAATCTAATAATAGTAATTGCGTGGGGATTTTAAGAAGACGGTAAAGGCTGTGCATTCAGTTTCTTTTTGTATTTTAACGGAGAATACGAGGACTGACAATTAAGTTCGTAGAAAAGGTTATTACAATTATTGAACATACTTATTAGCGATAATAATAATAATAACGTTGAATCATTTTTATAGTGTCCTTTTCATAAAAAAATTCACATGAAGGGTGCTGTACGTATAAATTGTTTATAGTTAAAACTTCAAATTATTATTAAAATGATTTAAACTTACGGAAATGATATTTTGAAAAGGTGCGTTTTTAGTCTATTTTTTAATAAAGTCTCCGATGCACTGTTTCTTATGACAGAGGGTAAAGAGTTCCACACTTTTGCCCTGCCACCGCAAATGGTCGGTTCTACAACCTTGCGCATCAATTGCTAAGCTCCTTGCAGACCTCTTGAAGATACAGAGGCGCCAGCACAATTTAATTTCAACTCTTTCAGGGAAACGGAGCGAATATAGTTCACGCAAAAGGGGTTATATGAGAGAATTCAGAAACTCCTATATTATCCGTGCTATCGCATTTAGAACGGATTGTAATCTATCCAGCTGAATAATTATTACAATAGTCCACGGTGTGAACTCCACACGTGACACCACAAATGAATTTATGGGCTGCCTTAGGGGGAAGATGTCACCGAGTACTTTTAATCTTTATCAGATGATAATAGTATGCTCTGACAGTTTTGTTGATTCAGCATACGCATACATTGATTCCTGAATTAAGTGTTGCCTTCTAGGTATCGCTGTCCGCACAGTAGCTCTGCTTTGGATATATTCGATGTAAGTCTGTTTTGTGCCATCTTGAAATTTTTCCTTTTAATACTTCTGTCTCATCTGGCTAAACAGAAAATATAAATTTGCGTATCGTCCGCATGACGATCTGCTCCGATTCCAGATGAATATCGAATCATTTGTTCGGTTACTTTTGGAACCGGCTTCAACATTCGAAATACACGTCTGAATGGAATAATTGGACAAAGTTTTTCCATTAATTTAATTTCGACATATATATGTGCAGTTCCTTGAAGATACTAGTTTTCATATTTCAAAGAATATTTCTTGCATTACACGACACTCGATCTATCCTGTGGAACTGGTTATTGTGATATCGAGTAACTGAGGGTCCCGGTGACTTGATGGTAACCGGTTAAGAAACACCTGAACACAAATATCAATCACCGCTTGTGTCATTTTTCATCTCGTGTAATAATATGTAAGAATATTCTCTGTCCATCGATTATTCTTTTAATAATGACATCTTTCACAATCTGCCCTGTAATTTAGATGTTCCTTTTTATTATTGGAAGACGCATTGAATTGATTGATGATATTTTAAATATTAATTAATTTTTATAAAAACCACAATTAATTTTGCACAGAGTATTGAATTTCATTTTTATACAAAAAGCTGTAGTATTTTTGAGAAAGTAGAGATGGGAAGAAGAGAAAAAGTATTCCGAGACTTCTAAAATATAATAAAATAGAACACAGTCAGCCTGCGGAGCAATTCGAATACTATGTTAGTTTTATTTAATATTAATTTATTTATGTAACTGGTAAAAAGTAAAATCAATTCTATATTTCTTCTCATTAGACACCCAAGCATTATATATGAGAAAAACCAGCCAAGAGTAAAAATAACGAATAAAATTTAAAAGTTCATATTAAAAAACAGAATGCAGAGAAAAAAATCATTGTAATTGCAATCCCTAACAAAAAGTTTCACCCATCCGGGATGTATTCACATTTGGAACATTTTTCAAAACATGTTCAATAGCTTTTAGGGATATCAAAAAAACAAGATTTTTTTTTTTCATTTAATTTAACTATAATTTGTAAAGTTTAAAGTTTTACGAGCTGAGTTATCCCAGCTGTGCTGATATCGACTTTGTAATTCGAGCCTAAGAAGATACATCAATTTGCAATTTAACTTCTAGACTTCTTGCGCCGGAGATGATGTTCTTAATGGGTTTTTTAAACAGAAAAAAATCGAGAGAATCTTAACCGTTAATTACTCAAATCTCAATCTTCGTGTCTGACCTTGGACAGGAGCGTTCCCCGCCCCGAGGGTGTTTTCTCCTCTCCTCGTTTCGAGGGTTTTCCTACCCCTTTGAATAACAAATTTCCGCCGCCGCGACTGCGGAGCTGACGGGACTTTCTTTTATGCAATATTCCCGAAGGTTGTAGTGTTTCATATTTTAAAAACGTTTTTCGCGCAAAGCCTTTAATTTCACTATTTTGTAATATCTCACGTTCGTGCTGCTCGTTTTCGAAGGGTTGATGGAACGCTTTTGTGTTCTTATTTATATTTACTTAAACATTTTACTACACTTTTTTATGTTTTCAAG
Organism: Eubasilissa regina; assembly: GCA_022840565.1. Taxonomy (NCBI): domain Eukaryota; kingdom Metazoa; phylum Arthropoda; class Insecta; order Trichoptera; family Phryganeidae; genus Eubasilissa; species Eubasilissa regina. Next base: position 4,206,782 of record JAINEB010000020.1, read on the forward strand.
AATTGTAATTCCGTGAGGATAATATGTGTATTCTGTTCCCACAGTTCTGTTATGTAATATCTTTGTATATAACACATAAATAAACACGGATGATCGTTTTTAGGTTTTAACATGCTCTCGATTTGATCATGCTGTTTGAATATAAAATATTAGGTTAACCGTCGCTGATCTTTTTTATTACAATCATTTATCGGGTAGATGATTTTTCTTATAATACAGATTGATGTAAAACTTCATTCTACAATATATGTCTCGTTTTTTTATTTATTTTTATTTTCTACCTTTTCTTTTCTTTCTCTATTTTTACTGATTTTTATATTCCTGCAAAATTCTTCTTATCATTTTCTTTGCAGCGTAAAACTTATTTCTTATTACTAAAGTCTTAATACGTATTGTATCAATCTTATTTATAATTAATAAGTCTTATTCAAATTATTGTCTTGCACTGTACCTAGTCTATTTATTTACGCCCTGTCCCGAATCATTTTGTAAGTGGTTTACTCTCGTTTCGTTTTGTCAATATTTAATTTATTTGTATTACATTCAGTTATTAATACCATTATTGGTTGGCTCCGGTATCATCCGATATCGATATCAGAAATAAATCATTTAATATTTTGTCTATTGTTAATTCAGAGAAAACATGTAATTGGTTAAATTTTTTGTTATATTACGCTTTTATTATGTTTTTAAAAATATTATATTAATTAGCAATATTTGAATATCTTCAAGAACATACAATCACTGGATTTTCACATACAAAGGCACTGTTACGAAAAAAATAATAGATATCTCATAGAGACGAAACCATTTCACTTAAGCTAGCCGAAGACAGGTCGTAAACCCTGTAATTACCCATACTTCCATATTTTTCCATTAATAAAAGATAGCTTCGTCTCTATGAGATATTTAGTATTTGTTTATTAAATTAACTGTTTGTTTTCTAAATAAATAAAAATATAATCAAACTACCCTGCTTCAATAAACATTGCAAGCTCATTGATATTTTCTTCGACAATGCCTCCCCGATTTCTTCATAGCTTCTCTGTTTTCGGTACGCGGGTCCACTGTCTGTCCGCGACTGCACCATGGTCTAAAGGGCTTTTGGCCTAGCCAAAATTGGCCTACTTCCCCAATTATCTCATCTGTTGTTCTCTCGTCTCATCAAATACGTCTTCTGCTGCCATTTATGCTTTCCCACCCGATGTCCTGCGTCTTCGAATTAAGTTTGGCTACATATTCACTCATTAGTCTTTCGTACACATAGTGAAATCCCTAACATATATCTCTCATGGCTCTTTGGGCCAGATTTAGCATTGTCATCATGGCGTCCGTGAGTGTTCATGTTTCGCATGTACGCATATTTCTAAATTCTTATGTGTTTTTTTCAAAGTAATTTATAAAAATAAATGTTTGACCACCACATCGCACAGTAAACAGCGTAAATTTGGTATTCACTAAAAAAATCGTAATATTTTACTGAGTTAAACCAATATAGGAGCGCCTGCTCTTATAACTCCTATTTATATATATATATATTTTTTTTACTCTTTTGTGTATTTGCTAAACAATTGGACAGCAGATTCTTAAAAAATTGTAATAACTCGTATATCATGCAGAGGGCTATAAATTGATAACACCCTGGATCAATTATATCATACATCATTCGAACATATTAATATGACGCATCACTTCATCACATTCAAACACGGTACGCAACCCAGATTCGTCAGTGGTGTAGTTTTAAATATTTCAATTGTCGGGGGGGCATCGTTCCGTCAGTGAGTCACAGGCGTCGCGCCATTCGGGCGTCAGGTGTAGGCGGCGAAACGAGGGATGGGAAATTGTGGAAATATCGCCGCGGGGTGGCCGACCTCCTCGCCCCGTCCCCCTGACCGGCTGCGGTCGTGATTCATGAAGGTATCGACCCTTCTCGGTATCATTTCTTGATTCATCGTTTTGAATGCTTTTTTAATGATGGTAATAATATTTCACCGCTGGCTGTTTCGGAAATACACCATTTTTGGTGACCACACTATTATGCTAGGGTCTCTATAGTATTACTTATTATTTGGCAAAATAATACACATGTAATATATTTAAGGCCGGTTATGTGATCAGTTGTCACTTTTTACTGTGGTATCAATTAACCTGAACTAACGTAAACAAATGCCCAATCTGACATATTCTTAAAATTTGTAGCTCGTAATACGTTCCATTTGTGCCACTTTTCATGACCAAAGTTTGACTGCTAACGTCTCCTAGCGACAGACCTTTTATGGACCTTAAGTGTACTATTGTGTGCATTCCTATGTTATATAATAATACGCTTAAAAATATTATTATACATAGAATTTATAGTTTTTTTTTATTTTTAAATGGAGATGCGTACACGGAATACGTGTATATCATTATTCTTACTATTTTTAAACTAAGCTAAACGCTTGTGCTATGAAAATAGGACTAACTCGATGGCCACCTGGAACGAAGCTCGAAGACCACAAGCACGTCGATTATAGACAATAATTTTTATTACCAATCTTTTCATGTTAATAGCGTTTATTAATCTTGTTTCAGACAACCTCAAAGTGAAGAAACCAATCGACCTGGACCTCCTGAAGCCAGAGTCTGATTTGCTGAAGGACGATGACATTTTGGCGGGCGACGGAGCCGGCGACGGCGACTCTGTGGACGACGCCATCGATGATGATGGAGACGACGACGAAGACGATGACACTGAAGACATGGATGAAGAAGAAGATGATCAAGAAATGGCGGATGAACCACTCTCTAACAACGGCAGCACGGGATCTGACGGTTTGTATTTTACATGACAGCATCCCTTTATTCTTGTTATTCCGCCCCCTGTACCATCTCCCACATCCCGCCAATTATACATTCGTCCTCCATCCGTCGTCTGCTCTTTTACGATAGTTAAAAAGTCTTCAAGTAAAATTTCAGTTATTGTTATTTTTAAAGAAAATACATTTTTGTTGTGATGTTGCATTTTCAGAACATAGTTCTGTGCTATTTTAATACTAATTAATGAATCAACCAGAAAAAAAAATTAGTTGCTACCGGTTATCATTCCACTTAAAAAAATTTAAAAAATGTATCGATTCGAAATATTACAGAATATAAGTTCATAATTTCTTAAAAACATATACGATTACTATAGTGAAATTGGTGAACGCGCTTCCCAGGATAGGAAGAGGTCGAGGTTCGAATCCCGGTAGCAACTAAATATTTTTTCGATAGATAATTTTTTTATGTATATTTTTCTAGTTAATTCATTAATTTGTATTAATTTAACAATATTTTTCATATTGTCTCTCCAAAATGTGAAAATTTTCAGTTGTCTTCATTTTATAGTTTTGATATTGCTAAAGATACACTTTGTATCTTTTCGTGAGGTATGGTATATCTTGTTGGTCTAGTGGTTAAGACGCTGGCCAAGTAATCTAGTGGTCGACCAGCAAGTTAATCCTAGTTTCATAGCACAAGCGTTTAGCTTAGTTTAAAAATAGTAAGAATATAGATGTAAGACGTATTCCGTGTACACGTGTCTGTTTAAAAAAAAAACTTTAGATTACTAAAATGTAATTTTTTTAATGTAAATCCACAGTTGAAGTTGAATATTTTTATCAGAACGTTCACAATTTTTTATATCAAAGCACAATACATCTTTCCGAGCTTGTGCCCATATCGCGAGTCCATACAATATATTAATGAGCTCGGCAACAATACAGGCACAGCCGAACCTGGTCTTTTGATAAACAAACCCTTTGTGGCGAAGCTAATGAGCCGCGGCACACTCGTGTTACGTCAGATTAAATTTCAAGCCATTCAGAATACTCAGCCACATTTTTCTGTACAATATATATTATCATATTAAGATAGGACCTCACACCCCACACCCCACACCCCACACACCCCAGTTCTGATATCTCTCGGATTGGTACCATTAGTCATTTTTCTATTTTGTATTATTGACAGGTGACAGGAAGAACAATACATATTGAACTTTGTTTGTTTGCTTCTAATCGAAGATACTGAGTAAATTACGTAGTCACCATAGTAACGAGTACGTCAATTTCACGTCACATATTTTTGTTTTGTTTTTCTGAGATTACGAAATTTTTCGGGGAGGGATTTTTTGGAGACCAGCAAAATGTTTACACATGAATGGTTGTAATCATTCACGTCAGTTACTCGTGACTGAGGATCGCAATTTCTATGAACTGATCCACTTTTCTCAGCATTCTGCAGATCTTAGGGAAGTGGCCGTTATCTCTTCCACTTTGTCGGTCAAACGGGTGGGTGATCTTCCTCTTCCTCTTCGCCTTCGCCTTTCGACGTGGCCCACCACAACAAGCTTCTACAATCCCATCCATCTCCCCTTCTCGCAAGATGCCCAAAAAATTGGAGGGTTCGCCTCAGAAAAATGGTTGAGAGTCTGTCCTTGATCTCCAGTTCCTGCTGAATGGAAACATTCGTGCGTCTCGCCGTCTACGGTATGCGTGACGTGTCTCCAGCACCACATCTCAAAGGTACCAATCCGTCTTCAGGGTCCACGATTCCGCACCATATAAAATATAGCCTATGCACCAGAGATTGTTTAATCCTGACCTTCGTTGTCCAGAAATACCGTGGTCTTTCCATTTGTTGTCAAGAATTGATTTTCGATTTTTCTCTTAAGTAATTTTTCTTATAATTTCATTCTATAATAGACGAAGATGACATTGACGACACAGCGGACGCCGACACCGACGACGCCGATGACGATTACGATGATGACTCTCGCGAGGAGTTGGACTCCCAGGACGACTCCTTCGGCCGCTGGGACGGGCCGGCCGCGGCGTCCAGTTCCTCGGCCGCGCCGCCCACCGCCGCGCCCACCACGCCGTCCACCACCACCGAGGCCGCGGTGGCCACCATTAAGGTAGAACCCACCGTCACGCAGGACCCGTACTTCACGCACTTCGACCCGAGGATCGAGCACCAGAGTTTCAAGGACGCGCAACAGAGGCTGGAAGAGACGCACCGAGAGAAGGTTGGCAGTGTTTTTGTTATTGGCCACGTTTGCCAGTGATATGAGTACAGCTAGCTCGCGATCGCGACATTAGCAGTCGCAGCTCGGTCGAGATTTCGACAGGCCGGCCGGCAAACTAATACTTGCGCTATAGGTTAATTGCTTAACATGTTTTCACTTCATAAATTCTGCCATTTTGATCAAATTCAATGTTAGATTTCAATTCCTATTTTGTTGCCATTTTTTAACAATAATTATGTCTTTAATGTGGTTGTTAATCCTTGTAATAACTTGAGTTCACCATTTTGAATAAATGTAGACAGAATTGGTATTCTCATTAATTATGCCTCATTGATAGTTACCAACGAACGAGGATTTTCAAATACAGGAAGTCTTCGACACACAAACGAGTTCCGTTGCGAGAGCTAGTTCGCAAGTCGAACAAAGTTAGTCCTTAACATTAATTGTTGCCCTAACATCTGACAAAATAAATCGTACAGTAATTGAACATAGTGTAAGAAGACCGCACGTGACTACTGCAAACATTACTGCAAGCAGGAGACGAAAACTAACCGGTAATTTTGAAATTCCTGTACAATACATGGGTTCTCGCAGCTTTGGTCGGCTAAGGTTTGGATTGTAGTTGCTTGTTTTATAGTTATTATAATTAATTGCCCACACCTGCTTGCAGGTGACCAAGGTGATGAAGGAGTGGGGAGAGCTGGAGGAACGCTACCAGGAGATGCGCGCCCAGGATCCGCGAGGAGCCGCCGGGTTCAGGAGGCGCATGACCTCCCGCTTCCAGGCCGGAGTGCGCGCTCTGGAGCGGGCCGGAGCCGCCGAGCAGCGCCGGCTGGCCGCTCTGCACCAGCAGAGGGTGCTGGCGCACATCGCGCAGCGCCGAAGGGACGCGCTGGCGTGTTACACCCGCGCCCTGGCTGATGTACCCCCCAATGTGAGTGTACCATAATCTGCAAATATTATAAAACATATATAACACGTTTTCTATGTGACATTGTATGCGAAATCGAGATTTTGACTGAATAACATTCTATGTTTTAACAATATTTGAGTATGTCCAAGAACACACAATTACTGGACTTTTACCTCCAAAAGCATAGTTATTAAGATAAATTATAGATATCTCATAGAGACAAAACTATTTATATTATATTATATGAGAAGTATAGAAGTATGGGTATTACAGGACTTACAACCTGTCATCGGCTGACTTAAGTGATCACTTTACACAAAGTAACGTTCACCAATTCTACCCACGATTTCATATTCCATATTTTCATATTTCTAATAAAAATAAAAAGATTCTTATTAGTGACATCTATGCTGTTTCAAGGGAATGAATATCGCATTTAAAAAAATCCATAGATGTTGTTAGCGAAGTTGTTATGTAACATAACTTCCAAAAATTTGATCGATGTGTATATTAAACAACGAGATCCTCATTGGACCAACTCTCATCACTAAAATAGCGGGATATTGAATGATTAATTGTCATATACTGCAACTTTCAAATTATCAATATGACAGATGACTTTTGAAACAGCTGAGAGTTTGCCATATTTAACCATCGATTCTCATTTTTACTATTGGATATCAGAGAATTAAGTCATGTATGTGCTTTCGAGAAGTAACAACCATTTTTAAAAAAAAATTACTTTAGTAACTTGTTTTACTATAATAAAAAGTTACTACTGATCACACAACTGGCCCTAACACGGCATTTTTTGTTAGCTAAAATAATTTTGTATGTGTTCTGTAAAATAACAAACGCGTGGTGTATTATATAGATGACATATTGCAAGCAAGCATGGCCAAATTTTATGTGAACAGTAAGCATCGATCTACGAGTACATATATAGTAATTAATACTATTCTAAAAATTGACTAATTATAAATGTTGTCATTTTTTCCTTCCAGACCCACCGCGTGCAAAAGTGCCTTCAGAAGTTGCTCCGCGCTCTCCACAAAGACCGTGCTCACGCTCTCGCCCACTACCGTCATCTCTTGGCAGGATCCCCCGAGGCCGCAGCCGCCGAGAGGACTAGAACCCTGGAGCGATTAGTGGATATTGACCGCACAGTTAACCACAGCCTGCAGATGCTTCGCCGGTATCCTGACCTGTACAACAAGATCGGCCAGCTGATGGATGACTACATTCAGGTACATATTTCACTATGATGAACAGTGCACTGGGAGCTCAAAATTGTATCTTCTTTATCCTTTCGATAATGCAAGAAAAACAACAATAAATATAATTTTCAGATATACTTGTATATATGATTATGTAGGCATAGTTGGAAATGATTGAATGCCTATCTTCTGCACTCATTCTTGTGCTGATGCACATCTTTCACTGCCTTTCTAGTCAGTAGCTTTCTTAAGAGCTCTTTATGCTATACAATGCCGGCGTAATAATAAATAATGATTTTAATTAATTTAACATTTTTGGAATTTCGTAGGCCCTGCGATCCAAGGACGAAACCCCCGGCTCAATGCTCTCAATGACTCCGGAAGCAGAGGCAGCCATCCTAGACAAATACAGGGCTGAGGTAGAGCACAAGGTAGCGGAGAAAGAAAGGATCAAGGCGGAAGAACGACTGAGGAAGGAGCAAAGAGGAAGGCAAAGAGCAGATGTTAGGCAAGAGAGACATCGGGTAAGATATCATTTATTTTAGCAGGCAGTTATGTACTTACTTGGAGAATTTTTATATTTAAGGAAAAATAGAAGGCAAACTGTAGTTGTAGAAAGAAAGTGTCCTGGTAGTGGAATGGTAGGTACTGTCTATGGTCCTGCAATTAGATAGATGCCTGTGTTTGAATACAGGCACGGTATCGTAAGAAGATTACCTTATTGGAAGCACTTTTCCAAATAGAAGAGTGCTTCCAATCAGGTCACAAAAATGTTCATACAAAGATATCAATAAACAATAAATTGTCCCCGTAAAATGTGGTCCTGAATACTGATGAGCTCAAAATCAAGAATAGTGAGTCAATCACTGATATATTTGAGTCACACTCATTATCAGTGATTGAATATCTGGGAATATTGTGATTCGTGATTCATTTTTCTTATTTTATTTATATTTGGTTGTGAACGTAAATGCATATGAGACGAATATAATCATGAAGGAATGATGTTATAATTCGTGATCAGCGCCATCTAGTAGATTCTGCCAAAAAGTTATATGCATTTGACCCGAAAAATTAACTCACATTTTTTTAGTGTTTTCGTTCAAGAGAACAAAATGTAATGATTTATATATATATTAATTATTAATTCTAGAATATGATTTTTTCACAAACGATGTTTGAATACTATAAATAATTATGATCTTTTATTTCGTGTATTGTGATATTGTACGACCCATGCGCATTAGTAATGAAACTGTGATCACAGTCACAGTTTTCTATCACTGATATTATCAAGTACCAATCATAATCACACCACTGAGTCAAGAGTAGCATTTTTTCTCATCACTAGTTCTGAGATATTACAATTTGAAATTTTGTAGATGAGAAGCAATTCAAATGTTTCATGTCTTTTAAAACTTTTTTAAAAAGTTTTAATTTCTTCAAACTACCTATAAATACATCCCTCCTCCTCCTTAATATATATTTGAAAATGTTCTGTTAGAACAACTAAGTATTCACCCCGTGATTTAGTGATTTCTGTCTGAATGAGGATGATACTGTGTTGTCATTGTCTTACATTAACTAGCCTGTCATAATAGTTTGCATTTTACGGAGACAAGAATATAGCTTATCTTAGAATTCACCTGTAGCATTTAATTTCCCGATAACTTTGGATGAATTTTAATTTAATTTTAATCTATCCCCCTTGGCTTACTTATATTTTATTTTATTATTTTAGGTGGAAGCTGTTTTAGGAAAGAAAATGGCCGGCACATTCGAGCAAGAATCTCTCGAAGACGATGATGATGATTCTCTATTGGTCATTCCCCGCTCTGAGGAACAGTCTCATGCAGTGACGCCTTCTTCTCAAGCCCCACCCACCGCACCCCCTACCCCGCAACCGACCGGCCAATCACAGGCGCCGCCATCTTCCGCAGGACCGGCTCCCTCCCAAGCCACCCCCACCCAGCTCTACATGTCTGACAGGGATGTTGTCAGCAATACTCAGGATAGCCAGGTAGGGACAAATAAAATCTCATAATGTTAATTTTGTGGTTGGACATAATTACTAATTAAAAATAAAAAATTGTATAAACCACTTTGATTAATTCAATGTTGATCAGTTTCAATGCTACTGTATTTTCATCAGGACAGACACACACTAACTGATCCGTAAAAAAAATCAATGGTCGACTGGGAGTGTAGCCTAAGTCACAGCGGGAGTGGGAGAGAAGATGCCAATATTGAAAATAGAATCATATTAAGTGTTATTAGTCAGATTTAATTGGTTATTTTTTATATTAGATTTAATTTTAAAGGTTTTTTTAATTTTTAACATTTCTAAATTAACTAATCCGAGGCCTCTTTTGTTTATATGTAAAATTTCATTACTGTTTTCTTTTTCGAAAGAGTGGCCTCTGTCTGTTATGAAAATATCGTTAGCAAATTTGAATAAATTATTATTACTGAAGCATCTTAATTGTTATTTTGTTCTAACACTGCAACTATGTGCCAATTCACGTGCATCCTTCCTGATGATGATACAGTAGTATCGAAATTGGTCAAGTTAAATTAATCAGAGTGGTGTATACAAAGTTTATCATATTTTAATGTTATGATTTCAAGCTTTACATTCTGTAAAAACTTTGTCAACATTAAAGAGGTCTAAGGCCTCTTTTTTTGCTCTCGAATGTATGATAAAACAATATTTTTATTAAGGTCAATTTTTTCAGATTCATTTTGGATAAAAAAAACTGACACATACGGCACATATGTAATTATGTACCATAGTAGTCAGCAGTGTATATGTTAAGTGATTTTTGACAAATCTTTTCTTGTTCCAGGAGGAGCAGTCTCCCCAGCCATCTTCCAGCCCTGCCCCATCACCGGCCGTGACTGTGGACGATGCGGCAGTCCAGAGGATTGCTGACGAGGCCGCAGCAGCCGCCAGGGTCCACCCAGACCCTCCCCCGGCGCACTCCATGATTCACGAGATTGGACATGGCGAGCCGGTAAGTTTTGCAAATGGTAATATAATAATAATAGTCGCAGGGGCAAAACCGGAAACTTTTCAAATCTCTTATAGTGAGATATATTTTATAAATAAATAATTAAAAAACAATATACATTTTATAAAGGGCTATAAAAAACAAGCAACTCTGTGGTCTCCTGGGATGAGAATCAAATCCCCAATCACTTTGTAACCACTAGATCGAACAAGCTCATCTACAAATCTCAATTTGTCGATTCTGTTACCATCTAAATATGTACATATTTTGAATGTTGTACAAAAAATCCAAGATCGATGATACATAAATAATTCATGCATAAATTAAATTCAATGTAAATTAAATGAAGTAATTAGAATGATATACTGAAAAAATCTAAAAATAATAATAAAATACCACAGAACTATATTTTGAAATTGCAACATATAAAAATGTGTTTTCATTAAAAATTAAATTCAGTTCAGACAATCTAAACTGATTCCATTTTGGAATACAATTGTACTTGGGATCATAAGGGATGGCCACTGCAATCTGGCTTGAAATATTGATTTAATGTAGTTTCAAGGAATAAAAATACACATTTTGTTTTCACATCAAAACAACGTTTCCACAATTATATTTCAGAGCTACTCTGTGAGACGAGAGGTGTATGGAGGCAGTGGACTGGCTCACACAGGCCGCGGTTTGTACCTGGCCGTGTGCGTCGGTCTCGCCGCTGTGCTGGGAGCTGTAGCCATCGGTGTCGCGGTTGTGCGCAGGCGTAACGCTGCCAGTCCACATGCCATGGGATTCGTGGAGGTATGGAATTTAATTTGAGTTTATCTATTAAATTTCATTCTCTTCTTCTTTCATTCCTACGATTAGTTTAATGAGATAGGCATATTACAATTTTCAAATTTATAAATATCCATATAAATTCTACTTAGTTGAGAGTGACAGATTATTGAGAATGATACCTGACAATTTAAAATTCCCATGGTTTTTGTAATATGTGTTTCACTAAATTTTCCTACCAATATGACCCACACGTACTTAAAAAGAATGAAGAAAATTGCATTATACATCCAGTGCATTTTCTCTAGAAAAAAATATAATTATTCATAGCTTCTTTATGAGAGTTGTTTATTTATTTTTCTGTTTCTAATGGTGCAGTTGAGATTTTGATGTTTGATCTCGGAGATTTGTCATCAAAGATCGGTATGTACGAGATACAAAATACAACAGACAGTCATAACTCACCTTGCACTCAATTCTATGCTATCTTTTAGGCATTTTTGAGACAAGCCTGCCCCAGTATACATATTTGTTGTTCTGTTCATGGATGGCTATGTTTTCAGGTTGACCAGACGGGTCCGTGCGTGCCGCCCACGCCGGAAGAGCGTCATGTCGCCAACATGCAGATAAATGGATATGAAAATCCCACCTACAAATATTTCGAAGTGAAGGAGTAAATTTATTATTCTTTTGCAAAGAACTTTGGAACCCGTCTCACTTTTGTTTAAAATTGTAAATTTGTCGTTTGGAGTGTGGGATACAATATTTGAAATGTGATGATGTAGAAGAGTGTGCTACGTTTTGGAATCATTATTCCATCATTATCATCGGTTATAGTTTGGTTAAATAATACTTGTATCGATGTTGTCTGTAGGCTATGCAATACATAGAAGAGTTGCAATGTTTTTACTCTTTGATAGGGGTGTAAATTAACAATCGGAAACTGTGTTTTAGAGATATTGTTGTTTTTCATCCTATCCCTTACTTTGACACTACCTGCTACTGAGGGAGACGGGTTATTCAGTATTCTCCACAACCTTAAATATGTTTATTTCATTTGTAGGTAGACTTCCTATAAATTGTTTATAAAATGTTTCTCGATACTTTCTTCTATACTTAGGATCACGACAAAATGTTTTTTCAGTATTTTCGCAGCTGTACTTAGTATCAAATTAACATTTCTGCGTTCGTCCACATTTATGTGCGTACGGCTAAGTTGCGCATTTAAATGTACGTGCATAAATGCGTATGTCGTAGTTATGATGCTGAACAATAATACCCAATTTGAAACGCTTTTATACTCGGTAAAATATCTTATTATAAGTCTGTGCAAGAATGAGCAATCAGTGCATCGTAAGATATATATGATTTGTTTTTTACAAATTACCCTTAGGCAAAATATGCATTTGAAACATTGTATCTTTTATATATACATAAATTTATATATCGTAGGTTTGTTTCACAATGTAACCGCATTGTCTTTTTATTTTTTTAACGCAACTTAGGTAGGTTCTATAATAGCGACGCTATTGGGTATCTATAGCTAGTGTCTGTTGTAAAGAATTATGTAATTTACTTTAAATTATCTTACCAGAAATAATTTCACTATAAATAACACACAGCTAAAATGAATTTAAACCACAGGAAAAATAGTGAAATTAACATCAGATTATTATCAAAATGACACAAATATAGAATATGTATTGTTGTTTATAGTTTGACAATTTAGTTAAAAAAAAATTTTTTTCTTTTCTTACATTAGACACTGCTATATGATCACCCGCATTATACTAAAGATGTAATAAGTCATATACATATATATTTTATACCTTTATTGAGGTAGCTTGTGGATATTTATGTTTATGAATGTTAATAGAGGCTGCTTTATGTTTGAAGTATTAATTATTGATACCCTCATTAAATAAGTTTCATATTTCTTTAAGAAACAAAATACTCAGAGCTCTCTACATCCCACCAATTGATACATACATTTTATATATTTTTCAATACGTCGATATGCCGATATTTTCTCTCGAGAAATATTTGAATGCGCGAACAGAAGTCGCAGTGTCAGGAGAGACTAGTCAGATTGGAAGAGATTGTGAAATAATACATCTCTGTACTATCAGCAATTAATAATGCGTCTGTACATATCTGACAGATGGATATAGAATGCCAAGTAAACTTCAATGTTCAAATATGTTTCTCCTCGCAATATTTAATTGTCTTAATTCTATTTGAATATTAAATTAAACTATTTATTTATATTTACGAAGCTCTAATATTAATTTCCTCTTTTATATAATAAAATTCCCTTGATATTGCATTCCAATAATGCTTGTTCATATTAACATATTTAATACACGTTTACACACTCGGACAATGTTACTTCGTGTTAATTAATTGGCATTGTAAATGTACAGATGTTGACAGGAACGTATACTACAAAAAAATCAAAAACTGGTCTGAGTGTGTTAGTGTTTCTTTAATACATAAATTATTTTGATTATTGTACTTACTTTTAAGGTGTTATTTATTTTTTGCATGTCGCTTTCGATAAAATATTATATTATGCCATATTTAACAAGAGTGGGTGATAAAAAATTACTACAATACAATCCGAGTCCACACTTGTTTGAAGATCAAATAAATTTTAAATGACACTAACTTTAATGTTTGTAAGTCTTGCATTCCCAATACGTTAAAAATAAGGAAAGTTGTCCATTGATAATGCACTTTGATGTGTTTTATATAACAAAGTTTATTAAATTTATTCATCTAAGAGTTTTTCTGAAAGAAGAATTTTTCCTGCTGTCTTCAATATACAAAATGCATTAATAATAATTATGTGTGATTTGAATGTGACTCAAATTCTTGAAATAAAATTCTCGTGAATTTTGTTATTAACGGGGCATTATGTAAATTTTATCTCGTGTGGTGTTCATACTGCATATTTGTTTATCACGTGATTGGGTCAGTTGTGAATACCAGATACAAATGGAGACATAGAAAATATAAATTAGAGCAACTGCTTCTCTTTAAAATGAATATTTTTAATGTTAGAATGAAAATTATAATCAAGAATTCGTCCGGATATTTTTAGCACAATATCTTATATATCCTAAGTTTCAAATTTTAGAGTACACTTAATATGTTAAGCGAATACGAATGACGTCAACGTGTGATGAAATGTAAGAAATGAGAGTTGGCTTGGAGGAATTTCGCTTCAGTATTTCGTACGTAAACCTTTCAATAAAAGCTTATATCAATGTACAGTTCTTGGAAAGGTGAGCAAAACCTTGATCAACATCAATTTACTCCCAACGGTAGAGATTTATTTTGGATAGTACATACATACAAGTACACTTTAATTACTACTAACTGTAAACTATTCTAAGATTAGTGTTATGTGTTAAAAATAAACATGAAACAATAGATGTGCATAGGATGTTTGTTTCCAAATATTTCATAATAAAGTATATTTCGTATCAGGGGGCTATAATGCAATATGGCTGCCGCTAAAAACTAAAGAAATAGATTTGATATGTGTCAGTATATTATAATGGTTTCATTTTTGAAATGGAGTATGTTCAAAACAAGATACTTGAGATTTTATAGCTTAGTCGTTTTGTGAATGTTTTGTGTTCTGTGGCCATTTATTGTAATTAAACCTATAATAAAACTAATAAAAACACCCAAACATTGTTTTACTTATTTCCTTTATAAAAATTCATTGTGTGCTAATGCGCAAAATGTTATTAACAGTTAAGGAGTGGATCAATCATGTCGTGGTAAATGTAATAGTACATTGGAATTTCATTGATGGAGCAGCCACTCATTTTAACTTAATCACAAAATATCTGTGGTTTACCACAGATATTTTGTGATTAAGTTGTAAGTGGAAGGTTATGAAGTACATATATGAGAAGGCATGTATTAACTATGTATTTATTGACACCATTTATGAAAAAAACTTTGACAGATATCGGAAGAGTTATATTCAAAGACTTCTGATTTCGTAAGTTAGGCATAATGACACCCGTAATAAAACTCTTAAAACATATTATTGCTTATGTGAAACATAAAAATAATTAATATAATAAAAGAAGTCCACACTTTAAAAACTTATTTTAATTTTATAATAATTACATTACTAACTACAAAGTACAATACTGCAGATACATCAATAATCAAAGATAAATTATCATTTATTTTTCATACTATGTTACTTATTTGCATTCAACATTGTCAATGTAGAGTTTTCTTAAAATTATGCATACACTAGTGGTAAAAATAGCATATTGTGTTTTATTTAATAGTAAAAGAAGTAATGTTTCCAACATGATGTTACAACAAAATAACTTGTCACATTATAATATTGCAGTCTTTCTGAACAATTCCACTAAACACCAACATCTAACGGTGACAGCTGGAACACGGAGCTGCCGGATGACTCTTTAGGATCACTCAACTCAGCACACATTAAGGAAATATGTGTGTATAAGAAAATAATATTAGGGCAGGATTTAAGAGATTTTTTGAGATCCCTTAAAACCCTCTCTTGGTTCGGTGAACAATCGGTTCTAAATGCACTCGTTAAATAAAATTGAAGAGTGACTTCACAAACTTTACGTTTTCCCACAGGGGTAGGAAACGGCATGATGGTAAGTAATAATCTGCATAGAATCTTTTTTCAAAACCTTTATGTATACAAAATATTTATGTTTAAAACATTTTTAAATAAATGAGAGACTTTAAATTAGAATACATAGAACGGTTTTTCCTAGCAATACTGGCATATCTGTGACTAAATGTTACTCTGAGTCACAGAAAAATCACACTAGAACTATGATAAGTGATGGCTGAATGTGTGGTTGAACTTACCATTATACATCAGAATATTAATTACATATGTCTCTAACCTTGTTCATCATGAATCACTTACATACAATATGGAAATTGTAGTATCAGCAAAAACGTGATTGAAAATACAAACTGAAATGTTGTAATTCATTTTGTTCCTCTGTAAAGCCGGTACTGCAGTCTCAATAACATATACTTTTGTTAAGGAGAACACATTCTTATTGTGGAGTTGTAATTATTCAGAACAGACAGTCTGTGATATTTTTAATACTAATTAAATGTATTAATTAGAAAGATATACACATAAAATCAATTTTATCAAAAAATATTATTGTCGAGATTTGTACCTGGATCTTATCGTATCTGAGGAAATTGCATTAACCGATTATGCTACACCAACACAGTGCAATGATGACAAATTTTCAAACTTATATTACACTTTTGAAATTGATACATCTATTGTTCCATTATTTGAAAGCCATTTTACGTTTAATTTGTATTTAAAAAAACATATACAGGCGACCCTCGACTTTCGCTATTTCACACGTTTTTCGATCATAATTTTTTTTTTCGATAATGTTCGCTTTTATTTCACGTGCAGTCGTTTTCCTCTCCTCTGCTCCCTGTCTCTTTCTCTCCGTCCTTGATATGTATGTAATTAAGTTCAGCGGGTTTCAAAGAATCTTGTAAAAAATTATGCCCACAAATGATGGGCAATCATCTAAACCTTGAAGAATCTCCGGAAACTAACATAACTGAAATAATTTCAATGATGAATGAACTAAACATGGACGTTAACAACGAAGATGTTGATGAATTAATCGAATCTCATTTAGAGCCTTTGTCGAATGAATACCTAATTGAACATAAAGAAAAAGCAAATGAAATAGAAAATGAAGGCGAAGAAAAGGCTGACATCGTCAAGATTTTGACTATCAAAAATATGAAAGAAGCTTTCATACATCTTGATAATTTTTTGGCTATCCACAGATAATACATAGCGTATATCTCAAGTACAGAGACACGGCATGTTATAGAACTCTCTATCAGGAAAAGAAAAAAAAGGGTCGCATTCAACAATCTCTTGACAATTTCATAAAGAAGATTCTAGAATCCTAATATGCATTGTTATTTTATTATGTATATATGTGTGATTGATAACTAATAATACATCCCATTTTGGTGTTTTTTTACGTGGTTCTACTTTTGCACATTTCAGGAACCAATTAAGTGCGAAAGTTGAGGGCCGCCTATACTTTTAATAAAATAATTTTAAATACACGCAAAACAGTCTTTCAGACAATACAACATTTTGGGAGATAAATAACAAAAAACGTCCCTTAACAAGTAAGTGTTAGATTGGGATGAACTATTGGATATATACATACATATATTGATAAAAATCACCTTATATTCAATCCTAAAGTATTTGATAAAGATATTCACAATGTCATTTTATTTCATTTATGATTTCTTCACCTTAGAGCAGACTGATATTTCATGGACACTCACTACATGTTAAAATGTCATAAGTAACTTGTTATGAGGGGCCCAAAATGACTTGTCTCCAAAATTTTTTAAATGTTCCAAAGTCTTTGATATTTTTTGCTTAAGATTATGCAGCTGGAGAATTGTCTCTGATCCAATTAGCGTAACTGTGGACATTTGTATACACACTTGGCACACCTTCACTACCACACTTTTCCGAACCGAATGATACTATTCCAATCTGAAACAATGAAACAAGAAACAATCAAGAAGGTTCTGTTTGAAATTAGCTTGATAAATAATTGGGCCCAAATGCGAAATTGAAAAAAGGCCCCTATCTTATATTATATATTGTATTATATACAGGATGACTCAAAAAAGTAAGAATGTTTCGTAAAATGTGATATAATTACATCAAAATTAGTTTAACTATTATCAACAATAGCTTAAATAGTTTATTAATTTACTTACTTACCTATTTACCTATATTATGTTTCATTTTGACAATTTCCGGTCGTCATCTTTGATTATTAGTTTTCCCATTGTTTATATTTGGTTTTTTTAAATTGTTGCCCAGAATGACAAAAATCACTGCAGAAGACCATATTCTGATTAAAAATTTGCAAATTGAAAAACATTGGCATGCTAGGAAAATGATCAAAGAGTTTCAAAACAAACCCTGGAGTACAGCTAGACATTTCAGCATAACTGGACATTACAGCAGTATGGAGCTCCATCTCACACAGCCAGAAATACAATCAACTTTCTTCATCGTGAGAATGTTGATTTCATCGAGCCAGGCATGTGGCCACAGAATAGCCCAGATATAAACCCAGTAGATTATGCAGTATGGGATATTTTGATGATTTATGATTAGTTAAAAAAAATTACATTAAGAATTATTATTAATTTTATTATGTTTTGAAATAACTCATGTGTTATGAGGTGTTCTCACTTTTTTTGGGCCACCCTGTACAAATATCAAGTACTACGGGGTAATAATAGTTGAATAAAATTGTACTCTTGGATCCTATAGTTTTCACACTTTCATCATCATCATCATCATCTTCGTTCCCTTATCCAAAAGAATGATTACAAAATACATTGTAGGGTGCAAATGGATTTCTGGAGCCCTGTCACATTTACTGCATTTGCGCAGTTGTCACTGGTACAAGTATTGGTTTGGAAATGAAAACACAATAGTCAAATCCCATTGGGCATTCATTTATGGAATTATTATTATTTTGTTTTTTTAAAGTCAGCTACAATAAATTAATTTATTAATATTTATTTTGAAATTATTAGGAAATTAAGTCACCGAATCGGTACAATTTTTTAAAATCTGTTCTTTTTTGGGAATTCATAAGCTTAGATGCCTGATTTAGGTGTAAGGCACGCTGATAGTTAAAATAAACTGTTCAAAAATTACCTGTGTGTATCTTCCGTCAATCATGACCACCAGTGGAGCCCCACCAAATCCCGAGCATGCGTCTCTGTCTTTTTCACCCCCTGCGCACAACTGTGCGGCAGACAGGGGTGCTGCCTTTTCGTACACCCTGCGGCACTCTTCCAGTGATACCAGTGGCACGGACAATGTATGACGCATGGTGGAGGGTGTTGTCTGCCCGCTCAAGCGGCCCCAACCCAGCACCACAGCCCGGAGGGGTGCGGGAGGCAGGGGTGCACCAGAAAGGCAAATAGGAAGACTGGACACTGAAATATTGAATTAACAATAACTTATTTTCGGTATTTATTTTGCACAGTACCACAATTTGCACCTACTTTGTCTTTTGAGTGTAAGTGTGACTTCATCTGTCAACTTTCACCACCGTCATTTGTCAAATGATAATCTGATGAACTCCATTTTATTACAATCAGGTATTTATCAGGTACAATGTTATTCAACCACTATTGTACATCATCAAAATTCTTTACTACAAATTGAACCATAGATGGCAGATGGATTGACAGGCATCTGTTAAGCGTTCTGTCATCCATGGTGCCATTACTTAAAAACAAATATTTTGGTTTTGATCATTGAGTAGTCTGATTTGCTAAGTTTATTTTATATTTTTTTTATATAACATGTTGGTAATGTAACATTTAATATTACATAACAAATATTTTTTGACAGAAAAGGAACCCACTTGTAAATTTCATGTCATCCTTTAAAACAATGATAGCGACATCGTGTCTGTAGATCTTCCGGTCATATCCAGGATGGACGATGACATGAGATACGGGCAGTGACTGGGAGGGAACGGCGCAGAACATATCACCGCAGTCAGGTTCTGTAGAAGTGTCAAACTCACCCACCATCACTGAAGATCTGGAAAATAAAGAAATATAATGAGAACTTCAAGATATTGTATACAGAGTCAAATATAATTTATATCATTGTAGGGATTATCAATATTGGGAATATAAGCTATGTAACATGTAGCCATTAAACCTCCCGGTGATACATATAAATTTAATATTGCCATACTTAAAAAATATCAAAATTATTTTGCATCTCTTAATTTGATGATTATTATGACAGAATTTAGCCGAGTCGGATAAACATGAAATAAAATTCAAGATAAATTTGGGATTTATTAGACTAATATAAATAATGTATTGTTATGGATAAGTTGATGTTAATTCCAATGTTTTTTATATGTATTTTTATTTGTAGTGTAATTCTTTTGAATTAATTTATTAAATATTACTAGTATACACATACATATTTATTAACACTTTGTAATCTTTATAATATTTCAAATAAACAAATATAAACATATATTATATATATATATTGTATTAGCTAACAATTTATACTCTTCAGCTTTAGCAAGGGCACAGTGCGCCGCCGTGAGGATCACCTTCTTGGAAATGATGGAGCCGGCACAGGGATACCTCAGCTGCCTCGACTGCCTGTCTGAAAAGATGACATTGTTAAGTACTATTGACAATTCTATTGTGATTAAAATCAAAGCTTATAATAAAGTTACAAAGTTCTCCATATTTATTTTTTATGGCAAATACGGGATTGTAAACAAAAGGATATTAAAAGCTGAAAAAGTTTTAAAAATAATTGAAAATGAGTGAAAAGAGCATAATTTACAGTTACTAGGATAAGAAAGCTTATAAATCTATTCGTAAGACAGAATATTTTAATCAATATGTGAAAAAAAATAATTTGCAATTGCTCAATACACTATTACACAATACACAATACTAATATTAATATTAATCTTCACACTAAATAAAAAATAAAAATATATTAATATTAATCTTCACACTAAATAAAAATTAAAAATATATTAATATATAAATATATATAAATTCTTTAATGCCCTTCCTAAAGATTTTAATGTGGATGGAAATTACATAAAATTTAAATCAAAAGTATATGTTATGTATAAGTATATGTATATGTAAAAGTATAAGTATATGTTAAAGTAATATGTTACTCAGCAAATCAACATATCAACAACAGTAAGATATTGAATTTATATATGACTACCAAGTTTAGCTAAGTGTACAAACTGAATATAAATGAATACAAATTGAATTAATCAACTAGAAAGATATAAAAAAAAATTTTTTTTTAATAGATAGATTTTTTCTGTATATCTTTCTAGTTGATTAATTTAATTTCTATTAAAAATATCACAGAACTATGTTTCGAAATTGCAACTTCACAACAAAAATGTGTTGTTAAAAATATAAATATAAACTTATTTCAACCAACTCTTTTATATATATGTGTTTAATTATTATTTTTACATTACCACAATCAACAATTAATTATAAACAATTATGTTTTATATGTACATATATTGTAAAAGTAATTTAAAAAAAACGTTTCCATGAAAAATAATGAAAAACTGGTGGTATCAATTATAGATGAACCAAACACTCACTCATAAAGCCTACCCTGACCACCCAGGGGTGGGACCCCAACCCGTTGTAATTTTTAGCCTGGACCATCGGCATCCCGCAAGAAGCCTCCTCCTGGTTACTCTGGGCCGCAGTGCCCTGGCCGGAGCCATCATCCCCCTGCACTCCGGGAGGGGGGCCCTCTTGCGCTCCTTGCGCCCCCTGGCCGGTCTGCAGGGGGCTGAGTCCCCCGGGGGGACAGCATACAAGAGACTCGCCCCCTCGCCAGCCGCAGGTCAGAGCTGTCAGCCTGCGGAAGTACCTGGGTGAAATTTGAATATGATGTGATATGATGTTAATAGTGCATAGAATGAAATGCAGATGAAT
The DNA here is from genome assembly GCA_022840565.1 of Eubasilissa regina. Taxonomy (NCBI): domain Eukaryota; kingdom Metazoa; phylum Arthropoda; class Insecta; order Trichoptera; family Phryganeidae; genus Eubasilissa; species Eubasilissa regina. The sequence goes on from JAINEB010000020.1 coordinate 4,228,352, forward strand.
TGCATTAAAATAATGAAGTTAATTCTGAAGTTCTGATTAAATGGAGACAGATGTTTCCAATGAAATGAATTACTGATGAATTAGTTCTGGAAATATTAATTAATATTTAATGGTAACATTTATTCATTTTTAACTTTCATCTTGAAAAAACAGATTCTTTGGAAAAAAATATTTAACTAGAATATTTTCTTCTAGTCTAGAAGACACTTCTGAAAGTTTTAGATATCATGGGATTACAAGAACGTTGTTTTACCTATCTGACGCTAGGCAAGATTTATCCAGCAGATCCTCCAGAAGAGGACAAGAGGAAATGGGCAGGCAAATGTATTGTGAATCACATAAATCCTGAAATTAATGATACAATAAAAATAAATGTATTCACTCTAAAAACATAATTAAATTTTTGTCTAAATACCTACAATACCATTATTTTGTACCTAGAATGAAAGAGTTTTCATTTCAGTTTACATTTTAATTGGTTATACATTTAATAATCATTTAAGATGCATATTATTCTCAATCATTCCTGAGGTATAAAAATTATAGGAGGAAATAATAATAATAGCAATGGATAATTTTTATAGTGCCATTCATTCATTAATCTGTGTATTTAAAATTATTACTATTAAAATTATCTTTGTATTTAAAATTAAAAGTTGTTTTTTGAAACTATGGGTATGATGTTGTGAAAAGGTGCATTTGTAGACTCTTTTTAAGTAATGTTTCTGATGTACTCTTGGGCCGGCCACCGCAAATGCCCGTTCACTAACTTAGACTTCTGGCATCGGCTGATCGATTCTGCAACCTTTCTAAACGGAGCCAATGTTGTTCAGCCAGCCAATATAATTTAGAAACTCTATTTATATCTTTGCTGCCGCATTTATTGTTAAACACAACCGTGTATTATGTATCTACATATTATATATAATTTAATTCCAATACTTTATTGGTATTTACTGTTTCAAATAAAACAACAAAAACTATTCCAAATTCAATTGTAATTGACAACGAAATGAAAAGGAATTTGAAAGTTAAGACTGTAAAACATCATTAAATATGTTATACATTAAATTACATCAATATCTTAATTTTTGCTAAAATCATTTATGTTTTAAAACTAAGCGATTCATATAGCATATGTCTTTGAAGATTATACAGATTGACCATTATTATTATTACTAAATAAATCACATAAAGTAATAATTAATAGTAAAAATCAATAGCAAATTAATTATAATTAATTAATTGATATCAATGCTAATCAATTTACAGATTTTTCTCCCATCTATGACTTTTGATAACTAAAAATAAGAAAATACCTACTTACCTACTGTGATAAGAGGGTAGATGCATACTTTAATTTTCCTGATGTCAATCAATTATATTCCACATTCAAAGTTTTTGTGACAAGTTCAAAGTCTGCTTTTGTTTAAAATTATGTATTGAAATATTGTTGTTATATAATTTTGATGATGAATTACACACACGGACGAAGACATATGGAATCACGGAGGGACGTGAAGTTATTATATTTTTATAATTATGAATAAATGTAGTTCATAATTAATACATTTACCTAACGGATTTAAATATTTCAGATTGAAAATATGTTTCATCTTTCATTTAGAACATTCATTATTAAGTTATAATAATATTATTTATTGTAATGTAATATAAATTGAAATATCGTTAATTAGACATGTGAAATTAATAATTTATTAAAAATACTTACACTTCCAAAATTCTGCCGATTTTCAGGTCTTGATGGTTCGTGATCTCTTTCCTCTAACATGATGAGTGCTCCTAAAATTATTAATAGGATTATTTTTAATTTTCTTAAATATGTATGTATTAAAAAATAACTTTTCGTAATAGTACTATAATAGATAGTTCAATAGACAACATTCAAATTCGCTGTAGACAACTATGATTTCTCAGAAATAAATTAAAATTAAGAATTATTTTCAGATATAAGTTTTTCCTATTAAATATAAGTATGTTTTTCAGCCCATGTACATTCACTATTGAATAAAGGTCTCTCTTAATGACCTCTCCATTCCTTGTCCTCCACATATTCAGCTGCTTCCTGAGATTTTTCTTGTCATCAGCTCAGCCAGTTGGGGTTCAACATATTCGGTTTCGGCTTTCAGTACGGGGCCCCCACTTCATCACTTTTTTACTCCTACATTCTTACAGTTGAAGTGCTCTGCCTGTTGCCATTTCAGCTTTGTTATTCGACAAAATACATCTACATCATCTTCGTATTCGTATTGATCTCAATAAGAGCAGCTATGATCATGAAACTGCAGCTTATAGTGAATGACGGTATGGATGATTTGTCGCCATCTATTCCAGTCTGTGAGTGGGCTCTCTTTTTTCCAGGTGCAAGATCTCATACATTTCCGAATGTCTCATCACATGTCCGAGATATTGAAGTTTTTTGATTTTTGTTGTTTTAAATACTTATTTTTCTTTATTCATCCGAACCACGACATTTTCATTTGTAACTATCCATCCAGGTTAACTTGAATTTTCTTCTATATATCCACATTTCAAACGCTTCGAGTCGCCTAATATTTCTTTGGTAAGTTTCCATACTTCCATTCCATAAAATAATATCGAGAACACGTAGTATTTGACCATTCGCATTTGTAATCTAAGATTGAGATCATGATGCAGAACATATTTTTCATGCGGATAAAGGTTGCACGAACTTGCTCGTGGCGGCATTTGATTTCAACAAAAGGATCCCATCTTTCAATAACAATCCCTAGAATACATCCCTATCGCAAGGCTTTCATTATTTCTACTTTGTCTGTTAGACATTGTTCTACCCTTATTCTGGTTCTAATAAAGATTACCTATTATTTTTAATACAAATTAAAACAAAATGACTAGTAAGATATACAGAAAAAAATATTTTTAGTTGCTACATATTCTGTACATCTTTCTAGTTGATTAATTTTAATTTGTATTAAAATATCTCAAAACTATGTTCTGAAAAACTGCAACTTCATAATAATAATGTGTTCTCACAGACTACCCTTATTCTGGTTCTAATAAAGATTACCTATTATTTTTAATACAAATTAAAACAAAATGACTAGTAAGATATACAGAAAAAATTATTTTAGTTGCTACATATTCTGTACATCTTTCTAGTTGATTAATTTTAATTTGTATTAAAATATCTCAGAACTATGTTCTGAAAAACTGCAACTTCATAATAATAATGTGTTCTCACAGACTATATATCAGACATGAACTAACGCAAATTCCTTGTTTAATTTGTTCAATTTGGTGTCACCCAAATGATCATTTTGGTACCATTTACGCAATCAAATAGCACCACAACTTTTTTTAAATATATGACTCGGTTGGAACAAAAATTTAAACGCCGAAAATAAAAAATACATCTTGTTTATACAAATATTTAATTTTCAAAGATTAAATATTTATTTATAAATGGATGAATCCTGAGTAAGATGTTACTTTTGGAGAGGACGCTGGGAGACAGAGTAGCGGGTTGGTGTGTGCGCTTCCGCGAGGGAAAGGGCGGCGGGAGATATCGAAGTGATGTTACGCGGTGGACCCAGAGATATATGGACCTGGTCCACCCGCGGGTTGTGGAGAGACCCCGCTGCAATGAGAAAAGAAGCGGCATGCGAGTGGTGACCGGATGGGGAACCTGGACGTGGCTTAAAGAGGATAGCGTCTGGGCAATCTTCTAGAGTAAGAGAAAAATCCCGGGTCCAATGGTTAATAATGTGCTAAATGAGTAACCTAAGTGACCTTCCATAGAGGAATATTGACCTCAAGAAAGAAAATGCAAAAGACATTTTACGTTTATTCAATGTTAAAGTTTGCCCTTGAATCCATTATCATCCCGTCCGAGGTAGCAGGCGACACCAGAGCACACATATACACTTGAAGACCCAGGTGGCCTCTATGGGTTCCTATCCTCTAGGGCCCAAAGGCTACGTAACAATATGTAATTGTTGATATATTTCCCAGAAATGTTAAATGTTCAAAGCATGTTTGGTTGTATGCACACACTGCTCACTGCCCACATTTCAGCCAATCTGCTGTCTTGAGTGAAAGATACTTCTGTACTGCTTTAGTGTGGACCTGTCATGAGTAACAAAACATTATGTGATATGTAAATCCTTTGCTATGTTCCGATCTAATGTATGAGCTAAATCTAAATAACCAAGATATACCTGCATTAACATCCTCCATCATCATTTTACTTCCTTTCACAGTCATATGGCATCTTAACAGATACAACAGATAAAATTTTTACATCTCTTGTTGTCTTTTGCGACACAAAATATATTTTTTGTTCTGCTGTAACATACATAAAGTTATGTCATACATAATGATGCCTTATTTAAATAATCTACCGGTATTGTTAAAAAATAGTGAACAGTCGCTTTATACAATTCCAGATAATGTGCCTATGAACATAGTAACTAATCTATCTCTGATTATTTTACAAGGAAATCACAATCATTGTGCTTACTGCATGCAAGGTCAGTGGACAATCTGATCACAATATTTTTCAATAACGAGATGATAGTTATTAAATATAAATTTCTGTAAAAGGTTCTCGTTCGGTTTTCGTTAGAGGGCAAAAAAATGTTATGTAACACCCAAGCTGCTGTACAGAGTCGAGATCTAAATATATAAAGGAGCCACCATTAAAACAATGGAGGGATTTGAGGTATGACTATATCGACAGGGTAAGATCTCCTGGATTGACCACATTATCAATGAAGATTGTACTACAATGCATGATTAAGTCAAGGCAACTAATAACAAGTATAAACCAAAGGAAAGCAGCATTCTTTGGATAAATTCTATGCAGGTGTGCTTGTGGTCTAGTGGCTACATTACTCGCCTAGTGCTCTAGTGGTTGGGGGTTCGAGCTTCAATCCAGGAGGACATCAAGTTCATTTATTTCATAGCACACGCATATATAGCTTAATTTGAAAATAATAAGAATATCTCATATCGAATGGCACATATCTCTATTTTTTAAAAATCAATTAGTTTACTCAATATGCAGAAGATAGAAGGCAGCAGAGGTGTGGGTAGAAAGATATTATCTTAGCTACGTAATCACAGAAAGTCTAAATGAAAGTCAATATCTGAAATGATCTTGAACGTCTTGATCGTTATGAATATTGAATCAAAAAATAAGGCTGTAAATGCTCGGATTTCTTCTTCTTTTCGTGTAGTGTCTTCCAACAAAGATTAACAATTAAGTTGCAGTATGCTGATGCATACCACCTTTACCGCCAAATCTACGAGACTCAAGGGCAATATTTTATGAGTGTGCACACTTAGAACTGAATTTAAAAACTTTGATAAGAGGATATGTCTTTTTACTATTTCTGACCTAAGTCTCTTAATTTTTACATTTTTGTATATTTTTTATATTCAGAACTGTAAAATAAAAGTATTTTTTGTTGTTATTATATTAATACTATATTTTTATTTAGTCTTATTATCAAGATGACTAATATAACAATCTATAACTATATTTGAGTGATTGGGATATTATATATGCATAAATTTGTCCTCACTAATGATTATAAATTTGTATTGGATAATAATGATAATGGTAATAATATTATAATAAATAATAATAATGGTAAATGATTATTCAAAATCCAGCGAGCAATCGCTTGTACACTAGAAACTAAACCTCCCGACAATTAAATACAAGTTACCAATTTATTATAATCAAATAATTGAATTTAAATACATAAATGTACTGCCACTTGATAATGTATCAAATACACTTGAAATACTATAAACAACTGACAATGACATATTTGTTAGTTACAGTAACATAGGAGGAATAGATAGGATAATTTCTTGATTGTGTGTTTATGACACAATTTGAGAAACAAATGCACAAATATACTGTTATTTTTAGAAAGTGGGTTTGTATTAAAAAGTTATCTACAAGGTGATCGTGGTTGTTAGTATCTAGTGATCGCATTTTGTATTATATTTCAAGAATATATTAATATTATTTGATCCATTGCAGATAACTATGTATAACATGATATATTTTAACTATTGGACAGACATTAGTGGTCAAGGCCAACAATAATAATACAAATTTTGCAATCTGTTTAATGGCTGCTATTTCATTTTAATCATCCAAAATATTTATAATGCCTCGAATAAATATTTAAAAAAATGTATGAATTATAAAATATATTTCACAGTTCACTGTTTCATCAAATTTGAGTCTATAGTTTTTATTTTTAATTTTAAATTGTTCCGTGTTCCTGTATGATTTATTAAAAGATCTGTTCCAGTACGATTGTTTGTGAACTGATTTTTGTAAGAGAGTGTGATGATCCACATATAACCAACTGATAAAAAAATATGAATTCTGAGAAATTTCTAGAGCGGAGCGGGGGATGAGAACAGCAGGAGCAGGGGTAGCGAACGCTTCTCCGGAAAGTCAGTTTTGGGAGGGTGAGGGGGTTGCATGAAAAGAGGCTGGTGCGACCGCTAGACTGCGAGATATTTGATTTTGTTTAATTACTGTCCAGTTTATTAATTTGGAACACCCATCTATAAGTTTTAGTTATATTTATCTCATCGTTTAGGACTAATTATGAACTACTTATTGGCCATGTAAATAATCATGTATCTATGTACGCATATGCCTTTGGTACACGCTGTCGGTACCGTGAAACTCACAGCCTCTCCGCGAAGGCATTGTAGGGTACATTATATACATCAAATTTTTGATCCGGAGCAACGGCTAGTAGGTGGAAGCGATAGAATATATCCGAGAACCTTTGTGGGTTTATTTACTTTGAAAATGCACGATTGCATGCGTATGGAAATCATACTGACCTTATTGTTGACACTGTGCTAACAATTCACTGAACGGTTTACTTTACGACACATCTCACCAGTAAGACTCTATATTTATTCCTACATTATGTGTACAATTATCCTTTCGGTTACCAAGCGGAAACCAGGTGTCTCATTCTACCACCCGTCAACGCATATGTGAATTGTAATTTTCCTAAGATGATTTGATTGGAAGGAAAAGGTGCTTTTGGAGCGATGCCACGAAGCGGCCACAGTTACGAGGACAAGTCTACAACAAGGTTGGTGTCCTATGTATAATTTCTGCCAGATTCTTACATTCTAGCTCTGAATAATACATACACAATTAATGTAATAACGAGTGCGCTCGAGTATCATACCGCTTGACCGGAGGTTTTTCTGTTATTTAATCGCTGTACTATAAGATAATCGGTATATTTGTTTTAATAATTGCTCTATAGGTATTTGAACGGCTATAATATTTGGATATTTGTAAATTTTAGATATTTGATAATTGAAAACGCGGGTTAAAAGAATTAGGATTATTACGGACATAACCTGGGGAATATTCCTACCACTAGAACGATCACGTTGGCCAAATTTAGATATTAAGTGTAAAAACTAGTATTAAGAGGTAGAAAGCGAGATCTCATACTGGCGACAGAGGTCAGGAGGATATAAATCAACACGAAATAATATTTAAGTGCGTAGGGGAATTATGGGATCTCTTACACTGGTGCCTTGCGACCAGGAGCGCTCGCACAGGGAAAGTGTAAATTCCGCATTAAATTAGAAATAATAATATCAAAATTATATTTAAGTAGATTAGGGATTTATCGAATTCATTAGAGTGGTGCCGAAGACCAGGAGTAATTAATAGTTTAATATAGGGGCAACGCGCCATACTGAAATAATTTAATAAAATACTGCCTAACAATTACATGTATCATCATGTATAAATATAGTATAATTGAGTCAGAAAAACAATAGAAAATATTGAATTCATTACAGGGGCGCCGGAGACCAGGAGTTTTAAGAATTATTACAAATTAATATTTAGAGTAATATAAGTATTCAAATTAGCTATATATAAATAGATTAGGGATTAATTTTCCGGATTCATTAGAAGAGATACTAGCATGTTCATCAGTATATAAATAAATACCTAACAATGTCTGAGAAAAGAAAACAAACATTATTTTCATTTTGTAAGAGTATACTTAGTATTAGAACACTACTCCCCTAAAGACGAATAACGTTCCGGCACTTCTTTTTTTAGCACTACACTATTACCCAATAAAATTTGAACAAATTTAAATCATATTTTAGAAAACTCTACAAGGACAGAGAAAATTTGTTACGATATTTTATTTTAGGCAGTTGATTACTGAGCAGGTGCCTACACTCTATACGATAAAAAAGGATAGATCTATGCAGAGCTAATACTCGTATCTCTGTGAATTTCATGTTTATTTGATATATTGAAATAGCATCATCACAAGAATGCTGTTGTATCACTTTATTTTATTTATTATTTATATTATATTTATACAGAACAACAACTATTGATTTGAATACAAATATAATGTACGAGTTATATATGTATACATGTATACACATTTAACAACAATATGCAACAATAGAGTTATGCACCCGCGAATAAGAAAGATCTTGAATTATGGGTGTGGCTATCAACATTTATATAAAAACATGATCAAGATCTATAATAATACAACGTGAAATTTAGTAAGAAAATAATATTTTATTAAAAATGTTGAGAAATTGAGAGATGTCGAATGTGTAATAATTTATTTAATTTGAAGAGCATTAAGTCATTGTATGACATCTTTTTTGTATACAGTTATATTTGCTACTAGTTTAATTGATTTTGGTAGTTATGACAGCAATGTACGATGCTTGTCTTTGTCCTATTCCTAATTTGGACATTTTTAAGAAAAACATGCTCATTATGCTCCGAGTCTGATAGCTATTTTTATTATTTTGTCCTCTTTAAAAATATTAAATAGTTTTTATATAAGGAAGGTAAATTTAAAACAGGAAAATCTTTAAAAACTTATTTGGTTTCTCCGGCCTTTTTTAGAATTATTTTTATTATTATCTTTTGAGTTGTACTTATGTATTGGTTTGAGATATATGGGATAAGTTCCTCTCCAACCTTCTTCTTGTGCCCTATCCGTTCAATTGATGTTGGCTATCATGACTTTATTTATTGCGACCCGGAAAAGTTCTAAAAGACTGACCAAACCGTTGCACCAGGTTTTATAGCCATGATGTTCTCCTTCTTCCAAGGCCCTGACATACAGCAATCTTTTACTGCATTATGAGGTGCAAGATCTCATACTTCTCCGTATGTTTCATCACATGTCTGAAATATTGAAGTTTTCGGATTTTTATTGTTTTATTGTAATATTAATTCAACCGATGCACGGTGTATCATTTTAAGAGTTTGCCAATTACAGTGTTGTCTAAGAACATAGAAATAGAATAAAATTTTATGTAATTTATTATTTTAAAAAGTTATGTATTTTATAAAGTTTAAATTATTAACTAGAACTAATCCTAAATATTTGTGGTGGCTCGCGCTCATCGTCCAGATGTTCCTTGTTCTGTCATTTCTCGGTATTGCGCCATCCCACGTGGACAAAGCGGAAGCGTTTGAGGAAGGCCGCACTTGCACCACAGATGTGCACCAATGCATGCAGCAGAGGAGGCGATCTGCGAAACAATCTGCGCCGAGTACCCGAACCGATCGGATCGCAGATGCACATCCCGACTCTCACCTTTCACTAACCGTGCATCGTTTTCCCATTGCCTTTACTTATTCTGTGTTGTTTCTTGCTCTCGGTGGCTTCTTCCCGATGAGAATAAACAAGTTTGGATAAAAATGGTTTTCACTTGAACATAACCAACCTTCCCACATATTTATTTATATTTAGTTGTTTTTTGTATATTTGTTTTACAGTTATATTGACAAATGGTGTTTTTTACAAAATCACAATCATGGGAATGTAAGATAAGTTTATGTACATCAGTCGGTTGTCCTATTTTTATTGTAGAGGATGTTATATAATTAGTTTTATCGGCATTTAGATTTGGATAACTGTGTCATTTGCAAACCTGATTATCTCCCCTGAAAAACTATTTATCTTACAGATGTCACTTATATAGATAGAGAATAACAAGGGACCTAAAACCAACTTGTGGTACCCCGCAGTTAACCACTAGTTGATTACTTATGGAGTTATAGTTATCACCAAGAGTAGGTATAAGGATAATAGATTTCTTGTAAGTAAAGGCTAGCGAAACGCGTCGGTGGAAGCGCCGCTCGGAAGTTGAACCGAATGACGATAGATGTCGCCACAAGTCCATAAACCTAACCTTTATGATTTGAGTATTATATTTATTTGAATATTATACCCGTAGAATATGTATAGATTCAATCAATAGATCTAGGAATATGAGTTTAATTTAAGGTATTTTAAGATTAACAACATTTTGGAAAGAAAACTGACAGGTGCATCGGGATATTTTTTAATGTAAGTACACTAGATTGATGTCATTGGTCAGATGCAGCAAATAAGGGTTAATACAAATGCAAAACCTTTTTTCTGACCAAAATCTAGAAGTACCAAGTTGCAGTGGCTTGGACATGTCTTACTAGTCAGAGTAGCCAGCCAGTAGAAAGAAAACCAGCGGGTCATATAAGTCTGAGTCTGAGCCTGAATTAAATAAGGCAGCCCCGTCAGTTGATATGTTGATATGATATTGACACTTTTGTTGTCGCAAATGGGAAACAAGTCGATAAATAATCACATCTCGCATAATATTTGTCACTAGAAGATTCCTCCAATCAGGCGAGAGAAGTAGGCAACATGGCGTCCGCGCTGTCAACCGAGAGATGACCGAGAGTTCAATGTCCGACTAGAAGTTGAATGAGAAAATAGGGGGTTAATTTATACAAATTTATGCCAAATTTATCTTTTTTGAGAACGGAAAGGGCGGTCAACGTTCTGTCAAATACTACAATGGTTTACTACAGCGGTCATTGTCCAGTCTAATTAGTTCATCTGATGAAAGTGGACAATTGCGCTCATTTTCGCAATCAGTGTGTTTGTACTTGTGTTATGAAAATAATGTACTAACATTCTTGAAAAATGAATAGAAAAGTAAGCTTGAACTGTTTATTAGCAGTATTATTTTTCTCCACCCAAAATTCCTCTCAAAACACTACATAACAATAAATCATCAAATATTTTTTTCACAGCCTTTAAAAAATATGCTAAACTTAGCAAAATGCAAATTAAACTATACAGTGTCCTAACATGTTCGTGTGAATGTACGAATATAATATTTTAAATAAATAAACAAGTGGTTATCTGTAAACAAACCCACAAATGCGATAAGTTTTGAGTTAAATTACATGAAAAATTGTTTTTAAAAAAGTTAGTTAAAAAGTATGCAAGTTCATACTTATTATTTATTGTGATGTTGATCTACGATGTTCCAAATTTAAAAATATTGTGACAGATTCGATGTCTGCTTTTGTTTAAAATTATGTATTTGTTGAAACATAGTTGTGGTTTCATGATTTCATCGCAATGCAAGACAGGCGAAGGCGCTGAAGGACGGCAGGAAATTATAAATGTAGGTAAGTACTATTTATATAATATATTATTTATTTAATAAGTTTTCGTATTATAGGTTAAAAAATCTTGTTTTATTTCACATGTTTTTACATTAATTAAAATAATCTTCCACTGCACAAAAACGAACCGAAAATAATAATTATTTCATCCATTGTCCAGCTGTTATTTTGACTACATGACCATATTTTTCCCCACACTAAGTTGTTAATAGTTAAGCCCAGGGCCGCCCCTAGGCATTGTGCCGCCGTTATATTTCTACAAATGTAATAATTAACGTAATATATTGAATTTGTGTAAGCTGTTATTAAAGCTTTAGATAAAAGCCATTATTTTAGGTTCTTTTATATTTTTGGCTATTTTTTAAAGTAATTGAAAAGTTTTACCTGCATGGCGCCTTTTCTTCTTAACTATTCCAATACATTCATTAATATTTTGTTACCAGCAGTGTGGTTCATCCAGAATCATTTATTTTTCCTCCGTGAATGATTAGATATATAACGCTTTTGGTATCATTTACATTCCAATTCACACGTTTTTATTTTAAATAATTTTATTTAAAATACCAAGTCGACTTGAAACAGCAGATGAAAACGAATCAGTTGATGATTTTTTAGTTACGCAAGTATTTAAAAAAGCAGTAGGGTACATTCTATTACAGGCTTACTTTTATTTGAAATTTGTCGCCACCTTTGAAGTGTTATTCTAATGGCTCATGTCCACTTTCATGTCACCGTTCATTTTATACTCGAGATAATCTCTGAGATAGAGATTATGTTCACATGAGATTCTTTGCAGACAACTCTCGACTTTCGTAGTCTACAGTGTACACGCAAAATCCAAGCGATTCTCCGTCTCGCGCCTCACTTCACGCTTGTTGAACGTCAAGTGTCGGACCGTTGACAGTCGATGTTCCGTTCATCAGTTGAGTAAATTTTTGCCTCTCCAGCGGCAATTAAAATAATGTCTGTAACCCTTTCAGAATAAATAGTTGTAGGTATCTATGATTCTAGGTGACGTTTGTACGCACATATCTAATCTCGCTGTCAAATCGAACGTCGTGTATACGGGTTTGAGTTTTTGTTTCTTTCTACCAATATCCAGATAAAAATCTTAACTTGTGTACGTGATTTTTAGCGGCCATTTAAAAACAATCTTTAACAACCATATTTAACTATTATTTAAAGAGACGACAGGGCACATTTTATTATCGACTTTGATCTTAAATTTGCCGTCTCCTTAAAAGCGCCGCCCTAAAGCTTTGTCTTACTTGCCTACTGATTAGGAACGTCCCTTGTTAACCCACACAATGAATATCTTCCTACAAGTGAGAAAAATGTTTTCCGACTCCGTTATTTGTTAGTAGATATATGCATTTGTAATAAATTCTCATTTAAATTCCAACCAAAACATTTATCTTTTGTGATTTTCAATGAAACAATACAAGCTTTTAGCATTATATTTAGCTACCGGAAAATGTTGCCATTTCCCAAGCAATAAACCTATTGTTTTAGTTAGAGGTTCAAACGCGACACGTGACCCACGGACATATTATAATAAAGTAACGTATCACGCATCTGAGTGTTGGCAGTGCAGATAGTGGCCATGTTTGTATAATATAATATACAATTAAGCAATAAAAAGCGTGCTACACGCCGAAGGCAGTACCGGATTAGAACGAACCCCGTTTAGGCTACGAATCTGTGAAAATACCTCCCGGAACCGACGGAAGAATTGCGTAAATTTCATCTGTGTATGTGAATGTGTCTTTTTCATTTTTCCTTAGGGTGAAAACGGAATAATTTATTTTTTAAATTTTGGATAGCCGCCATGTTGAAACAAGATGGCGTCTATTTTTCGCCAGACTCGTAGAACTTAAAGGAGCGTACTTTTCATTAATACGTCATAAAGTCCGTCGTGAATTAGTTTCATAAGTGTCTGTACATTTGTGTTTTAAAAAAATATTTTTTTTATGTACGAGGCTTGTCCGTAAAATAAGTTCCACGGACTGCCGCTGGCGCCAGGATCGTTTCTATGCGCGACCAGACAGCAGAGGCAGGTTATTTGGTTCCCCCACTACAATTCCTCACCAAGCCAGCGTCGCTGCGACGTTTAGTCTAGGCCCAGCAGCCGTCAACGATGGAGCTTCCTCTTGCGTCTCCCGCCAGCTGCGAGTTGCGGTCTGTTATTCGTTTCCTGGCCGCTAAGAAGAAATCGGCGAAGGAAATTCACGAAGAACTTTGTGAAGTGTATGGAGAAGAGTGTATGAGCTCCGGGATGGTGCGCAGATGGGTCAGAGAATTAAAAAATGGCCGAACAGACGTCCATGACGAAGCCCGTGCAGGGCGGCCATCGGTTTCCGACGAAACAATTGCCAGAGTCGAAGCGGCAATGCTCGAAGATCGACGGATTACAGTTAGGGAGCTATCTTATTTAAAGAAGTACACTATCAGATCGTATGTCTGATAGTGTACTTCTTTAAATAAAGTTAGTTTACAAGGTACGGTGAATGATTCTTGGTGTGCGGCCATACCGCGTTGCATTATAGCAGGACTGCAACGTAGGATTAAAAAAAAAGTCAAATTGCCGGTGAATATGGGGGCTTTTGCTCACAGAACGATCCTGGGTAAGAGGAGGGTCACCGTTCTTAGAACTTTCAGCATCATCAGCGATAAAGAGTGAGCCGTGCATTTGTTATCTAACAGCCTATTTTATTCGTTATGCTGGCAATATAGGAGCTCAAAAACCTTCAAATTTTTTTTTCTTAGGAAGAATAGTCTCTAAAGCCTATTTATTGTTTGAAAGACTTATAAATAATCTAAAACACCTAACGAAACCATGAAAAATAGCTGATGTTCAGGTTTACCTAACGTTTCGGTGGTTCAGAATTTGTTAAAGTAACATAATAGCTACACAATCCAAAGAAAATCAATCTGATTCTCAAATAATGCAAACAAAAATAATGTATTTAATTATATTTTTAACGCTTGTTGCAAATTTTACATTGTGTTTTTTATTCATTTTAATAAAAATTATTTGAAACTAAAAAAAATTTTTTTTTTTCTAATAATTTTGTACATTAAGTCATTTCCCACATTTTTCATCATTATCATAACAATTTAAGTTAGGTACTAGATTTATTTTTAAATGATAATTATTTTTTAAGTATATATTTTTTAAAACATTAGAATAATTTGAGATCCTGCTGAACGAAGATGTATTTTTCGAAACCAATTGGTGTATTAAATAAAACTTATTGAGTGGTTAAAAACAAAGTTTTAAATAATCTATATTAAAATGTATCTAATTAATGAATCGATCTGATCTAGGCGTTGTATTTTTGTGATAGGTCTAGTGAACCTATTTTTTATGATTAATATTTAAATGATTAATTACAATTTATAAGTGCAACTAAAAGGCTTAAGTCCTGGTGGTTGTCCCAGGACTGATCCGCCACTGATCGAATTTAGGTATCCACATATTCGTAAGTATTTCCTAAATGTATTACAGAAGCAACGATCCATGTAATGTTGTATTATCATGATAATTAAACTTTTATACGGAATAAAAAAACTGCAGTAACTAATTATTGCGGATAAAATCTTCCCAAGCATCAGAATTTGTTGACCCCAGTCAATTACAATGCAAGAAACTACTCGCAGATGCGCCAACTATCTTCAAAGTCAATAATACATCGTGACCTTGGAATAACAAGATATTATCCCATATTTCTGTCAAAACTGACATTTTTATATCAAAATTTTGACAGCAATTTTCTTTTTAAAACCATTATTAACACGTTAAATTTCCTAGTGGATAGTTAACAAGGAAATATGACTCTTTTTAGAACTGTTGATTTGAATTTAAATAAAATGTTTGAGTTATACTATATGTACAAACAAGTGTCCCAATAGTATTTTTCATAATAAAAAAATCGTTAATAAAATAATGAATGAGTTTAATAAAAAAAAAATATTTTGCATTTAAGTGCAGTCCCTGGGAATTTTTTAATGTGAATTAATGGGAATGTTTTTTAATGTGATCCATCTCGCTGGCAATTATGGGAAAAATATAAATGAATTAAATGTAGTGTTTTGTGACGAATTAAAACTGAGTACACTACGAGCGGGAACGCATTCTCGATTCAGTCGCCGCGGTGTCCCTAGAAAGAACATATTTTTGCGTTTCATTTCATCACCGCCAGTTGAGAGAAGGGGAGATCGGCGAACCACCCTTGTTTTCTTGTGGCTGTACGCGACAGGTATTCTAAAATATATATCATATTGATTGTAGATAAAGTGAACACGAAAGTTATGACTGAGAAATACAGAAACCTGTCTGTCTTTCCCATTGCGAAATTACTGGTCAGGTTTTAACAGCAATCAGACGTATGTTTAATTAAAAATAGCGAGCCTTCAGTATTAATGCCAGTCACTGTATCGCCCCAATGTTTTATATGTCCGGTAGATAATGGCTAGACAGTAATTGACCACCTGTATCCATTTGCAATATATCTTACTTGATCAATCATGACTTAATCTGTTCCACGCTGCTGATGTTCCGTTTATATTTTATATTATTTTTTAAATATCGTAAATAGTACACTGCCAATAAGTAGGAGATAAATCACAATAATATTTGTAAATAATTGTATTTATTAAAATTGAAACACTTAGAGACGTGACGCTCGGTTTAATCTTTTTTCCCATATAAAAAAGCAACGTTTAAATAAATGATTCAGTGCGGATTATACAGTCCTTTATTGTGGATAGTTAACTTAGTGTCGGGCAGAATAATGTTAACTAAAAATAAGAAAAAAATAAAGAACAAATTTAATTCTATTCACCTTAAAATAATTTTATATCATGGGCCTGTACAATCAAGATGTTGTTTTTTTTAATTAAACGGTTAATGAATATGTTCAAAATGTCGTAATTAAAAAAATATTATTTATTGAATTAGGATTCAATAATTCACGTGATTCCCTTCATTTCCAATCAGCCTTACTTAAGAAAATATTAACTTTTGTTACATACTGATTCAGCACACGATTTTTTTTATGCATTAGTACCTATCTATAAATTCAGTATAGTTCGTGTAATTTAATGAAATTACTTATTTAGTTTCTACTTACGGATGCAATATAATCCGTGAAATTAGGCGATTTTTCATATTCCTCATTCTCATCTATCTTCACATATATACTTCTATTTTACAAATAAATGTATACAGAATCTGACCCATACAATCCACGTTTCTAGTATGTAAGAGCGAGGCGAGTGTTGGAGGCAACAGGAACAAAAGACGTCCGTGAAAGACCTGGCGCGATCGACCGACTATTAGAGAACGGTCCAGTCAGAAGCTTCAATACCGTACATGAGAAGATATATGAAAGCGGACTAGACAAGAATGTTGTCAGAATAAAAGAGTGTGGCTTAATAATTGTAATTATATAGTACGAATACAATATTAATTGATAAGATGCATATTTCGGAATGCTTTGTGTAATATTGAAAATCTGTAAAACGAAACTTAATTACATACTTTTAAAAATGGTACGAATTTAATACCTGTCACAGTCGACAACAGAGCGCAGTAACAGATTTATTAATCTTGATTTATTAATTACAATATGGCGCCGTGCACTTAAAACTTCGTCGACAATACATTATTGTTACAGTATTTGTGATCTATCTCCTTTACATCACAACTGTGTATGAACGACGACTGTTTTTTGCAACACTGAATGCAAAGATTTGTATCTTACGTGATTAATCGGGTTCCGTTTTTACTTTGGCCAATGTAACTCTGTAATGGCCGTCGTGTGCCAAATTCGATAGACCAATATTACTTATTCTCACACATATTTTTTTTATTCATGAAGAGACGCGATCTGTTTTATCTGAGAACATATTTCGAAAACACTCCGTTCTTCAAGAACCTGAGAACTAACATATCTGACGAAAACAAGATGGCCTCAAAACTTACAACTAGACAATTAGACTTTTGTCGCTTTAAGCCTGTTCGGATTTGTCTAAGAAGACAACATTACGCATTTACTAAGTGACCGTTAAGCCAGTTGAATTACAAGTGCAAGAAGCCTGGAATCTTGCATTCAAGCATTCAAAAATAAGATTCTCCGTAGATTATTTGAACCAGATAATCGTCGCTGAGCTTGTCGAGGCCGTTCAACAACTAAATATCTCAGCAATTTTCAGTCGATGATTAGGTTAGGTTAGGTATGAGTAGGGCGTGTTGTCAGATATAACGACTACAAAGCACTCCGTAAAATCTGAGTAGCAGAAACTCGGCCCCTGGGACGTCCCCTCATCAATGAGATAATAAGTTATACTTTTAAAATTAGCAATATTAACTTGGTGGTTAAGATTCATATTTTTTATTTATTATCTTAGTTTTATTAACCACAATTGAGTTTAAAAAACATCTACCGGTTTCGGAAAACACCTTTTCCTTCTTCAGGATATGTCAAAACATTGAGTTTTGACATATCCTGAAGAAGGAAAAGGTGTTTTCCGAAACCGGTAGATGTTTTTTAAACTCAATTGTAGTTATTAAACTAAGATAATAAATAAAAAAATGAGATAATAAGTATTTTCGTAGAAAGCGATCATTTTGTGGTTTGACATATTAGATTAAATAAAATAGTATTATATTTAATTGAGAATGATAAGGTTAAGGATTCCTTGTTGCAAGACCACAGTTCAAGGTAGAAAGGCCTGAAAGACAGTCGTGTAGTCGGCCAGGACCTGAACGTCTCTTAGAACCAACTGCAATACAGAATCACATTTGAGGTAGTGAGAGCAAAAGTGAACTAACACCGAGAAGCTTGGTTTTGATTAGCACCAATAATACAATAACAATAAAATAAATGCACACGTTGCCATTTACCGATTATTTTTAAAATTTCACGTTTGATAAAGTATTTCAAATATGCTAACATTTGATGTCACTACACCACTTTTGATATCATTGGTTCATTTAGTAAGGGTGAAAAGTAAAGGGTAGAAAACATTTAGTAAGGGTGAAAAGTAAAGGGCAGAAAACATATGATGTGTTATAAATTGATTAGGTATATCGGTATACCTTACAGTACAAGCAAGACACCCTGCTAAATACTTGTAGGTAATGAATGTTTGGAACAAGTAGATGGGTTTGTGTGTTTGGGAAGTATGTTTGATAAAAAGGGAAAGACTGAGAAAGATATCGAAAGAAGGGTGACTGCAGGAAATAAAGTGAACGGTGTTTTTATTGGAATTATAACTAATGGAAACTTGTCAACCGAGGTAACACTAGCGGTACACAATGGAGTCCTGGTACCGACACTGATGTATGGAAGTGAGACCTGGAGCTGACAGAAGAGGAACGAAAGTACATTGAATGCAGTGGAAATGAGATCACTTAGGCATATATGTGGCGGATTCATTTATGCCAGAGTAAAGAATGAAGAAATAAGGAAATAATGTAAAGCTGATCTTAATATAGTGAGTAAGTAAGATTAAGAATGGATCAGTTAGGTGGTTTAGTCATATGGAACGGATGAATGAGGTAAGGAAGATAGCAGAAGATGGTCCTGTTAGAAGGCACAATAATCGGCGAGCTTGTATGAGAAGATGTGTAAATGTGGATGAGGCGAGAATTGTGTCAGGACAGAAGAATGTGGCGCTCTGTCTTCTCTGCCTACCCCAGTGGGAAATCGGCGTGATGGAAAGTATGTAAATAAGTCGTACAGTTGTGTATTGAGATTAAATTAAATTTGTTGTATTTAATATCATAAAATTAGAATGCCTTAATGCAATTTAAATCTAATAATAGCGATTAACATTTCTGAAAGCCTAAGGTGATATTTTCACATTATCGATATAATGGAGAGTTAAATGTGTCATATACTACAAGTTATAGAATTTTGAGATTAAAATAAATAAATAATAAGTAAATAAAAACTTAGACACACTTTTTATAGACACTTGATGACGGCATTTACCATTTATAATACTTCTTCCTTATAAATCGAAGATCAGTTTTAATATTAACGTTGCTGTTTATTTTCTCACAGTAATTTACTCAGATATTATAATCGTTTGTTAATGGATTAATTACATGGGTTAAATAATTCTTCACTCAATGTAAATGTCCAAAATTGACTCCAAAAATGTGAGTAAATAACATTAGATTGATTGATAAATGAAGTATTAAAAAAAACCCAGAGCAATTTATTTTTTAAACTGATTTCTGTAAACTTTAATTAAAATTGAAATAAGTTAGTAAGTACTCAAACATAAATAAATAAAACATAATAAAACTTACCGCTTTGACTGTGTACACTTATACAGGCGACACCTACAAACAAGAACACCAAAAACTTTACACTCTTCATCGCTAACTATTTTATTATTTTGGTTTCTCTATCATACAATTATATTGTCTTTTATCATTCAAACCATTTTTTAAATTATATCAGCACCCGGTAGGAATCGGTTTATCTGTACGAAGCAAAAGATTTGCGAACAGCACTCTGGCCGTCCGTTTGTTCGAATAGTAAAAATCAATTTGCTGTTCGATTTTGTTTCAATCGGCGCGGCGACTGTCTCTTTTTTGGAGCTGACTCATCTTACTTTTTGCTCGGATTTTAATCTTCTTTGCAGACCGCAGTGAGTGGTATAATTTGCAGATCGGTTATCACAATTAAGATTTTCGGTTGGCTAAGTTTTGAGCGTTCAACCGGTTTAGCTCGCTGTGCGTGCGCGCGGTCCGCCGTCTGACGAGCGAATGGTGCAGGGTTTGATGCTGAGCAGATTTGATCGCGCGGGAGCTTCCGGTAAGGATAATCGTCAAGCGACTATAGATTAAAAATTGAATGCCGGATTTCACGGATGCGATTTGCAGGGTTGAAAAAATATTATATATATATATATATTTTTTTTTTTTTTAAATTTATCATGTATAAGGAAGTCCGTTGGTATCGCGTCTCGCTAGGCATCCAAAGTCAGAATAAGGAATACAACTGAGAAATTTATTGTATAATTGTTTAGTAAGAGAAGCTACCTATCTTTTTTTAGAAAATATAAACAAGATATATAAAGAGCACAATATCACGAACATATTTTTTGTATTTTAAAACGTCACGAACATATTTTTATATTTAACAAAAAACATGTGAACATTTTTTTTCATAATTACGAATCTATGTAACACACCTACGTGTTTTCATATCAAATCATGTCACGAAAATATTTTGTGTGTTCTTCAAAAAAATATCATTTTAAATTTTTTCACAAACATATTTTCATATTTTTAATAAAATATCTCAAACGTAATTTACAAAAAATATCACGAATATATTTTTATTACGTGCTTACATTGACGAATCATATGAATAGTATATTTTTTGTTACAAATAATGTCAATTCAGAATGCTAACATGTTAATTAATAATATTTTTGATAAAGCTCTCCAAAGGTGTGTAATATTATTATTTTATTTAAATTCTGCACATATAATTTTGACAGTAAAGTGCAGATGTAGCATTAGATGTAATATAGGTCGTCTGTGTGTACAGTCAGATAATATTTTACTAGAGATATTAAACAATATAAACGACAGTAATGAAATAATAATACTAAAACATCTTGACCGGAGATTCGAACTAATATGACATTTCGTATTTGAAATTCTAAAATGAAATTGATTATATTCTATGTCCACGGATTTTTAAGAGATTTTCTACTTTAGATACAGATTTTACTACCATGAGACTCCACGGAGACAACTCTCAGCTTTCGTAGCCACCGTGTTCACACATATTAGAGATTCGCCGCCACGTGCCTGACTTTACACTCGTCGCACGTCATTGTCGAATTTCCCCAGCAGCAGTTAATTAATATTAATGCTTGATGACTTTTGTTTAACCTTCATAATAGATAGTTATTATTTATTATTTATTAGTAACTATATAATACTATATAAAAATTTGTTTGGACTGTGCCCGTCTCACTAGAGAAATTCTGTGTCGAGACGGGCATCTACAATAGATTTAAGTGACGTACGCGTGCACGTGTCGAATTCCGCTGTCAAATCGAAAATCGTGTACACTGGTTTGAGTTTTATCTCTTTCTCTTTCTCTATGTAAAAAATTTCAAAACGAGTACACGGTATTGAGATGTATCTCAACAAAATCTCTGAGATTATCTCACAGTGTCTCCTTCCGCGGACACGGGTTTTTAGATTCGAATAATGACGAGAACAACATTTGGCAACCCTGGATTTAAATTAGCATCGTTAACATAATGATGTTCATTATAACGAATGAAATAAATGTATTATTGCAGTAGATATTTGCACGTTGGCTATTTTTTATTCACACTACAAAGAAATGCGACGCGCTCTCAAACTAACAAATTCTAAACACAGTATTGACCAACTCTCTTTCCGATGCATTTGACATTAGAAATCGAGCGAACAATGCATTATTTATTTATTTACCCAAAAAATATTACACATTCTGTAACATGATATAGGCACGTACCAAAGATGAGGTAATCAACGCGCAAATACCGAAATTGCGGAAATGACGTAACGCAACGTATGACGTAACAGCATTTGAAACGCAAAAAAATTGGATTAATTACCTCGGTAAAAGGGCAATCTAAAAATAGAGATAATTTGATTTGAGTTTTGACAATTGATACGTTTAAAATAGTGTTTTCAATTATAGCGGTTTATTTGTTGACAATTTGTTCACTGGAATTTTAACATTTGACCATGGTTGTGCAATAAAACGGTGTAAATAATGATGCCACTAAAGTTTTGATATATTCGAAAAATTCCGGAATGTTTGAGGATTTAATAAACTAAAGAAGATGGAGGATTGATCTTTTCTGGTGATTACAAACTAACTAACGGGAATATGAAAAGAAAGAAACGTCAAACAAGTAACCAAAATTATATTGGTTCACTCTCTTCTTTCCAACTGTCGTGTATGCAGCAAAGATTTTGACAGTCGTCAATAGCGACAAGCTGAAAATAGACGCTTTTGAAATGAACTTACTTTAATCCTGCAACAAAATCCAACTACGGCAAGCCCTATCTATGGTGGTGCACAAAAGACTCGCAATTTTTCGACCTCATTTCGCGCCAATACAATTTATTCTGGGCGTCATTTTAGGGCAAAGAAGACCTGGAAGAGTAGCAAAATGCATCGCACTTGGCTGGGCTGAAAATATCCTAATGTCAGCTGTGAGAGCGACACAGGATCAAGACTCGTGGAGGTGTAACGCTAGTCGTGTTTCATCTACTAACTGAGGCGTCATTCTGATTTGAATAAAGAAAGAAATGATCTAAAAATAATCATTATTGACGTGTATTACAATTTATTTCAGCCATCGCAATGTAAACCACCCTACATGCTTACGCTTAAAACATCTTTGAAGTGTTAGGCGTAAGCATGTTAAGCAATTAAGCAAGTGTTAAGCAATGTACATATACGCTAGTGATGAGAAAAAATGCTACTCTTGACTCACTGGTGTGATTATTATTGGTATTCGATAATATCAGTGATAGAAAACTGTGACTGTGATCACAGTTTCACTATTAATACGCGTGCGCCGCACGATATCACAATGCACGAAATAAAAGAACATAATTATTTATATTGTTCGAACATCATTTGCGAAAATATCATATTCTAGCATTAATAATTAATATATATCTAAATCATTACAAAGATAATGAAAACTTTAAAAAAAAATGTGAGTTAATTTTTCGGGTTAAATGCAAATAACGTTTTGACAGAACCTACTAGATGGCGCTGATCACGAATTATAACGTCATTCCTTCATGATTATATTCGTCTCATATGCACATGCGCTGAATCACAGTTCATAACCAAATATAAATAAAATAAATAAAAAAATCACGAATCACAATATTCTCAGATATTCAATCACTGATAGTGAGTGTGACTCAAAGTATGAGTGATTCGTGATTTTGAGCTCATCGGTAATATGTGCCTTACGAAAACCGTACAAAAGTGATTAAATAAGAAACAGCGGTTTGAAAAATTAATGAATTATATGATACATTAACATAAAATAATAAGCGTGAAATGCCAAAAGAAGTATAATAATGCAGTTCGGTCAAAAATCAAGTTCGGCTCTTGTCATTTTTTCCGAAGAGGCACTCGATACAAATTTTTGACTTATAATAATCTGGTTTTTGGTCAAAGGAAATTTATGAGTACGATGGAAGAGATGAATTAAAATGAAAAAAATCAACGAATTAAGAACTTGGCGCAGGAACAAAATTCAGAATTGTAAAATACTTACTGAAAATACCAATGAATAATCCTGAAGCTAGCTGTTCAGAATTGTCAATTTGAACGAAGACATTATATATTCAAAGTCTTACTTTGTTGCTGGTGAAACAGAACAAATCAAGAATTTAGATATCCCAGAATACCAATTGAATCATAGACTGAAACAATACTCTCGTTACACATCTTCGGTTCGTATTTATAATGAAGGTCGTCAAACTATGCTATATCAAAAAATGTTTTGATAAACTAAGTATCCGATTCTTCTCGACCAGGGTATCCGGTAAATTTCTCGAAATCAATTGCTCGATAGTCAGAATCCGTTAGTTGAATTGTAACTAATAGTTGAGATTTAAGAAAATCGCATATAAATATTATACACTTTTAAATATCGAATAAGTGTATATATGGTGTTTTAAATTAAGTGGAAACATCATAAATATGTTCTATTCTATGTACCTATATGATTATTCCTGAAGATTCTTCAAACAAAACCACAAATATTCATCTTAGAGTTTAGACACAATTTTTTTATTTACTAATGTTTGAACGTCAGGCGTCCTAACACAAGCTTTTCTAGTGAGACAGGCACAGTCCAAACACAATTATACATATACAGGGTGTCTCAAAAAAAGTGAGAACATCTCATAATACACGAGTTATTTCAAAACATAATATAATTATTTATAATTCTTAATGTACTTTTTTGCACCAAATCATCAAAACACCCCATATTGCATCATCTACTGGACTTAAATCTGGGCTGTTCGGTGGCCACATGCCTGGCATTCTCACGACGAAGAAAGTTGATTGTATTTCTGGCTGTGTGAGATGGAGCTCTGTCCTGCTATAATGTCCAGTTATGCTGTAATGTTTAGCTATACATATATTTTTTTAGCTATACATATTTCAGAATACAGTCTTCTGCAGTAATTTTTGTCATTCTGGGCAAGAATTTGAAAAAATCAAATGTAAACAATGGGAAAGTAATATAAGTAAATAGGTAAGTAAGTAAATTAGTAAACTATTTAAGATATTGTTGATATAGTAAAACTAATTTTGATATAATTATATCACATTTTACGAAATGTTCTCACTTTTTTTGAGCCACCCTGTATGTATTATATACATAGTCACAAAATTCAATTATCTATTCTTATCCCCAACAAAAAATTCAAATTTGTAGATTTTTTTATAAAATTGTTTAATTGCGAAATTACACTGAAAGTTCTACGAAATGCAAATACTTTTTAACATTTGCGAGAAAGATTGTACTAAATTATTCCTAACACCAAATTCAAATTTTACATCAAAATATAAAACAAATGATATGGTTCTTATAATAGATCTATTTTCTTGTAAGGGGAAGGGTTGGGATCCCACTCCACTCCGCCCGTAGTGTTCACTTTCATGGCCAGTCGCGAGCTCAACAAGGGTTTCTTGTAATTCCGCCTGTTTTCGGATACCAGTGTCCTGAAAACCACACAATAATAATTTTGAAATAATATGATGAAATAAGATAAGGATAAGATTGAATAATAATACTGATCGTGCGCTATTAATACTAACATATTGACATGTGCACGTATCGTGCAGAAGCTAGTGAAACAAACTTGATATTTTAAATACTAATTAAATGTATTAATCAGAAAGATATACATATAAAATCAATTTTATCGAAAAATGTTATTGTTGCGCTACCGGGATTCGAACCTGTATCTCTTTCCAATCCGAGGAAGGTGCGTTATCCAACTGTGCTACAGCGACAGTACTTTTAATGATAAATTTTCGAACCCATATGTTACGCTTTACAAATTAATACATCTGTCGTTCCATTATTTGAATGCCATCTACTTTGTTTTTACTATGTTCTGAATAATTACAACTTCACAATAAGAATGTGTTCGCCTTAATAATATATAAGTTGTATCAATGTGTCCAAAAATTTAATAAAAATGAATTATTAATTCTGGCGTCTCCTATCGAATTAACCTCAAAGGTATTTGAAATTCCGTAATTTTGCAGGAGCTGAATATCAAGGAAACATTGACCGTGGCCGTTACCTAGCAATGATCTGATACCTTCTAATATTGTTATACGTTATAAAACAATACCAAGTGCACTCCATTGCTGGCAGGGCTGCGTTTTTTGGCGGTGTATTTTTGAAATGAACCCTTATTATTCTTGACCTATATATTTGACAACACTAATTCATTAACGCCCGATATACATGTAAATAGTGCCTACTTACATGAATATCATGATATTAAATAAAAATATTTTTTGATTCAGATTGTAAATGGTTCGTATATCAATATCTTAATGAGATTTTAATCTAAAGTAATGCTACTCGTTGTATTGTACTGTAAGTGTAGATCGCTTCGTGTTGAATCCTGTACCGTTTTTAGGCGCATTCGAGTTCAATCTCTGATGCCAGCAGTCCGCTCTCGCCGAGGCATGGCGAGAGAAGCCGAGCACGAGAATGTACTGCAGCACTCGGCTTGCGCCGCCTATTCTCGTGTCAACTCGGGTCGTCTAGTGCCATCTCGCTTCGCTTCGCTTCGCACGCCTCGTCCCGTCCACGCTCCGTGAAGCGAGGAGCCTCGGCGAGAGTGGACTGCCAGCATGAGAGAAATCTCATTTGTCGACGCGGGCAAAAGTACGTGAAGGAAATTGTGGAAAATATTAAATAAACTAGTATTAAGGAGAACACATTCTTATTGTGAAGTTGTTATTATTCGGAACAGACGGTCTGTGATATTTTAATTATTAATTAAATGTATTAATTAGAAAGATATACATGTAAAATTGATTATATATGTATATTAAATCATATAATTAATACATTTAATTAGTACTAAAATAAACTAGTGTTTAAAACCCGTCCTGGGATGTTGTTGTTTTTTCTAAACTGAATCGTCTTCCATATTAATTAATACCACAAACATTTTTTTAAATAACTAACGTCTTTAAATGTCAAGAAAATATATTTATTTTAATGTAAGTACTTAATTATCTATCTACATCTTATTATCTTAATATCTTAGTATCTGTGTCTGTTTACTCTTTTGAAAAATGTAACTTTATAACAAAAAGGTCACGTATCAACATTTTTAACGAAATTGACACTTCACTCCAATGAAATGTATCAATTTTCCTATGTGTGACACACAGAAAAACATTGGAATTTTATGGATAAGGTTATTAATGTATAATATAAGGGTGTGCGATGGCGCTAGATGGTTAGGTTGTTTTTTTTTTTTTTTGAAAAATGATCTTACCCCTTGCACCACGCAAATTTCTTTCGTATCACTCTGTCCGTTTGTTCCTTCAGGATTTTGTGAGGGATTCCTGTTTGAATTTTCGGTTCACCTCCAGGCTTTTTCTGAAAGACGAGAAAAAATATGTTAATACATATACGACATTAATAAACGGGTGTGGCGGACACAGGGAATGTGTGATTATGGGAAACGCGAG
The DNA here is from genome assembly GCA_022840565.1 of Eubasilissa regina. NCBI lineage: Eukaryota > Metazoa > Arthropoda > Insecta > Trichoptera > Phryganeidae > Eubasilissa > Eubasilissa regina. The sequence goes on from JAINEB010000020.1 coordinate 4,255,685, forward strand.
AGAGGATATGACAGAGAAACAACGAGTGGGTCATCGTCCATAGAGGAATGATGATCTACTACGATGTTAAAGAAACCTTGGGCTATCCAGAGAGTTTGGTATGGTGTGGGTATCCCGCTGGGAGTGCAAGAACGACCGCCTGCCGGCTGTTGGACGGATTCCTTTCGGGGGTGTTTTTTGATCTCTCCGCCCCTCATTGCTGCTCCGTGGCCATATGGAACGTTTAACAGGGCTGGAGGTATTTCTTGCGTGTATTTATATTTATATATATATATATATATATATATATATATATATATATATATATATATATATATCGGGCATATAGATCAAAACTAAGATAACTTAAAAAGTAATTTTTCAGTAGATAAAAAAATAAAAACATTTTTATTCATTTTTTGTTACTAAAGTTATGAAGCTAAATAACATTTTAGGTCATAAATGTATTCTAAAAAGATATTATTCGAGAATTGGGGCTAAGTTAGTTGCTTATATGACAGAGTATCCGAATACAATAGTAACTCAAAATTCTTGTTTTTTTTTTAGTTGTCTTAGTTTTGATCTAGGCGTGAGATGTGTAAAACATCTTTCCGAGCATTTTAATGCTGGCCTCCCCAAGCACCAAAACCCCACTATTAACGTACTATCAAATTATGATATAACGATCCCGTCGCGTATTAAACGCCCCAAAACCGCCCTCCTTTAAAGGTTACATATCACTGCACCAGCTAGCAGTCCCTGCCCCATTTTCGCAGAAAATCCCATCAATTATGAAAGAGCAAGGGATCTACCAGATCTGGTACTCCAAAAGACAATAGATTAAAGTCAAATTCAATATATATGTATATTAGGAGGACTGGAAAGAAATCCATTAGTTTTGCAATCATCAAAATGCTTTATTAATTGTTCAAAATATTTACATTTTAATCTAAAATATAACCTCTATTGTTGTTTAGGACAGTTTTCCATCAAGAAACCATTTTTTTAAATCCACTTTTAAAAAAACCTTGCTAGTTTTGAACCAAAAAAATTCACGATTCTGTTGAATTCTGAAATGTTTTATTACGAATAGAATGTTCTAGTGACTTCAAACGGCGGTAATCAGTAGGTGCTAGATCAGGAGAATAAGGAGGGTGACTAAAAACTTTCCAGTTTAACTCGAAAAATTTTTCATATGCTTAGGTTGCCAATAAATATTCGCTGTGATAGTTTCACCTAGTTTGAATAACTAAGTGACTTACATCATGCATACTCCACCAAATGCACAAAAAACCTTTTTTAAAGTCAGTTCTGGTTTGGGAGTTGGAACGTTTTGTGTTATCGTAAATAACCCATTTCTCGTCTCTAGTCACAAATCGGTATCGAGTCGGCAGAGTTGCAAATTCTTATTCTTTGTTCCTAGCGCCGGCGCTAAACTTTTTGCCGCCCTTACACATTGTGTCACCTTTATATTCTAGTGAAAACATGTACAGGTCGATTTCTTGGCTATGGCACTTCAAGAATACGTTTTGTACCGATTATTATTGACGTGATTATTATTATTTAATTACATATCTATAAAATAATCAAATATTAAATAAATCTTATAGATAGAGAATAAAATAATAATAATAAGATCTTAATAATAATAATCGGTACACAACACATTCTCGTAGTGCCATGACCAAACAATCGACCTATAATTGGCTTAATTTTTTGGTTGTTTTTTGTTGTTTTCTAATAAAAAGTTTTCAAAGCTCAAATGCGTAAATCTACATTCGTAAAAACTTACCCCAGTATTACCACTGTAGATGGTGAGGGTGTCGCTGGTCGGTGGCGGCGGTCCTGTATCGGGAGAAACACCGTAGTGCGTCAGGTAGGTGCTGAGGTAGGGGTCCAGGAGTCTGGTGACCCCCTTGGACCCGACAGCGATCCTCACCTCGTCCACCGTCGAGAACTTCCGGACCTTTGTCCGAAAGGATACAGCAATATCACATCAGCTGATTTGCAGGATATCACTGTGTGTATCTTAATGTTTATGAAAAGTAATTACGAGTATATTGTTCTGTTTCGAATTCGTAAACTCACTTTTGACGTGTCTTTTAGAATCAGCCGCAACCGTTGTTATTGACACATTTCCGCGTCCAAATTCTCATCTATGCATTTCCTAATGGTTGTCTTTTCAGCGTGAATTGTGATCTTTAGCCGGCAGACGTCAATTTGTTCGATCTCGACATCGCGATAGCATTCGCGGTGTGGACCTTTCAACTCCAGTGCACCAGCACTGTATTGTTTGTTATCCTGTGACTTGTGTACACAGTGATATTGTTTGTTTGTGCCGTGAATGAATTTGTGACATCGCCGTCTTCAGTTGAAAGCGGAGATCTGCTTATCTGCGTGCCATTTATTGCGTGATTGCGGCGGCTACTGTATTACATATACTGGATTACATATACAAGGTAAGGCGAGTAGTCCTTCCGAATCCTGAACTCCTATCTCCTCATCGATCTCATTCTGTACCATGTTTCCCTACTTCCCTCCCCTACCCTGCGGTGATTTCGATTTATGACCGGAATTATCGTAGTTCATTCCGCGGGACGTGTGACCCGGAGATTGCACAATTCATATTCTAATTCTTGAAAATATCAATTATGAAAAAATTATTTAATAGTGGCAACTAAACATAAAACTGAAAAATGAATAAATGCCAAATAAGAAATTAATATTAATTTATTTTTATTGTAATTTTTAATTGAATTGGAATATTGAAAATGGATACAACGAAGAAATAAAAATTGGTTAATAATATTTATTCGCTCATTCATCTACATAAATATAATTCTCGCTGTTTGTGCGTCACACTTTTAATAACTGCCTGCGAGCATAAGCCTCATGCACGTATATTTCTAATAAAATAATTATATAATCATCTGGCAGTTTTGTATAACTAATGTCAAATTGTATTTTTTTTTTTATATGGGAGTTAACGTAAAATTATTATTATTGTTGGATTTTTTATTATCATCATCAACGTCAGCATCTTTGTGTCCATACAAGACAGGTGCTTGCCCCAACCATCTCAGTAATAATAATAATTTATTAATTACTAATTATGCCATTTTCACAAAAGCATGCGCAGAGAAGATATAACGTTTTACTCTTCTGACATACCACTCTAGCTTTGTTCACTTTCATATAAATATTCAGTGATAAAGGAGCATATTCGGCATGTTTTGTTTTATGAGTTCAATAAAGGCAACAACGCAACGGATAGTGCGAGGAATATTAATGCACTATATGGGGATCGGACAATAAGCGGAGGCCAGTGTCAACTGCGGTTTCAAAAATTCCAAGCCGGAAACTACAGCCTAGAAGACAAGCCTCGTCCTGGAAGATCTGTAGAGTTCGGCGAGGACATCTTGCAAACCCTGGTGGAACAAAATCCCACGTAAATGTTGAGGAACTAATAGAAAAGCTTGGATTTGGTCATTCAACCATTTATCGACACCTGCGTGCGATCGGAAAAGTCAGCAAATTGGTCCAATGGGTTCTTTACAAATTTTCAGAGTCTAATCGCGTGCAGAGAGTGAATGTGTGCTCTTCTTTGCTGTCACGTCTCAGGAATGAACCTATTTTGTACTGAATAGTGACTGGTTATGAGAAATGAGTTCTCTATAAAAATCTCAAGCGCCGAAGACAGCGGGCAGGGAAAGGAGACATCGACACCTCAGGTTAAAGAAGATCTTCACCCACGCAAAATGATGTAATCTGTTTGGTGGGATATGAAAGGTTTAGTCCACTTTGTTATCGTTTGGTTTGTGTTTAAAAGTTCAAAGGAGTTCTACTGCGAGCAACAAGCCTAAGTCAGCGCTAGAAAAAAAACGACCATCTTTGGTTTCAAGACGAAAGGTCTTTGAACCTGGATGACGTTACAAAGACTGGAGCTGTTTGAATGGGAAACGATGCCCCACGCACCACATTCGCCGAACATTGCCCCATCTGATTTATCATTTATCCCGCAGTCTTCAAAATCATTTGGACGGAAAAAATATGAATTCTGTAGACGAGGTCAGAACAGTACTGAAGGAGTATTTGTCACGGACAAGTGAATTTTGGAAGAGGGGCCTTGGAAGTCTACCAGAAAGATGGAACAGCACTGTGGAAAATGAAGGGGAGTATATTTTAGATTTGTTTATTTTAATTTTGACAAATAAAAGAACTATTAAAAAACAGAATTATTTATGGGATGACATAATATGATACATACACTCATCGATTGTTAACCGGGCTGTCCCCCAATATCTAGTATACCTAATCGTGCCATCTCTTACACAAACGTTATCTTTTTCTATTGCCTATCTAACGGGCATATATTTTTTACCACCTTCTTATCATTCAAACGTTTTCCATTCTTAAATTATCTCGCGACCTTTTTTAAATTCTGTCTGATCTACATTTACTTTTAATTTGTTTATTTATCACTCATAGCGTGTGTGTATAGATTAATCAAACGCACGCCTGCGCAATTCCATCACTATTCTATTTTCATTATTTTTTTCCCAATTCCACGGCTTCTCTTCCACACATTAATGTTGGCTCCAGAACTCAATATTTTCGGCTCTTTCCTACAATTGTTCATTTGTTCAAGTTGAACAGCCGTGATTATATTATGCAGACCTTTTGTATTATCAAAATAAAATATGAATAACCCATTAAATCTTCCACGTGCACTACTTTCCTCATAACGGGATTTCATCACTTGTGTAAGTTAATATTTATTAATTTATCATTTAACGTGTACATGTGTGTAGTTGAATAGTATTGCTGCCGAGTTATTGCAGTAAAGTAAATAATTATTCAATCATTATTATGTCTGCTACACTAGTTTTCTACTGTCCTGCAGAATATATTATCCGTACATAAAGCCGGCCATACATGCAACGGTTTACTTGTTCAGGTAAACATGACAAGCGAAGCTCAACTTTGGCCATACACGTAGCGGCCAACCTGTGACAATCTGTCAACCGTGGCATCGGCACAGCGCGACTACAACGATGCGGTAGCGCTGGTAGGTTTTAGGTTAGGTTAGGAATTAAATGTAAAGCCTCAAGATTAGCGTAATTAGTTAAGAATGGATGGCTCAGATTTATACAATTCAATAAAATTTTCATCAATTATGATGTGGATACAAAACGAAATTTTTACGAACTATGCAACGCGATATTTGTCTCCAAGGTGGACGGAACAACCGACACCTGCGCCCTGGAGTAACACACACTCTCAGGTTTGCTTGAAGTTAGCGCTTACCGACAAGTAGAAAAAATGAATTTTAAATAGTTGTCAGATCGCCTGTACAGGTAGGAATACTTGCCAATTTCATCACATGCACGTTCCGGTTTGTCTGTATAGGCGACCTGAACATATACTTATCGGGTATAACGTTGCGTGTATGGCCGGTTTAAAATAGGTATATAATGTATCAAGTATCCAAATTAATTAATAACTTGGGTTTTACAAAGAACCGAGGATCTCGACAAATCGTTGACTTAAGAGACTCTTCCAAATGAACTTACATTTGAAGGTATGTCTCCAGGAATCGAGCAATCTGTAGGAGGAAATGGGCCCACGCCTCTGTAAGAAGAGTGACAGATGGATTCCGGTGGACTTTTTGGACCTTTTGAAGCGTTCTCCAACTAGAAAAATACATTACAAGTGTATGTATCAATGGACTTGAACAATTGTCTGGTAATATATGTTATGTTTATGTTTATAGTTGTTGCCAGTGACATAACTAAAAATTTACCCCCCAATATACAATGAAAAGGTCCCCTAATATACGAGTATGTATTGTATGTAAGATATAAGAATAACAATTTTATCTATTACGTAATAAAAAAAATTGTCTCTTGTTTCCTATAATATTAATATATTTATTCATGAAAAAAGAGTGTGTTTTTAGACACAATTCAAAAAAATAAACCTTGCTTAGTTTTGCGGCGATTTTCGCGATATACGTCAAAAATGTTTATACACGAGAAATATATATTTTTATTTAATAATTCCAATTGCATTTGCTATAATTCCATTGTGCAGGATGGATTTTAAAAATCAGTAGTCCATATTAGTGCTGGGATGCTCACAAAAGTATTGACATCAAATGTATTGCAAGGCGTGAAACTTTTGGGCCTCTATTTAACGTGTCCCCCAATGCACCGCATTGGCTGCATCGCCATAGTTACACCACTGGTTGCTGCACAACTATTTGCATTTAAAATCATTTATATTTTTCTATTATTTTTGTTAGGTTTAAATGAAATTAACGAAAAGTAAATATCATCGGCGCACCCGTGTAATAAAAAAAAATCTGATGACTTCCAAAATGTTACCATTAGTGATGAGCTCAAAATCACGAACCGTGAGTCAATCACTGATATTTTGAGTCACACTCACTATCAGTGATTGAATATCTGGGAATATCGTGATTTGTTATTCAACGCACATGCATATGAAATGAAAATATTTATGAAGGAATGACATTATAATCGTCATCTAGTAGTTCCTACCAAAACGTTTTACGCATTTGACCCGAAAAATAAACTCACGTTTTTTTAAGGGTTTTCATTATCTTTATGATGATATTAAATTAGATATATATATTAATATACACGCCAGAATATTTTTTACGCAAATTAAGTTTGAAAAATATAAGTAAATACGCTCAAAGTTATGTTTTATTTATTTATTTCGTGTATTATGATATCGTGCGGGGCACGCGTATTAGTAATGAAACTGTGATCACAGTCACAGTTTTCAATCACTGATATTATCGAATATCAATCACAATCACACCAATGAGTCAAGAATAGCATTTTTTCTCATCACTAGTTACCATGGACTCCACCGCTGTCATGTAGCGCACATTCCGTCCGGGCACTTCGTAGGTAGTGTTGGGGAGCCTGTTCAACTTGAAGTAGGCGTAGTCTTCAGAAGTCGCCTTGTAAGTCTCCTTCTTCATGATATTCTGCCTTTCTGCGTCGAATACGGGTTGTGGACCCTTGTCGCATTTTCGCTAAAAATATAAGACCATTATTATGTGGTTACAAATCATGTCATCAACTATTCTAACAGTAGACGTTTAGCCATTTTTGTTAGGCACAAGCACGTCATCAATATTTGAAATGAATCTGTTTTTATTAAGGAGAACTAATTCTTATTGTGAAGTTAAAATTATTCAGAACAGACGGTCTGTGATATTTTAAATACTAAATAGATGTATTAATTAGAAAGATATACATATAAAATCAATTTTATCGAAAAATATTGTTGTTGCGCTGGATCTCTTTTCCAATCGGGGAAGATGCATTACCAACCATGCTACAGCGACAGCATTTTTTGACGACAAATTTTCGAACCCATATGTTACACTTTTTCAAATTAATACATCTATCGTTCCATTATTTGAAAGCCAACTACATTGTTTTTACGAAATCTCAAATACCTTTGAGTAAGCCGATAGCAGACGCCAGAATTAATAATTCATCCTTCTATTAATTTAACCTTCCCCGGATTGGAAAAGAGATCCAGGTACGAATCCCGGTAGCGCAACAACAATAGTTTTACGATAAAATTGTTTTTATATGTATATCTTTATAATTAATACATTTAATTAGTATTTGAAACTGTTTTTATTACAAGTTATTCCGATCACATTAGAGCCAAGAGATTCCGTTCCCAAAGAGCAGTCGTACTCAATCTTCAAGAAGATTCCCCCGTATGTAAACTACTATGAAACTACTGTGAATAGAATAAAAAACAGTTGAGGTACAGTGTACTTTTCGCTTCCGCTCACATGCGCAGAAGTTCAAAAATCTCTCACTATTCAAATTATAAAAGGAAACGTCAAAACCATTCAAAAGTAGCTCACTTTTAACATTTTTTATATCAAAACGAATACCGCTTGTTTTAGTTATTTTTACAGAAAGATATTTGTTAAATTTTCAATTAATGATTCTCAGTTTTCCAAAACAATGGTAAGACAATTACTATTGCTATTCAATTAAAGGTGCGCTACAACATCGATCGGGGTATGGTTCAAATGTTAAATATGCTCATTTTAAAAGTCAATATTTACAAATTGACTACCGCAAGAACTATTGAAAAAAATGTCTACTTATAAAAGACATTCATAAGTATGCGTATTCAAAGTTTCAAAAGGATTGTAAGAAAAGTGATTTTTTTGAGAACGTCCTTAATATATTTTTCTTAAGATTCTTGAAATTACTCTCTCTCATCCGCGAATCCATGACCGCAGTCACTGTCGAGCGTTATCTCAATCTGGACAACACGGTTGCAGTTTGATCTGTTGAATATTGTTGAATTTTTCGTCTAAAACTTTCACTTGGTCTACGTCCTTTCAAAAATTGATTTATTTCTTCACGCTGGTCCTTGCGTGACCCGCGACTTCCTCCACCATCCATACTCGCTTTACGTGAGTGGCGTGTGTGTATTGTTTACTCGTATAAGGTATACGAATATTAGTATTGCGCGGTTAATTCAATAAATAGTAAAAATAAATTAGTCTATTGTCTCAAATAGTATTAACACTTTCACGAAAAAAACATCACGTGTTCTTAATATTTATTAACATTTACAATTTAAAAAATATTAAAAATATCGGTTATCTTTTCACGTGTTATCTTAATATACGTTAATAACGATCTTATAAATTTTATAATTACATTTCTTGCTGTGAATTATTATTGAAGCACAGAAAGATATCGATATAAAAATTTAGTGATCGGCGCAGGAGAATGGGTAGGTCGTAGCTAAGATGCAGTGGCGTAACTATGCCAATGCGGTGCATCGGGACCCACGTTAGATAGGGGACCAAAATTTTTGCATTAATTTGCATTGACTTTTTTGCGAGTATCGATACCTTTCCCAACTTTAATAGTAATACACAGCGAGAAATGAAATTACAAAATCATTTCTCACGTGTATTATCGAAACGCGTGAAAACATGTGAGTTAGGGACTAGACCATCGCCGGAAAGTGAAAAGTATTTTTTAAATTCCGATTATTTATAAATGTATAAGTACACGTATATTTTTTAAATGAAAATGAATATTATATGACACAAGAAACTAATTTTGTTAGGTACTATTTAATGGTTTTTACTATTATTAAACTACGCAATACAGTAATTCGTATATCTTATATACGAGACTTATTTAGGGAGCTCTTTTTTCCATTTGCATTGGGGACTAATTTTTGTAGTTATGCTACTGCTAAGATGTGAAAGAAGACCGTCGCGCTCTGTTGGTGATGAACTGGAAGAAATATGATATAGTTACTGTAGGCAGCCTAAATTTACCCTGGATCGTAGCGCTATTAATGATGACGGGGAATCACAAACTTAGGAGCCTGATTCGGAAGTAAGGTAGGCCGTGCCGGCCCTAGCCTCTGTAGCGCCCTCGGTGGAAATTTTTCTGGGCGCTTCCATCCCCGAATTAAAAAAAAACGGTTGATTTGTTAAACCATTCTTTCAGATTCTCAGATTCTACAGCCACAACGTCCTCCTACGACCAGACCCTTTTTTTCATGATTCAATCTTGCGCTGATGATAAGGTGGAGAGTGTTGTAATACATATATCCCTCAAGTTTCGCTTCACACGGGCAAAATATTCCAGTTTCCGAATCTTTATTGATTTCTTAGCCCATTTCCCAGTAATTATTAAGATAGGTGAGCCTTTTTCAACGGCACCCCATAAGCTGTAATTATTGTTATACTTGAGAATTAGTTGCCATTCTCCAGGGCAACACTGCAGCGGAGACGTTCATGATGATATTTGAAGAAGCAGACGGATTTTATGGATCTATATGATATTCGTCTTACTTTTCTTGTGTTATAAATTATGTAATGCTCATAAACTTTTTATTTTGTTCAAACTGTAGCTCTTTCTTCTTTTTTAGTTTTTTATTTCGGCTTGTTGGCGCCCCGGCTTGCCCGGCTCTCTCGGGCGGGGCCCGAGCTCGTCGTCCCCTCGGGCCGGCCCCGGGCAGGCTGATAATTAAAATAAACTGTTCACAAATTCGCATTCCTGCAGTTGTGAGTAAGTACCTAATGCGACTAGTTATCTAATGCAATATCTAACCATTACACGCCGTGTAACCACATAAATGTAAATACATCAAGAAACACGAAAGCTCATTATTTCATTCCAAAACACAAATATGTCGACAATTGATTCAATCACATTACCTCGCTCCCTTTATTAGGTCTCATCGAGTTCATATTCCGCATAGACGTTCTAATGACTATGATATATTATAGCGTGTCACATTGAACAGCGACTAGTGTCAACAAGCCGGGTGAAACTTTTAATAGCACACATTACGGGCGCTGTTATTATTGGATGAGCCGATAAAAATAAAATGAAAGTTACTCACGCAATCGAAGTATTTGTGAATGGCGGGTATGCGCCTGTGGGCCACGCTGTACGAAGTCCTCGTCTCATTGTCTGAAACCCTGAGCGGTACATTGTATTCTACGTTTCCCCAACTGTTTATATTGTTTATCAATTTCTTGTGATACATTTTAAATGGGTATTATTTTAATTTCAACGACTGTAGTCAATTTTACATGATGCGAGTGATAAACGCGACCATTTTGTAAACGTCAAGTAAGCAGTCAAGTATCACTCAATATTTTGGAATTGGAATGAAGGTGGTATTTTTGGTTATAATAAATATTCTGAGCGGTAGACTAGAAACACTGTCCCAAGTAGTACCCATGTAAGAAAGCAGAATAATGACATTTATTATCACGTGCACGTTTCATTATAACGCGTGGTAAGTAGGTAATAAATCGAAATTGTTTATTGTTATGGTAACATAATATAAAATGGATTTGATTTATGATTTCGATGATTTCAATTTCTTTTCGTATGTTTCACTCTTTCTTTCGTAGTTAGATGTTTCTTATAATTTTGTAGATTTAGCATTCTGATGTTCATGAAAAAATTATGAAGGATGACGTTTATTTGATTTTTGTATAAAGTATTCCCATAGAATATATTTAAATTTAAACTCCTCAAATAGATTTATTTTACAATTTTTTTCTTCTTGTTTTTGTAATAGATCTAACCTATTAGGTACGAGGACGATACAGTTTTGATTGCTACATTAGAAGAAAAAATGGCTACACTCTTCGATCGCATTGAAGAAGAAAGTTGAAAATTGGACCTTGAGACAAAGAAGGAAAAAACAAAACTAATAATCATTAATCAACATAATCAGCTTTCACTAACAAATACTCTTCCAGACCTTGAAATAGTTAAAAACTTAAATTATCTCAGATCCATAATTACCAATGACAGTAGCTGCAAACCAACAATCAAACGATGCGTAAGTATCGTGAAAAGTTCAAATATCGACTATATAGAAAGATTGCGGTACATTGAAAATAAGATCAGGCTAGTGCAGTCTCTGGTGCATGCTATGATGTGGAATCATGGACTTTGAAAGCAAAAGGGAAAAAATAGATTGGTACCTTCGAAATGCGGTGCAGGGGACACCATTGGGCATATTGGGGATGACGAGACATACGAATGTCTCCATTCTGTAGGAACTGATTCTGAAGACAAATTCTTATTCATTTACCTAAGTTAAATCCTTCAGCTTTTTGGACATCCTGGAAGAAGAGAAGATAGCTTGGTAAAGCTTGTTGAAGGACGAAGAAGAAGAGAAAAATTCCTCACCGGTGGACTGATTAAGTAGAAAGGGTAATAGGCACTTCTCTGGTGACAGCCTTGAGATCTGCAGGATGTTGACAAAGGAGGAGGAGCATAATAGATAAAGGTGAACCTATATATAATATGAATAGATTTACCCCGCATTTGATTTTTTTAAATATTGTACAGTATATAATATGGTATGTAAATCAGGGGCTTCACTTTGGTTATGACATCTCATAATTATACAAAAAATATACTCATTTCTCACTCATAAAAGACTAAATTTAAGATCATTTTCAAATAATCTGTAACAAATAATCCCATTCTTTACATGTGATTTTAATATATTTCCAATTTCAATATATTTTTACACTATGTCACCCATAGTAGTTAATGCAATGTCAATTAATTGTTTTTTTTCACAAAGTGAGACCCAAAAAAGATATGTACGTAGTAATAAATTCGAATGTTGTTGTTGGGTAGACGTCTGGCAATGGGACACATGTTTTTTGATAACTTTGATATTAGTGAACGTTGGTGCGTCGCCCAAAACGATTTGGCGTGTCATAGGTTGGCTATCACTGTACTAGACCCGAGTTATTTGTGAGGTACGTAGTCTCAAAAATACTTGAGGGGTATACGAGTACATGCAAATGCAGCCTTCCATCACAATATTGATTTTGAGAAAATCACTAGAAACTTACAAATTTCATTGATTTTTAAACTTTTCAAGTGAAGATTGCTGTCTGCTTCTAATGTAAAGTTTGAAAATGTTCTTTCTACTACATGATGAGTTTGCGACTTAGATGTTTACAAGCTGTAGAACGACTTGCTCTGTATTCTGCATTTATAAATTTATCTATTTTTTCTACTTTGCTACTGTACCCCTCAATAATGAAATCCAAAAAAAATATGGTTAGGAAGATCACTAATTATATTATGTAATTAATGAGTTTGTGTTTCCATGCCATGCCTTGCATTTACAGAAATTCAGATTTAATTATTATTAGCAAGAGCGTGCAGTGCATACGAGCAAAGAGGCTGTGCATTACTAAAAATTCTGGAAAACAAATATAAATTAAATAATCCAGAATATAGATTAACATCTTATGTTATAAACGGACAATTATGCCACCATCTAGTACCATCTGTGTACCAATAGAAACTTTAATTGCTTAGTTTTAAAAACTACCACAACTACTCGCCGCTGTTGCCGACCAATGCAGAATTTTGTGCTATTCCAATTGCTATCTTCTATTTTTAAGCTAGTGTTCTACTCAAGCCATACAATTGGCTACCTACTGAATTGTAAATTCCATTCGGTTGATCCATTTTGTACAGAGTCGTAACTTATGCCGTTTTTTAACAGAATAACATTTTGAAAGGTTTTCAGTTTGGCGTGCAAATCATTGAAGTGTCTACTTCCTCTTTTACTAATTCGCAAATTTTACTATTTTACTGTTGTTTTAATGATCATTCTTTGCATTTGAGATGCATTTGGTGCATGGATTTGTTTTTGATCTGGGAAAACGAATAGCAATCTGCAAAACTATTTCCTAGGTTAATCTTCAATAAAAATAATAATTTGCTTTAGTTATTACAGGAAAGATTTTCATACAGTAAAAGAATCATATTAATTCATAAGTGTTCTTAAAAACGTTCGTACATTTTTTATATTGATTTTTATATGGGTAATAAGGTATTATTTTATGTTAAAATTTAAATTTTGAAAACACTAGTATGTACTCAAAAATTACAAATAAATAAATGGCAGGGTCTTATAAACAAACTATAGAGAACAGACAGATAATTTTATATACAGACATTATTCAAAAGTTATTAATCATAAAAATATATTGTGGAATTGAGACTTGGATCATGTCAAACTTATATTTGCAAAATCTAATTGACAATATTTTGAAAGCTAAAATTGCCTAAATGGTTAAAAAATATTAGATATTTACAACTCCATACATATTTACTAAATAATTTACCTTCTAAATATGAATTAAATATATTAATTAGAAAGATATACATATAAAATCAATTTTATCGAAAAATATTGTTGTGCCACCGGGATTCGAACCTGGATCTCTTTCCAAACCGGGGAAAGGTGCATTATCCAACTATGCTACAGCTACAATATTTTTAGCGACAGCATAGTTGAACAATGCACCTTCCCCGGTTTGGAAAGAGATCCAGGTTCGAATCCCGGTGGCGCAACAACATTTTTCAATAAAATTGATTTTATATATATATATATATATATCTTTCTAATTAATATATATAATTCATATTTAAAATATCACAACTTCACGATAAGAAAGTGTTCTCCTAATTAACATTCTCATTATGTACACAGATTGATCTTACATTTTAGTAATTGGTTTATAGTGACTTCTAGCGAGAGAACGACCACAACTACATTTTTGAGTATGAGCGCTGAAATGACGAAGTTAACTTTTCATTGGATATCAAAACCTAACCTATAACCTTTGTGTTATTAGTTAGTAAATAGTTGACTGGGTGGGTTGACGATTTGCTTTGAAAAGGCTTGGAAAAACATGTATGAAATAAAATAAGCAGTTTGCAATATAAAAAAAGTTTATTTCAATTGCGTAATGAACATTCCTGTTAAATAGGGGATTCCAACTCAATGGGCGAATACAGTTTTTATCTTAAAGTTTATATGAATTATTACAGTTTCAAGACTAGTAAAATACATTCTAGCAAAAGATTAACGACACAAATCCATACAAATACATATAAAACAATATTAATGCATATAAAACAAATTAATTGCAAATCTTAGCAACTAGTAGGTAAGTTAATTTAATGGTAAAAATGTATTATTAATATACGTCATTGATTCTTAAAAAACACTAATATTATTGATCGAGGTGGTTACATAGCTGATACATAAAGCATACATCCGCGACGGGCATGTTTTCTCCGTAAATTAAAAACATTTTAAGTTTTTCATAAAAAAATGATTGATTATAACAAATAATATTTTGCCTAAAAAAATTTCAATAGTATCATCTCGCCGGTACAACAAATTATATATTTAAAATATTCATAATTTAGAACAGTGTTGAAACTTCAGTGATGAATAGGCAATAAGCGAAGCTACACAACACAAATTTCAGCAGCTTGTTTATTTTTACATCCGCTGTTATAAAGTATAAAAATATCAATAGCATTTTTTTGGTAAGGTCACTACTAAAAATTTACAAATGTTGAAATAAACTATAACAATTCCAATGTTGAAATAAATACTTACATTATAAGAAAGATATACAAGGTTAATGTTAAGAGAGGAAAATATAATTATTTTTAAATATCACACAGCACACGAGAAAATTCTAACAAAATAGCTTTTCATACAGATAAAAATATTATGATTTTTAATAGAATCACATTTTATTGTGATGATGCTATTTTAAAACATAGTTCTTTGACAATTAAAACATCTTAGATGCATTACATAGAAAATATATAATATAGAGTTACCACCGGGACTCAAAACTCAGAACTTTGTATTGTTGGTAGAATGTGTTACCGATTACGCAATAGTAATCTTAAGCAATCACATCAGTTTCTAAATTCTGCCAGCTAATGATAGTTCCAGGTCTTGATAGTAAGTGTATATTTTTTTCTGATTTTTCTAATTTATTTTCAAAATGTAATGCACTTGCGATTAAAGATGAGATTAAATCAAAATATAACGGTAGTTATCTATGAGTTAATTAAACCTCATTTAAGAAAAATATCAAGACTTTATAAAAATGTAGACAAACTTCGAGGCCTAGGTATTTTGTATTACATTAGAATTATTAAAATAATTTTATTCTATACAAAAATTAATTTGGCATTGAATTCATTACATAGCAGAGTTTTAGAATAAAAATCTAAGAATACAATTCCAATCACAATATGGTTGATTTATTGTTAAAGCTAATACTGATATTATAATAAACAGATGCCAATTTAATTTTACAATTGTAAATATAAAAAAAAAAGTCATGCGAATTAGAAATTCATTCATTCGTTCAATTCAGCATGCATAATTTCAAAATAAATTATAAACATTACTAAAAAAGAATTAATAAACGAATTTCACTTTGTGAAATCGAATTTCAAATAACAAAAATAAAATGGCGAAACTACGCCACTAAAATATGGGGTTGCAGTTGACAGATTTAGCGGAGAGAGCAAGAACAGGGCACTCAGACGAGTGCCTTATCGGGTCCACCGATTGTTGCAGGTGTAAACCAAGATGAAAATTCTATTATAAAAGATGTCAAAAATACAACAATAATGAAAATATTCATAAATATGCCAATAAGTACAACAGCAATATTGATACAATTAATCGTACATAAAGAACAAGTGAATTTATTTGAAAAATATAAGTTTACTTAATTAAGATTTATAATAAATGTCACATAAGATAACGTTTATAAAAATAGGCAAAAAATATAAGGGTGTCGCTAACGTCTACCACACAATACTGCAACTAATATTTGAGACTAATATAATTATTATTTTAACATTTTTAATTATTCAACTAAACATAAAAAAATTATTATAAAAATGTTCATTAATTTTTTTTATCTCATCAATATATTTAACCTCATTAAAAAAATTAACAGCAGTAAAAAAATCAACATAGGTATGATTGAACAAGTTGACTGAAAGAGATTGTCTATTGTGCTGTACAGAAATTGTGCGGTAGAGAATGACACCTATATAATATTTAAATTCTATTACAGATTTTTACACACTTATCAGTACACAACAAATAATATTTTTTGTAGTGAGAATGTGAAAGCAGCTGAGATATGATATTAATGTGTAAAAAATTAAAAAATTCCAAGGACATCACACCTTTCAATTTAAGTTAATCATATTTTCAAATATAAGTCACTGTCATATTTATATTAAAGCAAGTGGCTAAAAAAGTACCCCTGTCTACGAGTCTTACAAACCAAAAACCATAAGTTAGAATTTAAGTGACATCATAACCAATATTTCCAAATTTAGACAAAATGGTTCATAAATATATGAATCGAGGGTACACTATGTAAATCAGGAAAAAAATAAGTTTGTCATCGCTTAAGACTTGTGAGATATTGATTGTATTGCTATGAAGTCCTTGAGATGTTGAAAAACAAGTTTGTATTGCTATAAGGCCAGTGAGATGTTGAAAAACAAGTTTGTATTGCTATGAGGCTAGTGAGATATTGAGAAACGTGTTTTTCATTGCTATGAGGCCAGTGAGATGTTAAAAAACAAGTTTTTATTGCTATGAGGCCAGTGAGATATTGAAAAACATGTTTTTCATTGCTATGAGGCCGGTGAGATGTTGAAAAATAAATTTGTCAATGCTATATTCAACTTCTTCAATAATAAAATTAATTATGAATCCTCAATGTACACATTTTATTAAGCACTCGGGTGTAATCAAATCATTCTGAGCATGAATCACAATACCTACCCGAGGATTCCTTTTTTTTGTAATTGTGTAAAATTCATAAAATTTAAAAATAAAATTAATGAGTTGAATTCCCATGCTAAAGGTACCAGTGTACTCTATAAATTTGAAAATAGATCATCAAAATTTATACATAAGAAAGGTGTTATCCAATAATCAACATTTAAAATAAATTCATCACATTTAAAAACATCTTATGTGATGAAAAGAGTAACTTCGGCCACCCGGTATATGCAATAATAAGAATATAATTACTACAGCTATGCACGTGACACAGACATATTTAAGTCAGCGATAAATAATACTCGAGGTCGAAAAATATTTGTTTTATAAAAATATTCATCTGCCATTATTGAGTGGATTTTTGGTGATACAAACATTTAAATCCGCTGATTATCGTTGATCAATGAAACTACGAAAGCCTGGTGGGTTCAACACGGGACAAAAATATTAATGTGTTCAAGTTAATTATTGCTTATGTCACTTTCAACATATATTTTGACAAACCGAGGGACGAGAAAATCAAGAAGTATTAAAAAAAGTTATTATTTAATACTCTACATATAAATGTTTCGAGGAATATATGCACCTAAGAAATTTATACGTATTAAACATTCACAGCTTGCACGTGCCGAGTGTAGATTCTTGACCTGTGTTTTCAACCTTAAATGTTTTGATTATAATCAATTACAATTTCATATAAATAAACATTCCGTACACATATCTTGATATAATAATTAAAGCATAAATTTCAGAGGAGTATAGCCCCATTTATACGCAGTAGTATTTATTGCATAAATATTAGATTTAAACTGCACAAATGTCAAAAAAAAATGCAGTTTTCTTGTGTTTATGCATAGCTACCATGTTTATACACACTGCCTAGAACATCTCACCGGCAACTTGTTGTATATTAAATCATTCGCTATATTTGTTTTATGTTCCAAGGCATGAAAATAAATTATCATATTATATGAAATATGTTTGTGTTCAGTATATATGGAGTGATTACATATTTTTGTTTTCAAAATATGAATTATTAATTAATTTAACAGTCTATTTTTAAAATACTGAATAAGAGTATTGTCATAAGATTAAAATGTAGGTATTATTATAACTAGATTAATGAGATATTGAGAAGAAATAGACTCATTGAGTAAAAAGGAAAAAATATATAGTGAATACTGTTTAGATATAAATACAAAAATTTAATTAAATACTTTAAAACAAAACAAACCCAATAAGACATTTTCCTACATATTTTGCTGCTTCTTATTATGTAAAAATATTTCGATTAGGCTTATTAGATTCAGTTTCTTTGAAATTATTGCTTCAAAGACTAATAAAATAAATTAACGACTTATTTCAATTAAATATGAAAGAAGGGATAATATATAATAAGGTAATAATACATATAAGAAACGGACACAAATTTTTTTGCCGTCAAATAATGTGGAACACAGCTGTCATTTTGGGTAAAATCTTCCAAGGCAGTCAGAGTTTGTAAACTTTTTAAAAATTCCAGAATTTA
The DNA here is from genome assembly GCA_022840565.1 of Eubasilissa regina. NCBI lineage: Eukaryota > Metazoa > Arthropoda > Insecta > Trichoptera > Phryganeidae > Eubasilissa > Eubasilissa regina. The sequence continues at coordinate 4,274,427 of JAINEB010000020.1, forward strand.
CCCCAAGTGTTTCATTAGCGACGTTGGAGAGATTAAGGGAAGGATTGTAAAGCCTGTTTCGGCCAAGCAATCTTAGCGTCTATTCTTTTGTAGGCCAGCATGCAGTTGGACTTGTTGTTTTCCACCATATCCTGAGGGTAGTCTGTGTCGTTGATTAATGTTTCTGTAAGTTAAATATGATAAGTATAACTTCAACATTATAAATAATCAGTGGAAAAGTAAATACATTGGTTTATTTATAATAATACCTATATCCACATATAAGCGGTTTGTAATTAATCAACAACATTAATCATGAGTTTAAGTTTAAGGACCGATACTATTATTTGTGCGCTAGGGGAGAATATAAGAAAAATATTACCATACCAGTCTAAGGCTACTGGTAGGGTAATGCTTGTGTATTGTAGCTCTATTGAAATACATGTACTAAAGATCTCCTGACTTAACCACATTACTAACGAAGATATATCAAGATGGATAAATAGACAAGAGTACTAATATCAACTTCTCAGACACACTGTTCGCAAAGAAAAATATCATATTTTACAATTCATTATGCAGGAGAAGATAGAAGGCAGCAGAGCTATTGTTACCTCAGAAAGTGTTGGTGATCTTATATAAATCAACATGCTGCAACATGGTTACCAACCTTTGATAGAAGATGGCACATAAAGAAAAAGAAAAATAATTGTGCGCACGCTATTTTTTTTTATGTGCGTTATGAGGCCAAATCGTGTGCACACCTTGGAGGGAACATCGGATGTAACTTGTTGATATGTCCACTAATTTGATAGATATCATGAATAATGTTAAATTAGCACCAGTACGGTAGGTTATAATTAAAGATTGAGCAATAAAATCTTTTCCAAACTCGATTTTAGTATCAGTGATGAAATAAAATGTAAGTGATTGTAATTTATGGAAGCGCTGATATAAAGGTAATGTTTTTAGTTTCTAGTGTACTAAATTACAATTAATAATCATTGTTTATCCCATTCCTATGGAGTTTACATTATTTAATAAAGCGAGAATAAAGTGTATATATAATTATCATTGATTGGTGAATAGGGCAATATATAAGTATACAGAAATGTTATGTTTCAATGTTTCTAAAGTAGTAAAATTCTCCTACAGCATAGAGGTAAAAAAATACAAAGTAAAGTTAGTTAAGATTAGTTACCTTCCCCATCTCTCAGAGCAAAAAGCGCATAGTCCTGGGGGTTTGTGATGCGAGCCCTGTGTGCCAGCTGCCTGCAGAGGTCTCGAGCCCTCGCCCCCGGGCGCCAGGGAAGGGCCACGCAGCGCAGTGCTCCCGAACACTCGTCCGGCATCAGCACGCGCGCTACTCCACCAGAGCCGCACCCCACAGATGTGGAAGTCATCATGCCCGAGCCTAGAGATCCGGTGCGCCACTACAAAAGATTTACAAACATGTATTGAAGACATATTGGAATTTTTAAATATAATATTGATACATAAAAATGATTTCAAGTGAATACTTGCTTAAATAAGAAAATAACTCACGTCTAATGTCTTGTTAGGATCATCACTTGAAGCCAGCTTTTTAAGAACGGCTACAGCTCCAAACAGCGTTGTGAGATAATACCCCCCCTCTCCAGACAATAAAGGCGGGGGTAGTAGACCGGCCATTAACTCTGCTTCTAGTTCTGCCCCGGCGACGTTGCAACGAGCTAGCGTCAATACCAGCACAGGGAGGAAGTCATCGGCACCCAAGGGACCGCCGGTAGAGGAGCCGCCTGATTTCATCTGGAAGCCAAGATTGCAAATGATGAATGGTCAGTCAGTAATCATTTATTTACACGAATAATGGATGTTATTGAAATTTAAAAAGAATTAAATATGAAGAATGTTTCTCATACATGAAAATAAAACACTTGATTCTACTCATTGTACAAACTTGGAAAGAGTAAATATTAAGAATGTTGATTATTATGAACTTACCGCATTGAAAATAGCAGAAATAGCAGAAAGTAGATTTTCCAATTTGTCTAAAGGAGAATCGGCTTCCTGCATTTTCACAAAAAATTGTGATATCACGACCATCTCGGGATCAGAAGGTACTCTTACTGATGGCTGGAAATAAAAACAATGTTCAATTAATATTAGTACGGCTGATAAAGAAATTAACACACATGTATATTGGCTCGACATGTGAAATGTTTGCATATGAAACAAGTTTCAAATAAAGATTGTAAAATTGCAATTTTAAATGATATGTTTGTGACTTACCCGTATGCCGAGTCTCAGCGGCGACAAAGCCTTGGCCATTCTCAATCCCTGTGTCAGCAACGCTACGTCTCCCCTCTTGGCAAACTTGTCAGCTAAGAGTCCATACACGTGCTTCCTCAGAGGCGTCACCACAGCGCCATTCAGCACACCCTCGAGTATGGCATCGAGGTTTAGGAATTCGTTGGCCTTGAGCTAAAATCAAAAGTATATTTTGTGAATTTATAATCCGCAATTATCAAAATTTTAACATTAAAGATATTTAAAATACTTATTTACCTTAAGCCGCTCTTTCTCAACTTCCTTTTCAAATTCTCTTTCACCATGTTTGACCAAGTAATTCTTCATTCCGGACATGAACTGCCGCATGTTTCTCATAACAACCTGAAAGTAAAGATACAAAATTAATTTACTCGTCGACATATGTCTTGCTTGTACAATTATTTAAAAATATTTCATAAAATAAAAATTATGTTACTTTTGTAAAAATAGAGATTCATTTGCAGAATAGACATCACAATAATTTATTACTATTTTTCAAATTAAGCTAAGCACTTGTGTTATAAAATATAGTACTATCTTGCTAGTGTCCAGTCCAGGAGTCCAAGGACATGGCTTAAACCCCCGACCACTTATTCACTAAGCAAGTGTTTTGTCACATAATGATTTTTATTTATAAGCATCAAAAAAGGCTTATATTAGATCTCTAACAGATATAGTGAATTTCCGCTATTAGCATTTGCCACTACTGACAAAATATATACACACATCTCTACAAATATAAGATGGGGATATAGGCACACGGCGGTACAACTGATGCGTTCTGCCACGCCAACCATGCGGTTCTGCACAGATTGTGATGAGATAAACTGTGATAGTGTGGTTGGTGATCAATTATAACAATGATTGGTAACTGTGATTTAAGGAGTCTGTGAGAGGTTTAGTTTTTCATGTATAATCACGGTTGATTATCATGGTTACAATCGAACACCAATCACATAAACGCAGTTTAATTTAATCACTGTTCAGCACACGTACTACTGTGTATCTCTTTATCTTGATGGCATCACTTAAATTTATGGCTTTTTGGTACACGTGCAAACTGAATGACATGGAACTTACATGCGGGCAAGTCTCCTTGCTGTCCTTGGTGCAGGAGATGAAGTTGTCCACGTTCTGTGCGAATGTCGTGGTCTTATCAGCGGCCAGATGGAGAGCGTAGGCCCTCACGGCCTCCCCGGGGGCACCGGGGGCGGAGGGCCGGCCGCGGGAGCCTCGCAGCGCCAGCAGACGGGGCGGAGCTGTGAAGAGATAAGGTTTATTAGTCACATTGGCGGTATTACATAGGACTTACTAAAGAATCTACACAGTACGCAACATAAAATCTTTCAAGTACAAAATAAGAAATATAGTGAAGGATGATAAGTCCTCAAAATCATGCAGTGTAGTTCTGCAAATCGGCACTGAAATTGACGTGTGAGATGTTATACAAAGATATCAAAAAAAAAGATTGAAATTCAATAATGTAATTTCTTTTGGGGTATTGGGTAGTTTTTGTCGTTAGGACAAAAACCAACCTATAGCAGCATAACCCAGAAGAGACCATATTATTAGCTGATGGTAGTAAAAACTAATATAGATTTCTGTCATAATCACCTAGAAGTTGGTTTAATCACCCAGGTCATTTATTTGGATTAAAGTCGATTATGAGGTGACAAGATTGGCCTAAGAAAGCCATATTTTACGGTGCTAACATCCTGTCATCATCATATATTATAGTCCTAACGTTATCATCTTATATCATATATAACCTAACCGTGTCATCTTATATCATAGTTCTAACATCCAAAAAAATAAATATGTATCTGATAAATATCTTATCATTACTTGTATCAAAAATTTAATTCAGATAATGATGAAAATTGACATACAATATACACTATATAAATATTATAATGAAAACGAATATACAACATACACTATTTAGATAATTAACACATACCCTGCGGTGGTGGGTAAGATCTGACCCGAGTGTTTTGTAAAAATATGAATTACGCCAAAAATATTTGTTTAATGCTATTTTCCTTCTAACTAATCTTTTATTAAATATTTACCAATAATTTGAGATACAAATAAATATTATTGGACCAGATTCAAATGAGTTATTGATAAAAATGTGAAAAACCACACAAAAACTGACCTAACGCGGTCACTTTTATGGGATTACCTCTCACCGCTCACGCTAAATCATATATTGTCAACCTTTAGAGCATTTCTTAAAATGTTTTTATTACTCTCCTTTCCAACGTTCCATGGAGAAGGTACACAAAGAATTCCATGTATCTGTATATTGTGATTCAGTCCAATTATTGAACACATTTATTTTGTTTTGACTTATTTTCGTCAGGCGGTAATATACGTATTTCCCCAGAAAGGGTCGTCATTAAAATATGAAATTTTATTACCCTACCTGGACCTATGTCGGCTTTACAATATTGTTGTTGCTGTTGAATTATAATTATAAATGTTGTTTAAAAATACATTATGGTTGCAAAATATTTAATATTTTATTAGTAATATTTTTATTTCACTTCTATAAATATTTTGTTTAAATTATTTTCATTGTGTTTGTGTACAAAATAAAAAATACTAATATTTAAAAAATGAATTATAATTCAAAGAAGGTAAAATATTTATAACCACTGACACACCGGCAGGTAGTCGAGCCGACGAGAAGATCACGTATTCAGTGGATGCTTATATTTGGTCCGAACAGGCTGTTTGTTAATGCGCAAGAATACGTACATTATTCGTAATATTTTTTATAAAAACTTCTATTTTTTTAGTTGAAAGATTACGGCACATCATACTATTTCATTAAATCATATTTAAAAGAATATATCTATAAAAAAATCTCCCAAAAAACGGTTGAAATACCGAAAACTCGAGGTGGGTCTAAAATGACCCACACCGCCGGACGTGTTTTGTTTTGACCCATCGGGCTGTGTCATTCAAATTCGATAGGCAACAATGACATCACTTATGTACGTTTAGATAACTATTATTTACTTTTGCTGTCGATGGAGCATAGTTGATAAGAATTACGCGCGAAATTTAATGACAGGAGCTTGTGTTTATTTTAGCGGAATTTCACTGAAAATAAAGGTATTCTTTTAAAATTTTAACTTTGTTTTATCAACCACTTAATGAATTAAAATACATCTACCGGTTCCAAAAAATATAATTTTCTTCTTCAGGATGTCATTAACTAATCAAAAACATATGTTATTGTTTCTTTAACAGAATCTATTTTAAAAACAATAATTATTTAAAAAATAAATTAGTACCTAACTTAAATTTGCGTGTAAACGGTGTTGGTCATAAATTAAATAATTTGGAATCGTTGGAGATAAATAAAGCGTGTAAAACTAATCAAAAAATTATAAATAACAAACTAAATTTAACCACAAGTCCCATTCTAAAAAAAATTCCTAAAAAATTTTGTATCATCAAGTAACAATTGAAGTTAGGTACCTACTAAATTTATTTTTTGTGTATTTAAAGTGGTTAATAAAACAAAGTTAACAATTTAAAATAATGGATTTTAACCACAAAGTTGATTTTGCCAATCTCAAAAATATTGATAATAAAAGTGCCTATTATAAGCAAGATGAAAATAAAATTTTGGGTGCAAAATGGTTCGCCTTTTATAGTTTGCTCATCACGCTGAACGCAGTGAAATGAGATGAGAGTTGTTTATTTTTGATGTAAAAGTATATTTAATATATTAGCTGGTATAGGTATATTTAATATATTATATAAAATATTAATTTGATATATTAGCTGTATTGTTTCTTAGGTTAACATCGCGAACAATGATATAGTACTCGAGTTCCGTTAACGAAAAATAATATTTGTTGACAAATTAAAACAATACCAGACTGCTGGGTCACACGCTCGTCACAGCTGCGTTCAACGCGGAGTACGACACAAATATTTATGTGTTACGATTACAATAAAAGTATAATTACAATATCATTACGTAAAACGGATTAAACAATCTTACAAACGAATATTGAAACAAATAGACAGAGTGGGTAGATAACAGAATGTAGTAAAACGTCGATATGATTAATTATCAGTGATGTTATTGTGTTAAATAAATACATCTTTTGGAATCAATTTAGCTTAAACATAAAAACGTCAACTTTACTCATATTTGCATAATGTGATAATGAAGAAAATGTGAACAGTTGAATCGAACTCTACACTGGAAATATACATTAAGTATCAATATATTAGGTTAGGTTATTAAGCTAAGTATATGTACAGTACAGTAATTAGATTCAAGTTATGAGACGTCCTCGAAAGTATGATAATAATGTCACAATTTTTAGGAATTCATGAAGCGGATGCAAAGGTACGAGGGCGATCGAGCGCGAATGAAATCGAGTTTCAAATAAACATATTCAATGGAGAAGGAATAGTTTCTAACTAAATAATTCTGCGTGTACAATTGGCTTCTTTATTTTAATGAATTATAAACGCAGGGAGGATTAAATAAATGTGAAAGATCTGAACAGTACCTATAAATTTCCTGTTCCAGCGCAGGAAACCCAGTAAAGCTCTACAGATCCGTCGGAGCATCTTCAGGAATGGGTTCACCACTATTTCCTTAGCCTCAACGCCCACGCAGGGCTTCATCAGCTTGTGGGCTTCTTTATTCAGCACCATCTTCCCTGGGAAGTCTATCCCGTTCTCGAACCTCCTCCTGTTTCTCAGGGGCCTGTACTCCACGATGTTGAACTTGATGTTGATACCATTCATATCAGAAAGCCCGAAATATTCGTTGATCGGTCGATTTCCTATCGACTTGTCTATTACTTTCAAGTAATTCGTGTTCAGTTCGGAAGATTGCTCCGGGAATTTCGTACCTGTGACGGCAGCTGTGCAAAAATTAAAGAAGTTTTTCTTCACTAATTTTTCTTCCAAATCTTTGGAGTTCTGAGCCTTCTCTGGAGATGTTAGAACGCTATTTTCATCGAGAACCTTTTCTGTTTTCGGGGACACGAAAATGGCTTCCATTTTCATGGGAGAGCAGTCCGCGTTCGAGCAACCGGCCTCCTCGACATCGTCCACGATGACCCAGTCTTCGCCGTTGATGCGCGCCACGCGCGTCGGGAACCTGTCGAGGACTTTTTGATCAGGATGGATGAACTTTTCAAGCATGTTAGATTCCTTCGCCAAGTGTTCCACGGTAGCGGAACTTTGAGCACAGTGGGGGAGCGACCGGAGTTCACGCACCCTCGCGGGGTCTGCGTTGGACGACTTTTTGAACCACTTCATGGTTGATATTTTTGCGGTTTTTACCCGCATGGACGAAAGCCCGAAATCTATAATTTCTCATTCACACAGGGCCGGCGATGGGACGAGACGGGAGAAGTTCCGATCCGTCGGTTCTCGCAGCGGTACCGTGTCCCTTCGATTAGTCGACGAGCTCGGAATCAGGATACTAGTAAAACCTTATCTTTTCACCGCCGTGTTGAATATCTGATCCGATGGGAACTACCGCTCGAGAAAATTAATAAATCGACAAAGAGGAAATGTCGCGAAATGATAACGCCACCGCACAACTTCCGAATGTCAACAGCTGTCAACGTCGGTGCAACGAACGCACTGCGATGCCCGGGTGCAACTGCCGCCCAAATCCGAATGACTCTCCGAGGGCCGGATGGTTTGTTTTCTATGCAGCTCTAGCTCGCATTGCGAGGAGCGGGAGCGGGAGTGAGAAGGCCAGCGATAGAGAGAGAAGGACTCGGCGCGATCGAATGAGGCAGGTAAGAATTTTGGCTTCTTAACAATGAAGACATAGCTTTCAATTTCGGCTGGTGAGAGGGACGCAATTATTTGAATTTGGCGGCGGTGGGGGTAGATGTAAACAAAGCGGGTGCGGAGGGGGCCGGGCGGTGGGGATGCACCGACGGCAGACGCGCAGCGCGTGCCCTTTGTTGATTGTTGGTATTACTTTTCGCTTATCAATAGCTAACCGAATCCTCGACAGAGTTCATGTCGTGCATTCGATATTATTAGCGGTGAGCCACGCTTAATGAAAGCGCTCACTGTGAAAAATGGTTTAATGAGCTAATATAGATAAGTTACGCAAAGCATATTATTAAACATAACGAGTAACTTTATAATATATAGGAAGGTAAGGTAAGGTATATACGATACACGTTCACACGAGTACCTAGTTTACATGCACATTCTAGAAGAATTATAACTACTTAAAAAGGATAGACTCTTTTCTACATATTTCTTAATTCATTAATAACTTTTTTTACACATTATTAATATTGTGAAGTTGTAGTTTTTCAGAACATAGTACTGTGATATTTTTAATACAAATTAAATGTATTAATTAATTAATAACTATTCAGCTAGGGCACTGAAACGTATTGTTCCCACATTGATCAATAAATTTCCATTATCCTTTTCCAAATTAAAATATACGATAAAGAAATCGAATGAGTAGGTAAAATAAATGAATAAACTCGTAGTGCGTTATAAACGTAAACATTGCGTATGTGTAGTCCACTGGGAAGGAAGGAAGCAATGAAATTCTATTAAATTTGAAATTTCATTTATAAAAAAAAAAACGGTTGTTTAGCATAGTATTTTGTATAGGTAGGTAAACTAGTTACGTATTATTTTTTTAATTTATTTTTTTAGGTATGTACCGTGGAGTAATCTACCTACTGGGACGTGTAAAAACTATTCATTTCTAAAAAGTGTAAGTTTAACGATTGTGGGTACTGAATACAATATGTTGTAGACATGGTAATATATTTATTGAGATTACTCTGGAAATGATGTTTTTGGAGCGGGCGCGAACTAGAGGATGTTTACACAAAAAATGTATTTATTATGTTTAAAGGAGAACAAATTTTATTAACTTATTTTTCTAATTTAAATCTAATTATTATTGATCTTTTTTGTAATTTAAGTACCTCCTTTCACTAGGGTATTTTTAAAACTTTGTAAAATTCAAAACGATAATACAGTAAATATTAAAAAAAAAAGTTTTCACCTAAAACACGGGAGTTATATCTAGTGAAACCAATATATAGTTTCAGGATTTAGTGACCGTTTTGAGACAAGTGTTTTCTGGACCACTTTGACCGCTATTTCGGAACCAGTTCCACCATAAGATACAGACGGCATAGTTTCCGCGCAGTCACGCGAAGTTCATTACGCTCGTGATAAAAAGCGATGATCTATTTGAGAATATTGTTTAAATAATATATAATGTAACAGTTTGTAAATACCGAATGCGCCGTGACGCAATATCGCGCTTAATTTCGTAATCCTCGCCCCCATGCAGGCTGTAAATATTTTGAAGAACACATTTTATTAAATATGAAATGAAACTTGAAATCGTGAAAAAAAAAAAACAAATTTCCTTTGAACCTATAATAAAAATTCACGACAAATAAATAAAACGCTTTAAGACCGGTGTGTTCGATGTTCATCATTAAACAGTGGCGTAACAACTAACTAATGCAGCCAGCGGGGTGCATTGGGGCTCACGTTAAATAGGTACTCAAATGGTCCGCGCCTTACGATACATTTGGTACCACCGGTACTTTTTCCAGAGTTTAAATTAAATTATATTTTTTTAAATCCACAACAGAAAGATATACAGAGTGTAACAGACCTACTCCACAATATTTTATGAGTGGATACCTGACTAAATTACGAGTCGAAAATGTTCAAGGAATATGTGCCTAATCTCAACCATATCAAAGATATAAGCATTTAAAAAAAAACGTAATTATGCGAATATTTCCATTGATTGAAATATTTTATTGATTCCAAATTACACATTGAATACAAAAAAATAAAGGTCATCGATTTTCGAACAGCCAGACTATTCTTTGTTAGATAATTTAGGACCTGAAGCAAGGATATAAATTAATAATGGATAATTCGAAATGCGTAAAGCTAAGCATGATTTTGTAAGAAATTCTAATAGTATTTTTCGTAAATTTTCCTTGAACATTTTCGACCCATAATTTAGTCTGGTATCCACCCATAAAACACTGTGGACTAGGTCTGTTACACCCTGTGTATACTTACTTTAACAAGAAAAATGGGTAATTCATATTTGTTAAGTTGACTTTAATCCTAAGAATGAAATCCCAAATTCATTATCGTCTTAACTACGAAAAGAATTGTACAATGGACATGAACTTGGATAAACTTAATGAATTCAGTTAATACAAATTCGCCCCTGCTGCACTTGCAGCTATATCCTTTTGTCAAAATCAAATACAGTTTTTGAAGGGACCTATTGAAATGAACAATGATTGAGGGAATATAGAAAAAAAAATACACATTTCACATGTAAATGAATGTACGAGTACTTAAATAAATAAAAAATTAAACTGATTAAAATGAATAATGTCAAGCGGCAGTAAGCAGCAGCGTTCTCTCTCTCTCTCTATCGAATGTTCCGCTTACTGTTTACGAGTGCCGTTAATCAAAACCAAGTATTTAGCTGCAAAGTATACTGCGTAATTTATACGATTAATGCGGTAAAATGATGCATAGAGAAAAACGATCTAGATTTCACTGTAAATACAACTTTGACCATTTTTTGGAAGAAACTTAAAAAATAACAACTGCATTTATACCATTTTACCATCACAGTGGCTACCGAATTGACCACGTATAAATTTCTCAAGGAACTGAATAAATAAAATCTTAGGTTTGATTTGATTTGTTCATAAGTTAGGCAGAAGCATTTAAAATGCAAGTAGAATTTATGAAATACCGTGTGTTCATGTTTAACTCGAAATTTTCAAAACATGCTTAGACAGTCTGTGAATACCGAGGATGCATGTCACTATCGCATGTTTCGGGTAGGTCGTGTGGTCCCCGGCGAAGGTTTATCGCAAGATGCAGAATAAGCAGATTTCATTTCTTCCGCGCGTGTAAACTATTTTAAATCCCGACGTCGTATACAATTCTCGATAATTATGTCTCAAATTGATACTTTGTCAATCACTGGTATCCTTGAGTCACACTCACTATCGGTGATTGAATATCTGGGAATATTGTGATTCGTGATTAATTTATTTTATTTTATTTGTATTTGATTGTTAACCGTGATTCGGTACATGTGCATATGAAACGAAAATATTCATGAATAAATAACGTTATAATTCGTGATAGTGATTTTTCGTGTATTATGATATCGTATTAGTAATGAAACTGTGATCACAGTCACAGTTTTCAATCACTGATATTATCGAATAACAATCACAATTGCACCAGTGAGTCGAGAGTAGGATTTTTTGTCATCACTAATGTATATGCACGCATGGTCTACGAGAAATTACGCCCAAGAACTTTTAAAAGTCCAAACTTGAGATTAAAACTGCTACGACAGTAACTATATTGTGAGGTCCAGAATCAAAAATAGAAATGTCCACTTTATTTGTTTTCTAGTCAAATGTAAAAAAAACCATTGTACCACAACTGTTACATTTGGGATCATATTGAACATGACCAAATACTGTCGTCTTATTGGCTGAAAACATATTTGTCTGGGTTTGAATTAACTGTCTATCGGACGTATCGTACACCTAGATCAAAACTAAGTCAAGTATTAAAATACGATATCTCCATGTAGGTACAGAATTTTTGCAAAGATCTTGCCTATTTTTTACTCAGACTTAAGGTCTATCAAATTCCTTTTATAAAAACCCATTTCAATAAATTTGTAACTATTATCGGAAATGCTACTGACTTCTACCGGTGGTGAATTTATAAAGTCGCGATTGCAAAAGACCCCGAATCTCGAGAGCCCTTGAATCACCGTTAAAAGGGAAGATTTTTTCGCTTCTTCAGGAGCAATACAGAAAGTGAAAAAACCTTTAAAATCTTATTAATATAAAGAATTTTTAAAAAAGTGTTAGATCTAAGAATACTGGCGTTGTGTTCAGCGACTGTCATACCTATTCATGACGTACGCTTGATATTTGTCGCGTCAGTTCGGAAGCTCTGTTCTTCTTAGACGGTCCCTCGTTACGTGGATGCTCTAGGCTCCAGGTATTTTAACTTAAAACATCGTAGATTAAGTTGTGTTGTGATACCATCATTTTGGGGGTCCCTTGTTTTGAGATAAGACACAAAAGTCCCCTAAAATGTCGCGAGACTGGCACCTGCAATCCTAAATCCGTCCCTGATTACCGCAGCGATCGTCGGCAAAGATTCCTTTAAAGATTCACCTTTGTATTACAGAGTTACATATTCAGTAAATATGTGGAAATGTATGACATCAATATGCATTCATTTTCTTCTAATCAGAATAGTAACAAACCCAGATTTAAATGTTTAACTATTAACTTATAAACAAACGACCCCTTGGTGCAACAAACCGTCTTATTTCATCATCTTTTTCTGGGCGATGACGTGAAATGGTTTACGTGAATTTTAAAAGAGGAACCCATTGTCTATCGATGACCTTATCAGGCTGTTTGCTTTGCAATAAGCCAACAATGGCTCCGATAAGGGAGGACGATTGTTGAAATGTCCGCAGGGAAGTGATGGTACAAATGTTGCTAGAATTATCAGAAGCAAAGTAATCCACGATAAGAAAAACAAGACCACTTGAGATAAATTGTCAAATGATTGTTAGATATTTTTCTCCTTCATTATGGTCGACAACATCACAACCAAAACTGTCCGGCGTCATCCGCTCCGGTTTGCACCACTCCTGACGACTTCCTGGATGGAACCATCGGTTGCAGACTTCACTTCACCGGTGATATTTCGCGGGAGCCGAACCCCCTGACTCTGTCTCGTATCACCAGTTTGTCTGTTGCATTAGTACGTCTTGTGACATGGCCGAGATATTTCAGAATGCGCCGTCGTATTGTGGAAGGCATTGTCAACATTTACTTGCTGTAAACGTCGCCAGCACTATATCTCTATCGCATATCTTCCTGGGCTCTTATTGCCTTGGTATTTATGTCTCAAACTCATATAGAAAGATTGTAAATACTATCGTTCTGACGATCTTCATCGGACCGGTGGTCTTTTCATCTTGTCAAATTTTATTCAATTTCAATTTTTATCAGTTCATTCCTTCTTCTGATTTTGGTTTCACACCCTCCAATGCAAAATAGTGTTAAAACATAGATAATATTATAGAATTTAGATTAAATAATGTTTCAAAACATCACTTTCGTTTGCTGCAACCAGGGGTGGATTTTCGATACATGAACATGTCTCACGGGACATTTAGGTGGCACTTATATTGAAACAAGTGGCATACAAAATAATATCACAACACAATGCGAACTACTTCTAGTGACTGGCTATCATCACTTTGTTTAATGCGGCCCGGGAAAGCTCTCTAGTCATGATGTTCTCCGTTTTCCGGGGCCTCGACTTTTAGTAATTTTTCGTACTTTTCCGGATTTCTCATCACATGTCCGAAATATTTGTTTTCGGATTTTTATTGTTTTAAATACTTATTTTTCTTTATTTATCCGAACCATAACATCTATCCATCCAGCTTATTTTGAGTATTCTTATGAAGATCCATATCTCAAATGGTTCAAGTCGCCTTATGCCTTCGGTAAGTGCTCATGCTTCTATTCCATAAAATATTATCAAGACCACAACGTGAACTGCGAACAGCAATACAGATATAGAGATGTTTTAGGTAAACCTATCAATAATAACAGACTTGAAGCCTAGAGCTCCCGAGATGACCCGACAAAGGCCGAACACAATCGGATCTTTTCGGCTTAAAGTAGTATTTCTAGGCCTTATTTTTTAAATTATTTCTTTTTCTCAGTGTTTCGAGGGCCCTTTGAAAAGTGGGGTTCATTGCAATTGCGACTTACGGGACCCTGTAATATAAATTCACCACTTTGAAGGTCGGAGGCGTGATTCTCTTCTGCATCAAGTCTGACTCTAAATTTCTGTGTACCAAGTAGATACGGCTAGCAGGTACTCGCGAGCGTTTCAAGGGTTCATGGAAAACATTTATTATACATAATATTGTACAAAAGGATCTCCATAGGTGAAATTAGCCCGACAAAGAATTTTATTGTTTGTACAATCGATAATTTAAAAACATTAAGGGTATTTCCAGAAAAAAGTAAAATTACTGTGTGGCAACATAATATATAAATAATAAGAAAAAAAAAAATTTACATAGGTAAAACTTGCAGAAATGTTGATATTAGAATTAAGGAGCACTTGAGATGTCTAAATAACAACAACCATTCTGAATTCGCCAATCATCTTTTGGAAACAAACCATTCTTTTGATATTAACAAGAGTTTAGAAATTTTACATACAAATACTAGGGGTTTACAGTTATATAAATTTTAAATTTTAGAAATAAGGAAAAGTGTTAATAGCAAATTAAATATTATAAATAACCAAATACCTTTTGCAAATAGTCGTTTTTTAAACTCGTTTTCAAAGTAGTACCTAATTAGTTACCCACCACTTATACTTTCATAGTTTTATTTTTATCTATGCTTGCATTTTTTATTTTAGTATACATTGTTTCCTGAAGAAGATACCAGAGGTATCGCAACATGCTGATTTATCAATAAATAGTGGTTTAAACAAAATGTTTTTTCTTGTTATTTAATAACAAGTCATTCAGTTATATGGAAAGATAACGAATATCAGATTATGTAAGTTTTTAGCTTTTCTTTCGAGAAGAACTATTGTCAGCGTTTTTGTGAACAAGCTGTAGCAAGTATGCTACAAATAGCTTTATAGGTAGAAAAACCACCTGTACGAATGATTTACTTCATGGTTAGTCGCCGCCACTGCAAAACGGAAAAAGGGTCCCTGATATTGACTACCTATTAAAAAATGACGACTTAAAAATTATAATATGTATAACAGTGCAGTGTATTAACTAATTGTTTAAATATTAAACTTTTTCAGTTTTTTAAGACTTGCGTAACAAACACAAGAGTAAATGTATTTATAGACGTTTATATGCACTCGAAACTGTAACAGATTTATTATATAAAAGTATAGGAAAAATATTCACAAAAGTATCGATATTAAAATTTTCGTAGGTGTTAAATGTTTTTTGGGCTTCTATCTGAATTGGCTTAGTTACGCCACTGTGAACTACTAAATTACGAGTGAAAAATGTTCAAGGAGTAAGTACAAATTCGTATGACCTTTTATTTTTTGTATTCAACATATAATTTGGAATCAATAAAATATTTCAATTAATGATTTGTGCGTTGGTAAGAAATGATAGCGTCGTATCCTCTTTGGCTATCCCATATCTCACACATCACGATAAAATGTTACATTTGGTTAAATAACATATTTCAATATAGTTTTCACAATATCAATTTATTATAAACGTTTTAAATGATTTCTCGTGTACGACAGATGTGATTTGTTAGTATGAGCAATGAAAAATTAAAGTTAAGTTAATGAAAATTTTTACATGGACAAGCTTATCATTTTTAAAACCTAGTGCGATCGTGTATGTGCTCGCGAGTGACATACATACATATATGTATTTTTATGTACATAATGGCGGAAGTAAACATCACGGTAAATCCCGCAAAACCGGAGGGAAATTATAAACAGAAAATTACATCACTTGAAATGATAAAATATTATTTTATAATACAATCATTTAATGGTCAGCTTATGAAACCGCAAAAAAAGATATTATAATGAAGTTAAAATTCAATTAAAGTGTTAACTTTTCGTATAAAGGAACTCTTTCTACCAATCCAATTAGGGTTTCTGAAAATCCGGGGTTTTGAAACCCGCCGAGTTCGGGTCCAATATTTTGGAAACCCGGCGGGTTTGGATCCAAAATCATTATAGTATAAACACAAGAATAAAAAAATAAATAATATTATTCTGATTATTAAGAAGAACACATTCTTATCGTGAAGTTGTAATTATTCAGAACAGACGGTCTGTGATGTTTTAAATACTAATTGAAATACTGTCGCTGTAGCATAGTTGGTAATGCACCTTCCCCGGATTGGAAAAGAGATCCAGGTTCGAATCCCGGTAGCGCAACAATAATGTTTTCGATAAAATTGTAAATAATTAGTACATTTTATTATACATTGATAATTAGTACATTGATCTCAAGATTGAACGGACGTTTTTTATTGTTTTTAAACAGGGCAAATTCTTCCCTTAATCATTTAAAACTGCCCGTTTTCTGTTTCTCCGGTGTTTCAGCATCTTTTAAAATGAGATCAAACTGTTCATCCATTGTTAATACATTTTCCTTATTGTAAATTAATATTTAATCTTTTATACTATCCATAAAATTGACTTCTGAAACCGAACTTTGGAAAAGCCTGCTCATCAGTTGTGTAGCCAAACTTAAGGCTTCGTCTGGAGGATTTAAATTTGGGTACCTTACACAAATTGATCAAATTCGAATACATTCGTTCGTTCAGTCGTTTTTTGATGTTTTGCAACAATTCGCTCGAAACCCGAATCCGGCAGGTTTCGGATCCGGATTTTAGGGTCATTACCCGATCGGGTCCGGGTCGGGTCGGGTCGGGTCGGGTCCAGAAACCTTACATCCAATGTTAGACCATTTTATTCTCGGTGGCTTCAGGATCTGCTCCAATCCAGAAACTGGCTAATGAACGTTTTTCTCCTATCAGTGTGATAATGAATGTGTTATACCGGATAGTGACGGTAAACTGTTACGTGATTGATGATTGGTAATTAAGATTTAACAGTTGAAGGTTTACTTTCTAGTGTACCAGTCATTGCTCGATGAATTACGAATAATCAATTACAATCATGGTCATAATAAAAGTTTAAATGACGGTTTAAACAATGATTCGACCATTAATAATACCGGGAGATATCGCACAAACATTTTCCGTATCTGTTCGTTATCGTCCCAATATAAATCTATTTTCTTATTCTTACAAAATGTCGGCATTTTGTTTCAGTACTTTTCAATTGGAAATAAAATGTAATCAGTAGGGGAAGTTCGCATTAAAAATTGTTACCACAAAATTATTAACATCTCAAAATTATTAACATCTCAAAGTATTAACATCGAGAGAGCGTGATACAACAACTTGCGAAAAAATGACCGCTCGCATAAATGTGCCAAAGAGGTTGGCAACTCGTCGGCATGTGCGTACTGTATTGATGATTCGCTCTCGCCCCAGACTTCTGAACTATACACATTCGTTACTTTATAAAGTACCCACGATACATACATTATACAGCCCTGATATATTCATTACTAAGTTTATGTGTCCTGGGTAATGGTGAGTGAATGTATTATTTTGCCCTCACATTTTTTTAAATAGAATATGCATTGATGTTATACGTATCCGTGCACGTCCAACAACATAATTATGCCACGTTAAAATAAATCCAGTTTTTGAGAATTTAACTTATGAACGCTAAGAAATAATAATATGAACCGATGAAAAGTTCGGATACACGCATCACATGACCGATAAATAATATTTGCACGAACACATGCGTAAAGATAACTGCTGCACGCACGCACGCTTGTGTTGAACAAAAATAGACCGGATGAATATTTGGACAAAGATAATAAAAACAAAGGAAGTCGACAAATGACGTTCTCGATGCTAATACAATTAAGTATGGACCGGTCGACAATGAAAATTCTCAAAAAAAAAATGGAATAAAAACTACGTAAAATTAATTTTCCGCCAAGAATCGCATAATATCGCAGACTTTAATTACTTATTAAGAGTGAATAAATTGATCTCCAATTGGTAATAAATCAACACTTCCCGACAATAATGAGTCCTTTCCATATCGGCGGATACTAGTTTCTCGAGTGGACAAATAAAAAGACTCGCACTGGAGTGATCCAGAATGTTATCAGAAATCGATGATGTGTCGTCAGAGCAGTCGAGCAGTCGAGCAGTCCGTTGTCGCTTCGTGTGGCGAGAGACGCTCCCGAAGCGATTGATGATTTATACAAAAAATAAAAAACATTATTCGATGTACTCGATCTAGCTATAGTAAAAGAATAAACCTTACACATCCGTACATATATCTGTCTATATACATTTATACGCGAAACGCAGTAAAGGGCTTATTGGGGAAATCTTTTCACGGCGAATCGGCCTATCTATTTATTTAAATATAAAATCGTTCATAAATTGTATTTGCTCTTTCTCGAATTTTTTTACAACGAGCAAATTAGCATTTTATAATCCCGGAATCGTCAACATTTCGATTGCATTCGCTAGTCCTACTACTACGAGAATCTTGTAACGGATAATAATGGATAAAAGCGATGGATATTGTCATTATTCTTCGGAAATTTTTCTAGTTATTAAGTAAAGGACCTAAAATATTTTAAAATATAAAATAATACCACGTTTAAAATGGATTGGAATGCATACTTTCAAGTCCGCTTGCGGCGTTTTGCAACACGTCTGTTCAAGCGAAGACGTGTATTCAGAACAGCGCGCGGTGCGAGAGTTGCGTTTAATTCGTACACGTTTGGGACGGATTTTGCGAAAAAACACATGCGCAGCTTTATTTGTCATATCTAAATTCTTCCGCCAGCTATATGTTTCTAGTTAACACGTGAACATAAAACCAGAATTATTTTTGCGTTGATCTACATACTTAAAACATACATCAAATAAATATTTAATAATATTTATTTTTCAGAAATTATAGTCATGCACAACTTTTATACTGAATAGAGTGCACGCCCCTGCTAAAGAGTAATAGTGCAAAATTTGGTTTAGGTAAAAGAGTGTAAGGGTTGTACAAATAACAGACATACATAAAAAAAACTGTAATATTTTTTTTTAATTTCTCCAGGTTAGGTGTAATTCACTGTAAAAATTTCGAATAAATAATGTATATTACATATTTTCCTATTCATAGAATGGCAATCCGATAAACCCAAACCCAAACCAAATACGATTTATAAATTCCTCATCATAAGTTTACTGGAATAAACACGAGTCGACAAAATCCAAAGAAAGTTACTTAAATCTCTAAGTTTACTTTTACTAAATGAAAATAAAATTTGTTTTCTTTTCTCGGATATGGTTAGGTATTTATTTATTCGTAAATTAATTAATAAGCTAGTATCTTTTTCACAAAACTCAGTCCACAAACAATCGCACTGGAACGGATCTTCTCACAAATTGCACCGGAACGCGTTCCGGTAGTGGAAAAAAGTACCGGAACGACGTTCCAGCCCTACTATGTCGCTAAGCGATTCGCTATACATACGAGTATATAAAAAACTTAAAGTTTTCATTTAATCTCATTTGAAAAAAATACGGAAAGTCACGTATCTAATGACACTATAAAATATTTAATAAATAACTGAGCACCTCCTCAAAACAACCATAAATATACTTAAATGTCATTGTCCTAGAACCTGACCGATCTGGGGTATTTCTCTCTCCAGCCTAGAATACTTAATTACTACAGCGAGATCTTGTCCATTAACGCTGACCTGGACGATTCGTGAGCACTGGATACGTTCGGTTCGGTTAAAAAATAAATTGTATATAGTCATGTGAACGTGTTTATCATGCGCAGCCAAGTTCGCACTATTCGCTTCCGAACGTGGAGAACTGTAGCATATCACGTGTTCCGACATATTTGACCTTGGAACACGTGCGCTTTTGTACTCGTGTGGTAGATTTAACATCTTATTCGTAATTCTCGATTGTCAATTTGTTAAATATCACTGTAACTCTGAAAGATTTTATTCCCCTAATTGTATTAACAACGTACATTAATGTCGTTGTAGGACTATCTATCACAGTTGATAATCTGTTTATTAAAAATAAATAAAGCTATATAAATGGTTAACTAGTTTAACCTGAGCAGGAAGCACCTGATCATGAAGGATATTGTCATCGACGGATTATTAATTAACGCTAATGTTGGCTAAGTTCAGAAAACTCTGCACCAGAAGATCCACCCCTGGCATTGTCCATCCTATTGGCTAATTAAACGCGTTTATCAATATCATGGAATAATGCTGCGATAAGTGGTACAGAGTCCAATAATTTGGGGTAAATATTAGTTTTTATAACACAAGAACTGGCTCAGGCTTTGTGTTCGATGCGTATTATTTTAAATTATTTATAGGAAAATTCAATGTTTTAATTTTCAATGGATCGTAAAAAAAACTAATTTCATATATTCAAACTACTTTAAGTCAATATATTTAATTTTATCGGTTGTGCTACGAATACATTCAGTTTCATATTAATTTCTCGCTTGAATTATCAAGCCAAGTATATGTGTGCTAAACCAATTTAATATATAACGATTGATTGAACAAATATCTTGAATCAATTGTTATATATTAAATTATATGAGCGCACATATATATTATAAAAATCGAAATAAGTAACTGCTTGATCTATTTTTATTTCACATACTGGTGTTGGTACCAAAATGCCACTGTGCACTGATTATTTTGAAGTTTCTACTTGATTACCACTCTTAATTTAACTAAATTGCCGTGTAGAAGAACTTTAAGTGATTCATTATTTTTATTTAAAATAGTAAATGGCGTGCTGGACGCCCCTAATTTAACTGAACTGATTGTAAACCACGTTCCTGCGCGGAGTACCAGGTCGTCGGTACTTTTTCATGTAAATTCATCATTTGCTAATTTTTATAGGAATGTACCCACACAAATACTTCACAGGCTTGGGAACGATTTTGGTTTTGTAGATATATTCCGATATTCTATGTTTAAATATAAGAGTGATGTTTTTGATGCTGCCCTGAGTCAAAGATACAACTGATTTTGATACTCAGCCATTTTGTGTCAAACCTAAAATTTATTATTTTTTCCGTCTTGAACCTTTATTTTTTTATAGTTTGTTTTGCTTATTTTTTAATTTCTATTTTTTCTATATTCCATGCTACTTGTGTAGCTGCTCATGTGTTTTTATTATGTTTTATACCAAACCTATTTTGTAAAAGAGCCCATAAGAACGTTAATAAATTAATAAATAAATAAAATTAAAATAAATTCAGATCCGTGGAAATAATCCCCCATGAAAGTGTCGCCATTCTCTTCACGCAGACGCATACACGTCTGTTACACTCCCAACGCGAAAATGTTCGGATTAAACATTCTATGGACCAGTATTTCATATATCGATACCTTAATCTGCAAAGCAGCTAACTCCATTTTTCTAAAATGTTCAGAAGTAACAAAAAACTGTTTAATTTTATAATTAATCGGATTACGAAATTCCGAAACACACTTTGGTAGATTGTTTATGCAGAAATAGGGTGGCTGAGAAATTTTATTGATTTTTGATTTATCTCGTACTTATAGGGAATATTTAGAGTTAGTTGAATTTCTTTACCAAAATTTAATAATATTATTGTCATGAGTTAGGTGATTTTCCAAGATAATGTAGTTATGTAGTGATTATGATTTCCGCGGACGTCCTCTATTTCTGGTGCCATCAACCCTTGTGTCAGGGGAAGGTATTGAAGGTTTTTGCAAGAATTAATTAAAGGTTTTTCAACACCTAGTACTTATTTATTATTGTAATTTTTGGCATTTATTGTACCATAGAACAATAAAAGAGGAAAATAATGGCATCAAAACGGTTTTTTGACCATGGGTGGAGTTAGCTGCTTTGCAGATTAAGGTATCGATATAAAGTTAACTCTGCGTCACGTGCACTGTCCGCAATGTATTCAATGTTAGGCAGAAATATTAAATAGGTTAAGTAGTTAAGTCAGAATTACACAACTCTATCACGATTCGGGAATTCCCACCATAAAGGAATTCAAAAAACATCTATAAAACGTCCGAACGTTTGAATGCCGGGATTCCGTCCCATCAATATTCTTGCAATACAAAATACAAACACAAATGACCAAAAATGGTCACCCGTATGGAATAATCTCACTGCCTGATATTCGCAGGAAACGTTTTTAACCCAACTCCCGCACTAATTAAATCTCAATAAACATCGCTATATCATTATTATAATTATATTAATATTGGAGTCGGCTAAAAAAGCACAAAAAACAATTCTCAAATATATATAATTGGTCGTCTTTTTAGATATCCATCAGACCTTATATTTAAAGAGTACAATGTTCTTGATATAATACAAATCTTTATGTTGAGACTCGTTCAATATTTCCATACTAACAACAACTCTCCCCAACCAATAAATCATGGACACAACACAAGACAAACAACAAACATCTACACACCAGTTCCGAGAGCAACAACGACATTTTATCAAAGATTCTACATGTTACTAGCTCCGAAACTATACAATACACTCAGTACCAACTGGAAATCGTACAATTTTTATAAGATTACACAAATATGGACCCAATATATGATTCAATCAGGTAGAGATGAATCAGAAGCATGGATATCCAACAATTTAATATAATGTATACAATTCTTTTACTAGTAACTCACTAGTCCTACAACACTCCCACTCCATATATTTTTACTTTTTTATTCATATTTGATTTATCTTTTTATTCCAAATAACACCACAACAGTACGAAAAAAAAACTGGCTACTTTAACACAGACTTTAGTCTAGCAAAGTAGCCAGGACAACGTTGTATATATCAGAGGTGAAGTCTACTCCATCCCACATAATAAACTATGTATTATGTATGTTTATTATGTATCCGCCTCTGTTAGTACAAAAATATGGATGTCAAAATATATATAAACAAATAAATAAATAAATAAATTATAAAGGAGCAGGGGTTCACGTTCAAATTCAAGCTTTCAGACCATTCATTCTCCTTACCGCCCTTAGAAAATATAATTTCTGAACAACGCGGGTATTCATATTTTTCACTAATTGGTAATTTTTTCTCAAGTGAATTATCTGAACGCGACATGGCGCGATACTACACAAATCTCTCTTTTTTCAAACATTCATAATTAACAAATAAATAATTATTATACATTCGACATTTCTGTAATTTAACATTTGTCATATAATTTTAATTAGTGTGACGCGAGCTCAGTGTATTTATTTAAACCACGGAAAACATACACGTAAACTTTAATTTAAACGATAAAATCTAGAAATCGTACACCTACCTAGGTGAACTTTGAACCCGAAACCGACTCATTAAATAACTGGATAATACAAGATTTATTTACGAAATACATATTCCCTATTTACATAACCGTCCGACCGTTCGCGTGTCGCCGTCTGATACCAAACATATTCAACTGCGCATATCCCAGATGTTGACCGTGATGGCCGATGACTGGTTACTGATGATTGCCGCGAAATAAACAAACTTTTCCAATAACAAGACGAATAATTCATTTTCAAGAGTACGTAAGCTCGGGTCAATAAACTGCACCTACAATATAAAACAGACAGTCCCGTCAAATCATATCTGTGCAGTGACCGATCTACCTGTACGCCGCACAGCTTCTTTGGGCCGCAACAAAGTGATGGATAGCCGACGACACGAAAAGAAAAATATGAAATTCGTTAAATATTTTTACCATCTCTATTTCCGCGACTAAATTTCTTAGATAAGTACTCCTTATTATTATAGCTGATTCGGGTTCAAAGTTTCGTAATTGACTGACACTAATAATAATAAATAAAATTCTCGGAAAAAACTTGCTTAAATAAAAATGTGCGCAATGTAAATAAAAATTATATACCCCGTTAATTGTGCTTCAAGGTTGTATAGAAAGAAAATAATTAGTTAGAGAAATTCGAAAGATTATAAAGAATCACTTAAATAAAAATGTGCGCAATGTAAATAAAAATTATATACCCCGTTAATTGTGCTTCAAGGTTGTATAGAAAGAAAATAATTAGTTAGAGAAATTCGAAAGATTATAAAGAATCACTTAAATAAAAATGTGCGCAATGTAAATAAAAATTATATACCCCGTTAATTGTGCTTCAAGGTTGTATAGAAAGAAAATAATTAGTTAGAGAAATTCGAAAGATTATAAAGAATCACTTAAATAAAAATGTGCGCAATGTAAATAAAAATTATATACCCCGTTAATTGTGCTTCAAGGTTGTATAGAAAGAAAATAATTAGTTAGAGAAATTCGAAAGATTATAAAGAATCACTTAAATAAAAACGTATACACGGAATCTCTCAACAATATTTTTACTTTTTATTCTTATTTTTGAAGAAAAACACATTTTTGTTTTGTTTTTTTAGAACATAGTTCTGTGGTATTTTAACAAATTAAATTAATCAACCCGAAAGATATACAGAAAAAATCTCAAATTAAAAATATCACAGACCTGTGTTTTGAAAAATTGCAACTTCACAATAAGAATGTGTTCTCTTTAAAAATCTATTTATTCCGGTAGCAAGTAAATATTTTCTGGAAAAATAGATTTTTTTAATACATCTTTCTTGTTAATTAATTTAATTTGTTAATATTTTTAAACTAAGGTAAACGCTTGTGCTATGAAAATGAGACTAACTTGGCGGTCTCCCGGAACGAGGTTCGACCCCCGACCACTAAATCACTAGGCGAGTGTCTTAACCACTATCCCGATAACATTTCACAAGGGAAGTATTAAAAAATAAAATAAGTTTTATAATTTGTTAGTGTTCGTTATTGATATGCTAGTTTTTTATGTGATTTGCATAATTTAAAATACTTTTCTTTTATTTTACAATTATCGATATTGTGTTTTATTGTTTCAAGTGTTGCTATTTGTTACTTGAATTAAGTTGGTGATTTTTTCGTAGAGTTCTAACTGACGCTAGGTAGTTCAAGTTTTAAACTATTTTTAGCGTTTTACCTTGTCGTGTTCGATGTTCCTCAGAAAAGATTAATTTAATTTTAATTAGACATTTTATATGAATACTTCTTAATTGACGCGTGTCGTGGTTTGTATTAAATACGATATAATACACGAACACCGGGTCGCCCGACAGAGTCCTCATGATGCTGGACACCCTGGGAAAAGTAGTGATATCTCGCGCAGGGTCAAAGTGGACCTCAGCATCCGAGTGCATTATGCACTACTGCTATTACACACGAGATGACTGCGTGGATTTGGATTCAATAAGAGAAGAATGCGAGGCATCGCTAACTGGAAACGATATTTGTCAGTTTAAAATGCTGTTATCGCTAGACCTAAATTCCTTGAAAATTATGTTACGAATTTCTTTATTTCACGCAGCGAACAATACACCGCCTTTAGAAATAATATGATTACCCAAGCAAAAATATTTTAAACGTGTATGTATATTTGAATGAAATATAAAAAATGTAAACAGAGGAAAAATGTAAATTGGGGGTATTAAAAAAAAAAAAAACTTAATTTTTACTTAAAAATGAAACAATGTTTTATGTTGTCGATGTTGGTTTTGAATAGTTCTTTTAATATTGCAAATTAAATTAAAGGTTTCTGGTATATAAAATATGCTTTGAGGCCTCCAATATACTTCATGACATCGTATTTTGTAGGAACTGGGCTGATGATATGAGCAGACACTTCTCCGTCGAAAGGTTCTTCTTCTGTCAAGTTTTCGTTTATATGACTGTCCATTTATATAACGTTGGACCTATTTAATTTTAATCCAAATTTGAATAAATTTTAGAAGTAAATCGCGGGAAAGACAAACGTAAATCAGGGTTTTAAATATACTAAAATGACACGGGACTGCAGAAATAACACGCAAATGGAGGGAAAACGTGAATCCCGGGCATGTAAAATCGGGGTTCCACTCTAATTATTGCATTTTGGAAACATTTCGAAGAACGCAGGACAGGCTGTAACGATAAGTAATATTCGGGTCAGAATTTTCAGAAACCTCAGGTAAATTCGTTTAACCATTTAATGTACGAGCACTATTCTGAGAAAGTGCTTTGGTACTTTGGAAAGTACTTTGGTTTTATGGTAATGTCGGGACCTTTACGGGAATTGTCAATCGGCACCCGAATTTCCCAGATAATTATAATAAAGGCAGTGCTTTAAATATATACGTAGAAATTACATATTTATAAAAATCCACAAAAATACAGGTGTAACAAAGTCCACAAGTGGATAGATGTCTAAATTATGAAACGAAAATTTTTCCAATAGAAATTAAAATATCGATTTTTTTATTATAGTTTTCGACTTGTATAGAATTAAATATCACGTACAATCTATTACATATACGATTCTATCAAAGCGTAATTAAACCGTTCACCAAATAAAGTGAGAATTGCTAAAAACCCCTAATCGAATCTATATCGCAATTTAATCATTCTCCACTCGAAGGTTAGACCTCTCCCAGGTCTTTGTGACTTCTCCTTATGCAAAATAACAAAAAAAAAACGCAATTTTCGAATAGTTATAAGTAATTTGACCCACGATTCTAAAGGTATCCCTGAAAACGCATTAATTTTTTTATTTTAAAATCCATATAAACGTAAAAAAGCACCTTATCTATCCGTACAAAATTTAAAAAAAAAGTACTAATTTAAATTTAAAAGGTTGAGTAAGAACAGAACGGTGAATAAACATTGAAAGGCATCCAATAACATTCAGTTCTTTTTATGATTTTATTTTGGTTTATTACTAACTTATTATCACGTCGTTAACCCGCGGAGGTAATAGAAAATAGAGCGCCACAACCTTCCATCTCAACACCAATTTTTATCTCACGCATGCTCGTCGATTACTGAGATATCTAGAGATACAGTACACTTGTAGTGTATCGGGTTTAAAAACGGATGAAACTAAACTTGGGCCGTTGTATATACCTAATGAAGAATCGGCGTAATATTTGTTTTTTATACGCTCACGCATTAAGAAATCCGGTGGTTCAGATGAAGAAGTCGCCAAGCCAATTTCGAAGAGCATTGTCATTATTGAAGAAGATTCCTCAGAGATTGTCAGATGGATAGAGCGCAGATAAAATAAATATCTGATTGAGCAAGATTAGGAGAATAGAGCGGATGTAGAATAGACTCCCGCGCTCTTGAATAGCATTTTTTAAATTCCTCGGTTAAACTCAAACAATTCGTCGGAAATGTTAGCTTTTTTGAACTTGACACTCCATTTTCTTTAAAAAACAATTAACACAAGCTTTCTATAAAGTGAACAATTAAAGATTTATATAAATAAAACAATACTATGGTATTAAAATTACATTAACACGTCATGTCAAAAAAAAAAAATTCCAATACCTTGAAAAATAATAACGCTACGAACTACGCATCAACCCAATGAAATGTTTTTTTTTATTTAAATCTTTAATAAGAGCTGACAAATATACAATAGACTGTGTTAATTATTGCGTATGTAAAAATATAAACACGGTATTTTCTAGCTTGCCTAAAGGCGGCCATAATGTCTAGAGTCACCCCTGAATATGGTCATGTATATTTTCACGAAATTCGATAAGTTTGTAGATTTTGAAATCACCATATCCCTTACAGTCTTCCGAGATGATCTTTTATAAAATAAGAAGAAACTAAATAATGTCTCGGCGCATATGCAGCTCTGTGACATCCATGATAAAAGATGGCGCGACAGGGCCGAGGACCGCCCAGACGGCAGTCTGACCAGAAGAACAATAAACTCACAAAATAAACAAGACGCCAGCCATTTAGATCAAATAATTGATTCACAGTTCGAATTTAGCGTCTAAGTATAATCATAATAGATAAACGGTGTGTTGACGCAGAACAAGCGTCAGATTAGTTCAGGGATAGCAAAATTCATAAGAAAGTATAATTTTACATAACCAAAAAACACATTCAACTTTGCAAAAAAAATGTAAGTGTTTTCTCAGTATTAAAAAAAATACGATTTTTTTTTAAATATTATGAAACCAATATATGTAATGTCAGGAAAGAGTGTTAAGAACTGACTAATATGATGCGAGTAATGATGACACCGGAAATAGAGAAGATCCGCGGAAGACTTGGCTATGAGTCGAAAATATATAGGAATGAAGCTGGTGGAACACCATAACTTCATTGAAGAGATAACTTAATGGGTGTACATGAGGTGTAGGTAGTTAGAAACCAAATGGGGTTTCAAAAGACTGGAAAATTAGAAGACGAGTCATTGAGGAGATCGAGAATTGTAGTGACATTGAAGAAGAATTATTTAAATTCAACAATGAAAATATAAGTTAGTATAAGAAAGGGGAAGTATCACAGAAAAACTTAAATTCACCCAATTAACACAAACAAACACCCAATCAGACATATTCTTAAAAATATTTAAATACATGTGACGATATGGCACACGTGCGCTAACTTCTAAAACCAATGGCTAAGAGCAAGCGCTCATTTACAACTTTCAGTCATACGACAATTCTTCTCACACCAGCGTGGTGTCAAATTTAAAGGATTTAAACATTTTATAAGAGAAATTTATACATTTATTTGAGAACAACTTCCTATAGCCGATATTCAAAACACAGTGATCACGTATTGCTGATTTGGGCCTTTATAAACTACATCTTTTGTCTTGGTTAACATAAAGACTTTGTTTTTAAGGGAAGATTTTTAGAGTAGTCAAAACAGTTTTAATGAGTTCATTGAACTAGTTAGTTAATATAAACATCAACTCTTCAATGCTGGAATTTGGGATCTCAAGAAGGACTAAATGTAAACAATGCGTATCAAGTAAGTAGATAGAAAATAAGATGTGCAATGTCATTTACTTCCACAGCTTCTCGCCGTGTAAAGCGTAAACTTTGCCTCAATTACTAGATGATTAGCAGAGCACACATCGGAAGAGATATCCGAAGACTTTATCTGGCCTGATACGCAAACGTGTTTCGTAACTTAACCTTTGATTTATTATATTTCATGACCGTCTCTCCTTTTTCGTAATTTATCCTGACTCAAAATTTAACTAATTATTCATTTAAAAGCACGCAAAAAGAATTAGAAAATAAATTATTTTAATTCCATAATCAATGTCTTGAAATTGATATTTGTTCATTTAATCCAAAACGGTCATCCCAAAGCAGAGATGGCAGTGACGTCAGACAAGTTCTAACCAACAAATAATACACCTGAATTCAAAATAAAAATAGTGAAAAAAAGTGTTACGTGTCTCAGATTCATGTATCATACCACCCCTGCACTGAATGTTTTTTTGATTATGTATTCATAAATTCAGTTACACGAATAAAAGAAAAATCGGATAGAAACGATTGCTTCCTGCTAGTTAGAAATATTATAATATCACACGTTTGAGAGAAAATCACTCTTTGCCATTGACAACATTTTTGCATAATTTTTACTTCATTTCATTAAGGTGTTATCTTTTTGACTTCGGCCATATTGAAATCACTCTTTATTTACAACGATATACAAAATCTACACATCTACATCTAATACCTCTTAAGTTATCTAAGAACCACACCATGCTATTGCAGTAGTAAAATGAATGTTTTATAAATGCAGATAAAATAAAGCACTCACCCAATAGTGGATCGAGTCTGTCTCTGAAACTCTTCGCCCTGGAAATTGTGGCAAGTCTTATCGGGGCTTCTTCTGCTGGTGGTGTCACCGAACGTTCTCTAGCTGTCGAACTATCATCATCTTCCTATTTGAATTAAATAAAAAAAACCATACATAATATTTCAATTATTAATTAATTTATGGAGAACACATTTTTATTGTGAAGTTGTAAGTTGTAATTGTCTGTGATATTTTAAATATGAATTAAATGTATTAATTAGAAAGATATACATATAAAATCAATTTTATATGTATATCTTAAATTTATATTTTAAAAATACTGTTGTTGTGCCACCGGGATACGAACCTGGATCTCTTTCCAAACCGGGAAAGGTGTATTATCCAACTATGCTACAGCGACAATATTTTTAGTGACAAATTTTCGAACCTATATGTTACTGTTACCTTTTTTTGATGTTAATACATTTAATCGTTCTAATATTTGAAAGAGCCATCTACCCTTTCTAGATATTGACTTAATTTTTCTTCATACAAAATAATCATTGGATTCATAAAATGAGACAACAAAAACCACACAGGGAAATATTAAATAAATTAATAAACTGTAATATTTATTATTTATAGTATTAAAGTAACTTGTTCAGATATTATACACATACATTTAGATTACAGTAGCAGTAGGTATCAATCTTAGAATACATATCGACAGATTAGAGCACACATTTGTTTAATCTTACCGCATCGTATGGCTGCGATGTTTGAAGAGAGAGTGGTTCGTCGCTGGGGTGAGGCGGGAGAAAACTGTCCCAGTGGGAGCAATCCCACGGTTCACTGAACTCTGTTCCATCATCACTGGCCTGGAGGAAAGGGTGTACAGACATAATCAATAAAAACTTGGTTAGGACGGGTTGTTGCAAAAATCATTATTAACTCTAAGAGCGGATGTGAACTTGATAAAATACTTCCACCCGCATGATAAAGATCTTTTTTAAAGTAAACTTAGCAACAGATGGTAAAAATCCTTCATTATTTTGCAAATGAGATGCGACTCTATGGTTTGTTTATTGTCACTTTGATCACTGAGTACTTCACCATATTTCATCATTTGACAAACATTCATGAGAATAGGGTTGTTTTATAAAGTCGCAAATAATACTTCAATAGGTTTTTAAATAGAAAATTTTTTCCATTTCTCTAATAGGACGAGTAATAAAAGTATTGGATAAAATTTTTGATTCAATCCAATCTCAGATTTCAAAAATAATATATTTTGACTTCTTTTTTATTTAAAATATTGTGGTCTAATAAATACGTTTCCTCAATTGGTTACCTGTGAACTGATAGCAAGCCTGGCTTCAACATTATCGTAGCTGGACATCCGATATCCCTTGGAATCTTCTGGAGGCTCGTGCGAAGATTCTACCTCTCCGGTGGACTTCAGCAGCGTGGGGTACGGAGAGAGATTTAGCTCTGGGAATCTGTAACAAAGCATTAACAACATTTTTACCATTAATGTTATGAGGACATTATGTGAAACTAATAAAAACATTGCCTTTTTAAATTATTTAATCTCTTTGCTAGTGCCATTTTGTACAGGTTGCCATGAATCCAGATTTTCCCAGACATTTTTTTAAGGTACATCCAGGAGGGACTTTGATCGTGTTCAGGAATTTAAATTATTAAAATTTATTGCATATATTTAGTTTTTGCAATACCAGTTGAATAGCGAACTAAAATTAAGTATGGATATAAATTGAATTATATATGAATTATTTTATGTATTAAAATTGTTCCTGATTTTGAGAATTAATGTCCTAGTTTTAAATTTCAAGTATGGAAACCCTAATTTTGTATCCTTAATACAAAGGGGATTAAGTTACATATGATCCATGTGTTAGTCAAGTTATGAAGACAATGTCCGCGGAAGACTTGGCACGACCAGATAAACCAGATATTGGATGATGATCCTGTAAGCAGCCTCAACAATAGACCAGCTTGCATGAATGTAGATGGGATGAGAGTTTTTTATTAGGACAAAAGAAGCACGCTATCTTTTTTGCTTATGGGAAAACAGCGTAATGATAAGAATGTTAGTTCCTATAACCCTATCTTCTATTTGTTTTTCATATTCTTTTAAATTTTTTTACAAACCGCTGTGCCAGCACTTGGTGTATGGTAAGTGTATCTCCCCCGGGATGGACAGAGGAGTCTAGCCGTGACAGTTGCTCAGCCAATGACGGGAAGGCCCCTCCCACCAAGTTCGTGCTTCCATGAAAGCCAGCCTCCCTACATCCGCTGTCCTGAATCGGGGTAATGTCACTCTGTTTACCTAAAAATTATAAATTTTAGTTAAGTCAATTTTAATATACATGACAAAGTATTGTTCAGAATTTTTACATATGCTTTACATATGGAAAAGACAAAACAAAAATTTACAGATTTAAAAAAATAAATTCATTGACAAAAAAATCTACTTTCACTAAATGAAACATGTGGGGTTACTTTTGTCATGATGTAAATTATGATAAAATTAATATGAATTATTATTAGTCATACCAAAAAAAAATTGCTTTGAGACTAAAATTGATTAAAAAGCTTAACGCTTGGGTTATGATAAAATAGATTATCTTGGTGACCTTTCGGAATGAAAATTCCTCAACCTCTCGGTCAGTAGATTATTAATTTTATACAAAAAAAATAATAAGGCACAAGAATGATCATTTCAGGTGAAATTGGTTGTTCTGCAACTTCCAACTTGCAAAAACGTATTACATACTTTAATATTTTCATGGACCAAATAGGACTTTGTAATTTTACAGTATTATGATTGATTACTCTGATTTTGAGAAAAGTATTCATTCAGTAAAAGAAAAAATGAAAAATCTTAACAGTACAAAGTATTGATTGCCAATAAATTAAACAAAATATCTTACTGATAAACTCCCAGCTAGAGTCGACAGTCCAAGTTTGATCTTGCTTCACTGGTACCGGTTTAATTCTGGGCGGCTGGACTGCTTTACCACGTGGCCTTCCGGACTTCAATGCTGATAGATTGTCGACAGAAGTCGAAGTGTTTGGAGAGGATGCTTTAAAAATGGATGAAATACTCTGTTAATAAAGTAATCAATAAAGGTCAAATGGTCAATTAAAAAATTTGCAATATCTTTTGAAACTAAAAAGTAGGAAAATTGTTAATATTGATGAATACAATTATAAATCACAAAAAAGCTTTGAATCTATATCATCTACACGTAGTTTATTACATTGAATATTATAAATATCAAGATATATATATATTTATATACAACTAAATATCACTGAGTTTACTAAAGATTGTCTTTTTTAGAGGTTTCTTTTTTGAATTGGCAACACTTTTTCCAGCGACAACCAATTTGACAGCTGACAGTTGTTTTGTGCTCAGTTTGGTTTGCCATTTCACCATGGATAGGCTTACACCAGAACAACGCTTGCAAAGTGTGCAATTTTATTTCGATAATCGTGATTCAGTTCGTGAAACTTACTGTGCGCTATATCCATTTTACGGTTGACATAATCATCCATTCGAGCAAGTAATTCGAGTAACCATGGATTGTTTTCGCACACGCATACTTTTATTAATAATACGCATCTACAGAGACGTTGTACAGTGCGCATCGAAGAAACTGTTGCTGCAATGAAGCGTAGTATTAAGGAAGATCCAAATGAGTCGATTCGCCATCAAGATCAATGATTACTGACTTTTTCGTTTCCCAATTGTATGGCATTAATGCGGAAGAACTGTGGTTTCAACAAAATGGTGCAACATGCCACAATCAATTTATTGAAGGAAACATTCGATGAGCGCATAATTTAGTGTAATGGATTAGTGAATTGGCCTCCAAGATAGTGTGATTTAACACTTTTGGATTATTTTCTGTGGGGATATGTGAAGTCGCTAGTTTATGCCGATAAATCAGAGACGATAGACGACTTGGAAGTCAACATTCATGGCGTTGTTGCCGATATAAGGTCCCAGTTGGTCCAAAAAGTGGTTGAAAATTGAATTTCCAGATAGCGCTTTATTCGGCGCCCATATGTGCGAAATCATATTTAAATACTAATGGCATAAAATTATCTTTCCAATAAAGCCAATACCATGACCATTACCACGATTTTTATGTGTTTTATTTAATTTTAAAGATCTTTATTCACAAAGAGTACTGAAATAAGGGAATGAATGCAATATCTCCTGATCACCGTTACAATCAAGAAAATAAGATTTAGATGGCTTGGTCATATTTTGCCGATGCCTGTGGGAAACCAAAACTGTGCGTACCTTTTATACACACTATTAGGGAACCATTGTCTCAGACATCCTCCAACAACTATCAATTATAACCGTACTCAGGTTGTACTTGGTGGAACTACGGGACATGGAATTGACATGGGAAGATGCAGAAAAACTGTAAAGACAGCAACCATATCAATGGAACAAGAAATAAAGAAAAAATAACAGAAATAAGAAATAATAAAATCAAATACTATTAGCAATATTTGAATATGTCCAAGAACACAAAATTACTGGATTTTCACCTACAAAGGCACTGTTTTAAATAAATAATAAATATCTCATAGAGACGAAGCTATTTTTTTAATTATATTTTAATGGAAATATATGGAAGTATGGATAATTACAGGGCTTACGACCTGTCTTTGGCTGGCTCAAGTGATCACTTTATATAAATATAATGTTTACCATCTCACCCATTCAATCTCCACATCTATCAAATTTTTGAAAGTTATATATACAATGGCAAACGTTATACTTATATAAAGTGATCACTTAAGCCAGCCGAAGACAGATCGTAATAAAATAGCTTCATCTCTACGAGATATCTATTATTTATCTAATACTATTGTTTTAAAAAAAATTTCAGAGACAAAAATTTGCTATGTTTTCTCTTCCATAACATCAAATTGCTATGTATATCTCAACATACATACATATATCATTTTTGAAATGTAATATTTTTATCAATTAGTCTTACGCGACAATTCCTCAATACTATGCATGTCTCTCAGTGGTAGGTATGGGTGTCCGTGTGTGGGGGGCTCGCTGTATCTCTGTGATGGACCTATTCCTGGCATGCCTCGTACAACCCTCCGTCTTTGCACAAGAGGTGCTACCGCCTAGAAAGGAAGCCAAAATTAGCACACAATAACAATAAATCAATAATATTATTATAATATGTATGGGGTGTCCCATATTTGTTATGAAATAGACAAAGAATATTTGAGTTATCATTAAGAATATTAATCTTTGTTAGGTACATTTGTAATACATGTATAATATGTGCATAGATATTTAATACTAATTAATAGTGGTGTTTAAAGTCTGTTTTGGGACTGAGGCGAAAGATTTATATAAAATATAATTTAAATAATTACCTATCTACGTACATTAAACCTACAGTACAGAAGTACTAGAGTGTTCCAATTTACAAATTTCTTGTTTGTTTTCTACTTGAAAAATGTACAATACCTTCAGAACAAAAATGTCACATATCCACCTAACCTGTGCGTTTTAAAGGAAGCTGACTTCACTACAATGTAATGTATCAGTTTGCTTTAAAATTTACCTTGTTGCACATATAAGATCTTTAAAACGATTGATATTTTTGGTAAAGCATTCATGATGATAAAAGTAATCACTCACGGTCACTTTTTGTAGTCATTTAGTGATTAAGTAACTGTAGCTTTAGTTTCATTCGACACTGTAATGGACTCAAATCTTGCTTCAAATTTGCCATGACTACGTGATTTCAAATGCCGCTAAGTCAGTAAATGTTATGTACATAAATACAAGCAATCCAATTTGGTTAGATGAAAGGGAACTGGAGACTTTACCTGACTCTCCAGTTTACAATAATCTAGAAGTCTATCATAGTAGGATTTTTTCAATACAGTGATTGTGTGAAGTGCGTTTTGTATTTAATTCAATTAGTACTTATCTTATGATGTATGTTAAAAACTAAAGGTTACGTATAACAATGCCTAGTATCAACTGTTCCAGTTACCAAGGTATGATAGAATGACAGGAATATTCTTAAGGAAAGAATATATTAATTTCTGTCTCTTCAACAACACAGTATAGAAGGATTTTAAGCAGATAGAGAAAAAATAATGCAATAGTCATGTCGGCGTCAGAGGGTCAGTTCTACACTAATAGAATAATGGAGAAAATATCTTAAACCACTGAAGTATTCTCAATGTATGTATAGGTTTCTATTGTGTATTTATATCTTATTTTAATTAAAATAAATTATGAAGTAAAATTGCTTTAACCCTACACTGCGTACGAGGGCGGTGTTTGGACTGCCCTATGAACACTTATGCATGCGAAATCTGCCAGAGGTTATGTGAGTCAGTGGGTGGCCAGATGATCTTTAGGAACATCTTTACTCATCAGATAGTGCTGCCTATCACTTTTCATTTCTCGTATGTGGAGTGTGATTTAGTTGTAAAGTGAATGTCTAACAGTTGCGGTCTTTACACCGAGGCGCATCTTCTTCATGATATGTATTCTACAGCACAAACATAATGTAAGTATTTTGAATATTATGATATTTCAATGACATT
Source organism: Eubasilissa regina (assembly GCA_022840565.1). Lineage (NCBI taxonomy): Eukaryota > Metazoa > Arthropoda > Insecta > Trichoptera > Phryganeidae > Eubasilissa > Eubasilissa regina. The sequence continues at coordinate 4,310,775 of JAINEB010000020.1, forward strand.
TCTACTTTATTTCTTCAAATATATTATTATTAGGTAAGTATTTATTATTATTATATATTTGTCTTTGATTCGGTGTTCATTTTTAGAAGTAGCTGGCATTGTATTGTTGCAGGTCTCAAAGGTATATGAAATTTGAGGATATCTTATGTTGCTTTACAGAGTTGGAGCAGGAAGAAGACTGTGACGGCTTTGATACTGAAGAAGATATGTGTGCAGAAAATAAAGTCAACGCAGAGTTACATGTGATTTGACTAAATCTCAAGTGCTACCTGATAACATTTAATTTTTACATAATATATTGATATTGTACGTTAGTTTTAATATTTTTTCCATTTAATTTTTAAATAAAAATGGTTATTTAATTATGTTTCTGTATTATAAGTACAAAAAATCTCAAGTGTCATCTGATAAAATTTAATTTTTACATATTTTGATACTTTAGTAAGTTTTCTGTTTAATTTTTGTGGAATATGTGGAAATGGAAATGGAAAATGGAAATGGAAAAATAATGTATGACAAGTAATAAATAAGGATACCAAAATAAATAATGAAAATAATAGTCAAGGGACGGATTGTTGTGCAAATATATAAACTGAGCTTAGATTGTTGAAGATTACCACATTGATTTTAATTGAGGACGCGAAGTTAGAGGAGCAAAAGATAGGATGAGCATGTGTAAGATAGTGACAATGGAAGAAGTAAAGGAATAAATAATGTATTTCAATATAGAAATCTGCAAAATGAATTTAATAGATTTTAAGAAACAAAAAATGCACCTCTTTAATAGCATCCACTGGATCAGCATAGAAAGGACTGTTCTGTTTATCAGGTTGTAAATCTTCATCAGCGCTATTAGAAAAATCGCTTGTCAACAGTAAACATTCGTCATTACTGATGTTCTTTTTATGATTTTCCCTTTCAATCTCGTCGTCCGTTCTACTGACAACGTTCAATTCTTTTTGCTTCAGTCTTTCGTTCGTCTCAGTTGTCATTTGTTCGTTGGCATTTTTCAAAAGGTTTAACTTGTCAGGTCTCTTGGGAACTGCTTCTCCTTTGCTGTTAGTCGTGGCTATTATCAAGTTCACTTGTTCCGTAGATCCATGGGAGCACTGATGCGCAAGCTTTTGCTGGGCAGCCATCTTTAAGGCCATGAACTGATGATGCTCCTTATCGGAGTCATTGTCTGTAGTAGCTGGAGAACTAGGACTTAATATGTTACTGTTGAGTGATGTGACTTTAGCTGTAATAAGATATTGGAAAGATGAGGTGTAACATACAATAAGGAGTGTTAACAGTTGAAAAACATGAAAAAACAATAAACTTTTCAGTAACAACTATTTTTGAGTTTATTATTATTTTTATTATTATATTATTATCATTTTTAACGGTATAAGAATAAGTAAATAAATAATGTATATTACGTCATTTCAAACTAAGCTCAAACAACCCACACTTTGAATATAAAATGAATTCAGTGGTGGCTGGTAGGAATGAACCATCATCTTCATCCTTGCAACCTGCTACTGATAAGCCAAAAAAGTATGTTTATTGATTTTTAAATATTATAATATATTACCATGAAGAAAATAGGTATGTAAATAATAAAGAAACAATATTAAAATTCGGAATAAATGATTAATTATAAAAAATTATATGGGTTAGATTTGAGCACAGACCAAATTGAAAAATGTCATTCTTACTGCTAAAAAGCGTAAATGGCAATGGGTAGGCCATATTTTAAGTCACAAAGATAAGTAATGGACGAAAAGTATTCTTGAGCAAGAAACAACCAAGAAAATTTCCAAAGTCACAAAGAATTGATATAATAATCGAAGCAGAGGGAGCGACACGGCAAAGATTAACAGCGAACCAAAGAGAGTGGGAAGGCCTTCATCCAGCAGTGGGCTGATAATGGATGGAGATGGTGATGATATAAGTTCAGTTATAATGTATACTTATTGCACTCTCAAGTTAAGTTACAAAATATATTTTTATAACAATTTCAATTTGTAATTTTCTTACACAATTGTAAAAATTAAATCCATAATGTGACATTGAACGGGAAGAAATAAAACAATTAATAAACTAATAAATATTATTATACAGCCGAATAAAACACTTACGGAGAGTATCCGGTAGCAAATCAGGTCTCTTACTAATGAGCATACCACTTCCCATAGCATCCCGGTTGGGCCTGAATGTAGACCTATTTGTTGGGTGACCCCCTTGTGGGCCTCCATGCTCAGGGCCCCAGATGTCCTCGTAGTCTGACACTTTGTCTCCGAGAGAGCTGCGATAGTACACTCCGGGGGATTCTAAGATGTCACTTTCCTGAAATAAACAAAATCATCGTTGAAATCCGAATCACTGTGTAATATAATATGTTGAGGATGTTTCGTTACATGATATGTTTGTGATGTAAAACTTAGTTAAATAAATTAAATAGTAAGCGAATATCTCCCAAATGTGAATAAATTAACAAACCTTCCAATATTGTTCGTTTGTACATTTTATAAGGTTTAGATTCTTTCTAAATAAGCAGAAAGCCATCGGACTCTGATTACCAAAGAACATTTTTACGTTAAATTAATTTATCACTTCTAAAACTATTCCACACAATGACCGAGGTTAACAACTATCGATACGAATTTTAGTAGTTATTAAAAAAAGATTTGTCCCAAAACATAAAATCACTCTGATTTTAAATTAAAAATACATTATGACTGCCTTCAATAAAAATCATTGTCTCCGTAAAGAATAACTGAAAGATAACAAATCAAACTGAATTCAATTGTAAATTTTGCAAAATATTTTGCATAAAAAGAAAAACTTCCCTCATGACTGACGACTGAGACTGTTTCTCAAACACTGTTCACTCTTCAATCATCGCAGAGGTATTTAAAAAATATGTTTATTATTTTGATTCTGATAAATTTGTCTCTCGAGATGTATATGAATTGTAATTATAATAATAATGACATAAAGAACATGTGTCAACCATTTAACCAAGTACAGTTAATGCTGAATATCTGACAATTCACAATAATAACCATGCAGTATCAGTAAATATCCAGTTAAACAAAGTAAAGGAGAACAACAATTAATTATCTGACCAACCTGGTAATGACGGGATTCCTTCCTATGAGAATGTTTACTCTTCCTCGACCTTCCTGATGTAGTTGTGCTGACTGTATTTGTGTTAGGGGATATAATTCTATCACAATCTTTTCCCATCAACGGCGAATTGAAAGCAGAGTTGTTTGTAAAGCTATTTTGATTTGATACAGGAGAAAAGACTGAACTCTTCCCAGAAATCGGGGAACTCCTGCTCAGAGGAGAGAAAAGCTCGCTTTTGTTCAATGCCGGACTTGTCACCTGACTCGGTGAGAACATCCCGCTCTTAGACGAGATCGTAGCATTAGAGAGAGGGGAATTGATTTGACTAGGAGAAAATATGCCACTGGTGATAGAGATCGATCCGTTTGGTGAAGCGACCTGATTCGTCGAGGAGAAAACTCCACCTTTCGATGTGAAGTTGTTTATTATGGGTTCGGGAGAGAACGGGGTCATCTGGGCGGTCGGAGAAACTAATCCAGATGTCGTTTCCTGCTTTTGTCGTCTCCTTAGACTGCTCTGCAGTGACGAAGACATGACGCTTACACATTCGCCTTCAGGAGAGAGTCTCTTGGATGTTGTCTGAAAAGTGTATTTTATTTTACGGTCACACAATGCACTAGCGTAATAATTGTTATCGAGAACCACATTATCCACAGAAATTTAGCATGTTAAGGAATGTTAATCACAACAAAATATATATACGAATAATTATAATACAATCCCTGGATTAAATTGAATGTTACTCAAGATTAAAGCTCTAACAAATTGACAACACAACACTTTACAAGTTTCAACAAATACAATACATTTGATATCACACAACTATCTAGGTATTAGCTTATTATGGATAAAATATAAAAATGGTAATTTAGTAGTCACCTGACAGACATGGCTAGAATGCACGCTATTATGGCCATCATCAAAGCCGTTGTTATTATTGTTAGTGGAGCCATCACTTTTGACACTATCATTATTCGGTGACAGAAGTTCTTCAAGAGGCTGCGGGATGTTTTGCTGGTTATGTACACTAAATGTCACTGTTGTTGTGACGGTGATATTTGCCCCGGCAGATATCTGGGATTTATTTATCCCCATTGGACTAAATGATTGTATTTCAGTTGATGGGTGATTATTGTTATTGAATGGCGGTTTAGCCCATCGGGGTGGAGGCGGCGGGGGAAGGTTTTTGCTACCCTGGGACGAGAGCAGGGGAGTTTGGGGGAATGTGGGACTTGGCTGATGAGTTATGTGAGCCTGTAAGCAATAAAGCAGTAGTTAGAATAATGCAAGTGTTAATTAAGATGACATGTAAAGCGAGAGATTACCGAATCAGTAATTTACTTAAAAGAATGTTGAATAATATATATATGAAAATAAAATGCATTTATTAATTATGTGTATATAATTTACATTGCATTTTGATATTTCTATGATACTTTAAAATATAAATAAATAAAAAGCAATGGTTTGATCTGGAATATTATTTTTATAACAAGGGGCTTGTGAGAGCCTAAAAATACAGTTCACAACTGCTTATTAAATCAGTAAATATGAATAATTGAATAAGAAAATTGTATCCACACCTTTGTATACAAAATGAAAAAATATGTTATACAAACAATGACTGATATCAAAAACAAAAGTCTTTTGGTGTGCAGAAAAGTAATTTTAAATTCCTTTTTAACAAATATTTTAATATTAGCCTTAATACTATAAAAGACTAATAATACATTGAAAAATCATTTTAAATAATATTTTTTATTTATTCAAAAACTTTAATTTTTATGAAAGCACATTGATATTATTTAAGTCTCATAAACTTTTTAGAATACATTGCATGGTAGACTCTCGATTATACAGGACAGCAATAGCCGGGATGCAGATTTGTCGGGTAAAAAATAATAAAATTTTGTAATAATACTACTATCTAAAAAGTAAAAATAATTTTTCACCCGACCACATAATATGTACCAGAAAATTAAACTGGTAACATTGTCCATACGTAAGAGAAAATAAAACTTTGAAATTGACAAGAAGTCTTAGTCAATGAGGTAATCATAAATTATAATTTCGATGAGCTTAGTTTCAGTGTTTACTTTTGATGATGTGCAGACGGGTGGAACATGTCAAATCGTAAGTTTAAATATGCAAGCATAGATATTGGAACAAATATAACGAATTAAGTGAGTCATTCGGGACAAACGAATGTCTCCATTTATTAAAAACTCCACATTAAAGAAAGGTACTCTATAACATGCAGGAGAAGCATTATTTCATACATTGTGCATGTTGCTAGAAGGGATGGAGATAGGTTGTAGAAATTGTTGATCATGGGGAACTTGAACGTGGTGAACTCACCAAGTCAGAGACATGACTGGGGCCTCGCTATACATCGCACTAAACAAGGCCCAAGATCACAAAGGATGTAAGTAAGCAGTTCGCACTGTGGAAGCAGAATAGAGGACCACGATGCTCAGTCATGGGCACATCGACCAAGAGAGAGCGATTATATTATTAATAACTCTTTTTCTAGGAAAAGCAAAATAAAAATAATAGAGATGCATACACGGAATACGTGTCACATCAATATTCTTACTATTTTCAAACTAAGCTAAACGCTTGCGCTATGAAAATAGGACTAACATAATGGCCTTCCGGAACAAGGCTCAAATCCCCGACCACTAGTTCACTAGGCAAGTATCGTAACCACTAGACCATAAGTACGTCTTTGATGTCACATTGTAAATAAAAGTGTATGGGTATATTGGATAAATTTTTAGTTTTATTTTTAATGTTTAAACTGCATATTATCTGGGGTTTTTTTATATCTGATTCAATTTTTATCTTCACCACCCTAGATAATCAAGAGTCTACTATATATGTCTAATAGTATGTAGGTAAATCAATACATCAATAAAAATAAGCTCTTAATGATTTAATTTAGCTAAATGATGATTGCAGATGTTTGATGATAATATATTTTAGAATTATTTGTACATTTTTCATCTGATTGCAGAAGCACCAACTAGAAAATGAAGATGAGCTCACCGTACTGGAGATGAGATTGAGAGTATTAGGAGGTGTCGGTCGTGGAGCTCGTATGAAAGCGCTTCCATCTGTATGTGCTGTGCCCATGACCCTGGATATAGCCAGATTAGGGGGTGAAGAGTTCCCCTTGAATGTGGACATGGTACACCCTCCAGCTTGGCTCCCGCAAGGATTATCAACAGGTGTGAGGTTAAGTACAATGTTTGCGTCTCCCATTTCTGGAGCAGCGTGAGGAGTCTTTTGGTTTCCTGTTGGGAAAATTTAAGATTGTTTATTTTAATTGACATATTCAATTCGATGCAAAGTAAAAATTTTGTAAACAGACCAATGTCATTACATAATTCTAATAAAATTCAAAAACACAATTTTTTAAATATTACAGTATTGCTGTACGTATTTACGATTTAAATTTCTGTCAATGTCATAGTGAAATTCAAAACATAATTTTAGACTAGTAATTTCAAATGAATATGATAATTTTTTTTCCTTCTGTGTGCCAAAAAGCATACAGCGGAAATTCTTCGTTTTGCTCTACTTTTAGACTTTAGTCTACGTTTGTCTTTTATGTAGTGCAATGTAGAGTAATCTTGAATCGTGTTCCTTAAGGTCCTCCCTATGATGGTTCTAAAGGATTTCATTTGCAATCTATTTATGACGAGGTTTTATCAAAACCATAACGTAACCATAGTGATAGTGGGAAAAATAGACAAAAGAAGAAGAGGATCGCTATAGAAAATGTTCATCAGCTAGTTATTGGACCAGACGCAGAAGCTATCAGAAATGGAACACCTAGCGCAGAATAGAAATCTATACAGAGAGCTACAACAACAATGAACTGTACCTTAAGAAAATGAAAAAGAGATGTACCTGCACTATTACTGAAGCTGCTGAAACTAGAGCTGGTATCAGAGGGTGTCTGTGACATGGGGGTCGGAGCACTCAGCTGGTTGCCTCCTGCAGTACCCTTACCCTGCCCAACCGGGTCTGCTGCGTGGCCGTTGGGTTTGGGATTCGCCATGGGGTACCTCCAGAACTCCTGGCCGAGCAGGGCCAGTGAGGACAGTTGTTGCCTGTTCTTGGCCTCCCTCAGCGCTCGAGGCAAATTCAGCTGCACAGGCAGCTCGTCACTAAAAATTTGATGAAAAAACGTTTAAAAATATATAATTTTGTAAAATTGAAAAAACTGAAAAGGAGATTAATTGTTGGTATAAGTTTAATACTTTAGAAAGAATAAATGATTATAAAAAACGTTATTGCATTTTATTGACAACATATCCAATATAAATATTATTCTCTATATAATATAATCTACAGCCAATAGAAATTGAAATATAAATTAAATTAATCAATTAGAAAGATATACAAAAAAATCTATCTATCGAAAAAATATTTAGTTGTTACCGAGATTCGAACCTGGACCTCTTCCTATCCAATTTCATTATAGCAACCGAATACATTATCGACAAATTTTGAACATAGATTCTGTAATATTTCAAATTGATGTATCTATTATTCTATTTTTAAAAGCAATCTACATTATATTTATATTCCGGAGAATCTCAAAAACCTTTGAGTAAAGCCCTTAATATATAAATTGTATTAATGTTTCCAACTTTAATGAAAATCGATTAATTAATTTGATTCTAGCGTCTCCTCTTGGGTTTTACTCAAAGGTTTTTGAGATTGTCCATAACGTAAAGTGGATTGCTTTTAAAAATTGAATAATCTGAAATTGCATGATTGGGACCAGAATATTTTTTCACGTTAATCGACTTTTTTATGTCAAACCACTGTATATCTATTACGGTAAGAATTAGTCGCCACTGACCAGCACTGAGAGTAGTGAGCCACCAGGTCGGGGATGTTATCGAACTTGTTCTGCGAAGTCTCCAGGCCTATCCGCCCCCCGGCCGCGTGAATGAGGTAGTGCTCTATGTACGGGCCAGCCTGGGCGGGCAGCCGCACGCTGAGGGCCATGGTATCGGTCTGGCTGGATTGGCGCACCACGAAGTTCTTGAATTAAAAAAGTACATCAAAAAGCGGAAAATTAGTTAGACCGTGAATTTTATTGCAATCAGTTATACGCAATATCGCAAAATTTGTAGATAAATAAATCCGAGCATTCTTAAAACTATTTTTTCATTTGTTGAATAATTTAAATAATTCCTAGAAAATTTAATGACTGTTATGAGATTTAAATTACACCATAAAGTCGAAACATAAATGGCTCTCATGCCTTTGTCCATCTAATAACAGCAATTTGAGGAGTCATTAGCTGACATGTCCAAAAACACAACATTTCACGTTTAAACTTAAAAGCTGTGGATTGAAAAATGCCAGATGTTTTCGGTGGAATGGACTCTTTTGACCACAATACAAGTATATTATGTTAGGTATATGACATCAAGAAACATCTGGAAATTTGGACACACCAACGAATACACTTATTACTTGTATTTATTATAATTTTGAGTACAGTTAGTAACTTCCATTACATAACTTTTGTATTCACAATTAATTTATGTAATATAATATTAAATTATTTTTAATAACAAAGGTGTTCTTAATAAGAGGTGACCGATTTGTTTTTTGGCATCAATTGTTCGGTCATTTTATTGTATATTCATAAAAATATACATTTTTCAACAAAATTAGATGTTCTAGAGGTTCAGCTATTGCGCACAACATCTGATGGAGATAGTTTTGTCGCAGTTACGCATTTACGTTCAGCTTCGTTATGTTTTCATCTGAGCGTCATTCACGGTGACGTGTAGGTGTTTGTATATCACACACAGAGCCTGTTTCTTCGAATTTTGCCATTAAACATTGGATTGTCCACATAGCAGGTTACCAAATGGCGACCGAAAATTGCACGCAATCTTTTTTCAGTATTCCCAATTGATGGGCTACTGCTATAACATGCTTTCATAATAAATAATAATCATGTAGCGTTCTATTCTGTAATGATATATTGTCTACATGATAGCTGGCAAAAAAAAATAACCACTAGGGAAATACTGGCAAATTCAAATCAGCTACTTCTTGTCGGAACACACAAAATTTATTTTATATATGAACTAAAATATTGATAACATTGGATTCACATGGTTTTCATCTTTCAATAAAATATATTTCTCGCCTTGTCATTATTCATATTTTCAGTTTATTACAGGTATATACTGTACGCATACACCTACAGGTAAACCATGTTAATCGCGACCCCGGCGAGTGCAGATTCATTATATCATGATCTTTTAAAAAAAAAAGAAGATCTATGCACTTGTCTGGCTTTAACACATGCCAGGAATCGTCATAATTAATGGTTGCATGTGTGTGCTATCTTTCTTGCTCACTCACATCATATACGTACATATACGTAAAGTTACGAGTGAGACAATAGAATGGTTGAGCCAGTGCATTATTTGGGTCTATCCTTCAGTATATCAAACGCACTTTGTTAACCTTTACCATACCGTGATATAAAATTCTTGTACGCAGCCATGCTGTCAACTCGTGTTACCGTAAGAAATTAAAATTCTATTAACCTTTGAAATATGAAAAAATGATTTTGAAAAAATGGTTAATGCCATAAATTTACTATAAATATAAGCATTAAATATAAAAAATGTATATAATATTATAATTTGGAGGATTCATCAAATCCTGCATATGAGGTTGCATTATATAAAATAACCTTCTTTTTTATCTATATTTCTTTAATGAGTGAGAAAGAGACACATTATATTCGTATGTTTGTTATTCTTTTCATTGTGAAATTAGTATGTGATTTCTTTATGTCTTCACATAAATGGTATTTTTGTCAACGTATTAATTTTACAACGAATTGAAGTGAAAGATAATTTTTTTTTTGTATTTGTATTTGATTTTTCACCAGTCATTTCTAAGCGTAAATATTTTCCTTGAATTTAACTACAATATAAATTGTATGTTGCGTGTATTTACCGAAATATTACAGGTTTAATTAGAGCGGTAGACCGGTTTGGGAAGGATTAAAATCACACGGTGAACCCTCAACTAATGAATGTAAGAAATGGACTGCTATACTATGTCTCAAGAAAATGACATCTCGAAACCTGTTCCCGTGCGAAAGTGAAGTGTCAAAATCATCGAAATGGTCCTTTCTCTTCACAATTAATGCATGGAGTTGTTAGAAGAGAACGACGAAGATTACGAGCAAGTGAATGCAGTAAAGCTTTGTTATAACGGATTATTTTGTATAATTGACGTAGAGGCATGGGACAAAATGAATGAATTATGTTGTGTATTTTTTTTTTGTTATTAATAATGTGATTTTTTTCGGATTTGAAAATAATTTTTTTCACAACAAATTTCACAAAACGCGACCATGTCCAGAACGTATCCCCCGCGATCAACGGGGGTTATCTGTATAAGCATTGCAAAATTAATCATTAAAAAATTTTTACAGCTGTTTGGATGCATGACTTTTCATATATTTCTTTAGAAAATTCTAACTGACGAATTAACGGTTTTTGATTATATTTTTATTTACAATTAAACTTCCGGAGTGCGCTTCGCCTCGAAGTTGATAGATTTGACATGTTTCATGGCGGCACACAAAAATAAATTATCGTGTTAAAATAATTATTTAAATATTAAAATTGCTTACATTTTTCGAGAATCGGTTTTTTTTCAGTCCCAATACGCAAATATTAATGTGTTGACCGTATTATTTGTTCGCTATAGCTGAGAAGCAAGCTCGTTATAACAGTTCACTTTTGTATGAAAACTTGCGTAAACTAAAATATCAATGAGTTTTTGCTCACTATAGCCGTGAACTCGTTATACCCGAGCTCGCTATAACCGAGTGTGACTGTATTATAGTACCATAAAGGAGAATGTAACATTATGAGTGATACCGTAAATAAAAGGTCTCGGTACAGTATTGAGTCACAATATATACAATGTGGTGAAAAGCACCCATTTGATACAATACACTACATTGTTTTCAAGCCATAACGTGTTATATTACTTGGGACGGGTCTAATACTAAAGTATCCATCCACCTATAAATATAAATCACATGTCACGATTCACACTAAATGAGCGAACTTGAGAAATTTCTGAAATGTCTTCACTTGGATACGAATTAAGAAAGATTAACATGAACATTTTTGCGATCAGTCAAAACAAAAGTATTGTTGGCAGGAAAGGTTCCTCTTTCCAGATAACGAATTTTCAATATATATATATATATGTTGATAGATGATAGTTGACAAGGTCTAAATATAAAGCTCTCACCCCTTCTTCCTTCCCTTGCAGCAGGTGGAAGGCCCCAGCCCTCTGTATGCCGGGCAGGAACCACACGGGGTGCGTCCTCAGCAGTCGCTCCAGCAGGCCGATGTCGCAGGGGGCGCGCTCCGCCGAGCCCGAGCCGGAGCCCGAGGCGGGGGTGCACGAGCCGCTGCTGTCGCACTCGCAGTCTCCATCGGCGTCGCTTCCGCCTCCCGCCCCGCCGCTATTCCGGGAAGACAAGCTCTCTCGACTCTGAGGGAGTAAACAATAACAACACATTAACACGAAAGTTGGAAAAACAAGAAAATAATAAACAAAACCAAAGAAACGAGACGTATTCTGAAATTTCTAATGTGAAATATCGCACATTATAAACATATTAAAAATATTTCAACACTCTTGCTTTATTCAGCTGTTGTAAGCGATTAAATAATTTCCATTGAAATTGCGCGTACCTTACCTACTTACTTAAAATGTTACACAATGTAAATTCGGCGTATATAGTGTATTAATAAAAAAAGGTGATTCAAAAATTTTAACTAAAATCCATAGTAACGTACTTTAGGTATAATATTTAACGGCGGCGCGTGCAGTCCACACATTTGAATAACCTGTGTTTAACTTTGTATATAAAGTATTAGTTTTTTCGTTTTTATTTCAAATTTTACACCATAATGAGATAGTGAACTACGTCAGAAATGAATTTTTGTTGTATATGTTAAAAAAATCCAGATTACCGTGCTTTTTGAATATTTTCAAAACGTGTAATACTTTCGGAAATATTGGTGTTCAAATTACGGTTTGTTGAGAAACGCTCGGATTATCAATATCCACCGTATGATGTCACTCATTTTTCATGCGTACCGACCAGTACCGACTTGTCGACTCGGAAGTTGTGACGTCACACGATAAAACTGTATAAACCGATCGTTTTTAAACTCGCAATTTTGAACATCTGTAACTCTGTCATATTTCAGGATATCGCAAAAATTCTTTCAGTGTTTTAAATGAGATTATTCGAAGAATTAAAAAAAAAGACTCAACTACCTCATTCTCTAGTAAGATGGCAAAACACGAAATGTTTGTTATTTCAAATTTTACAGAGGAGAGATTTTAAAAACTTTACTGTTAATATCTCTTCTAATGATGTTCGATCTTTATAACTAACCAGATCGCCGGTCGCCGTGCGCGTGTGGATGCTTCTTTAAGTTTATTATACCTATCTGCCCCTCCCCCCCCTACCCTTTACCCTTATCCCAGAGCACAACTTTTTCTGTGTGTGATCTATGACTTGTAAACTGTCAAGAAGTGTGAATGTCCTGCTACGAGTTCGTCACACTGACTTGAATTATTATTGTGTTTCGGTTTCTCGCAGTGCGTGTCAAATATTTACAATCACTATTGAGTAATACACAGTGCTTTGTGCTAATCATCGAAGAAGTTTCCTGAAGTTCTGGAGAGCTGTGAGTACAGCGAGAAAATCCAGGTAAGTCGTGCTTCCTGGTTGATCCTTGAGCCCTTATTGTTTTGTCCCTATACCAAAATCCTACCACCCTTCTTACATCTTGTTTCTTAACCGCAACTTGTGTAAACAAGAAGTGTAAAATAATTGTTTACAGAGGGTTATTCCATTCATTAAGGTTCTTTCATTTTTATTTTTCCACTCAATATAAAAAAAACGCCATCTTAAGAAAATCGAACAATGGGCTTCGTATTGACACAGTTTATTTTCCCCAATTTATTAAGACCTATACCTACCTTACTTTGCTATCTTATAGATCTCACTTATACGAGTCTGGAGGTATAGAAATTTCAATACCTCAAAAAATGGACATATCATGTTTTACCATACGAGTTTTATTAAATTTAAATTAATAAGTTTAAATTTTGTTAAAATTTAAAAATATTTTATATATATATTAATTAGAATTACAAAAGCATTTTCATTGTGCCCAGATCCGACAATGCAGCGAAGGTGTTATCAAGATATACATAATTAAAGCAGAATACAATGGATAGTGAACCAAGTCTAGACTAGACTATACTTGTTATCAAAAATAATGTAAGGGAAAATCTTTAAATAGAACAAAAGAAAAATATTAAGTAAATACAATAGAAAATTTCAACATAGTTACTATGTCTACAATAGTGTTTTCCCCATTTTATTTTTAGGTATTTATCGGTTTACTTTTTAAAGAATACAATATTCTAGATGAAAGTAAGTGAGTTAGTCACAACACTAGTACCGAGAGCAACAACGACTTTATCAACACTTCTATACGTTCTTAGCTCCGAAACTATACAATACACTAACATATGATACAAATAGATAGCGATCTGTTCAGCGGCGTAACTAAAATAATGGGCCCCATACAAAATGGAAAAAAGAACCCCAGTATATGTATTGTACAATATATTAGAATATAAATTTTTACGTGGTTTTATCTATTAGATAGTAAGAACCAAATTCATCTTATAATATTAACATTTTCATAAAAAAAACAACGAAAATAACATTTATTCGTACTGGTAACAGAAAAAAAAACGCTTTAGAGCGCTTTTCGCTTGGCGGAATTGGTCTAATTTTTAATCCGGCACGTTAAAAATGATTTATACAAATTGTATAATTATATTTCTTGTTTAGTAAATTTATTAGCGCTGAGAAAGGTATCGACACTCGCGTACGATTCCAAAATTATTGTAGAGTGCAGATCTTTATGACCCTATCTAACGTGGTTCCTAATGCGCCCCATTGGCAGCACTGATGTAGTTACGCTACTGGATCAGTCAGAAGCAACGATGTATAATTCTTACTTAAATTAAACACAAACACTAAAACATATTAATTATCCTTGTTCACACATTCAATATATTTATTACATCATGTGTTTATAAATTTATTTTTAAAAAAACAACATTAAAAAAATTGGCTACTCAATACGGACAAAAGGCTAGTAAAGTAGCTGAATTATTCTACTGTATTTCATACGAAAAAAAATTTGTAATAAATTATTCAATAGATATGCTATTTGAGTATAATATTGCTGTGGATAAAATAGTGTAAAATATTGTAAAAATTTGTCAATAAACAATAACAATTTTTAGGTTAGTTTATCAGCGCGCAGACGTATGCCGCCGGTTAAACTATGTAAGTAGATGAATTACCAAAATAAATTCCAAACACCGACGAAAACGAGTAACTCATCCAATAGGTAAGAACACATTTCAAACACAAATATGAATACAAAATCGATGATCATAATTTTGTAACTCACATGTCTACAGGTGAAAAAATAATACGTACAGCGAGACAACACGAGAGCATATTCAGCTGACGTGTGCAATTGACGGAGACGGCAGTGACTACCGAAAATCTATTTAAAGCATCGCAAATATGAATATTTTCAGCGCACAACTACCAGGAGCCCAGCGCAGATGTGTGGAATGTTGACGGAGGAAAACAAACAGAAAAAATGTCAAGAAGTGTTCGGAGGGAAGTACCTACACTTCCGCGGTGTTTGAATTCCCCGCGCCCGGGGCACAAAACTCTGACTCCTCATTGGTAGGGGGCGGTCGCAATCTAAGCGGGAGATTCCGCAACATATTCAGTATCAAGATTCCAGATGACTATATTTTTATTTTAATGAAATCATTTTATTGCTACGATTATTCAGAACATAGTTAAAACAATTTTAGATAAGTTTGGTCGCTTCCAACGGGAAAATAACGTATGTAGATGCAATTTTGCGATTTCAACCAATTAAAGCACTTTTACTATGACTACATTTTTTTGTGTAAATAATACATAATAATAATAAAATAAATATTCATTTTAATTTTAATTTTTTCCCATACTGCTGCATGGCAGTTTTACGGCAATCATACGATTTGATTAATAAGTTATATACTTAATACATATCTAATTTACCAAACAGTTTTGATGAAATGCTAAAAAGTTTACCACAAATCGTACAAAGCTATGCAGTTAAAAAGTATATATATAAAAAATTTATTATACTAACATAGCATAAAAAAAGAAGCCGCGTAACTAAAGTGCTTATTTAGAAACATTTCGGGAATTAAATTTATGTAAACTGATAATCTTTAAAATATGAATTAGAAAGATATACATATAAAATCAATTTTATCGAAAAATATTGTTATTGCGCTACCGGAATTCGAACCTGGATCTCTTTCCTAACCGGGGAAGGTGCATTATCCAACTATACTAGAGCGACAATATTTTCAGCGACAAATTTTCGAACCTATATGTTACCTTTTTGATATTAATACATTTAATCGTTCCATTATTTGAAAGAGCCATCTACCTTATTTCTACAGAATCTCAAATACTTTTGAGTAATCTGATAGTAGACGCCAGAATTATCAATTCATTTTTATTAAATTTTGGACGCTTTATTTTCATTCATATTAATATATGTTTATCTTATTTTTTTCCTACTGCTATTACTTTTATAAAAATTTCACAATTCCTGTCCATCCGTGTCATATATATTGAGAGCGGTCCTACGCGGTTATTGCGTAACAGAGAAAAATATTAGTCCATAAAATATTTTCCAATAAATTAAAAGTGATTAATTCTGGATTAATTTTCCGTCATTACTGTAAGATCATTTCTAGCAATGAAAAAAAAATTCTGCGATACTGAACTAAAACAGTTTTAATGGACAATTAAGTACGAATATAAAATTTGAAATACGAAATACTAAAAGTATATTTAGTTTGAAAAATACGGAAATGTAACCGAAATCGAGTTATTAGGCGACGGCACGTAAATTTGGAAGCGCTGTTCTCCATAATGCCTTGTAGCATATAACAGGGATGAATAAAAACTTTTCCAATAAGCAACGGCATCATGGGGTGACTTTTCTATATTCAGATACCGTCCCAGCTACATTTAACCAACTGCAGGAGGTATATCTGGGGTCGTATCAACGCGCCGTACAAGCCAAATTTCCTACTCACCTACCCAACCTGTCAAATATATCGCCTCTTTTATATAATAGCAAGATGATGTGATATTATATACAAATAAACAAAATATGAAAAACAATCTAAACCTACATCTGGAGCAAAACACTTAACGGAAGTGACATTAGCGACGATTAACCAGAGTGACACATGGATTAGGCTGGAAGCATTTGAGATGTAGCGCTGGAGAAGGACGGAAAGAATAAACCGGGCTGAGAAAATACAAACAAGGAGGTTGTAAGGAGTATAAGAAAAGAAGTCTATAATATAGACCATCGAAAATCGAAGGGTTCAATGGATAGGACATATTCTTAGATATAATGTATACCTCAGGTGTGTAATTGAAGGAAGAAAACAGAGAGGAAAGTCGAATACAGATATCTACAGATAACTTCTAGATGTCCAGGGCAGAAACACATAACGAGTGTTGTACCGTCAGTTATTTAATACGGTGTTATTTCTTTAGCCGTCTTTTATTGAAGGCTGGTGACCAAGTTACAGTAAGCTGATAGATAACCTACGCAATATGTACACGATCCGTAGTTATACAAATAAGATGATCGTCACCTTCGAGATGACGATGTAGTAATGGCGTCGAACGAATGTCTCCATTCTTCAGGAACTTTATACTAAAGAAAGGCTCTCTATAACTTTTTAGATAACTCTATAATTATATATTTTTTATGATTGCAATACGAATAGTACATAGATTTGTTCAATGATTAATAATTTTATGAATAGGAAATGAAATAATATTAATCACATCTTAATAATAATAATAATGACTCGATATCCTTCATCGGCTGAAACTAGTAGGTGACGAAAATAAATGTTGGTTAAAAGTGAACACTGAAGTACGACATAAAACAACAACACACTGTGCGCGGTGTACACATCTGATACCATGCGTCAACTGACGTCAAGTGCATTGTTGCATTACTTTCTATCGTGAAGCGGTCATATAACGCTGTCTCTTTCTCGCTCATGTATACACTGACGTGTATCGGTACACAACACATTCTTGAAGTGCCATCACCAAAAAATCGACCTGTTGTTTTCTCGACTTACTCACGTCTTAGTACCTGTTGTGGTCAACTAAGAAGATATTTAGCATATTGTGTCGATACAACCCCATCTCAAATGGTTTCAGTTTTGAATGTGATATTTATTCATGTTTAAGTGCGTAGTGAAAAGTTTAACAGACGATCAATATTACTATGTGTTATGTATTTAGTTGGCGTTCGGATCATAATCCTGGCAGCCAAAACGCCAGTAGACTAATATCCCGACAACATATTAATTTATACTGTAATTATACAGAACTCAATTAGTTAACCAAATACATTATAATGTCACTTTAAAACCTGAACATGTGATAAACACATCCTTTGATGTAGTTTTTAATGTTAAACATTCTAGGAGGGAGGGAAGAAAGGAGGGAAGTAAATTATGATCTGAAAAAATATAGTGAATTAAATCAAATGAATCTTGGCAACTCGCCTTACAGGCTGATTGATAGTCACGGCTGATCTGTGCCGGCACTGATAGCAAGAATCAAGTAGATTTCAAATGTGTGTGAAAGTGTGGTGTTTTTTCTAGGTCCAATATTAATGGAGTTAAGAATTTTTAATTTTGAAATAAGATGACGGATCAGGCTGGCTAACGAATTTATCAGGAAAAGTTTGATTTAAATATGATAACTGTGGGAGGTATCGTGTCCACAAAATGTGTATGGGTATATAGTAAAAGTTTTTAATGTAGGGTGGTTTCGAGGCCTCCTGATCATGATTGAAAAAAGAGCATTGAAATTTTCCAAAAGCTGCGTCATGAGACCCTCTGCGTAGACGAAGAACAATTTACACAAAAGTAAACAGATTAAAATACAAATTTAAAACACCTCTGCAATACGATAGATAAAACAAGTGTTTTAATGAAGACATTTTACCATTTATCATGCAACGTTTTCTTCAACAATTACCTAGCCAATAATGGATAGGGATGAATCGATTATCCGAGCATTATCTTGTCTCCGTGTCACATTACAAAGTCTACCCTCAGGCGCCAGACATTACGGAGCGATTACCTGCACGATTAACAATTAATACATACAACAATTACACGCCCCCGCGCGTCTAGACGCCGCGCAGCGGGACGAATCTCGTCGTGTATTTTGGGGTCGAGTCCAATAATGATTAGTCAAAGTACTCGAGTATCTTTTTATTAGAGGTTTGAAGCTCTTAACCCAGCCATATCGAAACGGGTGATTCTTAATACCCCAAATCAACATTAATGGAGCAATTCAACTCTACTTGGTGTAGCCTTAAATTGATGGATATAGAATATATATTTCTATAATTTTTTGGTGCAAATTAAGTATTTAAAATGTAAATATTACAATTAATTACTATATCGCAACGTGTAGCGTGTATACGCATCGGGTGTTTTGTTTTTCTCGTGCAAATACATTGAAGGTCCTCACATTAACGCGTATGAGCGAAAAAACAATACTCACCCTATTCCTCAAAATCGAACAATATATTTATACAATATATCAATATTTATGCGTATAATAATTATTATCAAGCACTAAACATATTTTTGTTTAAAAAAAGTTTTTATGAAAGGAAATGTTCTTTGGGTCTTTTAGTCCCCCTGTCCGGAGTGCTAGTAATTTTGTTGTACTTCGTACAGGAAAGGTTAATTTCTCTCCATACGTTTCAAGTAGGGCATGCGAATTACCGAGAATTGATATTACCGGTAAATCGGTAAAATATGAAGTTAATGCTGATAATTTATCAATAATTAAAAAATGAGTATAATATAATATTGGCGTATTTAAATAAGAATAAAAAATAAATAAACTAACTAACTTACCATTACGCCGTTTCTCCGCGGGGATAGGCAGAGCGGATAGAGCGCCACACTACCCTGTCCTGACACACAATTCTCACCGCATCCACATTTATACATCTTATCATACATGCTCGTCGATTATTGAGACTTCTACCAGGACCATCTTCCAGGATCTGGTTTACCTGGTCTCGTCAAGTCTTCAGCAGATTTCCTGTTTTTCTGATGCCATCAACACTTGTGTCATATATCTTTCTTACTTTTTTCTTCTCATTCATCCGTTCTATATGACTAAACCACCTAAGCGATCATTTAAAAAAATGTAACATGTTTAGTGTGTCATCGCATAGGTTGAATCGAATTTTAGTGCAGATTTGATTCTATACTTATTAGTTGGTTGAATTATTGTAAAATAATTAATAACTAATACAAATTAAATGAATTAATTATAAAGATACACAAAAAAAATCTATCTATCGAAAAAATATTTAGTTGCTACCAGAATATTAATATTTTCATATTATATAAATATTTTATACAGTTATTGACTTTTCAGTAGACAATTAATTTATTTTTGTTTATAACTTCTTGAAACTTTGATAACGTTGAAAATAAAAAATGTGTGATTTTCTCAATTTATTCGGTAGTTTACAAAAAGTGGTAATGCATACCCTTAGTTCTAAGGCGTCGTCGTTTCGTACTTTGTCCTCCCAGAAATTTTCCTGCAAACACCGCATGAAGTGATTTCGAACGCAGAAGCGAATAAAACCAAAGATAAAGATAAAAATGCATATTTCACGCGCCTTGTTACTTCGATTGGCATCACTGGGTATCCTGGTTTATAATAATGTACATGTGTGTGTTAGTATTGGCGCTCTTTCTTCGGAAAGCTAAGAAGACGGTCCAAATAAACCACTGGTGAGCGCTTCGTGTCGTCGAAATCTAAAGACGACAACGCAGCTAAAACAACAACATCGGACTAGAAAGACAGAAAAATTAAAAACGTTAGTGCAGTTCTTATATCATATGTGTGCTTATTGTTAATCGAGAACCTGGGAACCAGCTATCGAAGGCATTTACGTAAACATCATTATCATTCGTCTTGTCATATTGTGAGGCGAAATTTTTTAAATGTGCTTTGATAGTAGTAAATTTGACGTACCAACAACCCGCAAACGTTTATTACCACGGACGATGATAAAAAGTTACTATAGTAAAAATTGACCATGGTTAAAAATTACTATTGATCATACAACCGGCTCTTAAGCAACGATATTAAATTATTTGATAAATTAGATGAATCAATTAGAATGGTATAATCAAAATTTTGCTCAGTTGCACTCTAGAATCCTGAGTCAAATAACGTCACCCCACCCCACTTTTAGGACTGGACATTGCGCGCTTCTCCTGTCTAGATCAAATTTTATACAGATCGTTATTATTTAGACCTTGCGCAAAACAACGGAACCCTCTCCCTCCCTTATTTTAAATTATAACTTAATCTGAATCTGGATGTGAAAAGCCGGGTACGGACCACTAATAAATAATAAACTTATAATATGTACGGCATTTTGTACGTTGTCATTTGTGTATTTTCCCATGAAGATACTTATAATATATATGGAAACTAAAATAAGGGAGTTGGACAGATACTTGTTGTTTTTAGTTATAAATAAAGCCGCCAGGGTGACATGTGGCGTTCCACGCCGTCCGTCAATTAATGGGAGTCAAACAGCAGCGTTTTAAAGGAGAATTACGAGCGTAATTAAACAGGAAAACGGCAAACTTTAAATCAAATATAATGAAAGACCAGAATGCAAATGACACCACACAACCGGCGAGTGACCGGCCAATGGCGACTGCAGCGACCAATAATCGCCCACAATATTGTAAAATGTACCGCCGAGAAAATAATTATATCCAGTGTTTACCTGGGATTTCTAATATCGTAGTTTATTTTTGATGTGAAATCAAGTAGAGTGAATCATCGCAAACCGATAAATGAACGAAATCTTGTTACGGAAGTGACATCATATCTTTCACTAATCGCATTACACATTACACACCGCGGTGTAGTTCTACAGTACCCGTTTATCGCTAACGCCGATCGCATGATAGTTCGACGGAGTGACTGCGAGTGTAACCACGATAACTTTGCTGTTTGTGGTCTGATTTAGATAAAATAAACTGAATTCAATATGTGTGATATATCTGTACCAAGAATATTATTGGAAAAATAATTTAAAAAAATAACATATTTAAACATACACACAGAATTTTTAAAATCTTTTTCTACGTCGCTATTAAGTCAAATAATTCAGTTTTAATTTCTCAATAACATGCAAAGACTCTTTAAACATCATCCGCTTGACAAGGCCGAGATTGATGATGTTGACCACCGTTTATTTCCGTCTTTTGTATTCGTAGACGGTATTGTACTACGTGCCGCATATACAATAGCGAGATGCTTCACATTAATCTATCGCGAGAAAGAGTGTCTCGCGACATTTTTTTAAATGAAAAAAAAAATAAAGGGTAATTTAAAACAAAAATCTTGAGTAGGTATCTAATTCTTATTTGAATCCTTTGTAAAAACGCTCGCTTGAATCTTCATCAGGATTGTACCCATTTTTAAACGTGGACTTTTCTCAAATTCTTCCACTGATCCCTCTCTAGCGAGGCTGGATCCTCAGGTCATCAGCCCGACGCGACTGCCTGCCACGGGCGCCACTCGGGATCCTCTCTCCAGGTCCATCTCTCGTAAGCCTCGCTACGTGATCAGCATAGTCCCACTTGAACTTGGCGATCGTCCTGATGACAATGTCGGCAACCTTTGTTTTATACCTTATTCACTCGTTCTCTCTCGGCGAGTTACTCGACCCAACGTTGCTCGTTCCATCGCCAGTTTTCATACAAGATATGTTTTATTATTTTTGATTCAAACCTTTTTAAACTTAATAAGCAACAAACATTAAAAATATTTGGCAATAATAAGTTAACTGATGTAACTTAAATACCGATTAGATCGATCTAGTGAATATACCTAACAATTATATATTAGATGAAAAATGCAACGATTTATTGTTGGTTATTATGCACTAGGATAGTGATGGCGAACTTTTTGGGCTCGGCGTGTCAAAAATTCAGAAAATCTAACTTTGCTGACGTGTCACGCCAATTATATAAAATAAAAACAATTAACATACTCATTTGTATATTTTCAATTTAAATTTAATTGGAAAAAAATATGGAACCCATAATATTATATTAGCGAACAATGGGGTGTCATAGGTTCCCCATCACTGCACTAGAGGTTAGTCTGCTCTAAGACGTTATACCTGACTTTAAAAATATAATTCGTTTGTAATTCTATATATATATATATGAATATGCATACATGAATCGAATAAAAATAGAATGTATACATAGTTTCATTGCCTTGATAATTCTTTATTAATTTAGATTAACATTTTAAACATCTCATTACACATCACATTAACAATGTGTAATTTGACGTACCTACGTCTCCCAAAAGCTGTCCTTGATTGTTCCTTCACGTGGTCTAATTTCTTAATCGTGTCATTTCAAGGAAAATGGCAACTTTATATCAGTTTGATTTTCATATTTTAAACCTCCGCTTTTGATTGAATTGATAAATCAAAAAATATTATACAAGTATTTTTGATGTACCAAAATTTAGCAAATAAAAATAATATTTAAAAAGATTTCCGAGTTGTAATTATAAAATATCTGACAGCAGATTGTTTATTTACTATTTATGAAGAGAACAAAAGATCGGGAACTTTTCCGTTTTCTATTTGATACTATTTGCTGGGTTCCGACTGGCTTATAAAATGACGCCTTAATTAGCAAATACATTTTTAATCAATTTTTAATATATTTTAAAACTGTTTAAGAAATAAATGAATAACTTATTATATTAACCTAATCTAATCAGATGGACTGCTGAATTAAAGCGAGTGAATAAACAATGATCATTCGTATTAGAACGAGAACAAAAGATAACAATGTAAACAGAATCAAGTCCGACATCTACATTTCAAAGGAAATCGACACTCTTCCTCTATAAAATTGATCAATTTCTCTATATGTGATAGATATAAATATAATAAGGATATAAATATTTAATCTAAAAGGAATTGGATTTCGAGATGGGAACACTAGTAAATAAATTACAGTACCGCTTCAATAAATATGAATGGCTGACGCTAATGTTACTAATAGCGTAAATCGTATAAATATGACGAACAAAATGAAAGGTATTGGTAAATAATAATGTCTGCTATAAATAGTGATATTGGCGGCGTTCGTCCGCAGCCAGCCTGCCGGGCGTTTATCACCGTTAGATTGGCTATGAAGCCGACATTACAGTGATGTATGGCCGACTTAATTGCGCGGTCGCCAAAAGGGCGGGAAAACATGTTGCCATAAGCGAAAAAAAATATGTGCGGTCGAGTGCCCCTCGCATACCCTTCGCCAGCCGGCCGTTTGTAATTAAAACAAAACAAAAACATTGCCATTCTACGGAAGCACAATATGATTTTCTCGTGAGAAGAACGATTTGATTAAACTCTACATTTTATTAGTTCTCGTTTCCGTCTCGTTTTCTTTGTATCCTGTCTTTACAAAAAAAAAAAATGACACTTGTACTACTTGTATAAAGTAAAAGAAACTAATCGAAAATACGTTTTCCGTTTATTTCTTACTGTGCGCGAAAAACAAATAAAAATCTCTTTCATCAAATTTTTAACTAATTTAAATAATGTAAATGCCATGACACATTATCAGTTTCGTGAAGAATTATGAACATATCAATGAACATTAAAAAATTCTCGCTGTATGTATGTGAGTCGGTCACACTTTTAAAAATCTATAATCGTCTGGCCCATTATCACTTCATTGGATATGAAGATAATATTGCTCTCCGGCCGATCCATATTTTTTAATGAATCACTTAGATTTGCACCTACTTCTATAATATAAACTATTCTGTGTAAACTAAAAGATATAAAAATACGCGTAGTAAAATTTGACATGAAAACTATACACATACGAATCCTTCAATAGAAGAAAAACTCTTTTCAAACGTCAATATTTTATACCGCGAAACATTAATTATAATTAGTAATTTAATGTATTAATTATAAATAAATAATATAAAATCAATTTTGTCGAAAAATATTGTTTTTGCGCTACCGGGATTCGAACCTGGATCTCTATTTCCAATCCGGGGAAGTACACTACCAATTGTGTTATAGCAATGTAGATGGTTTTCAAATAATGGAACGACAGATGTATTAATTTGAAAAAGTGTAACATGTGTAACAGTTCGTAAATTTGTTATGAAAAATACTGGCGCTATAACACAATTGGTAGTGTACTCCCTCGGATTGGAAATAGAGATCCAGGTTCGAATCCCGGTAGCGCAAAAACAATAGTTTTCGACAAAATTGATTTTATATGTAAATATTTATAATGAATACATTAAATTAGTATTTAAAACATCACAGACCATTTGTTCTGAATAATTACAACTTCACAATAAGAATGTGTTCTCCTTAATAATTAATTAAAATTACTAAACTTACGCTGTATCATAAGTCTATTGGTAATTCAGAGAAAAAAAGTAATTGGTTGAATTTATTGTTATACTATTATAACTGTATTCTCTTTATTGATTAACTGTACGTTTTAAAATAAAACAAAAGCATTGGAGTGAAATGTCAGTTTCCTATGTGATGTCTATATTTTATTTTATTTTTTTATTTTTGAGAAACAAACAGAAGTTTGAAAAATGGAACGCTGTAATGGTGTTGTACTGTACATAAGTAATTAATTAAATTATAATTTTTTTACCAAAACTACCCTGCTTTGTACACGTCTTTCGTGCTCATCTCAAGACGGGTTCATAAAAGAAATCAAAAATTTCAGTTATTAAAAGCCCAATGATAATCATTTTAGACTATCGTGATTTTGACATCATTAATTGGATGGTCATTTTGAGGAAAAATGACAATATCTAATAATATTAGGTCGCTTCCATTGGGGTATTCACTCGGTAATGATCTAAGGTGCCATGTCATATGGCATCAGTAAAAGTATTTACTCTACAAAAATTTAATTTTTGTGCATTTTTTACATGAATGCATATTATATTTCATTCCAATCGAGTCATATTTTTAGAAAAAAGTCGCGGAGCTATTTGATTGCGTAAGTGATACCAAAGTGATCACATGAGTAACATCAAAATGAAAATATTGGGACAAGAAATTTGCCTTAGTTCATGTCTATATATTTGGTTGTCTGTGCTCCCAACGGAAAAAAAAATTCATACTGTACATGTAGTTTCAAGCAGTGCGGTGCAGTTCCTATTATCAAAAGGTGTACATGACAACTGTAAGTGTTAATGCTATACTGTACAATGTACAGCAATTCTCATAAAAATGATGTTCGTATCTAAATTATTCACTAGTATATATTATATAAACAGAGGCGAATAAGTCCGGCGGTATACAAAAATAAATCCCGGTGCAGATAAAAAATATTGGTGCAGATATAAAAATCATCCTTACCTAGAATTCCGAATTCCTAAGCATTAACTTTTAATGTATCCTTCAATAAACTATTTATTTTTATAAAATATTGTACGTGCAGATAACAATGACGATATAGGTCCGGGTAAATCGGAATTGCACATTACTATTAGTGACATGTTAATGTTAAGAGAGAGACATGTTGAATGAAATTGATAATGACGTCATGCTGGTGAATTTTTAAATCGATGAATGTATTTTTTAAATATATAATATCTCTCTCTCGGTCGATGTGCTCATGACTGAGCATCGGGGTCCCCTATTCAGCTTCCACAGCGAGAACTGGCCCCACTAGCTCCGCTCTTCGCGATCTTGGCCCTTGTTTAGTGTGACGTGTAGCGAGGCTCCGGTCATGTCTCGAACTTGGTTTATCCATCCATATACATTGCCTGTGATCACCAATTTCTCCAGGCTATCTTCGTCTCTTCTAGCAACATGACCAAAGTATTGAGTTGTCTAATAAGTTTTTTCGGATTTGTTCAATTATTTATAATAAAATCAAATTTTTAAACAAACATTACGATATTTCAAACAATAATGAATTCTCCATTATTGTTCAGGTCTTCATCTCATTTTTCAACCAATTTGTCAATGCCTTTTCTATAAAAATCGAGTTGTCTGGTAAAAAAATAGTTATGGACCTAATTTGATTAGAGAGCGACCGAAAAAGGTGATAATCTGATGGAGCGAGGTCGGGACTATAGGGTGGATACAGTAAAATTTCCCGATTGAGCTCCTAGATGACCATTTTAACCTTGATTAAAGACGGAAAGAAGTATATATCGAAAATGTTCGTTTTTCTCAACTTGACACTCCATTATTTAAGTGCAAAAATTAAAAAAAAAAAAAGATACAGAAAAACGGCAACACTGGTGATTTAGAGCAGAAAAAATGTTGTCGAATTGTGTGTCATTTTTTAATTTTTTTCGCTATTTTATTTTTGTGACAAAAATAAAATAGCGGAAAATTGCATTTAAAAAAAATGCAAAGACTTATATTAGACGACCCAATATAAAAAAATTATTTTCCTGCATGTTATAAAGAGCTTTTATTTAGTGCTGAATTCTCGAAGAATGGAGACATTCGACAAATAATATATCAACTTTGAAAGAAAATGCATTTTTCCATATTAAGTGATGATATTTTTAATTCGCGTAACAAAATATAATAATGAAACGATTTTAAACATTATGGTTGGGCCGGTTGCCTAGAAAACTTACTCGGCCAGTCTACGGTCGCCAATCCGTCTCTGTGAATAAACTGTAGTAATTTCAAACGCGTGTTTGTATAATTTTGTTAAAAACAATTTTGCTATTGCACGTCAACTATAAAATGCGGTATTGACTTTTTTAAAGAACCTACATGCTCGTTGAATAGAAGTATGTCGATGTGAAGGAATTCGTATTGCACAGCTCAGTATACAGGTGATATTATTATCGAACAAAATGTGATAAAAAATGCGTCTTACATACATGCCAGCAACAATTTGTAATAATTGAGGAATTATGTAATTATCCGTATGGCAATACCGGCGCACAGTAAAAGCGGGAAAAGAAAAATGATAAATGGCGGACTTGGCTTTGTCTGGTGAGATCCAGCACAATGTCGGTTAAACTGGAGTGATCGAAATGAATTGTGTTCATGAATATAACGACATTTTTGACTAGGATATTATAATGAATATAGAATACATTTTGATATAGGTTAATATTATGAATACAGTAATATTTTGGATTGTGTTAAATTATGAATATAGTGATATTTTGAATCACATTAATACTATGAATATAGCGATATTTTGGTTTATGTTAGTATTATGAATATAGAGCCATTTTGGATTTAGTTAAAATTATGAATATAGTGACATTTTGTATTAGAGAGAGATCTGATCTGTTCTGAGATCTGATCTGGGAAAGAGTTTTGTACCACGTAGTCATAAAGTACTGAATTACTTTATGATGTTGGTGTAAAACCAGAAGATATAACTAGATAGCTGTAATATCTATCTTATGATTGTTATCAATACATATAAAAAAGAATGTCTTTGTTCCGAGTTTGATGAAATTTTGTACACTTGAGGTTCAAAATAAGAGGAAAATGACTGTCTACATCTGATTTCGAAAAAATCTTTCTCCATTCCCTTAAATGAAGCCTCTTAACTCTGCGTACAGCCCGGGCAACGCCGGGTACTGCAGCGAGTACTATAATAAATTTATAATAGTGAGTTTATCTATGGATGTTGTGATTTTATATTGCTCGATGGTCACAAGATGTCGAGGACTATTTTATAAATTGAGTCAAAAACGATTAAATTACTTTTAATTTTAATAACAGACTTAATGATATAATTTGTAAAATATCAAAAATAGAACTAACACTGCATAAAATTAATAAATTAACAAGTAACATATAACGTTTCCATATTATAATTAGTCATTTATAGTGTTCAAAAATATGAATCTCTAAAGAAACAAAAAAGTCGTTAGTAAAATTGATTAAAAATTGAATTTGCAAATAGAAGTGATCGTGGCATATTTTTCGAGACTGGAAATACTGTATAACACTATCACGATAAAATTAATTGGATAAACCATCTCAAACAAACTGCATAAGGTCTTAAATAAAAATTTAAAAAATACTTGCAGCGCACGTTCGCTCGCTACGCGACGTGAATAAAACATAACCTCACACTCCGATGGCGGGAAATAATTCATTTTTATCCCCGCGTTTGGCTAATTTCGGAAAACGCAGCAAATCATTGTCGCCTGGCGCCACCGGGGGGGGCATCACCGTCGCCATTCTTGAAAACGAGTAGAAAGCGAATTTCAAATGCCCTTTCCCACCACGCAGCGCTATAAAAAATTAAGACTCTCCGCGGCATTGTCGCGATGCTTCTCACAGTGTTGGCGCGCGCGGAGACACGGCACAAAATGCCAATGTGAATTTTTCCATTGTTTGCACACAATGCAATCTCACGGTGTTAACGATCAACCGGACATGTATTTTTACACAGGTGCCTACATAGACATTAGTGGAATGCTTTCAACAGTCGGAAAGTGAAATTGGGTGAGGTATGTTTTCAATTGTTATCGAAATAGGTATATTATTATTATTATTATTGCGAGGCGGTGTTGACTTTCTTACGAGGACGTTTTAAAATGTGAAAGTGTATCGCTCGTCATTTTTTTAGTAAGATTGCTATGTTTTGTGTGAACTTATTAGTTAGTGAGAAGTCGTAGACCGTTCTTTCGTAAACTTTCTTTAAAAAATATTATTTCGAGATGGCTTTGTTTTGGTATTCGTATTAGAAAACAAAATAAATATTTCTGCAATAACAATCCATGAAAACTCAATCGAAGGAATAAATAAATAATCCGCCTCGAAGGACCAATGCGTATTAGAATACTTGGTTTCCACTCGAAGAAATAAATCAATTAACCGTCACGAAGGACCACTACCTATTACAAGAATTGCAGTAATTCAAGTTTCCGTTTAAAGCCACCTGTATAATCAGGCACGAAAGACACATTGCATAATACCAAATCAACCAAGTATTTAACATGACTTCTATGTGTGGAGTCAAACCAATATATTGTCTAGTTTCAGGAATTTCTGGGTAAAGTTCGTGTGCTATGTATATGTTCGTGTATTATGTATATGTAAGCTAATTCGATTGCTTTAACGAATTTTTTGTTTAGTGGGGCAAATGGAGAAGATTTTTATAAAGAAAGGTAGATGGCGCTAGTAACATAAGTCTTTTAAACAGAGTGGAAATGTTAAAAATCCAATACAATCATAAAACTTACAATATACATAATTTTTAAAATTGAAAGGGGACGCGGATTTGTTTTTGGTGTACCAACAGAAGAATAATAATAAAAGAAACCATTTAAATAAATCATATATTACACACATATGGGAGTTGTTAAGGAGTGTGTCCACTGTAACCTCAGAATTTTTTCGGTAAAGATCAATATCAGTAACGTCATAGTTCGCTTCGCGCTCAATTGCATACTGTCCTTACGCGCTTTCGAGATGAAAATCTGATTTCATCATTCATTCATTTACATCATTTATCGTAAGTTTTGATTTCAAAATATTTTTTAGCGAATCTGTTTTTTTTTTCGAGAGGCTATTGGCCGAAATAACATGACCTTGTTAGATAAACGTATAGAATATACAATTAGTAACTTTTGGTTATCGGACTCAACACTGCGTATGCGAGACACCTTCTTACACGGAGATGTGTGTATTGAATATGTAAAAAATGTATGTGTGAAAAGAGGTCATAGAAGGATCTATAAATCAATAGGAATGTTAAATCAATGAAATTAAAAAATATGTCCGGTCAGTAAACACTAACGTGTTGTCTATTAATTAATTAAGAGTGACAGATAAGCTATTTGTGTATTTCTAAAAGGACAGGGTGAACATTATATTTATCAAGATAAAATGCCATTCTCATTCCACATTTTATCAGTACTCGATTAATCAATCCTCTTTCAAACTTCGACAGCAGAGACTGAATGATTCGATAACCGTCCGGCCGACTGCTTCATCACAAACTGTTGGAAGTAATTAAGCAAACGTAAGCAGACGTGATCGATCAACGTTCAGATCAGAGGCGTGTTGCCGCCCGCTATACAAGTCAACGGGCCCGAGCTCCTAGACGATTGTAGCAATAATGTACGTATCTTAAATAGCTAATACTATGTACTGCTGCAGGAATTGAATTTTACATACATACTCGTACTTAAGTTTGTGTGAGACGCGACTGTATCTGTATCAAAACACGCACACATTAATATTAATTATTTTCTATTAGGAGAACACATTCTTATTGTGCAGTTGTAATTATTTAGAACGTAATTCATAAATATATTAATTAGAAAGATAAAATAATGGAACGATTAAATGTATTAATATCAAAAAGGTAACATATAAGTTCGAAAATTTGTCGCTAAAAATATCGTCGCTGTAGCATAGTTGTAATTCCCCGGTTTGGAAAGAGATCCAGGTCGGAATCCCGGTAGCGAAACTACAATATTTTTCGATAAAATTGATTTTCTATATCTTTCTAATTATAATTATTTTATTATAAATATTTAAATTATTTACTCATTTACATCTTCATATTACCAATTCATGTTTCGGGTCGCATCGGAATGAGTATGCTCCAGGCCAATATGGATCTTTTCGAACCTTATCCGTTCAACAGACGTTGGCTATCATCACTTTATTGAATGCGGCTCGGAAAAGCTCTGCAGGTAGTACAGTAGGTAATATAGATTAAACGGATGTCGGCTATGTAAAAAACGGACTCATGACAGAAAAAACTGTACTTTTATATAAATATGCTTAAAAAGTGATATTATTTTAAAACCAATAACTTACGTGTTGCATATAAGCGAATTTTCAGAGTAATTTATTGTATTTGAACGAATAGTTTGATATTGAATTGTGTGTTTAATTGGTGTTTAATTGATTTCTTTGAATTATAAGTCATGATCGGCAAGCGTCTAATATATTATACAATACTTATTCGCTAGGGTTGTCAAAATCGCCGAAGTGTGACCGAGTAAAAATATGGTTTGAAAAATAATAATTTATCACCCATTTGAAGGTCCATAAATTCATATATCGTGAGCACACAAGCTTTAATAATTCTAATTTATTTATATTCTACGCTTTGTATTCAAAAGATATTTTGCATCGGGACTATTTTACTTAGATAGTTTATTTGATCTGTTTACGTAAATTGTACTAGTGCTGTTAGGAATTGAATGATTAAATTGTCGAATGCTTAATAGGTATGTAGGTATCCGTAATTGAATTTACGTTGAACTATCGTATCATGAATTTGCGAACGGAATTTTGTCTACATTCCCAGCCATTGAATGCTTCAAATATCTGCGTGTGAATAATGTGACTCATATACATCAATAACATGCTATCAACATAGCACAGAATGCTGGTATTGTACGAAAATTCGAGGCGTGAAACATACAACTTTTAACAGCGTACAAAAAAAAATTCAATCAATTCAATGTGTCTAGTTTGTTCAAAAATTCAGATTTCAGGAAATAGCCAAGCTTAGCCAATTGTGAACTGCATAAATCCAAAAACCTTCTGTTTTCGTATCCAAGAGGCTACGCAACCCACTACGTTCCTTATACAGAAGTTCAAAGAAACGATGGATAAAGAAATGATTCCACAAATGCTACTTTTTCCTTAGATTCTGATGCGGTGGTACAATTTAATGACTATGTGAATCTAGCTTTCACATAACTACATTTAAAGTTAAGCAACCATGCATTTTTTATTTGGATTGACAGCCAATTCACGGCCAAATGCCTGACTTAAATGATTAAAGTTTTTTTTAGCAAAAGTTTTGCACGTATCATGATTAAAAATGGGATATTTACAAAAAATATAAATTTACAACTAGATCAGTTTGACTTCTGAGAGATTCTTCTGAAAAATAACCAGTATTATTTTTTAATATAAGCTAGTGATGATTACATTTTGCTAGTAATGTTATGTTAAATGGTTTTATGGATTTAAATTTATAATTAAAAAATAAACATATAGGTAAGCACGAGTAAAATACAACAAAATATATTTGCGTAGTTTATGAAGTGTTTTGTACATCGTGATTAATTATTTCAGGACCCCATATAAATTATGTTCAAAATTATTGAACATTTTTATTTGCACTCGTAATGGAGTATACACAAATACAATATATTCTATCAGCCATATTAATAGAACGTCCGTAATTACGCACTTATTATGCTGTAATTACACCAGCTATTAAAGTTTTTCAATTATATTATTAAACGCTTCGTTTCGCATAGTAATAACCTAATTATAATAGCATTTCTGCTGAAAGGCGCTATGTTTCATGAAAATAGAATTGAATTTTTTTTTATTAACTTTAAAAAAATTAAAAATACAAAAAAATAGCGTTTAATGCACAAATGTGTAATAAATAATAAATCTTCTATAAATTATGAAAATGTCACATATCTGAATTTAAATTTATTTAAAACTACTAAATGCGTTAAAATGATAAATTAATTAATGTTAAAAATCTAAAAAAACTTCTAAATGTAATCAAAAATATGCCGAATAATGACGAAGTAACATTTTGATAAAATCCCATCTTAAATATAAAAGATTTGACTGCTAATGAGATGTTACTGGTTAAATGTATTTCAGATTCTCAAAATTTTAGGTAATTTAAATTACAAATTACATGTTTTTATTTATCTAGAGTGCTACTACCTTTTTACAATATACGAACGTATAATTCTAAAATGTAATGTATGTTTGTAAAATGTAATGTATATTTTTAATTATCTAGAGTGCTACTACCGTTTTACAATATACGAAGGTATAATTGTAAAATGTAATGTATGTTTGTAAAATGTAATGTATATTTTTAATTATCTAGAGTGCTACTACCTTTTTACAATACACGAACGTATGATTGTAAAATGTAAAACGCACATTTTACAATCAGTATTACAATTACAGACAAGAACAAAATAATATTAACAATATTACCATTTTAGTACAATATACTTTGTCCGAATGTTTTTACCACTGTTAATATGACCCGCGAACGTGCGCGCATATTTCAAATAAACTAATTTTATAATCGTCTGGTAAAAATTGTACTTTGTCACTCGACCGGAGAGAAAATTGCGTTCTTGAAAGTTCTATTGTTTCAATCAAAATATATCGACTTCGATACATAAAGCCTAGTTAGTGAAATTGAAAAGGATACGTATTAATTTAGAATGAAAATTGAATAAACATTTATAATCAATCAAGATGACATCACGTAAAGTTTTTTGAGGGACGTGAATACAAAAAAATATCGTTGTAAAACAGGCACAACAAAAAAAGATTTTTGGTTTGCGCACAAGTTAGATTTTGTGATTAAAGAAATATTAAATACATTAAAAAAAGCCAAATAATGTGTTATTTTCCTCTGTCATTTCTACGAGCTACTACATAATACATATAAAATAACAATAATGTTCATTTGTATATTACCCTCAATCCTCGAGACAGATTTCAACGAAATTTTCTAAAATGTATTGTATGTACTTATTTTAATCAGAAATTCGATGTACTATGATAAACTTTTAAAAAAAATGTCAATACTAATAGAAAAAGAAAAATCATTATTAGATATGATTTTTTATGCTAATTGAATTGACAGATTTTAAATAGAATCTTGTCAGGGCCTAGTAACAGCAATAGGCAATAGTCGATTGCTTTATATTAAAATAAAGGCTAGCATTGGTGCACACTTAAAATTAAGCTAAAAGTATTATCAAATATGAATTAAATATATCTTTCTAATTAATAGATTTTATTCTTATTTAAAATATCACAGACCTATGTTTTAAATAATTACAACTTCACAATAAGAATGTGTTCTCTTAATAAAAGTATCAAATTCATAATTAACTTATTAACTGATTAACATTATTTCATCATACATAGTCTTTCGTGTGGAACTGTAAGTCGGATTTCTGAGGATTTCAAGTTGTTTGGTTAGTTTATCAAGTGTCAAGCTATCACAAATTTGAACTACCTATTTTTGGCATATTCCTGAGATATTTAATAACGAAAAAACACAATGCAACTGAAATTAATAAACTCGGTTTAAGTGTATTAATGCGTACGATCAGAAGTGTGTTTGTGTACAGCGGTGGGCATTGCACGGCAATATTGTCTGCGTAAGAGGTATTGGGAAATTCGACCAAGTGGGATCTTGTCTGATTTGCACACCGGATCATATTGTGGGTACTAGAAGGCGGTGGCTAAAGTGTCACCTGAACGGTGATGCTTTTGTTGATTTGACTTAAAATAAAATTAATATACGGCGTGGGCGAGGTTGGGTAAGATATATATACAATAACTGTCTCAAATACAGTTTCAAAATAAATTTTACAAACTTTTGCGATATTATTTGATGTCTGAATAAATTTTAGGATTTTTCGAAAATAATAACCGACTTTAACTGTCAGATTCAATTAAACATTTAGAGTAAATAATTTTTATTAATTAACAATTAATGAATTTTATTAATTAACAAAAAATGAATCTAACCATTTGATTCATTTTTGTCAACGAAATATTGACTTATTTATGACTGTGGAATATTTATTTAATTAATTAATTTATATATACATATATTCAACAATAATACAACAATAGAGCGATGCACCCCCAAATAAGAATAGTCTTGAATTATGAGGGTGACTATCGACATTTGTATATCAGATCGCAGGCATCTTACCGCAAATAGTTAACGAGGCGCTTGAAAAGGTGAAAGATGTTGTGAGGCACAAAAATTCTCTTTCCTGGTTGTTTGTCGCATATTTTCTTTTACTAAAGCTTTACATCCTTGATCTTAATTTTTGAGACTTGCGTTTCTGTTCCTAAACTTTTCGAACTAACGTCGCACTGTTCATTCAGAAGTGGTTCCCTCCCCCTTCTCGGTTAACATTGCATGTTGTTTGAAATACGAAACGCTTAAGATTAATTTAATCAAAAATTACACGTAATTATTATTTTTTTTAATCTCATTTATAAAGAATTCAATGCAAATTAAGCTCCTGATTCAATAAATAAATTTAGCAGAATCTTAACTGTCAAACATAAATAAATGAACAAATATTTCGTACCAAAGAATGTTAATATTAAAATCGGTCATTATTTTCGGAACAAAGTAATATTATGATAATTAAAAAAAATTCGAATGACTATTTTCAAAAATAATACAATGTAGACTTTTAAGTCAAAGTTTAGGTGGAGGATGGTACTCTTATGTGTTTATGGATTTGCCAAAATTTTAATGTGGAAGAAATTAAAAAGTTAACACGATCACTATCACGATCAAAGTAACGTAAAATTTATACAATAAATATGAAAAGGGATATTTTTTATTATATATTTTATCCACAAGGGGAAATAAACGGATTGGATGACTTCATTAATATATAGAAATTAATGAAATGTTTGAGAAGAGGTGATCGGAAATGCTAGGCGAGGGCTATTGCGGTAATCACACCAGGATCGCCCTATACCCAGGATCGCACGCTGCAACTATATATAATGTACTCGTATACACCCACATGCCAAACTGCATAATTACAGGATGTCTGGAAAGTTGCCCATATTTTCCAAAACAATACATACCTTATAATATTACGTTATAGTACCTACCCGCCAATAGTGCTGTCTATGGTTGTCGTGTAGTAGCAATGGCAACACTACTGCGCGAAAGGATCTTTGGGTAAGTATTTCGTGGATTTACATCCTTTCCTAAGTATGAACCTCCACGTCGGGAAGTGTCTTTATCAGGATGAAGTACTGCTAAGCTGATTTTTTTGTTAACGCTTCGGATGAGATTCATGGAGAATTGCCCGTGAACAGAGAAGGATGACGTTCACGATTAGGATCCATCCGCTCGAATCATCTTCATATGGAAAAAAACCCTATTTAAACATCACGCCGCGAACGATGTCAATTTACAACCCCAATAATTTTGATATTCATAAGGCAGCAAAACTTATCCAGTGAAATGAAGGATTGCTGCTCGATTGCTGATCAATTTTTTTCTACCTACCGGCGGTATTCTTAAACAGGAATGAAAGTTGAATAATGTAGTTGTGATTGAACATGATGAAAATATTCCATTCACGCTGCTGATGGAAGTTAGTTACTGAAAGTTAAAATGTAGTTTTACGGAGTGATTTCTCACATTAATTAGACAACGTTTTTCTCTTTCTTTATTTATGTTTTAATTGTATTATTTGGTTAATTATAATGTTGTAAAATCTATTTCTAATTTTATTTACTACTAGCCAATACTGTTCGTAGTACCCACAAGTCTCATGTTTTATCTTGAGTGAAACCAGTGGACGCGCTGACGTTCTGTCGTGCACATCACAACCTAGTATAATATTATAATACGTAGAAACCATCTTCACAGGTTTCCGTTTCATGATTCGATTGAAACTGGAAAGATATCAAGCTTCAATGCACAAAAATCTTAAGAAGGTTACGGCGTGCCACATAGGACCGACGCCGAGGTTTACTCACTAAGGGAGTGTGTTTGTTGCAATATAATATTACTCGAAACATGAGGACATTGTAGAAGAACTGCAGAAGTTTTATTGCGAGCTATTGTGCACACCGATGACAGTCCCCATGGAATGTTCAACAGTTCAAGGAACAGGCGGTAGCCTTCTTCAATCTTGTCAAGCTCGTCTCCCAACCTCAAAAATATTTACGTAGAACACGGATTACATTAAAAAGCTACAATATATTGTTAAGTGTTTACGACAAAACGATCTCTACTTTAAAAATGGCCCTCGTAAGAACAACTTAATGTATGGAAAATAAAGAGACAGAAGGTAGTAGTATGCCGCTTATTTCACTCAAAATATCCACACAAAAGGAGTAAACTTAAAAAAATTAAAAACAGTCTTGAGAAATAAAATCTGAGTGACTTTTTAATGGCCCAGTGACTTTGCTCTATCTAGCTACTGAATATGCAGATATTAATATTATTAACTTGTATGGAATCCCCGCTGTCGGGTGATAGCTTTACGATGCCAGGTAGGCACGTGCACGCGGGGGTAGAGGGCGTGAAGAGGGGCGCAGAGGGGCGTAGTGGGGCGCAGAGGGGCACAGAGGGGCTGCAGATACATAGAATAATATAAGAGCAAACCGCTAAATAAATATTAAAAAATACAGTTTTTGATTTTATACATAAAATAATATTCCAAAAAAGAAGACGCAAACATTTAATTTTGAAACAAAATTATAATTACGTCAGCGAGAACGAAACTAAAAATAGTATCTTGATAACAAAAAAAATAATTTAGGAAATTAAATAAAAACAAAAGTAACTCAAACATACATAATCTATTTTCTTTTGTAATAGTTAGAGGGAAAACAATATTTATTATTAAATAAATTTAAAATTTGAATTAAAAAATATTTATTCCAACGTTATCTCTTCTGTTTGAAATCTTATCGACAAGACTATAGGGACTACCAACACAAATTACAAACAGTAATTGTGGTAAAATGTTATTTCTCTTACGGCATGTAAGAAAAAGAAGAAGATATAATATTAAAAAATGACATTTATTTCATACGAAATATTCATACAACATGAATGAACGTATCATCTGAGTGTCTTCTACTACTCTCTCGTACTAGATCATTTGTATTTGTGATTATGAACGATTAATATTTTAGTGACGAGCCATAACAAAGCTTTTTGTGACATGACTATTTATTATCTCCAGTATTTAAAAAAAAATACAAATATTTAAAAATAAAATAAAATAGAGGTGCGTACACGGAATACGCATCACATCATTCTTATTATCACTATTTTCAAATCAAGTTAAACGCTTGCGTTATGAAAATAGGATAACATGCTGGTCTCCCGAAATTAGATTCGAACTTCCGACCGTCTTAACCATTAGACCAATAAACACGTTAAACAACATTACTTACGTTATTTATAGAAATAAATATCAGATTATCGATTACTTAATAACACTATTATTCTAATAAATTGTAACTTCCACGACCTACCCTGTTATCGGATCTGATTTGACGTCATCATTTGAGGACATTGGATTTCCTAACAATAACTTTTATAATAAATCTACAAGCAGATTCCAAAAATTGTTCAATTGGATTTGTTTTGTACGTCCCTTCTATATAAACAGTGCCATACTTTATGGTACGATAAATAAAAGATAAGTAAATTGTTTTTGGCTCTCTACTTATATATTTATTATCCAGATTGATAAAAATATATTTGGGTTTTGGGACCAATTTCTTTAGTCGTTTATTTTCATTAA
This sequence comes from Eubasilissa regina, assembly GCA_022840565.1. Lineage (NCBI taxonomy): Eukaryota > Metazoa > Arthropoda > Insecta > Trichoptera > Phryganeidae > Eubasilissa > Eubasilissa regina. The sequence continues at coordinate 4,349,581 of JAINEB010000020.1, forward strand.
ATATTTTACAATCTGAGGCGTATCTAGCCACAAGATTTTTTGAAGACTTATATAAACATATTATATATTTTTATGATAAACGTAAGAAACATATAACTGTAAAAAAATATAAAATAATCTTCAGAATTAAAATTACAAAATATTAATAATAGAAAGGCATAGTATTCAATGTGCACCAGTCGCTACGTATTTATGGACTATTATGAGAGACAGTCGTATGCTTGGAATCTCCATATTGTGAATTCCTTGGAACACTAGAATATAAAGCGGAAACGTCAGCCATTCGCGGAACATTTATCGACTGCAATAAAAATATTATTATCCCACGACACGATAATACTATCACAAACGACCTTACGACAAAATATTAAGTTATTCAATAGATAATATAAGTAAAATATATAATCATAAAAATTGTTTACATGATTTATATTGTATCTTAGAAATCCAGTACAGGAGAGAAATGGCTTGTATTAGGTTTATCTGCCATTTAAAATTTAAAAAAATGTATAATTATATTGTAAATTACATTGTAACATAACCAAGAACGGAAACAAACTCAAAACATATGTACAATTATCATTCGGGGGCGTAGTCACCATTAACGTCAATTATTACTTCCCATTTGCTTGGAAGACGGTCGATTCTGCGGGCGAAGAAGCACTGCTTTTTTGAGGCAATCCACGATTTGACATCCTCCATCAATTCCTCCAAATCGTCATAGACTTTGCTAACCTGTTCACTAGGAGTTGTAGAGCCAATACTAATGGTGATGAAGCAATCTATCATTTTTCAGTTTTTGGCTAGCGCTTTGTGAACGTTGGACGTAAAGTGGAACGTTTTTAACGACATTCATAAAATTATACCACTACTAAAACTCTTTCATGTAAATAAAAATAAGTCACGTCATTATACAGTCAATATTTGATGCTGGTTCCGTTCCCACCCATTGAGCAGTTAACCTTGTCTCGGACAAGCAGTACAGACAGGTAGATGATGATCATGACATATACATAAGTATATAATTTTGAGATATTTGTATAATTAACATAATATATATAATATTATTAAAACAATTAGATTTTAATTTAAAATGGTTATCAACTCTTTTAAATTAAAAACCACGAATAAATTGACATTATATCGTATTTTGGAGTAGTTTACATCGCTATTTAGGTATATTGTAAAAGTAAAAGTTTGACATAGACTGCGCGTATTCTACACATACCACATCTTTATGTATGGAGTTGGAGAAAAAGATAAATTTGAAACGAGCGCTCGGCGGCAGCGAGGAGAGAGGAATTGAGCGGGGCTGAGTAAACCACGTTGCCGGGTAGTTAGTAAAACACCAAATAATATCTTTTGGACAATCTTAAAAATTTACATAACCATAATTCAACATTATGAAGCCGACACTTCATACATAGAGAGAAATAAAAGACCCCCTCTAACCAAAATTAAAATAATGCGTTTTGAAAAGCGAATGTTTACCTGCTCTAAATCCCGCCAAATCCCCCCACCCGCCATAAATCCGTTGCATTGTCTCCCGCCACAAATTAATACGGGAAGCGGCGCTTAAGCAATTAATTCCCGTATTAAGGCGAACAATACAAACGAAACAAAACGGTGCTTTTGTCAATACGGGACGAGCCGCCTGCGGGACGAAATGCACGAGGAGCTTTCTAAGGTGGATTCAACCACTCCAGGGTCTTGCCAAACTATAATAATTTATACCGACCATTTAATAAATGATCAATTTTACTACTCACATTCGAGAAGTTATTTATATAATAGGTACGTAAACCATTTAACAACGTAAGTAGGCGCTTTGGATTAGAATGTTGTCAGGAACTTGTCCGAGGCCCTGCCGCCTATCACTTTTTTCATCAGACACTATTTCTTTATGGTATCTTATTAACCATGTCTATCATTAATACCAACGATTACAAGGTGTAATTTTTAAATGCTCATGTTATTCGAAACACGGCAGAAGAGCTGCAGAGTACTGGACTGGAGCTACTGGACAATCCTCCTAGTCCGGACCTGGCGTCATGGACTTTAATTTTTTCCCAACACTAAATAAATTTTTGGGCGGAAGACACACGCAGACCGATGACGGCATCCATGAAACTGTCAACAACTGGTTCAAAGAACAAGCGGCAGACATTGTCAATGAGGGGATTGTCAAACTCATCTCCCGGTCCCAAAAATATTTAAAAAGTAGTTTAAAAGTTATTTTCATTGAAATTAAAAAGTTAAAATAAGTTGTTGAATTTTTGACAGAACGATTTTTACTTTGAAAATGGCTCTCGTATATACCGTCATCGTTAACCATAAATCTATACAATTTGTTCTCAATTTTAGATAGATTTCGATAAAAATTCCATCTATTTCAGAGGATCTCGTGACGCAACATTCGAAAAATGACAATTCTTCTTTTTCGATCTCGAGCAATCAACATAAATCGTGAGCGTAATCACCGTACAGAAGAAAAGCTACAATTCTGTCAAAGGTCAAAGCACAAAATTCAACGACGTACAGAGAAATGTGACGTTGTGTTAGTCGTGACGGAGTCTATCTGCTGAAGAAAAAAATAGTTAATTTTATTTTTAAAAATATTTGTCGAGTAAAAATGGTTTGTTTATGTTTACATGGATATACGAGTACGTATGTATTACTCAGGTTTAGACTACTAGGAAAACACGTGTAATGTGAACATCGCGCACGGCCACGCGTCATATTATTAATCTTGGAAGCAATGCACTTTTTATTGCAATTATTATTATATTAGCAATATATGAATATGTCCAAGAACACATAATTACTGGATTATTACCTACAATGTCAAATATCTGTGTATCACATAGAGATGATGCTATTTATTATTTTATTATATTTAATGGAAAATATATGGGAGTATGGGGTAATTACAATAAAAGAATAAATAGCATCATCTCTATGTGATACACAGATATTTGACATTGCAGGTAAAAATCCAGTAATATATATATTATTTATTTGACATTTTTACAATTTTTTATAACATGAATTAAGTATTTTACATTTTTAAAATTACATGGTTTTTCTTTCGCTTACCTCTCCAAAAAAGGCTTAACTCCCTCTCCAAGCACAAGAGACCAGCTCTTGTGCTTGGAGAGGGAGTTACACTACAATAATTTTATATAATACCTTAATATTGAATACCTAAAAAAGACATAATTGGATATGGATCCAGTAATATATATATATATATATATATATATATATATATATATATATATATATATAAATATACAAATATATATATATAAATAAAGTGATCACTTAAGCCAACCGAAGATAGATCGTAAGCCCTGTAATTACCCCATACTTCCATATATTTTCCATTAAATATATATTTTTTTAAATAGCTTCGTCTCTATGAGATATATGATATTTGGTTTAATATTATATTAACGATTTTGTATTTTTTTCTCCAGAGCGCTTCATTTTTTAGACGATTCACCTCAACTCTTGACATATTTGTGATAGCTTTTAATCTGTTCTCTTTCTATTATACCTAATTATGTCTCAGTGGGAGTGTCCATAAGGGTTCTCAAGAGACTGTTAATTAACTTTTTCATCATAATAAAATATGCATTATTTTTATGTATAAGTATTATAGTATTTTAAAGGTGTATACAATTATTGTAAAGGATGGTTGGGGCTTAAGATTTCGACAAGGCACTTTACCGAGATCAATTAATATTTTCATATTTAAGCTTACCAACTTAGTTTAGGGTGATCTGCACGAGTTGCCAATAGGAAACATATTAATAATCGTTCCTATGGCATTTAAAAGATGTGTCCAAGCCACCTCAATTACTATCTTTATGTCTTCTATATCGCGGTACCTCACCCCTGCTATCACGTCATTTCGGCATTCTGGTGTAGAGTATAATATTAAAAAAAAAAAAAAAAACTATTTAACGTTATTGTTGTACGTATTCAATTTTGTCGTCTACTGTTTGTAAAGTAGGAATCGTTTTATTTATATTGCGGAATTCTAAAAAAAGGTGGCGACACTGCGCTGTCAAGGCAGACGGTTTTCTCGGAACCAATCACTGATTACCGTGTTTCACGGCGTAGAAAGTAAGCCAGCGGTTAGAGGTAGGTACTCGCTAATTAAATAAATGCCTTGTTATTGAAAATACGAGACGCCCATAAAACAGACAGTTAATTGCGGGAGGTGATTCACTTCACTTGCATATACAGGATGGCTAAAAACGTTATTATGTCTTTATTATGACAGCACATTTTATTAACGGTACATGTATAATCGACAAACCTGCCTAAATTTTTAGTGAAAAATTTCAAACTGTGTGTAAAAATTCGGTGCCGTTATAAAGATAATCGAGGTCTTTATCTTCATCATCATCATTATCATCTTCATCCCCTTATCCTAGAACCTAAAGACTCGATAAGGCGTATCCATCTTCCCCTGTCTTGCTCCGTCTTGGTTGACCAGTTAAGGCACAATCTGTCATTATACAATCTTTTTCTCTGTTTAGACCTGAGTTGGAGTTGGAGTCTGACCGGAGTTGCCAAATAGATATATCTCGGTAGTAATTCCTCTGGCATTTTCAAGACGTGTCCAAGCCGTCTTAATTGAGATCTTTCTATATGCAGAAATAGAGGCTCCATATTTAAAGTTTCCTTTATATCGGTACTTCTCGATCGGTCCAATAATGATACTTCTCCTACTCCTCTCAAACCTCGCCAATTTATCTGAATAGGTTATTAAACTGTATTCAGTTTAGTTATCACCTGATAAAAGAAGAACGAAAGTAGATTGAATGCAGTGGAATTGAGATCGTTTAGGCATATATGCTGCAGATCCATTTATGAGGGAGTAAAGAATGAAGAAATAAGGAAAGAACGTAAAGCTGATCTTAGTATAGTTCGTAAGATGAAGAAAAGGTAAGAAAGATATATAACGCAAGTGTTGATGACATCAAAAATAGAGAACGTCCACGGAAGATTTAGCATAACCAGGTAAACTAGATACTGGAGGATGGTCCTGTCAGAAGCCTCAATAATCGGCGAGCTTGTATGAATGTGGATGAGGCGAGAATTGTGTGATAGGACAGAAGAGTATGGCGTTCTATTCTTTCTGTCTACCCCCGCGGGGAAACAGCGTATTCGTAAGTTGGTTAGTCAGTCAGTTAATGAGAGGAACTGCACCTCTCGAAACCATAGTAGTGGCAGTATAACTCGACGTAGGTGTAGTACAGTGTTTAGTTTAGTGAAAATTAAAATAATGATGTCGCACCACAAAGTATCTGCCGCGTTAATAAATGATACTCATAAATCAATTTTAATATAGAGAGAAGTGAAAGAAAATTTAATTAGGATTTATAATAAGAAATTGAACGATAAACATCAAATATTTATTTAAAATAGTTTAAGTTTGAATCAATCAAATCCTTTAAAAGTCTATCATTTTAATAAAATTTAACTGTAACAGTTGAAATATAAGCCAAACTTTAATTAGATATAGATACACGCATCTTGTGCATGATTTATCACTTGAAAATACTTAACCGATAATGTCGTTAATATAAACAATCAATTGAGATGTTCAAATCCTTAAGATAATATAAATATTGATCGAACAAAACAATGATCCCTAAAAATAGTCGCCGACTTACGTATACTCTCACGCGGTCACAAATACAGTCACGTTGTTTATACGATTATAGAGACCTCGTTGAATTGGATTGCTGCGCCGATATCTTTATTATGTACTTACGAGTATGCTTATATTTTTTCACGTTTGTTGAAGATATTTGAAAATAATGTTTACATTCTTATAAAGTCCTTTGGAATACATAAATAAACAAAAGAGCACAGATACGGCTAGAATAGTAAACATTAACATACCACATCAAGTCAAGTGTCGCATCAGAGATGTCCGCTCACGCGATAAATAATATAATAACAGCGGTACTTACCCGCTCCTTTTAGAACTGCGCCGTTATCTTCAATATAACAACACTCATACGTTTTCAATATCTATAGCATTTATTTTAAAAAGTTTTAAAGTGATCAATGGTTTGGAGAAAAAAAAAAATTTAAGTATTTTCAAAATGTTTGTTTTTCGTGATAGGTCCTAAAACACGGCCACACACACAATGTCACATTACACTCGGAGCATTTATATTGAGACATTTTTCTAGTTTTGGAAGCGGCGCAAACTCGACAGGCTCTCTGAAGTCTTTGGGATTTATTTCCTGTTATTGGCTCAGGCATATGTTTCACTAATGCCCTAGCAGTTAGTCTTAGGGGCGAATCATGTAACGTACGGGGATGGGGTGCTGGTGATTGGTGTGTAATGTGATATTTTTCTAATAATTGTCTTATTAAGGCTAGTTGAAAGTCTGCTAAACTAATATTTTTTTTCGTTATCATTTTGTAAACTATTTTAGAGTTTAATAAAAATAAATCGATTATATGAAAAGCCACTTTCTTGTACCATTTTATTGTTTTTCGTAAGAAACTTAAACTACTCAACATCATGTCCACTTTATCGACAGAACCCATACACTTATTAGTGTCATTGACACATTTCGGTTTAATTATAGGTTGACCCGTTTTCCAATCTATTTTGCCTGTCGTACCCATGGAATCGTCATGCAAGGTTGTTAGCATGTGGACTTCTCTTTTATCGCGCCATTTTAATGCTAAAAGAGGTCCACGATGTTTGGCGTCCATTTCACCTTTTTTTAATTTACGAAATGAGGCCATACCTTTCTGTGTTTTCCGCACCGTACCGCACGCATTAGTCTTTTTCTCGTGCAGAAAATCAAATAAACGAGGGCTAGTGTACCAATTATCCACGAAAAGGTTATGACCTTTATTGAGGTAGTCTTGAAGTAATGTCGTTACCACCGCCCCTGTGACTCCGAGACATTCAGTGTCAGTTATGTCAGTCCCTTTACCACAATAAATAATGAAATCCAAAATATAATCTGTCTTGACGTCACACAAAACAAACATTTTAATTCCACACCGGTGACGTTTGGTCGGGATAAATTGTTTAAAAATCAAACGCCCTTTGAAAACAATTATGCTCTCATCTATACATAAATTTTCAAAAGGCATTAATGTTTTTTTGAAAATGTTTCGCGTATGGTCAACTAGGATTTTTAATTTATGAAGTCTGTCACCGGGGACTTGTGTGTCGGGATCTGAGAAGTGCAACATTCGCAGTAAAATTTCATATCGATCTCTGGGCATAGTTTTCCCAAAAATATTACTAGCGAGCAATGGGTCGGTTGACCAATGTTCCTCGATAGTAAGATGTCGATTTCTCGTCATTAACATTAATATTGCAAAAAAAACGTACATTTCTTCGACAGACGTGTCTACCCATCTACGAAGTCTGGATTTTTGGGAAGGTTCCTGTACTGAAACGGTAGCTGTGTAATATCTGTTAGTTTCGTCAACTATTTTTGTCATAATGTCTCTGTTTAAAAAGTATTCAAAAAAGTCGATTTCTGATGAATTTTCAGTAAATAAAGTAGATGGGTCTATACCTGACACAAACTCATCGAACTCGTGAATAACTGGGATAAATGGACCAGAGGTCCAAGAAGGCAAAAAGTCAGCATTTTCACTTTGATGTGAAGTACTTGAACGGTTATGAGATTGGCTTGTCCCAGGGGGGTTTGATTCACTTTCACTGACATCTTCATTCATTGTTTCATGTTGCTCATCTTCACTCATTTCTAAATCAGAGTCCACATCTAAAAATGTTTCTAATATTTCTTCCTCTGTAAGTCTGCGGCCCGCCATTTTAAAAGGTACACAATTTTTAAATTTTAATAATTATGATTATACGTAGCACAATACAAGCATCTGTTTTTAATAAACGAATATTGTCTTAAAATATAACCGATTCCCGAAACACAAATACAGTCAGAACAATATCAACATTTGAATGTAAACACCAATTTAAATAAGATCACAGTAATAATGAATGTCGTTTCCGATACAATATATTGTTTCAATTCCCCACAAAACACAGATCGCGATGTCAATATTTCGTATCAACGCACAGTTCCGACAAATACTAGTGACTTCGAACACACGACGAGAGAGGGATGAGTCGGCCCCGCCAAATTCAAATAAACTGAACGGCGTTTCAAGATGTCTTCGTTTTTAAACTGATTTATATAAACAAATAACAATATTTCACGTGACTAACGCAAGATGTCAGCAAAAGTATAGATCGAACTAATTTTTGGTATATTTTCCCGCCCGATTTGCCGCGCTGTCACGGAGTACACAACAAAATAAATTTAAAACATCATATGATGCGTGTAGCGTCTGAAGAGCGAATTATTCGCGCATCATATGATGTTCGTAGCGGCGGTCGGGTTAATATAGAGAGAAGTGAAAGAAAATTTAATTAGGATTTATAATAAGAAATTGAAGGATAAACATCAAATATTTATTTAATATAGTTTAAGTTTGAATCAATCAAATCCTTTAAAAGTCTATCATTTTAATAAAATTTAACTGTAACAGTTGAAATATAAGCCAAACTTTAATAAGGTGTAGATTGCCCATAAAAATTGGAAATTGAAAAGTTTCTTTTCTCATCGAATAACGAATATAAATAAGATTAAAGTTGCAGTATCTGGACGGGGCAAAATGTCTCCCTGTTTTTAATCGGTTAGTCTCTCACCTCCCCAAAAGACTATTAAATTGAAATTTCATCAGTTTTATTGTCAAGGGGAAGGGAACGGGCCTCTCGACTAGCATACAGTGCACCGGAAACGGGAAAGCAGGAAACGGCAGTAGCTACCGGAACAGACGTCACTAAACACCTGCGGACGACATCTCGCTAGGGAGAATAGGAGTTTGGAAATGTTGTGTGATATTGGAGACCCATTAGATTGATTGGGAACAAATTAGTTTAACTCAAGAACTTAGCGTTTTCTTTCTCGTGGGTACCTATTACGTACATTACTACTGGCTACTTAATTATACATACGTAGCAAATATTATGTCAAGATTGAGAAAAAGAATTTGGAAAAAAATATCGCATTAAATTAGTATAAACATATCGACTATACCCAGAGCATAACATCAACGATTTCGTCAAAACGAGTTGTGAATGTAACTTTTTTATAAATTTATCATTTATAGTTGTTGGTGCAAGTCGAATGTTACCTGTAATATATTTCGTTCCTATACTTCCGTCATGATATCATCCAGTCCCTTCTGGTCGCATTCGGCGAACGGCGTGAGTGCAATTTCGAGACTTAAAGGGTCAACACGCGCGTGGTTCCGCCGAGATAGATTATCACCGTAACCGAAATCACCAGCATCTGACCACCTTCGAAGTGCAGCGAGACTTTCTTCATTTAGTGTGAGTCGAGGAAAGTGTAAAGTGGCGTCCAGCTGACGAAATTGAGATCAAGGCCAGATTCGTAGTTTGTCCATAAGTTAAGGCCAAATTCCTTCCGTCCTTATACCTTTCCTAATCCAAATCGGGTTGCGTCAAACAAACAATAACTAAAGTTGATACAGTAAATCTATTTCCCACGAATAGTAAATATTGACAAATATGAACCAATTTGGTATTTGGAATATATCACTATTCTCCTCCATATAGTTGATATGTATTACCTATTTATGGTATATAAATGGTATTGAAATTTAGACTGTTGACGCAAGTTGAGTACCTACTCCCTGTGCATTTTGTCCTTCTAATGAACCTTTACATAACTTTCCCGCTCTGGCCAATTAATTACTGAGGGATTTCGCCGACGTGGGAACAGATTGCATTCTGACACCGAGCAGTCAACACATATGTTTATTTTAACGGCCGAGAGTAACGCCAGGACCGCGAAAAAGAAGCGGTGTTCTTCCGCATCAGGAATGCAATATCTCCGTTCAAAACTACAAAAGTGCGAGTCAACTGGAGGTGAAACTTGACATCCAACCCAGGACCGAGATCTAAGTAGGCCAGATTTCTTGTTTCAATTCGGATTGTATTAACTGACCATTAATTTTAATCGATACAGTCCACGGGATCTTATCCCACCATAGACTCTAAAGGTTAATTATCAAGAATCGCCAAGAAGTATTTGAAATGTGACTGTATAGAAGAATTCTCCGAAAATCATTGACAGATTTGATTATCAATTTCGGAGAAAGGGATAGTGAAAATTATGGAATTAATGTCGATGATCAAGCAGTGCAAAATGGGTTGGTTGTACGTTGAAATTCCCGATTTGCAAATCTAATAAAGGGTCAAATCTAAGGATGTAAGAAATTTGTCAGGAGACAGGTATCTTGGATGAGAAGCTCCAGTGACTGGACCTAGATCAGGCGGACCTGATATGGCACATTAAGAAAAATAAAATATACAACTCGAGTAAAAAGGAATGTACCACGAGGAGAATAATACATTCATACAGAATATCAAAACACAAAACTATCATGTCTACCGACATTTTTTTCTTAATCAATTATCTCTTAAAGTTAATTAATTCGATGTTGCTGAGGTCGTACCATAATACGCACGCAGAAATTTGTTACAGCGTTGCACAGATCTAGTTGCCGAGTTGCGCACGCACGTAATAACATCTAATTACCGCGCTGAATGTGCTCGCAAGAACCAAATGCCGGATGTCTGGTGTAAAGTTTCTAAACATTACTATTTTATAAGGAATAAATATAGGTACAGTAAAAATATAACACTCGTGATGATAGTCAAGATGAAAACCACCATGTACAGTGCGAAATCATCTCGAGAAATATTGATGAATACATAACGAGCACACTTCTCGATTCGAATATGTTAGTAGAATTTTTTTTCAGGTATTCATTCACATTAAATTCTCTTTAAGAAACTTTTGCGACAATATTAATAACGCTTTTACGCGATAGCAATTATCAATTTGCAATCATTATCTTGAATTCAGATAACGATGAATTAGCTATAAATTTTAAATGCGTTATTAATTTACCTATAATTCGTGACATAAGCGGCTTTATAAATTATACATTTTTTTAAAGGATATTTTTACAATTTTTTGTAGTTCAAAAAAAAAACGTTTTGTTTAATTAATCAATTTCTTCACCAAGTCCACCTTATATACGAGTACTATATAACTCACATACGTGCACAACACTTTAATCATTTTAATGAAATCACGTATATGTTTGTGAAGTTCCGTGATAATTAAAACAAAGGTAGATAAGTTTAGTTGCTTCCAATGGGAAAAAATTAATGTCTCGCTTAGAAAACGTATGAAGGTAAAATTTGCTGACATCCGGTTAATCGGTTCTCTCTCAACGCTCTCTTATCGGCAATATAAGTTTCTGGGTTCGAGTCCCGGTGATGAAGTTTGACGTTTATGGATACTATATAAAATATATAATCACCATGTTAAAGATGATATTTTTCTAAGATAATTCTAGTTTGAGGTCTAGTTTCTAGTTTAGAAAAGCGAGGTAAGATATTTACGCATTAAAAACCACTAACTTGGTGGTAGCGCAATTATATTTAAGGCTCCACAAATTAGTAATTAATAAATCTATGATTAACTTCAAAATAATCCGAAATAATAATTCAATATTTATCTTCCGCTAAATAACCTATCACGACCGCCGGCGAATTTCAATTTGACTGATTTTCGTTTGGGAGTCATTTATAAGCAATTTTCATTTAACTAAAAAGACACGGCCGTTTTGCCGGTCAACCAACCCCAGCTTCAAACCATTGACCGTGCAGCCCGACCCCGCCAGCCTGAGGTTCTGGAAAGTGATTGAAAACAATTATTAAGGGCTGCAGGGGATGATTTTAATCACGGATCGTCCGTCAATCATTTAATTGAAAGCAAAGCGTCCCTCCATCGAGATAGGGGTAGATGTCGTTGATATTTAAACATCAATAAAATCAAAGGTGAAGGTATTTCAGATATTTAATTTTAATTTTGTAAATAACTTTCAGCGGTAGCTAAGTAATAACATTACACATCAACTCATGCGGTTAACTTTTTTATGTAACACTTGTAATTGGTTTTGAAATTTATTTTTATTATAAGTTTATACATGTAAATAATGTACAAGTAGTGTGTACAAAATTACATTAAATTAAAATAAAATTTTAGTTAGTCAGATTTATTGGAAATGGAAAAAAATGAACTAGTTATCCTCGAAATAGCTATTATTACGAGAGATGACCAGGACACTTTGTTTAAAAATAGATATGTGTAAACGAAATACGTAAGCATCAAATCAATATTTTTACTACTATGGATCTAAGGTAAACGAATGTTCTGTGAACACAGGACTAACGTGCCGATCTCCTGCAAAGAGGCTCGAACCCTCGACCACTAGACTGTCGAGCACATCAAAATGAAAATGAGATTGTTTTTATTACTAAGTAGTGTGGTTTTATTACTAGATAACTGGAAAACCTGTCCATGAACAATAAAAATATTTAAATAGTTGATTAAACTAATTTGTCACCGCGAATACTCTGAATACCGATGATAACAAATCAAATTTAATTTTTTTGAAATCGGTTTTTGTAAAATAAATTATTTAAATAATGTAAGTACCTAATATGTGCCCACCAATCTTTCTACAGTATTTTTACTTTGACAGCAAAATATAATATATATCAAAATTAGAACGCCATCGGTGCACGCATATGCTTTAGCATTATTGTCAAATTATGTAGAATCACAGACCAGTAAATTAATATACATGATATAAAGTATACATATAGGAGAGGGGTTTGGACGAGGTGTATTCCACACACATTATTTGTGGAAACATAAATTTGATAGTTTATGATACATTTATGCAACAGTAAAAGTTTTTACTCTTCGATAATTAAATATTTTTGTAAACAAGGCGTATTTTTTACATTAATGCATATTATATTAACAGCGTTTAAATTTTCGTTCCAATCGAGTCATATATTTAAAAAAAGTTTCAGAGCTATTTGATTGCGTAAGTAGTACGAAAATGATCACGTGAGTGACACCAAAATGCAAATACTGAAATGAAGAATTCGCGTTAGTTTATGTCTATGTATTTGGTAGTCTGTGTATAGAATAATGTTTTAAATCTATGACTATTGTTTTTCCCTAGATTTAGGAATACAGCATCATATATTATGTATATATTCCATACGAACGAACCTTGGCTGCAATATAAAAGTGCGTAAAATATTATAAAGCCAGTAAACCGAGATTGCGGTGTCCCATATTTTGTTCTCAAATGGGGGATTACATACTCGGTAGAATTGGCCGATTGTTCCGAGGGAAACGGAGACATATTTGGGAGACAGCACGCGATTCCTCTTGTTTAGAGGCGGCTTTCACTGTTATTGTAGACCATTGAGCTGATCTTACGCCTCGAATGGCGGGATTACTTTCTGGCGTCACGAAACAATATCTGTGTCAATTGGAAAATGCACTTAAAATGATTACTATTAATGAAGGATGCAGGAGATAAAGATCCGCATTAAAGAAAATATATAAAATATATAAAAAAGGTTAAAATAGTAGTTATAATGTATTGACATATATATAATCGGATGCTATAAAACAATAATTTAATTTATAAATAATAAGACAAAACACTTTTTTGAAACCATCGATTAATCAACATGTTACGATACCCATGGTATCTTCTTCAGGAAACAATGTACTTATATACTAAAATTAAAAATACAAGCATAGATAAAAACAAAACTATAAAGTGTAAGTGGTGGGTAACTAAGTAAGAACTATATTTTCGTAGAAAGCAATCTCTTTGTGGTTTGACATATTACGTTAATTAAAATAACAATAACTTTGTATGAAACCACGAAATTTATTGTATGTCAATTAAGCCACTCGGGTATAAATAAATTAACTTGCAATAATTGTCCTTCATTATATATAGGCAAAACTACCCGTAATGTCAATATTCGAGTCAAAGAATATCTTAAATGTTTTTAGAATTTTCCAACCATATTATTGAAAAAGACAATTTTTTAATAATACCACATGGGTCAATATCCTCCATAAAAACGGATTTGGCCTCCGGTTGGACAATTTAGAAGTCCTTGAAATAAAAAAAGGCAATAAATAGTGGTATGCTAATTCTTAATAATCAAAATAATTAACTATTAGCCCCATATTAGGTATTTTTCCTTTAAAATCAATTTAATATCTTAAATATGAATTAAATATATTAATTAGAAAGATATACATATAAAATCAATTTTATCGAAAAATATTGTTGTTGCGCCACCGGGATTCGAATCTGGATCTCTTTCCTATTCGGGGAAGGTGCATTATCCAACTATGCTACAGCAACAATATTTTTAACGACAAATTTTTGAACCTATATGTTACCTTTTTGATATTAATACATTTAATCGTTCCATTATTTGAAAGAGTAAATAAGGTAGATGGCTCATATAGAGAAACAGATTTATGAAAACTGAGAGCAAAGTGGGAATATACAAAAAGTATGCTAGACCCATCTTAAGTCGAACAGACACCGGAAGCAAATCTACAATTAGAACGTCGGGCATAAGAATTCTTCGCTCCACTATCATCACTATAGACTAAGTGGAGGTCGAGCGCGGTCGCTTCACACATGCTTTGGATGCTCCGCATCCCTTGTGTCCTAGAGTCAAAAAGCTTTGGATTTTTTGTTTCTAGCTGAAAACAGCACTGCTGCAAATAAATTCGTCCTGTCCTTTAGAGACCAGTCATAACACACACTACCACATGGCGCGCGCACGGAGCGAGTCGAAATGTATATATATTCTCAACAACATACAAATACATAGCTGCAATAGTGGATTCCATCATTCGTTCCGTATCTACAAAGTTTGAAAGTATTCGAATTTCGCGCGTGTGCATTCAGTTTCGCCTATCAACCTCTTCGAATGCTATATAAGTATTCGTTAACAGCATCCAACATACAAAAAACGACTTTAATGCTTATGGATATAATGCACAAAATAACATACATATTACAAAGCGAGGGGATTGTTTTGAGAAATTTATTTATGTGACACATTTTTGACAGTTTGGCTTGAAGTCGAATTATAGAAACATTGAATATCCTTCTATATGTTATATTTGTATATTGGATAGTAGGTATAACTTGGTTTCCAGCATCCCTTCTACATAAAGTCACCGACCGCCACTGGTGGAGGTCTATCTTGTTCGGCATTACTGAACACATCTTGCAGATACCGGTGCGTGAAATGAAATGCCTAGCATTTATAAAGTCTCCCAGTACCGACACCATATCACAATAATAACGCGACCTGCAACCGTAAGGGAGGGCGTCTCCGTAAACTATTTGCGCATAGTGACATGATTGTACGGCCAAATTTCTCTATATTTATTATCCGCGCTAAACAATAAATCAAGTATTAAGGAAAACACATTCTTATTGTGAAGTTGTAATTATTCAGAACATAGGTCTGTGATATTTTAAATACTAAATTCATGTTTTAATTATAAATATATACATATAAAATCAATTTTGTCGAAAAATATTGTTTTAGCGTCACCGAGATTCGAACCTGGATCTTCATTTCCAATCCGGGGAAGTGCACTACCTTTGTGCTATAACGCCAGTATTTTTCTTGACAAATTTTCGAAACTATATGTTACATTTTTTTCAAATTAATACACCTGTCGTTCCATTATTTGAAAGCCATCTACATTATTTTTACAGAATCTCAAATACCTTTGAGTAAACCGACTTGCAGACGCCAGAATTATTAATTCATTTTTATTAAATTTTGGACACGTTGATACAACATATATTATTAAGGAAAACACATTCTTATTGTGAAGTTGTAATTATTCAGAACATAGGTCTGTGATATTTTAAATACTAAATTAATGTATTAATTATAAATATATACATATAAAATCAATTTTGTTTTTTGATAATTCTGGCGTCTGCAAGTCGGTTTACTCAAAGGTATTTGAGATTCTGTAAAAATAATGTAGATGGCTTTCAAATAATGGAACGACAGGTGTATTAATTTGAAAAAAATGTAACATATAGTTTCGAAAATTTGTCAAGAAAAATACTGGCGTTATAGCACAAAGGTAGTGCACTTCCCCGGATTGGAAATGAAGATCCAGGTTCGAATCCCGGTGACGCTAAAACAATATTTTTCGACAAAATTGATTTTATATGTATATATTTATAATTAATACATTAATTTAGTATTTAATAAATCAAGTGACAAATATAAGTAGTTCATTCCTTTTTATAATCTGCAGCCTGCCACGCTTCACATACACTATTTCCGCGACTATGTGTCGGACACGTGAGTGATGGATGAATAAATATTAATTTAAACACTTCTTTAATATTAGTAAAATTACTTTGTGGCCACATTTTATATAAATAATAAGAAAAAACACTGTGTTTAAACCACTAATAATTGTTGTTATTGTTTATCGTTTCGATACCCATGGTGTCTTCTTCAGGAAACAATGTGTATACTAAAAATAAAAATGCAAGAATAGACAAAAACAAAACTATAAAAGTATAAGGGGTCGGTAATTAATTAGGAACTCTGTGAGAACAAATTTAAAAGGCGACTATTTGCAAAAAATATTTGGTTATTTATAATATTTAATTTGTTATTAACACTTTTAACTATTTCTAAAAATTCTAATTACCGTAAACCCCTAGTATTTGTACGTAAAATTTCTAAATCCTTGTTAATCTCAAAAGAATGGTTTGTTTCGAAAAGGTGATTGGTGAATTCAAAATAGTTGTTGTTATTTAGACAGCGCTGTGGTGACCCTGCACGCGCCCCACATATATGACCATGTGGAAACTCACTTAACAATCATATAGGGCCGAAACCCAACCGACCAATCAGTGGACACCATACATCGTGATGGACACTGCCATAGGATCTAGCGACCACTTCTCCGCAGGCCTTTCTTTCATCGGCATCTCGAGCGAGCCACTCCAGCGTTCAATCACATATGTGCAATTAACTGTATAATTTATCCATCATGAAACACCAACCTTTATGAGTGGTCTTTCATTTCTATACCTTGCTCTAGACGCAACAAAAATACATAAACACACGCACACCATATATACTGCGACATACACTAACACACGTGAGACTAGGGAATAGTTAGGGGCTTCAGTCTCACATCCACAAAACATTCTGATAACAATCAATATTCTACAACCCCTGCCAGCGGTGTAATTGTTCGATATTGAAATTAAAATGCAGATACGAAAAAAATTATGCTATGAATAGGCACTCAATTTTTCAATTATTTTATATATGAGTTTCAAAATTAACAGTGTATCTGGACTATAGTTGTGATTTTATTAAATTTTTGAGGTAGAAGTAATAACGCTAACTATGCGTTTTATTATTTTTTATTAGGGGTCCAAGATACGTGAATCTTTGTATCGTTTCGAAGTTTTAGCTTCCACGCGAGATTTAAGTACATCTCATAGACTTATGTCGGTCTATCTTAGTAAAAATTCTCAAAGATAGAATACGCAACTCAGTTATAAAAGAAACGTGCGACGTGGATGACTTGTCAGATGAGGCAAGAGCAGAAGACGTCACGAGAAAACGATGGAAAGACAGCTGACTGGCGACGCCCGTCAAGTGTTCTTTCAAAACAAGCTTATTTTATTAGGAGAATAATAAGAAGACGTATTAACCCTTTCTACCGCGAATTATTAAATTTCAGTACCTAACAACTGTATATTCTTTGTAATATTATTCAAAGATAAAATAAACAAATTGTAATAGAAAATTTAAAAAAAAATCTAGGAGTATAAATATCATTAATTATAATTTGTGGTACTTCTAAAACAAACCTTATATGACGTACACAAAAAATAGGATAGAAATATTCTAAAACATTAAAAGAATAGTTGAAAATTAAAAAAAAATTAAAGTACACAAATTAAATGCATCTATTAAAAAGATACACATACAGATAAACTCAATTTATCGAAAATATATTTTGGCTGCCACCGGGATTTGAACTAGGATCTTTTCCTATCCGGAGAAGAGCGATATCCAATTACACTACGTCAAGCTTGTACACAGTCGACAAATTTTCGAACTTATATGTTTCAGTTATTTCAAACTGATACATCTTACGTTCCATTTATTTGAAAGCTATCCCCTTTTTATTGCGAATACCTACTTTGAGAAATAATCGCTAGGAAACGCTAGAGAATTTTCAATTTCATTTTATTAAATTTTTTGATATACTTTAAAATAACTTATATATATTTTAAAAAGAACACATTATTATTTGTGAAGTTGTATTTTTTTCAGAACTTAGTTCTGTGATATTTTAATACTAATTAAATACATCAACTAGAAAGATACAGATAAACTCAATTTATCGAAAAAATATTTTAGCTGCAATAAATAAATAAAAATAATAGGTCAAAATAATATATATATATAATAAAATAAACACTATGAATACAAGTGCGTTAAACCTACCCTTGTAACAACCTTGCAGCTGATATTCACCTGCCGCAGTGTTGACATAACAAAAAAAAAATTAATGTTAGTAGTCTAAATACATATACATTCTTAACTTTCGAATATCGCGTAAATACACAGACACCAGCAACATTGGATTCTATCATTCGTTCCGTATCCACAAAGTTTGAAAGTATTCGACTTTCGCGCTTCCGCATTCAGTTACGCCTGTCAAGGTTCGAATACTGTATAAGCATTCGTTAACAGCATCCAAAGTACAAAAAATGACCTTACTGCGCAGACTAGCATACATAATACCAAGTGAGCGGATTATTTTGAGAAATTTGTTTGTGAAAGTTTTGTTGAATTATTAAATTAATATAGAAATTCAGTGAATTATGCGAGTGCATAATTGAATCATTCATTCTATAGATTTGTACATTTGATGGTAGGTTTAAACTTATTATGCAGCATCCCTTCTACAAAAAGTCACCGACCGCCACTGGTTAATACTTGTATTAAGTTTAGCGTGTGATATTAAATATACAAATTCCAATATCGCACATATTTTATACATCAAATTCGGCAGTATAAAACTTAAAACACGACTAAGAAATACAAACAATGTTATGCAGTTTGTTATTTTTAGGTACACATTGTATGAATAGGCATGGGCGCCACTCTGTAGACAAATCAAGGGGCAGCACTATTCTGTACGCTGCAAGTATACAAAATTGAATAGTTTAACACTATTCTAAAATAATAACATTTTTAAGAATATGATTATTACACTAATATTTAAAACAGACTGAGGACATAGACCTTTACGTCTGTGCTTGTTTTTTTTTTTTGAACATGTCGAAAGAAACAATTTTCTCAAATGTCAATATTTATATCGTTGTCGGCTGCAAGAATAGTTTTACCACTATTAAGTATTTCAAAATTGACGAAACGTTAAATGTTATACAATAGCAATCGAAACGCGATTGTTAAGATACCGCATACGGTTGACGGTACTTGAGAATAGGCGTGATTGCCTTGAAACAAAAAGGAACAAAGTATTGCTAATTTTTGGTGACAAATTTCATGAAGAAATATAAAATATGAATGACGGCCTCGATTTTAATTAAGTGTCGCAATATGTATATCCATAGTAAAAATATTGCACATATTTTTATTAATTCATTTTTATTTTGATGATCAAAATTAATGATTCTGTATAGCATACATGTATATATATATATACCTATTATTATGAAACTAGTCAGTCATGTTTATTTCGATTCTAGATATTTAAAGGTTTGTATTTGAATTGATTAAAAAACATTTTTACATTACACAACACAATGTTTCATAATTTATTTAATATACAAGATTTATAATTTATTTCGACATATACATGTTGCATGTAGCTTATAAGAAAATAAAAAAAATTAAGGTTGAAATGATTAACTTTGCTATCAAACTAAATAATAGCGGAATACCATTGAACGTCGTAACAATACAATTTTTCACAATTGTTACAATTTGCATCATATTGTAGTTTTCAATTTCTTGACTTAGACCACTTTCATAATAATGGACACACATACATATATATATATATGTATATATATATATATATATGTATATATATATATATATATATATATATATATATATATATATATATATATATATATATATATATGTATATATATATATATATATATATACATATATATATATATATATATATATATATATATATATATAATAATAAAATATACTATATATATATATAGTAATTACACATATTTTTATTTATCATTAATTTGGTGGTTTAGTATTCTAAACTTAACGATTGATTCATAAGCCAAGACTAGACCCTCGCTCCGCGCAGTATGAAGTTAATTTTAGTTTAAAGTTAATCATAATTAGTTTGAAAATATAAGACAATTGTTTTTACATAATA
The DNA here is from genome assembly GCA_022840565.1 of Eubasilissa regina. Taxonomy (NCBI): domain Eukaryota; kingdom Metazoa; phylum Arthropoda; class Insecta; order Trichoptera; family Phryganeidae; genus Eubasilissa; species Eubasilissa regina. The sequence continues at coordinate 4,370,064 of JAINEB010000020.1, forward strand.
GTATGTATTTTATATATAGTTTTAAAAATAAATTTTATATTTGAGGGTACTAGTTATAATCTCGGCAATCTCTATATTTTAATGTGAAGAAAAACTGACCGGACGTTGTAGAACAATATATTTATTAATGTACTCATTATGGATGATAATCGCTACAACAGCATTTTTCGGAAATTCTGTTTGATTGTTAATAAATTAACACAATTAGTAAAAGCTTACTTACTCACTTATCATCACGCCATTTCTCCGCGGGGGTAGGCAGAGAGAATAGAGCGCCACACTCTTCTGTCCTGATTCACAATTCTCACCTCATCCACATTCATACATCTTCTCGTACAAGCTCGCCGATTTTGTAGTTTTAACTAGGTATTTTAGTATTTATTTTTTATTATTTATTTACACCCAGTCCCAAATCGTTTTGAGAGTTGTTTACTCTCGTTTCGATTCGTCATAATTACATATATCTTTTTAATTTATTTTATCACGTTCAGTCATATCATCATTACACCATCATATGTTGGCTCCAGTATCATCGTACCAGAACTATACCTGTACAATGAGAGATTTGTTGTCACATTCATTTCAAAAGCTCGCCGATTGTTAAGGCTTCTAACAGAACCAACCACCATTATCTGGTTCATCTGGTTGTGCCAAGTATTCTGCGGATGTCCTCTATTTCTGGTGCCATCAACACTTGCGTTATATATATTTTTTACCATTCTCTCCTCATTCATTCGTTCTACATGACCAAACTACCTAAGTGATCCTTTCTTAATCTTAATCACTATACTAACATCAGCTTTACATTCTTTCCTTACTACTGCATTCTTTACTCTATCATAAATATATTTGCCATATATACGCCTAAGTGATCTCATTTCCACTGCATTCAGTCTACTTTCGTTCCTCTTCTGCCAGCTTCAAGCCTCACTTCCATACATCAGTGTCGGTACCAGGACTCCATTGTGCACCGCTAGTCTTGCCTCGGTTGACAAATTCCCGTTAGATATAATTCCATTCAAAGCGCTGTTCACTTTGTTTCCTGCAGTCACCCTTTTTTCGATATCATTCTCGGCCTTTCCGTTTCTATCAAACATACTTCCCAAATACACAAACTCATTTACTTGTTCCAAACATTCATTACCTACTAGTATCTTGCAGAAAAATGCTGTTGTAAAAAAAAGATTTTGCAACTAGTACACGATTCATACATCCTTCTGTGTGTCATATTTAGGGAAATTTGAAAGGAAACTGGTACAGTACAATGAAGTGGAGTGTCATTTTCCTTTGAAATATACAAATTAGAAGAATACGTGACCTGTTATTCTGTAACTGAAAACCGCAATGCTGGTGTACTATAGCTAAGCAATTATTTCAATTATGTTCTATGTACGTAGGTAGGTAATTATTTAAATTATGTTCTTTGTACGTCTTTCTCGCTCTTCCTAGGACGGGTCTTAAACACTAGTTAGAATATCAATTTCTCAAATATGGACGTAATAACATGTCTGGAATAGAATCCACGCTTCATAGTATTGCAGTGGAACACGACAGAATAGCCCCGGCGTGCATGTCTTGCCAATTGTAAACATTATGTAACAAAGCGAGACGTGCACATAAAATGGCGGCACATTGGCCCAATTCGAAAATAGAACGCCGCGAGGAAAATGGCTTTCGAATTTTCAGGCGTTTGTTTTGATATACAAAAACAAAATAGAGTTCGCGCAGAGTTTGTTTGTTCTGGGCGAGCTGAGAGTGGATCGCTAGCCGGTGAACGGACTCGACTTCCTGGAACTCTTGCGCCGGTTGGTCCATCGGCTGTCAGGATGGTAAAGGTCGTCGACCTCTGCTGGATAGGTTTATTATACCCATTTATTTCTACAATTAGTGTAGTGTTCGGTTTATTCTATTCGGTCACTAAAATTAGTATTTAATTTTCTAATGTGTGCTGAAAATATTTAGAAACATAGTTTTTCTACCAAGATACTTTTTTTAACCGTGATTCCATGACAACTGCACACAGTCAACATATTACACTACTGCAGTGACACTATTAAATAACCTAACTTAACGTGACCTTATCTTAAAGATATGCATGCTATCTTGAGGTAACTTATATTAATCTATATAATGTTCTATTACTTTGTGTACAGCTGTCTATGTGTACAGTTGTTTGTATATGCATTTGTACATACACACACAGATCTACAGATTTTGAAGTTGTCTATGTGTGCATCTATTTTGCAAGCAATTGCCGTGTTGGTAGTTGTTCTATGTGTAGTTATCTGGTTTTCTATATATTTAATGTATGAAGCAGTAAATTTGTGATTAGACAGAAGTATTTTGAAATGTGTGATAAAAGATTAAGAAGTGTTGAACTTTAACAATAAGAGAAAGCTTGAGTAGGTATCTACTTTGAGTGTGTTACGAGAGGCAGGAGAGAAATATGAAGAAATACAAGTTATACTACAGGAGAAGATTAAAGAGAAACGCGTTACAAAAATAAGACATCTCTTGCTCGAAGAAATAAAGTGACGTTAGTCATTGTTAAAAGCAGCTGCATCCAAAGTAGAAATACCATGATAATAATTATTATATATTTATAAGCTCAACACGAACAGAAGAAATTTGTTTTGACACGATATACGGATGAAGTGTAGATACTTATGGAGATCAAAATAGCACCTGTTGGCCAGTAGACTCCGTCTCGTAATTCCATCACTAAAATGAAAATTCAACACGGTTTAAAAAAATTGCTAGACGAGGATTCAAGGACATTTGACGACAGTCATTCTAAATAGCCTTGTAATTACTTATTATAAAAACCACACTAATTACTTGATGTCATATAGATTACGCCTATTCCCAGACGGGATAAGAAGGGGCCGCGTTGTATGTGGAAGGTCGCCGACTGCGGCACGCAAAGGTTTCTACAGACAAGTCATTATATATTTTTTCTGTAAATTGTTCACGAAGAACGTTATAACAAAAACAGCCAACGGAAAACTAGAACAAGCACACCAATGAATTCCCACGGTATCTGCATTCTAAACCATTTTGTATGCTTATGAGTGATTTTCACAATAATAATTGTGACCCACTTGGAGTAAACAATATCCGTATAGCAGTATGAGTGCATAATAAATTATGTATTATTTAAAGGGTACATAGGTTATGCAAATGCCCTTGAAAGAAACGTTAAACAAATAATACGAAAAGATTGCTCATTAAATACATAGTATTTATTATTAATCCATAATAATATTACAACTTCCAGTTTATTTATAGAACTTTCTAGACGTCTTAGATGTAGTGTCATTTATGGCTGGAAAGTGAAAAACGAACGTGTTTTTATTATTTCTAGGTTAAAATTTTAGCGAAATCACATATATATATATCATCTTTTCTTCTGCCTGTGGTAAGGAAGATGTCATTTTTGATCGTTTTGGCAGCTAACTTACAAAGATGGAATAATTTTAATTACATCGACATTTTATTTACATGTGGTTTGTTTTGGAGAAAGCTTTATCATTGCAATATAGATTCTATTGAGGCTCTAAGTGTGACTAGTGACACATATAATATCCGGTGGCACGTATAATAATCGAAAAAAAAAAATGTTTCACTTTCTCTCCAAAAACACTAATAAGGTTGCAAATAGTTAGGTAATACAAATTTAAGAGTAGAAGAAGAAAAATATTAAAAAAGTAGATTAATGGAAAAGCAAGTATACCATACCTATGGTATATATGAGAATACACATAAAAGAAGGCAAATAATATAAATTGCTTAAAATATATCCCATTTACGAAGAGGGGGGGAGGGGAAGAGGGGAGGTAGAGGAGCGTACTTGCATATTAATCCTTATCAATCATTACATTCAGCTAAACATTAGAATAAGCCGATTGCTTTTGATGAGTAATGTTCTAAAGATACGTTCAATTTTTATTTCACATTATGCGTCCGTACGACAGCCTAGAAATTATCCTATCCATTAGGACGATGTAGACCTGCAAGAGTATCAATAATATGGGTGTATTGCATCTGGCTGAAGAGATCCTAGAATCAGCTGTGAGGGCGTCACTGCATATCTTCATTGTAAAGGTGTCCAGAGGAAAAATTTCAAGATTAAATTGTAATTGCTCGTAAACTATCAGGGTGAGAGGGGTATTGTACGACGCGCATGATTTGCAGATTTGCCAGTAGCAATGAGTCACTGGTCTGGAGCGCACCGCACGTTCGCGGTTGAGCAATATTAAAAGTGCGGTGATTCATTGGTTGGTGCGCGTTGCGCTTTTTTTACTCACTTTAATATTCGACGAGTAAGTGATAGGCCAAACACGCTACTTATCTAGTGTTGGGTTCAAAAGTTCAGACAAGAAAGGACAACAGTTAACCAAAATCCTTCGGGACCATCAACGTCAGCAGCGACGCCAGAACATGTGTCTCAAGTTCGGCGTGAAATTATGCGCAATCCGCGTAAATCGATAAGGAAGATTGCAGCCTGTACTGAAATAAAAAAATCAACAGTGCACGTTATTTTGAAAAAGAAACTACAGTTTCACCCATACAAACTGCAAATCGTACAGTTTATCAACGAAAATAACTATTATTTACGTGAAACCTTAGTGAGAACGATGCTGGAACGTTTTGGAACAGCACAAACGCTTGGAAACATATTGTTTACTGACGAAGCACATTTTTATATCGATGGCTATGTTAATAAACAGAACATAAGATACTGGTGCCCGACATACCAAGGGAACGCCATCAAAAAAGTTTGCATTGTCCAAAAACGACGGTGTGGTGTGCAATTTCTGCCCGCGGGATAATTGTCCCTTATATTTTTAACCAGCGAGAGACAGTCACTGCTGACGTGTATTGCCGAATAATCGACGAATTTTTGGTACCGCAACTGCAGCTGTTTCCCGGGTTCAACAACAGAACATTATTTCAACAAGACGGGGCCACTCTACACACAGCTAGAGATTCAATGGAGTAGCTGAGGGGAATTTTTCCCAATAAATTAATCAGTAAGTACGGAGACATACCCTGGGCACCTCGGTCACCGGACCTTACACCGTGCGACTTTCTTTTATGGGGATACCTTAAGTCAAGAGTTTACAGCAACAATCATCGAACAATTCAAGCCTTACAAGAAAATATCCGCCGTGAAGTTGCTGCCATTGAACCAATGTTCGCAAATTTAAGAGTGCGATTGAAAGAGTGTCTTGAGAGAAATGGACGGCATTTAGACGATATTGTTTATAAAACATAAAATCCACATGGTTAAACTCCATTTTGTATAAATAAAATATGAGAATAACATTGTAATTTTTTATTTTTATTTAATATTAAACTTGAAACTTTTTCGCTGAATACCCTTTATATAGTATCGTCATTGACATTGTTAATATTTTTACATAAATTTATTACAAATCAAAAAATTAGGTTAGATTATTTTAAATACTTAAGAACTTCTAAATTGAATGAAACAAAAATGCCATAAATAGATTAAATAAATCACTGATACTTCAGACATCTTAAACTCATTTCCTTCATAATCTATAAAGTAGAAATAAACCCGTAATAGCTTAGAATCTCGAGACGGAGAAAAATTTCGGGAGGATTCCACGAAAACGAGGCTTTTAAAACATCAAATTCGCTATGTCAATCTTAGCACGCCATCATCCCTTTCGGGATCTTAAAAGCGAATGGCAATCCAATCAATAAAAGGTCCTTTGATCTCCGATCATCTCGGCGTTGTCACATTCCGTTCTCGGTTTCTAAACCGTTTACTACCGAGCGAGATTACCCGGAATAAATACCCGACCAGCGAATCGTTTTACTGCCTGGGAATAAGACAAGGCGTCAATAAAAACTAGTTTAAGACGGGTCTATTGAAAGATACGGGCGGGGTTGTATTTTGTATCGGAGTTTAAGAATAGTTTACGATAGGCCTGTGACATAGGCGGTAGTTGTATTCGGTGTATAAAAACAGTGTCTTCCATACGGTGTCCGGAACATTGTTCGCCCACAATTTTTCCCGTCCACAATTCGTCGCCTGGAAAATTATTCGCATATTTTGATAAATGTGACTGTTTAATTTTGGCTATTTTAATTTACAACAAATTGTTTTACATTTGACCAAAACTGTTCCGTGTATATTTTTACGTTAGGTTAAGTCATTTGAACTTCGTTTTATTAATAGGCATTTTATTTTATTTACCATACTGTTGTGCTACCTCTTTAAAAATAAATTCTAAATACGTAAATGTAGAAGTAATAATTATGTATTTTTAAAAGTACACATTTATCTAAAATATATTTTTTCAATATCCATGTGTGGCGAACAATTTTTCAGGCGAAGAATTGTGGCGTAACAATTGTGTTAGGGAGGAACTGTTGTCAAACGACTGTATAAAATATGATATACGATTCCATACAATAATATCGACAAAACATAGCATCTGACTATTCTGATTCGTAATCTAAGGTCACATTGCCTACAATATTTTATTTTACTTTGACTACAGTCCTGCTCTTAATTAGTTGATTCTCGAACGAACACATTCATCGAATGAACTAGTTATTACAAAACTGCATTTAGTATAAAAAGTCCGACCGATGTATTTGTTGCATCATATTTTGATTTAAATCGATGCTCGTGAAATAAACAATAACCGATATCCTCGACTGCATTTGAAATACCGTGCGCCGCCCAAAGTTCACCGAACCGCCGGATAATCTCCGAGTTTTTTGTCTTTCGATTCTTTTTGTCTTCGCCACGTGCCGCCCGAGCCACTTTTTTGCTCCCAGGTCGCCTCCCCCTCCCGAGCCGCTGTTATTTAAAAGCAAAGTGAGGCAATCTACTGAATGGACGGCGCGTGAAGTTGACAAGGAGATTTATAGATTCTTAATACGGATTGTCAACACTCTTTCCGATCGGCGGGTTCGGCCCGCAGCGGGCTATTTTCGGACGCTTTTGGAAAACGTCACGTGTTTTCATTTTCATTCAACATTCGACACTCTCCGTGTGGAGTGGACCCGAATCACCTGCGGAGGTCGCAGTTAATGTTTACAGGGAAAAGGGTCAAATGTTAATACAGGAAGCTCGCTGGCGGGTCGAGAAAAACGTAAATATTATTCTGCCGTGTTGAATTTGGTCGCTTGGTGCCATATTTCAGTTGAAACGACAACTTTATAATTATCAATATGACGGAAAAACAACAATAGTAAAATAATATAATTAATATTGACTCATATCATGTTTATCTGAGGCTCCCACAGCAAAATTTGTCAGTATAACTGCTTTAAAAAATTTCGTAGAACTTTTACTTCGACTTTTTATTTTGTGTTATTTTTTTACATATTCCGGCATTAACACCAGGCGTCTCCAAAACCTCCAATCGTGTTCTACGCTGAGTCTGAGATAATAAATCATTATTCCTTCTATCTATAAGACGAATTCTTTGATATCATAGTAGTATTCGGGGTACATCAGTGAGTTAACAAGAGAAAAATGAAGCGTCGATAAACGAGAAACAAAAATGTGTTAATCCGCACGACTGAATATATTTCCGCGGATAATTCCCACAATTTGGAAGTACGATACCAAGATCATCGCTGTATTTCCATCGCAGATCCCTTAATCCAGCATCCAGGAGGAAAACGGGAATAACAAGAACCGCGGCCGCCGAAGAGCGAGGCTTTTCCTAATCCTCGGACTAATATATATCATTCCCCGCGCGTAGAGAATAAAACAAAAGAAGATCGCGAAAAATGAAAAAGAAAAAAACCGTTCCGCTATCGCGTCCCCCCCAAGAGATAATAATAATAATGCACAATTTCGCAAAGCGACGACTACATAAAAAAATAATTTAAATACAAAAGTTTTAAGTGTGAATTGCCCCCGGAGGGACCGGGTATTGTTCTTTATGCCGTTCCTCCATTAATATTGTCGCCCCGCCATTTTATCTAGCGGTCTCGCGCGTTCCCCCGGCCCCCGCCGCCCCGCCGAGGAAATAGAGCGAAAGTTTCGCGGGTAAAAAACGCCGCTCTGAAAACTGCCGCGTTCGATATTCAAAACTCTCCGCGAAATTAAATTTACAAGTTCAGGGAGAGCTTTAATTATTGCGGATGGAGATTGTTTTGAAAATGACGCTTCCGTATTCAAACGCGCCGTCTGATAATTGTGAATTGTGTGAATTGTTTCGAGCCGAATCGTGTCAAGGCATTGGAGCATTTGAAAATAGAACATGTCTTGTGTTCATTATGATTTTTATGTGGGAAATCTATCAGGTGGGGATATTTTGTGGTGTGGTTTTAAAACGAGTGAACGAGTTATAAATATATATAAACTAGCTAAAGTACCCAGCATTGCTCGGACTTTACGCATAGTGAAGAGGCTTCATTTGGGGGGATGGGGATAGTTTTTACGAAATCTTAGGTATATAATAATTTTTCTCTTATTTGGAACGTCAAGTGTGCAAAATTACATCAAAAAGTATCAAAATTCTGCTTTAAGGGGTGAAAAAGGGGGACGGGGGTGGTTTTTAGAAATTTTTTTTGAAGGTCATGGGTGCAAAGTTTCATCAAGCTCGAAATAAAACTGTAGATTTGTATAAACACCAAACAAACCAACAAACTCTCTTCTTTATATATATAGTTAAAACAAATTGAATTAATCAAGTAGAAAGATATATAGAAAAATTCTATTTATCGAAAAAAAAGATACATGAATATTTTTTCGATGAATACTTCTTTACGTATTGCACGTATAAAAAAAGTAGTACTTTTTATTATTTTCCAATACTGCGCTGTATCCGAGAGCCATACAAATTTTCAATAAAATTCAATCACTTGAGAACGTGCCGTGCGTCATCATCATCATCACCATTTTCTCGACAGAGCCCTTCGGTCTTCCCCTGTTTCAGTAAGCGATGACTAATTTAGACCCAATCTATCTTCATATAATCTTTGTTATTGTTTATTCCAACTTAGTCCGGGGCGACCCATCAGTCGCCTTCCCTCCGAACTTACCAAGAAGGACGTATCCAAGACACTTTAATTAAGATCTTTCTATATGTACAATAGAAGTAGAGGCTCCATGCTGAGAGACTTTTATCATGAGAATTACTATACCTTTAAAAAAATATTTTTCGGTACTTACCGCAAGAATCAGATAGATTTCATCTGTTTGTGAAGGAAAATAATAGTTTCCATTTTATAGTATCTGGGCTCGGTAAATTCTATAAATTCTCTGTCATAAAACCTTCTACAATAGTTAGTACCGACGTTGATATATATTCTGTTTCATTACTAATAATATTAAAAGAACCTAATTAACAGTACTCTTTGATGCAACCTGTAAATGATTTTTTCTTATTTTTATAACTTTTTTATATAATGCTTTTTTCGTGTCGTTTTCTTGTCTATGTGAAATACGTTCAAATGTAAGTTATAAGTCACAATTTTTTTCTATGTCCATTGCCCTTATACTTATATCAGTGTAATTAAATAAATAAAAAATAAATTTCTATCGAAATCCACACAATGAAAAAATATGCCAATAAATGGATAATTTTACGCAGAATACAAATGTAAATGTGGATTAAATAATTGACACTAATTTATCTTTAAATTAATAAGTAATAAATAGAGAAGAATTATTAAAGTGATATTAAAAAAAAATATCAACACTTTTTGCAAAATTCCCAGTTCCTGAAATTGAAAACATTTACAAAAAAACTCAATTAATCAATTAATTAAAGAAAATAACACTAGAAAATTTGAAACAAGCACATCATTTTAAGGTTTAAAAATAACTTTAAAATCCCTAAATGTAACACCAAACACTATTAGCAAAATTCTGTATATTTAGGGATAAAAAATTTCAATAGCCTCCCTACACAAATTAAAGAAATAAAGGATCTAAAAGAGTTTAAAAAGAAACTAAATTAACACTTCAAAAACACATAATTGGACAATAAACAATATTACAGAATACTTCAGAAGCACACAAATGGACAATGAATAGAATATGTAAGGTATTATATAAAATTATTGTAGTGTAACTTTCTCTCCAAGCACAAGAGCTGGTCTCTTTTTTGGAGAGGTAAGCGAAAAAAGAACCGTGTATGTATACAACCATATGTATGTATGTAACCATCTATTTAAAAATTGAATTTATTTTGTCATTGTATTTTCGCTAAATTAAATAAATAAAAATATATACGTAATAAATAAAAGTAAAATTAAGTAATGTCAGAAAAATTGTTCAGTTACCACCGGGACGGAATTTACAAAGTGAACCATTTCTCTGAATGGGTCATTTGATTTGATTAAAACCCAGACTCGGCTCAGAGGACATGACGAGGGAAGATATTAAAGAAGCGCCTGGGTGATTTTGAAATATACGTCTGTACCGGGCGCCTCCGTTAGGGAGTGCCTTGCACGTACACTTTTGAGTTATTGGCAGAATATTAACCTACGGCATCGGCGATAATTAATATTATACATCTGTATTTACATATATTACATTACTCCAAATAATTCTACATCATTACAATATATTTAAATCTAAATATTTCACGATTTGCTCGACGATCTCAAATGTTGTCTTATGGTTACATACGTAATGTAATATCATCAGTATATTAAATTTATTCCTCTGATAAAACTTTGGAAAAGTTACCCTAACTGAACTTTCAGCTCGCTTTATATTAACAAGGTAAAGTTGATTGTATCAAATATCCGCATTTTAATATTTTCCACAGCTTGTACGCCACACTTTTAATAACGTAGTCCATACATGGGCATATTTCGAATAAAATATTTCCATATTCGACTGCCGCTCTCTCACTTTTTGGATATTAAAAAATATATTTAATATCCAATAAGTGACAAAGCGGGCATTACATTTTTTGAATTAAATTAATCTAGTTTTGAATATCCAACCCAGGCAGGTTCCACAACTTAATCTAGTTTCCACGTGTTCAATGAAATTTTTGTTTTATAAATTAAACAGAAAATGTATGTTTCCATGATTCAACTCCTTTTGTATCGAAAATTATGTATCATTTATATGAGACAAAATAGGAAAAAATGAGGTGGTCACACAAGTACGTACTTAGATGTTAGATAGATTTCGATAGAAATACCACCTTATTGCAAAAGATCTTATGACACACTTTACGGTAAACTTCAATAAGCTCTATTTGATCTTTCACTCTTCGTTAAAAAGTTTATCTATATACAAGCTGTAACAGATCTAATCAACAATACTTTATGGGTGGATACCTGACTAAATTACGAGTCAAAAATGTTCAAAGGATATGTGCCTAAACTTACCATGTCAGAGATATAAGAATTTCAAACAAATTGTAAATACATGATAATTTCAATTAATTGAAATATTTCATTGATTCCAAATTATATAATAAATAAAAATAAGTAACGTTAATCGAATTTGGAGTGGCTAAACTAGTGACTAGATAATTTAAGGCCTGAAGTAATGCTATAGATTAATAATGAAACAATTTCGCAAATATTTATTTAATAGTACGTAAACACCAAGATTAACACGTTTTCGTAAAAAAATCAAACAATAATATTTTCCGTAACAGTGCAGAATTATCACATATTCATTGAACATTTTAGACTCCAAATTTAGTCAGGTATGCATCCAATAAATATTGTGAACTAGGTCTGTTACACTCTGTATACGTGTGAGATATAACGAATTATGTGGACATTATAACTCCACGGGGTTATTAGATTTCAGTCAAACTTTTACAAAAGATTGTGCTTGTAAATATATCGAATAAATTCGTTTTGTCAGTCTGATCTTTCATCGTGTATCGTGCGGTGTCCCGTCATAAATCAAATAAAATATTGTATCCTTTAATATTGGTTAATAGAAATAGAACACACATATATAATATGGACACCCAAAACGTGTTGAAAATAAAAATGATGTCCAATTTGGGTTAATCTATCCGGGTCTTCAGGAGCTTTGCACCCGACGAAACAAACAAGTCATCGGAATTGATTAACAGAACACTGTGTCTGTCCTTCCGCCTGCTGTCAGGTCCAGAACGGATATGCCCGCGGTGCGGCTGCCACGAGGTAATCATTATTGTTTACTTTATCCTTTAATAGATGTCATTCCTTTTACAAACCGACATGATGAAATGCTTTCTCGGTGATATCGCGCTAGCCAACCAGTTCAGACTGAAATATATTACAAACAGTCGTATATCAAGTTAGATGTTTGTAAATACTCGACGATATTTTTTATATAATCATTCAAACTGGGGATCAATTAAAATTATTATTAACATATAAATGTTCGCTTGCAAAATAATTAATAGATATAATCTGATTTCATACATTTTCGTTTGCACTCATTAAGCGGGTCATTGCGTAATTCGCTTATTTAAAAAAAAACATAAAACAAAAATACATTTAAAAACATGGTTTAAATGTTTCTAAAATGCATTTAAGTAATTCAATATTCAAGTTTAGTAAGAATAGATTTAAAAAAAAATATATAATTCCGTAATGAACTTCACGTAAACTAAGAATAATATAAATTAAACCATCGACTAGGGAAAATAAAAAAAAATAAATAAATAAGAAAGTACTAATTACCGACTCGAAGTGAAGTAAAATTATTCATTTGTACGTGCAGATATTTAACAAAGCCTACCATTTTCTGGTCTGTCTGGCAGTTACGTGTTTAACAGCTTAAAAATAAAGCAAGATTTTGTAAAGAATATTATTAGGGAGGAAAACCCATTACATGTCTCAGATAATATAGCGAACCATCCCTGCATAGAATATGATTTTCCGCGAGTATGTTTTCCTCGTTAGTGTCTACAAAAATACTGAATCCCCACAAGAATGTTCTTATATATTACAGTCCAACCACAAACCTTCGATAAAATCTATAATAAAAAAATTTGACCTTAGAAAGAATACACATAAATACACTTTATCGAAAAAATATATTTGTTGCTATCTGGATCTCTTTTCCAATCCGGGGAAGGTTTAAAACCCATATGTTACACTTTATCAAATGAATACATCTATCATTCCATTATTTGAAAGCCAACTATATTGTTTTTACGGAATCTCAAATACCTTTGAGTAAAGCGACCGCAGACGCCAGAATTAACAAAAGAAGGTGTTATTAAGAACACATTCTTATAGGGAAGTTGTAATTATTCAAGACACAGGTCTGTGATATTTTTTTAAATACAAATTAAATGTATTAATCATAAAGATCAATTTTATTGAAAAGTATTGTTGTTGCTACCGGGATTCGAACCTGGAACTCTTCCAATCCGGGGAACGTGCATTAACAGATTATGCTACACTAACACGAATTACGACAAATTGTCGAACTTATGTGTTGCACTCTCAAATTGATACATCTGTCGTTCCATTATTTGAAAGCCATCTTCTTTATATTTACCGAATCTCAAACACCTTTGAGTAATCCGATAGGAGACGCCAGAATTAATTGATAAATCGTTTTTATAAAATTTTGGAAACATTAATAATACTTATATATTTTTAAGGAGAACACATTCTCACTAAAAATATCAATAATACTTCATAAATATAAATCAACGAATTAAATGTAAACACAAGTTTTTCTTATGAAAATTTGACACCACTGTATGTGAGGGGAATATCTAAGATGGCAGGGTACTGGCTTAGCATATGAGACGTACTGGGATCTATATTTGTCGCCTGGTACCATGAAAAAGGAAAATTATGTAAGTGTTACAAAATTGTCTAACGCTATTTCTACAGCAGTTTACTGGGATACGCTGAATAAGCATATTCTGTGTTAAAATTATTTTATCTTCCAAATGTAAAAAAAGTTTTAATTTAAATGAAACGTATCAGGAAAATCATTTATCCAAAAAAATATTTTTGTTGCTAATTGATCCGCCACATAACTATGTTCTGAAAAAAATGCAATTACACAATAATAATGTGTTCTCATTGACAGTAAAAATAGTTAATTGATTTCAAATTATAATTAATAAAAATATGTTATATTTCGTTTACGGTTGATGGTGTAGTGAATATCATACTCCATAGTAAAGTACGTCAGGCGGGACGAAACAGCTTTGCTAAGAAAGGCGTCTCGGTTCGCATCCCGCGCGTGGCCCACTTCGTACTGCAGAATGTACCTCCGATGCTGACGCACGGAGCGAGAATTTCGACACACAGTTCATCTCTTGGAACGCTGGTATCGCAAAATATTACTAGAATGTTTAGTTCAACGAGCACCTCCGAGATCAGATGCATATCAATTTCATCCGGAAGTCAGATGAAGTTAATATTGAAGAGCCGGGTGTATTTAAAAAAGAATGGTACCATTTCGTATATAAGAGTCAATTTATGTATTTTTAAAACGGTGCTATAAATACGCTCTACGGAGATTGATAAAAAAAAACAAGTGACATGGACTCCGCCTTAACGCGTGACGAGTTTCGAATGTTATATTGATTTTTTTTAAATAACATGTAACACTTATTTTTCATCATATTGTATACCGCAGAGGTAGGCAGAGAGAATAAAACACCACACTCTTCTCTTCTGGCATACGATTTTCACTTCCTTCTTTCACTTTCATACATATTCTCATGCACTTTCGTTAAATGTTGAAACTTTTATGAGAACGGTCCTAGAATATCTGGTTTATCTGAACATGCCAAGTCTTTCACGGACGCCTTCTATTTCAGTTGTCTTTAACATTCGCCTTATTTATTTTCTTTACCGTTCGCTCATTGATCATACGCTCCGCATGGCCAAACCATCTCAGCGACCCGACCCTTTCATGATTCTGCGAATTATACTATCGCTAGATGTACATTCGCTCTTAATTTATTCATTTTTCATCATCATAGATCATGCATATATTTTCTATACATGCGCTTTACAACTATATACGTGTATGTAATATACTATGTGTGGTGATTGGAACATCTCACCTACCAGAGCAGCTGAACGCATCCGCCCGAGAAGTACTTAACAACGTAGTCTAGTGACTATTGTGAACTTTATTACAATAAATTCAGTGTTATCATGTTAGTAACGTGATTCTATTAAATTACTACGGAACTGCCATTATATTATTTCTAACACCAAATCAAGATGAATATCACGATGATAAACCGAGTTTTAGGAGCAGCTTATCATTCACATAACCATAATTCTTTTAATAAGAGTTCATACAATCACACATACAAAATAACTTCTCATATATATATATATATATATATATACAGTGACGTGCAGTAGGTGTAGATTTAGGTTATGCTGTTATCAATGATGTTATACAATCATATATAATATATGTACTACGATATTTGTTGTACATAAGATTATTAACTTTTATTTAACCAACGTCTTTAGACAAAATAAATCCCTCGTTTATACGACCTTACCATGTATATATTTATAATTTTAGAGTACTATTAATAGTGTTTTTAATGTTTAAATTTTAACGTAAAATAATACCTTCATATCCATATAAAAATGTATGGACGTTATAAGAACACTTTTTATGACTGAACATGATTATTTTATTGTTTGAAAGTCCTTCACGTAATAACTAAACGAAGTAATAATCATGCACCAAATGCAGCTCAAACGTAAAGAACAGCCATGAAATCAAGACGGTAAAAACAGTAGGATAGTAAAATTCGCAAATTAGTAAAAGAGGAAGTAGACACTTCAATGATTTCCACGCAGTTGTAAGCCTTTCTAATGTTATTTTGTTAAAAAACAACATACATAGGTAACGATTCCATACAAAACGGATCAATCGAAAGAAATTTTCAATTCAGTAAATAACCAATTATATGACTCGAGTAATTCACTAGCTTAAAGACGGAACAGAGTAATATGAATAGGTCAAGACGGCGAATGCGCAAGAGCGCCATGAGTACATCGGTGAGTTGTCATGGTAAATAGTTTTTAGAACTAAACTATTAAAGTCTCTACTGGTACACAGATAGTGCTGATTGTAAAATAATGTTTCCGTTTAATCCATATATTTAATTTATATTTGTTTCCCAGAATTTTATGTATGTATGTGCGTGTGTGTGTGAGAGTGTGTGTAAGTGCGGCACCGCCGGCGCGTGTTTGTAAGGCTATAAAGGGCGGCACGCGGCAGGGCGCGGCTCTCTTTCTCCGTGTTAACGTCGGCTTAGTGATACTAGTGATATACCTTGTAATAATTGTAATAAATCAATAATTGTTACAAAGTCCATTTCTTAAACCTTCCCAGGACGGGGTGTACACTAAAGACGTACTAAGAAGACAAGTACGTGACATATAGTAATAAGGAATCTAATAGGAATATGTACAAGTGTACCCAGTACCCATATACATTAAGGTTTCTTGTATAACAACGAGTCGTAATTTTAAATCTGAAATCTGGCATCCCTGCACCTGACTCACGTGTGACACGGTCCCCGCACGAATGCGGTTTCTTGTATGGGTACAAAATTAATAAAATTAAAAGGCACGTAAATATAAATTAATTATTTATAATGTAGAAGTGTTCATGGTGCGTGTACTGCGAAATTGGACGGAATAGAGACTTAAAGTCAGATTACATTTAAATATGTATAGAAAGAGCAAAAGCTATGCAAATCTTAGCTTCACAGGAAGGAAAAATGGCAAAGAAACAACACCCGCATACGAAATGGCCAGCTGCTGCAAGGAAAGTTGAAGACGAATACTAAACGAAGACTGGCTCGCTCCCAGACTGGATTGATTGTGTGACTCAAGCTGATGGAGTGAACTTTCAAAATACGTACATTTGATGAGATATAATAAATTAAATATTTCATTTGAACAAACTGTTTTTCTAAATTCAACACACTAGAATGTCTTTTTTCGCAATTTTTAGTGTTTTGTGTTGTCTTTTCCCGTTAATATTATTTTATTGTGGAACCAGATTAATAGGAATAAATAGCATATTAAACATGTATTATATATTTGTAGACAAATTACTTACACTAAGTATGTGATTCAATATAAATCATAATTTTCTTATGTTCATCCACCGATTCAACATAAACCAAGCACTGCCAATTTATCGGTGTCAAAAAGTAAATTATTTTATTTATTGTATTTTAAAGGATAATGTTGATAAAAATATTAATTTTCCGTCATCATTGATGGGTTATTTATATTATTTACAAACATACATATATATGCGTATACATAAATGATAAAAATTAAATGAAAAAGTTTTGTGTGTTATTAAATTTGAAAGTGATATCTTCACTAAGTATATTCGAAAATATTAGTATACTTATTTATTCCAATATATGCAACTTTTTACGAAATTCTTCGGTGAACGATTTATCCTGATCTTAATCCGGTTATCCGTAATAATGGTTCATAACCCGCATTTCCGTCACAAAAAAAGTGTGACACCTGAAAGATACCAATGACGCCGACGCCTGGAAAACTGGAAAAAAAAAATTTATACCAGTAGTTTATGGTCAGTCCTTGTTCAGCATAGACAGTCGACTTCCGATTGATGTAAGTTTTGACGGATAAATTACGATAATAATAAATTTTAAGCCATCAATGTCAAAGGCAAATGCCTTACATTTCGGTTGCTCGTTTTTAAATCATCGTCTCCAGATTTTTTTGTATCCATCTAGAAATATATATGAAGATACTAGTTGCAAATTCAGCAACCCACATATTTTTTTATTTATAAAAAAAAGAAAAATTAATAGGAGCTTGAAGAACAATATGTTTATTAATGCTATTCTTATCATAAATGATAATTTTTATAATCTAGTTAAAAATACAAAATAAATCCAATATCTTTTAAAAACAAACTAGTACCCATACTGGCGGCCATTTAAATTTCAGATTAGCGAAGACTGCTATTGGCAATTCTAATATAAATTGCAAGGAGCAGGTAAAAGCGACTGATTTTGCAACTAACACCGTTTTTTAATGACCAATTTACATTAAAAATGAGTAAGTTTGATTTTTAATAAATTATTACAACGTAAAAACTATACGAGAAGCTAACTCCATTAAAAGTTAGAAAAATAATAACAATGGAGGTTGCTAGCTTTGCAACTAATACCCTCATTAAATTGTAACTGGGTCTGCCTGCGGGCAGGATTTTTGATTGATAAAATTTGGATATGATAATTCTGTTTACATAAATTTTTGATTTTATTCAAGTTAACTATAAAATATACGCAAACTTACATCTTCTTTAACGACCTCATGGGACTCGGAAGTCCAAATGGTTGTGGAATTAATAATGATATAAAGCGTTATTTAAACTGTTAATGTGACCGATTTAACTATTGTTGGTTAAGTTTCTAGTGTGCCAGTGATTGTTCGAAGAATCACGAATAATAAGTTATCAATCATCATTACAATCGAACACAATCAGTTATAATAACGATTTAATCATCAATATGTAGCACAATTAGTTATCATATGCACCCAAGTATTTAAAGAGAAATTTTTAAAAGGCGAAAAAGTCTTATTTTTGTTCCTTAATACTTTGAAAATACCAGCTGGGAAGAGACAAGTTGTTTAGGTATTATATATACTTTGATTGTTAGCCATGGTTTTTAAAATCTTGTGTATGTGAATTCTATTTTTATGTGGGTAATACTACAAACTTACCGCCGGCAGTAATCTTTGTGCGACGGTGCACACGGAATACGGATTACGGATTATTTTCGGCGTTGAGAGCTGATCACCAGGGAATCGGAGGATCCAAATAAAAAAAACAGCAGACCACCGCGTGCGTGATAACAGTTTTTTTATTTATTTCAACTTTATTACATATATATATATATATACATTCAACATTTTATTATTTGCCAAACTGCATAACAGTCTTACGGCAATATAATATATATACAATATATATAACCAGAAAAACCACTCACTTGCCTTATGTGAAAGTGAAAGAACACACCATCATCTAATTTTTTGTTTTCGTTGTTGTATTTCATTTAATATATATATATCATATATATATATATTAAATGAAATTTATATATATTAAATGAAATACAACAACGAAAACAAAAAATTAGATGAGGGTGTGTTCTTTCACTTTCACATAAGGCAAGTGAGTGGTTTTTCTGCGTAATTTGGAGTGATATGCTCAAGAAACTAATCGAGAATCAGAGTATAATACCGAAGGAATTTTACGACATTAGTATTTTCTTCTTGGAGGTCGGAAGTTCATAATAGCAGTCGTAATAGTACATCGTCTATCCTTTGACATCGTCTTTGTGGTCCAGTCTATCGGACATTCGCCTACCTCGTACGGTCTTGACATTATCAGTCCATCTACGTTTTGGTCTTTCCCTTACAAACATATAAAGACGACAATTATATAACAATTTCTCAAATGTGATCATTTAAATAAAACAATTTAGAATTCAATTCAATATTATTAATTTCAAAGCGGCCGCGACTTGAAATATGAGCGCGGCGGGAAGCAATGTAACTTTTAAAACTATTCACAAAACCTTATGCAAATGCACTATTACATTAAAGATCCTGGCGGATAAAGTTTTGCAGACGGAGCAAAAAATCGAGCTTAAAGTTTAAGGAAATAAAAATGGGGGAAGAGGAAAAAGCACAACGCGAAGTAAGTACAGGAAAGGACAAAAAAATAAAGGAAAAAATCCACGTGCACGGGAATAAGGAGGCATTATTAAAACTGCCCCGTGGGAGAGGATTTCGAGCGCGGGGTGGAGCGGGCGGGTTAGACTCGGGGGTGAACTTGATTTAAAACCCACCCCGTTTTGGAAAAGTGTCCGTAGACCGTTCTAGAGAATCAGCATCCTGTTTAAAAAGTGTTTAAAATAATTTCGTGATTAATTTTATTCGTAATATTTCGCCACGTCAAACATTAGATTTTTGACAAATCTGTAACTTACTCGTATATTCTTTATTTGAGTAATACGTTCTAGGAGATGCCAGAATTAAATCAATACATTTTATTACATTTGGATAATTAATAATAATAAATAAATAATTAGACAAAATACTTTGTTTAAACCACTATTTATTGATTATTTTACATGTTTCGATATCTATGGTATCTTCTTCAGGAAACAATGTATACTAAAATTAAAAATACAAGCATAGATAAAAACAAAATTATAAAGTGGTGAATTAGTATGAAAACATGTAGTGAACTAATATGAAAACAAATTTAAAAGGTAAATATTTGCAAAGAGGATTTGGTTATTTATAATATAACTTAACACTTTTTCTTATATCTAATATTTCAAATTTATCTAACTGTAAACCCCAAGTATTTGTATATATAATTTATAGACCCTTGTTTATATCAAAAGAACGGTATGTTTCTAAAAGGTGATTATAAAATTCTGAAAAAATTAACAACTACAGTTGGATAAATTTGAAATTTTAGAAATAAGAAAAATGTCATTTTAATACAAATTAAATGCTACCGATAGCAAGTAAATATTTTTTCGATAAATAATTATTTTCTGTATATTTTTCTATAATAGTTGATTAATTTAATTTGCATATAATTTATATTAAAAAAAAAAAATTACTTCACATATTTCTAAACTGCGAAGAAAAAGAGTGTTAATTTTTTTTTTAAAGTGACACAGTTAGCGAGTCAAGTCACCTTCGTTTACATGATACGCCGCATTATGATTGAGGTAATTCAAATGCACTTTTAGACCTTACAGAGACATGATCAAACGAGATTTTTAACTATATTATACTATTATATATGACGAGCAATTCTTATTTTCACAACATGTCTTAAGACACTAAATATTTACATACGTAATTAAAATATCAATTGTAACAGCCAAGCAAAACACATAATCTTCTGTGTAGAGTTTTCTGGGTTATTTTTCCGTGTGCATCTGGCCTCTTTGGCTAACGTTTTGGATCCCGTTGGAAGGTCCATCATCAGGACTGATATCGCTAATCACCATCAATATCCAAGTGACAAAAACGTACTAGATTATGCCAAAAGTCTCGATAGATAGAAGGCATTATTGAAACAATGGAAGATATGCTAATGATAAATGATTTCGTTAATTGCATACAATATATGTTAATTTAAGAGTGTAAGAATAAATATTAAGATATGATAGAAATATTGACATTTAACAAATGATTATGATTTACTTTTTTTAAGGATAAAACATTATTATTGCGAAGTTGCTGTTTTATAGAATATAGTTATGTGGTATTTTTAACACAAATTAAATTAATCATCTAGAAACAAATACAAAAACAAACTATTTATAGAAAAAAAAAATGTTGCTACCGGGATTCGAACGTGAACCTTTTCCTATCCTGGATCTACAAGATCATGTGCGAGAGTCACTTCCAAAATTCAGAAATCCCTCCCTGACACATGTCGTGCTTCGGGACAGGGCTTGCTGTGAGAGCGGGTAGGTTGGCAGGTAAGAGTGAGGGGTGTAATGTATGCAGTGTGCGGAGATCGTGCTGCAGAGACACTTGGCTGTATTTTACGTAGGGGCTCTTCAGACGCAGGTTTTCCCGCGAGTCGAGAGGATTTACAGAAAAATACAAGAAATAAAGGCTGAAGGCTGTATATTGTGTATCACGTTAGCGCACTGTTTTTATTATTAAATTGTTATGAAATAGACAAAAGCGAAAATCTTCATATAAGAAAAAGAAATAAATACAGATTATTATGAATAATAAAAAATTGATAAAATTATTTAGACGAACATTTTGGTATGTTGTTATAATTTATCAACTTATTAATGCACAAAGAAACAATAATTTCAATGAGTAACCAATTTTGAAAAATTAATATCATATTTAAAATATTTTTCGTGAAATCATGAACCGGAAATATATTTTTTTTTCTATACATATGAGTACAATTATTTATTTTTTTAGCATAAAAGAATACATTAGAAATAAAGGTAATTACTTTACTAGACGTGGTATGTTCTAAATCGATTACCTGTATAGTTTTTATACGTTGTATATTGTTAAGATACAATCAAAAAATACAAAAAGATTTTTGTCCATAATATGGTTGAATACAAAATGTGTAAGTGTTGGTTAGCACAAATGACAAATTAGTTTCATTTTGTGTTCTATCTACATCAAGCAATCACTTTGTTATTTTTGGTTGAAAATCGTTAATTACTTTAGACCATTTAAGATTTAGTGGCAATTTATTAAATATACGCGATGCACAAAATAAGAAAGATCGTTGACCAAATTTGATACAAAATTTTTGGCACTAAAAAGTATCCTAAGGTTTAACATACATAAGTATTATAATTTTCTTACAATTTGTGAAGAATAAGCGTTCTTTTTAGGGATTAGCATCCTATTATTAATGATGAATGAACATACATAATTAAAAAAAACTTCGTATAAAACACGTTGATTAATTTAA
This sequence comes from Eubasilissa regina, assembly GCA_022840565.1. Classification (NCBI taxonomy): domain Eukaryota; kingdom Metazoa; phylum Arthropoda; class Insecta; order Trichoptera; family Phryganeidae; genus Eubasilissa; species Eubasilissa regina. The sequence goes on from JAINEB010000020.1 coordinate 4,392,541, forward strand.
CGTCGATTGATTTCGATAAGGATGGACGTACACTAAATGATACATAAAATAAGATATGAAACGATATTAATTGTCGAACGGGGGCGTGGCCGCAGTTGTGGTAGAGATAAAGACATTGAGAAATATACTCGCACATGTCTAACTGTAAAGTCAACATGACAAATATAAAAATATCAAATAAATATCTTTTATTTGGGAAAATAAATTAAAATTTTATATTTGAGAAAAATATTTTTTATAAATTTATCAATACGTACAATAAGCGAATTTTTTTGGAATATAATTTTTATTCAATAAACTTGATCATATACATTTTCGTTTAATACAATTACTACAAAAAAATATAGTAATTTGAATAAACGTCTTATTATTATGAGCAGTACATATTCAGTAAAAAAAAATATATATGATAAGATAAAATCACCTTAAATATAAAATATAATTAAGTTATTTACTTAAATTTATTATATATGTTCTTATATGTTATTTAATTAACAGTACCAAACACATTCGAACCCCAAAATGTACATAACGTATAAAGTGATCGGAGTTATGATCGTCTCGGATGCTGTGGTGAGTCTCCAATCTCCGCTGGAGATTGATTCTGTCATTAATATATTGACCGGAAGATTAGGTGAGATTGGACGCAATGGCCGGGATCGGTACGTAGTGCAGGAGGGATGACACAGCATATATTGATTACAGAATCTCCACAACTAAAGTCAAAACGCTGAAGCATGCGAATTGTCACTAGTGAGACAGGCCGAATTAATTTGTCAGAGATTATGAATTTATGATCCGACCAACTTATTTTATTTATTTATTATTATTTATGCATAATGGCACTGAAGCGGAATATACCTAATATAACAATTCTTATAGTTGATAATGATGATGATGATTGTTCACGTAAATACCTTCGATAGCTGGTTCCCGGGTTTCTGATTAACAATAAGCACACATCTGATATATGAACTGCACTAACCTCTTTGATTTTGCTCTCTTTCTGGTTAGATGTTGTTGTTCTTTTAGCTGGGTTGTCTTCTTTAAATTTCGACCGACCGAAGCGCGCGCTGGTGTTTTATTTGGACCGCTGAACTGGTCGAAGCACGGAATGTAATAAGACTGACGCTTCTCGGTTACCGTCCTCTTAGCTTTCGGAAAAAAGGGTGGCAATACTCACATACACAAACACACATGTACATTATTATAAACCAGGAAACTCAGTGGTGCCAATCGAAGTAACAAGGCACGTAAACAATGATACATAAGTACATTTATTAATTTCGCTGTGTCGATTCAACAAGGAATTTTATTTTACATATTTAATTTTGTCTATAATGTGCGACATTGATATACCTACATATTCTCATTGATAAGTACATAATTTATTAAAATGGCTATCACTTCATATCAGTAAGCGAACAATGCTTATTACGTGTACTCAATTCTTACTATCTACACGTCATTTTTTTTAACATAAATACTTTTAAACCTTTAATTTAATATTTAAAACATCTGTAATATAAAAATATGTACTTTGTAATTTAATTTAATTGTATATTGAAATACTGTGGGAACACGTAAGTGGATAACAGATAATCTAACGAGAAAACTTTTGTGTACAATTTAATTATTGGTTAACATTTTTGTTTTTTAAGGAGAACACATTTTTATTGTGAAGTTGTAATTTTCCAGAATATAGGTCTGTAATATTTTTAATACAAATAAATGTATTAATTAGAAAGATATACATATAAAATCAATTTTATCGAAAAATATTATTGTTGCTATGGGGATTCGAACCCGGATTTCTTTCCGCACAGGGGAGGTGCACTTTAATCTTTCTAATTAATACATTTAATTTGTATTATTAAAACATTTTTGTTATTATTGTTGTTTTGTTTGCCAAATAAAACAAGAATTAGAAACAGTAAGTATTCTAATGATATTGGATTAATTTACGGCTACTCAGATGTAACACAAATTCGTTCTCACATATCACACCAAAAATTATCACAGATGGTGAAAGTCTGAAGGAAGTGACTGAAATAAAATATTTGGTAGTCATATAAGATTCAAAATTAAATTTATCACAAAATACAAGATACGTGACTGATGATTGCTAAGGAAATCTCACTTCTGGGGAGGATCAGAAGATTTATTAGTACTGAGTACTTGTAAAATAGTATACAACTCGGTTATTATTCCTTATATCAACTACTGCAGCAGCATTTTGTATTTGGCTAACGAATAAGAAATGGAACAATCGTTAATGTTGCAAAATAAAGCTATGAGAATAATACTAAAAAAAATAGATATATTCAGATCAGTGCAGTGCTGAAAGATCTGAATATGACGATGACCTTTAAGCACGAAATATATTTTAATTTAATGTTATTTATTTGAAAAATCCTCAATAAGAAAATATCAGCTGAATTAACACGAAAAATTGATGCAAATCAACATGAGCACGAGCATCGTACAAGAGGAAGGGATAAACTGAGACTGCCATTCAGGAAGAAGGCAATATACGAAAGGAGGAGAAATTGAATACATTTAAAATGAAATTGACCAAATATGTAAAAGATAAGTTTTAGTAAAAAAAAAAACTTTAATCTTGTTTACATTTGATCATATACAGGAGTGCTTATGTATGCACTATGTTAAGAATTAAATAAATAAATAAATATGTTCGACAGCTTTTAATGTTGCATGTGCTATATATGAACTTCTCGCCTTGCAATAAAAATTCGACTTGCTAAATCAAAGTTTTTAATGCAATTCCTTAGATAAAACGATTGATATATTAAATAATCTACCTTGAGATATGAGATCCTAGAAAAGTAACACGATTCAAAAAATTGTAAAGGTAATATATTAATAAAACATTCACGGCACACCTCATTTCTTGCGAGTCAACACAGTTGAATGAAATCCCCATTCGGAAAAACTCCGCGGAAAGTTTTGACTGATGATTAACAGCCTCCAGAGCCGCGAGGGTCGGCCGGGGGGTGAGGGTGGGCAGATAAGGCTTCTGCAGCGGCCGGGGTTAATGGAGGAGGCCTGCAGCTAATTGAGTCTGGGGCCGCGGCGATCTGTCGGTGAGGACCTCTCCGGGATGAAAGGAGGACCGGAATTAACAGGACGGAAGTGGCGTGGAAAGAGGGGAGGAAATGGAGTAATTCTTTGAATGTTTTACAGCGGAGTAAATAGCACTTTGAAATGTGCAAATGCTGTGTTTAGTTGTCAAAATTTAAATAGGTACGATTTTTTTGTTGGTTGTGTAAGGTTGACTCATTATATTTTTGATACATTGATTTTTTCATGCGATTCACCTGATTTGTTTTCAAAATTTAAAAATTCAATACTAATTTTTCTTCTCGGTGTCGGTCCACTCCTTAAACTCGCCCTAATTGAGCTTCTTGCTGTTTAGCGCTAAAATTATATATAATCTAGTAGAGTTGGATCTTCTACCTACTGGCGTGTTAGCAGTCTACCATATAACTTTAAAATTGGGAATACGTTTTATTAAATCAATATAAATAGGTATGCGGTCAACACAAGCAAAAGAGTACATTTTCAAAAATGATCGAAACGTTGATAAAATAAGGACATTTTAAAAATTGAACGTAATTACCAGCCATGTTAAACCTGACAAGGGATTATATATACATTATGTGTATAAAAATAACAGAATGTTAAAATATATAAGTACTTTAAATCATTGAATGCACCCAGAAGGGCTGCACGGCCCAATACATAAATCATTTCTGAAATAGTTGAAGCAACAAAATAAACAGATTTTAAATTAAGCCGACGAAATAATTATTTAACTCCGTTCCGAACCATAAATCTTGGAATAAAAACCCCATATTTCCTTCCAAAAGAGAAAGTCCATTATCTTTGTGATAATATTTACATTATCTGCCGAGGAAATCGACATTAGTCATCCAACCCGCGGAGGAAGAACAGAGATACAGTGCAGTCTCCGCGCAAGAGACCTGTTATTTTTTTATCTAATATTTTCGACCAGTAATAAAAGTGCGTGTTAAATGACGTGAATAAAGTAACTGCGTGCCAACGCCAACCCTTTAAGCTGTAAAAAACATCCCTGTTTTGGTCACTAAGTAATTTATTTTAATAATACTCTCTGAAGGATTAATTAAATGGAATTATAAAAAAATGCATTACATGTCCTGGACACATGTATTATAATATCCTTGCATAGATAATTTTTTTCCGATCATTATACAAAGATACTTAATACGCTAAGAAAAAATGAATAATTACAACTTTACAATAAGAATGTGTTCTCCTTAATAATGTATGTTGTATCAATATGTCAAAAATTTTTATAAAAATGAATTATTAATTCTGGCGTCTCCTATCGGATTACTCAAAGGTATTTGAGATTCCGTAAAAATAAAGAAGATGGCTTTCAAATAATGAAATGATAGATGTATTAATTTGAAGAGTGTAACATACAGGTTTGAAAATTTGTCGTCAATCCACTGTGTTGGTATAGCATAAACGGATAATGCACGTTCCCCGGATGGAAGAGATCCAGGTTCGAATCCCGGTAGCAACAACAATACTTTTCGATAAAATTGATCACCTATATATAACTCTTGTAAAATATTAAGTATTTTCCTAACACGCTTCTTAACGTAGTTTCGTGACAAATTTAACACGGTAAGCATCCAAAAATCATATTTTATGCTAAAATTTGTTTTTTGAATAGTATTAATATCATATCTAAAGTTAACTACGAGTGGAAAAATTGGGGAAAAAAAAGTTTTACGGAAACACTGTTGCAGCGGTCACCATTAGCGACGAAGCAATTTTTCTTGTACTGTTATGCGCTTGTGCACTTGTGTCGTAATTTTAATATTTTGTGCATTTTCCTCAATATATCATTTTTTAGCAAAATTTCTGTAGCATTTTACTCTCCTAATTGTCTTAAAATATTTTTATATTGTACGTTAAACGGTTTTTGTAGAACTATCTATCGGAATCACCAATAAACTGTTGTTTATTCAAAATAATGGATAAAATATAAATATTATTTAGCAGAATTCCATTTTTTAGGCATTGCATATTAACAATATTTTTTTATATCAAGTCATTAATATGGTGACGGCAGTGTAGATTGCACGAGTGATCATATGGTAAATACCACTACAGTAGGAGCGACAAGACCCTGTGTATTTTCATCTGATTCGTATTGATTCGAAACCATTCGGAAAATCTCAAACGTTGTGGATACAGATCATGCCGAGCAAATATTGGAAGACTCCCTCCCCCCGGAATAAACAGAAATGGAACTTAAGATTGACTCGCGAACTGTGTTTTACCTTTCGAATGTATTTGCTTCTACAGGATTAACGCAAACACTGTCGGTAAAAAGTAAGAGAAAGCTGAGATTATACAAGTTTGTCAAAAGCCAGTGGGCCAGCTTTTCATGTAAACACGCGGTTTCGACTCGCCAACTTTGTTCACTAAACTCGGTGCCTGAATGTAATGAAGACTGACATTTTTAATAATGTTCTGTTGACTGAGTTTTTGTTTGCGTTTAATTTAATTCTTAGTGGCGGAAAAGTTTGTCAGTTCTTATTTTAAAAACAGTCTGGTTCCAAGTTGTCGGCATTAGTCAGATAGCAATTATAGGAATAGAACAGTAAATAAAGCAACACGTGGAGAGACATTTCAGTGCAATGCAAAGTATTTGGGTGTCTTCGATCAATCATAGTTATGTAATATAATAAGTTGATACATATTATAGATGTCTCATAGAAACGAAGCAATTTTATTTTTATTTGGGAAGTATGGAAGTCGTGGGTATTACAGGGCTTACGACATGTCCTCGGCTGGCTTGAATGATCACTTTGCACAATTTTAACGTTCACCAATTCTACCCATGGGCGATTGACACACCCATAATTTTTTTTGGAAGTTGTATATGTGTTTTTACCATGTAGAAACCTTTCAAGTATTTCTTACAACTACGCTGTTGCCATCTACAGTTTGAATTTTGATATTCATTCACCTGAAACAACATAGATGTCTCAAATGAGAATATTTACTCGATTTCAGTATGAGAGCTCTATTCTTTTTATCTGAATATATGACGAAATGGTTAATAATAAATCTATTTTGATAACAATCCCTCTGGGGACAAAATCCAGCTATCGTGTTCTTACAAAAATTTAGACATACTCAAAATATTGTGAATACAATAAGTTGAGCTTGAGAGTAGTTTTCCACGAATGTTTTGTAATATTTTTTAATAACAAAGAACGATATTGAAAGTATCATGCTACATAAGAACAGACGATTTAAAAACACATTGCAAAAAGCAAGGACAAAAATAAGAAAACAAATATTTAATAAATGAAATTTATCTATTTATTTATATTTAATTTAATTTATGAGTATAAGTGTATACTCGTATATTGAATAAACATATATAGAGAGGCAAAGGTGGCTATCACCAAGATCTGAGCTGGGACCAAGAACAGGGACAGATGGAAAATGCTACATTAACAATTTTAAGAAGAAGATTAAAAAGTGAAAAGGTACTTAATGATTTAAAATTCACAATAACACTCGTCTTAAGAAGGGTTAAGTCTACAGCTTAAAGAGGCGGCAGGACACGTTCCATTAGTTGCCGAAGAATGCCTAAAAAAATCGATCAGTTTTTATCCTTTCTTGTATAATTATTAAAAAATATACGCGCATAAGATATAATTTTTTTTATTTTTTATTTTAAATACTATAAAGTTCTCTAGGTAGCCTTATATTTTTTTATTAAATGTTATGTTATGCTTTCAAATTTTTTTTGATATAAGAGACCGAATGTGAAATTTGTTTTTTTTTAATAACTAATGCAAAAATATTCATTTGTAGAAGTCAATAATTTCCGCTTGAACCTTTTACATTTTTTAAATGTATCGTCTTTATATGGAAATATTTCGCGATTCGGTGTACCAAATTCTAATGCAAAAAAGACTAAATCCGTCATTATATTTGTTTGGTGATAATTACAACACTATAAAGAAATACCTTAAGATTGGATGGATCATACATTAAATACACAAAAAAGATTAGAAAACTTTGCACTAAATTGACTCACAAAACAAAAAATCCTGACGCCTCTTAAGCTTCCACTGCAAACGATAAAAAAAATTTCATTAAATCCTAATCGTAGTTTTAAAAATGAAAAAGTTCGGTATTGTTTAATAAATTAATAAGTATTGACTTTCGGTCGTGGGTTGAAATCGTCTAAGATTATGTTGGGGTCTTTTTGTTTGCTTCATCAAAGACTATTTGCATCGCGTCATAAAGAGGGTTGAGAAAGTGAGGGAGGTCATAAGGGAATTGACGCAAGGGCTGAATTAGAGGGTTGATGGGACAATGTAGATGTTATGACTGGCAAAGTCTTCGACGGAGTAAGTTTCCCGGTCGATAGTTTGTTCAAAGCAAACACGTGATTGTTGACAGACTGGAACCTAATTAGTTGGGACGTTGGAAACGGTGGTCCACGGGTAGATCAGTTTTTGTTGGTGTGGCATAACCATAACATGGATTAAGACGTTTTAGACGTTCACATTACAATTATGTAAGATAAAATAAAGAAAGATGTAAAGTAAATCAATATATTATTAAAGAGAACACATTCTTATTATGAAGTTGTAATTATTCAGAATATAGGTCCATGATATTTAAAAAAAATACTAATTAAATGTATTTATTAGAAAGATATACATATGAGTTCGAAAATGTGTCGACAAAGGTACTGTCTGTTGTAGCATAGTTGGATAATGCACCTTTCTCTGATTGGAAAGAGATCCAGGTTCGAATCTTTGTAGCAACAACAATATATTATATATGTATATCTTTCTAATTAATACATTTAATTAGTATTTAAATCAATATAAATTGGGATGTATCAGAAAACGTTAAATTAGACATTTCTAGAGAAAAAAAGGGATATATATTTTTTACGTTTATCCATACAAGAATGCTATTTTAAATCAATTAACCTAGCGACCTATTTAATAACTTAACATGATGTATGACGGGGAAAATCAAAATAGTAGGATAAAGTAAAGAAGGAAAAATAACTAGGCTGGTCATTAAACATGGCAAAGCACTTATTAAGCAAAATTTCGATTTTGAATGGTAGTCTTGCTTCGAAGCGATACAAAAGCAGATTTTTGATACATACAAACGTCAAAAATGGTTGAACGTAGAACCATAACACGTGAAAATACCGTTTCTGACGATCTTGAATAACCGTTGATCATAGGGGAAAACATTAAATGTTATGTATGGTATTTTCCATAATATATGAACATTATATTGTCATCCCGTCCTCTCCTACGAGTATGTTGCCAAAACTAAGACATTTACAAAAGGCCTCATTCACAAGTTCAAGGTAGCAAAAGTAAAAATATATCAAAAATCTGAGATGAAAAGAATTTCTAAATAAATAAGAATGCAATTGATTTCACAGAACAACTTTTTTTCATTAAAATAAGTAATAGTTTTCAAGTGAAACGTGTCTAGAGTATCAAGCAATACATTAATCCAAGAAATGGTTAAATTTGAAGAAATACGCCATCCAATATTCTAAGTGCAACAGAATGTGCGTGCTCGGGTAATGTGATGAGGCACGCGAGTCTGGCAACAGCGGACAGCCTCCCCCAGGATCCGAACAAATCTGCCTCCTGTATATCTCAGGTATTTATTTACTTTACAAAGAATTAACTACAAAGGTATGGCAGTTTTTGGGAGGTTTTATAAAATTCAGCAAAGAAAATCACAATAACCTGACTAATTGAAATTGATTTATTTCAACAGACCTTTTGTTCTTAGTTTGCATCTGCTCGCACCTCACAAACCTGGCTATCAAACCAGTCATTATTTGCGACTAGTACCGCCCGAACATCTAGACAAAAATACATCGCGACGCAACCGGTTCGAGAAGCCAGTTTCTCGGACGTATCTCTCGGAATGCTTCCAGTGAACTTCGCTAGTCACGAAGATTAACTTGCCCTTAACTTAACCTTCAAACTTTGTAAATTTATTTGTGCATCATTCGACACTTATTGTAAGTCCTGTTTCATTTCATCAACCTGCTCTAGTCGCAACACCAACAACTATATTCACACGCACGCTCTAAAATTAATATATACTGCGACATTCATATACATTCATGAGAATCTGAGGAGGATTAGGGCCTCAGACTCACCTTAAACAAATCCTTCTCATAAACAAAACCTACAAACATTAGTCGTTCGATCCGAGTGAATCCCACAATACACAATAAATATAATCCTTAAATATCCGTCAAGAATTGAAAGAAAGAATTGAAGAAGAATATCGTGTCTTTCGGACCAGATTAGCAAAACCACTAGGCCTGCCTAAAATATTAACACTAAAATAATTCTCGCCGTTTGTACGCCAGTCACACCTAATAACGTAAGTCATATGCACGCATATTTTGGATAAAATGATTATATAATCGTCATGTGTTTAATAATAATTTAATTCGATTATAAGTTGGATATTGACCAATTGATCTGCGAAAATTATAAATTGGATATTGACCAACTGATCTGCGAAAATTATAAGTTGGATATTGACCAACTGATCTGAGAAAATTATAAGTTGGATATTGACCAACTGATCTGCGAAAATTATAAGTTGGATATTGACCAACTGAACTGCAAAAATTTCAATATATAATTACAGTCATTATTTTTACTTCTATGAACAGTTTTCCGTGCATATCCGACCTCTCCGGCACATGTTTCGGTCTCATTATCAACGCTGAGTCATTCGCCCATCAGCGACATCAGCCATCACATGAAATCAAGAAGTTGACAAATGGAAACGAGTCACAATATCGTATGATCGACAAAGATCGTAGCCAGCCGTCGAAACAAAAACATACTTAACATTAAAAAATTTGTTACAATTTCATTGATTCAAAAACTAAAAATTCTTATTTTATTGTAACAGGAAGCTTTATAGAAGTTATTTATAGCTTCACTTACAATAAATGGGTTACGCCGCGTTCCAACGCATCCGATTCACTGTTCCATTCGATTGCATCCATTTTAATTTGAAGGAAACCATGGACGGTGGAAAGTTCCCACACGTTTCAGCATAGGCATAGTCCAGACATGTTATTTACGCTGCAATTTCTTCGGTTTGTTTAAAATGTTCGTTCTGAGATACGTCCTACCAGCATCGCGACAAGAACGATTGCCAGTTTCAATTGTTTTAAATTCATCAAACACATCATGGAACGATTTAACACTTAAATGTAAACAATCAAGTCTTATTTATATTGTATTATATTATATGATATTCCAAGCTGATGTTGTTTTTAAATAACTTGGAAATGAAACACAATTTTTTATTTATCGATTTGGTTTATTATAATTATGTATGGAATAGGACATCGGCCAAGTGGTCGCCTCCGGCAGCACCACAAATGCGTGCTCTTTTAATCATATTTTTCATAACATTCTCCGCACACTTCGTGTAATTTCATGTCGAATATTGTCTTGTAGACCTTATTGGCGTAGACCTCTGCTTTCAAATCGATCTAACTAAAATACTGGTTGTGGATCGATTTGAGATTATTTCAAATGTAATTCGAAGACAGACGTTGTCACAAAATAAATATTTTGTCGTTTGAATAAAAGGCAAAGTTTGCCAAATGATGTTAGGTGGTGCAGTAGAGCGGACGGAAGGAAGCGGAGGGCGCGCTTGTGGTATGACTCATCACTGAGTATTGTTACACTAATAACCAGTTTTAGGGGGTGTCTCAAGACACAGAGCTCACCCCAAGAAGAGTACCGACTTAGAAACCTTAAGATCTCACATGCTTCGATACATTCATTTTTTTTTTCTTAACATACAATAATACATTAGAAATAAATGTAATTACTTTACTAGACGAGGTCTGTTCTAAAGTAATTACCTGTTCAGTTTTTATAAGTTATCGTTAATCAGAAATTATAAAAATGATTTTTGTCTATGGTATAGATGGAAACAAAATGTGTAAATAGTTAGGTTAGCACAAATGACAACTTAGTTTCATTTTGCTTTCTACCCACATCAAGCCAACCACTTTGTTATTTTTGGTTTAAAACTTCACTTTAGACCCTTTAAGGTCTTAGTGGCAATTTATTAAATATACGCGATGCACAAAACAAGAAAGTACGTTGACCAAATTTGGTATCCATTTTTTGCATTAAGAATTTTCCTAGGGTTATAAGGTTTTGCCTCTAGTTTCCTTTGAATCGGATATTGGGTGTGAAGTTATTTTTAAAGGTTTTTTTTATAAAAACAGTTGTCTTATATCCAAAACTTGAAAGAATCTAAAACGTTCTTCAGAGTTAAACCTAAATGGTCTCTTGTTTATCGCTCCGAATACTCAATTCTGAGCCTTAATTAGAGTATCCATTAAAGTAAGAGGGGCACCGCCCCATGAACATATTGCGTAACTGATGAGACTCTGACAAAGTGAATAGTACACCATTTTAAATAAAGTAATATTCATGAAGCTGCGTAAAATTTTGAAAATATAAATGAATTTTCTCATTTTGGAGCTTACTCGGTCGATATGAGGAGCCCATCGTAAATTTTTATCAATTGGTAATCCGAGATAATTTATCTCACTCGTTTTTTCAATGACGTCACAGTTACATATGTGATTTGAATCCGAAATTGCATGTATGAATTTTAATAGATTTCGGGATGAAATGATAATCCTGTTTTTTTTTTTTAAAATGTAATATATGTTTTATTTTTAGTTAAGTGTTAATAGGTGATTGTCTAAAATATTTTTGATTTCTGCAATGGCTAATATTTAAATCATTAAAATAGATTGGTGAATTATTGATGATTTCACAGAAATACGAATTATTGAATTTCCCAATACATTTTATACTGTGGTGAAATTAGTTAAAACTTATATAATAAGAAAAAAGTCGAAATACAAAGGTGCTAAACGGACAATGAAAATATATTGCATGAAGATGTTCTTTACATCCCTCGCGTGTACTTACATACATTCACACACCCCTAATCCAAAAACCGTCGCGAGTTTATTGATATCGGATACAGTCTACGAAGAGATATGGGAACCTTTGTAGGGAGTAAGGAATTATAAGAATAGGGGTGCCTGGAGGAAATGGGTGAAGAGGAGATGCATCAGGAGAGAAGGGGAGCTCGCAGCTGGGGGACAAACACCCTGTGGGGTGTGGCCTAGCACTGACTCAACAGAGGTGTCGTGTTCTACAGTTGCGTCGCGACTGACGAATGTATATTTGAATTCGCACAATGAAGGATATATAAATATATTTAAGTGAAATGAAAAAACCAATAAAGGTAAGGATGAAAGAATGTACAGCATGAAATGTGAACATGAAGTAAGACAGATCGTCAAGTGGATGAGTTCATAAACAGTACTCATGCTCACTTTCATTGAAAATTTTTTCATCCTGAAATGTTTTCGAAAAAAATTTGGACAGCCTAAATACAAAAAAACTTGGTGTATTGGTGATCACACGACTGTAATAAATTCTATAATTTCTATTCTATGAACAATAAATTAGGATTATTGAATTACGCAGTGTAAACAAAATGCAATATTTTTAGGTTATACTGGAGTACCTGTTTTGATCGTAATCCATACTAACAGCTATTATTTGATAACGATGTTACTCTATTGCCACACATATTTATTCTCATCATGTATATTTTACTAAAACCAATAAAAATATTGTAGAATAAGTACAGAAAATATTAAACTTTACATAAAAATATTTATTTATGTACATTCCTACCTACTTAACATAAGAGACAGGTTAATAATATATTAATTTTTATTGAATAACCCACTTCATTTATTGGATATTATTTGCTTTATTTTTGTTTAGCTATTTTCAAAATCGATGCACAACCACCCGGGACACTTTTCTGACTCAGATTGGTACAAAGGTGAGAATGGGGTTAAGGAAGGATACGAATGGTATAATCACTCGAAAAACTTTTATTTGTGTGAGAATTTTATGTACATAGGTACCGAAAAACATAAATTCTTATGAGGTCTTAGACCCATCAGGAGGTTGTGTGATCCGTAGTAAATTTTTACTATGGTAACTTTTTACTAACGCCCGTTGTTAAAATCGTTTTTGAGTTGTTTGAACGTTAAATTTACTATTGTCGAAGTATAGATGAGATGTCTATCATGAAATACGCTTTACCTATAGATTTTTTCACCTCTGCGTTCGAAATGTCATTTGGGCGGTGAAATTTTTTCGGATTATGTACTAATGTATATTAAACAACGAGATCATCATCGAACGAACTCTCATTACTAAAATAGTGGGATATTGAATGATTAATTGTAGTATACTAGAACTTTCAAAGTATCAACATGTCAAATGACTTTTGGAACAGCTGTGAAGCGTTCGCCATATTTAATTATCGATTCTCGATTTTAATACTGTATATCGGAGAGTAAAATGAGTTTACTACGGGATGTACTTTCGAGAAGTAAATATTTTTTTACCAACGATCAAACAACCAGTTTTAGCAAAAAATGTTACTTAAGTAACTTTTTTTACTAAAGTAGTAGTAGGCCGGCTAATCACACAACCGGCCAATAGTGACGACCGATAATAGAGGCAATAGTGATAACCGACAAGCAAAGCTTACAACAATAAATTTCGATATACACATTTGAACATCCTCAATTCTAAATAAATGCAAAACGGATATATGCGTGTCTGTGCAAAATTGTACATAGTATGTTCCCTTCAAAAACACCTCGCATTCTCTGATTCAGAATCAACTGATCACACAACCGGCTAATCACACAACCGGCCAATAGTGACGACCAATAATAGAGGCAATAGTGATAACCGACAAACAAAGCTTACAACAATAAATTTCGATATACACATTTGAACATTCTCAATTCTAAACAAATGCAAAACGGATATATGTATGTCTGTGCAAAATTGTACATAGCATGTTCCCTACAAAAACACCTCGCATTCTCTGATTCAGAATCAACCGCCGCGGAAATCTGATTTGTGACGCCACGCTAGTAAATCCCGGGGTACCTTTGCATCCGCCCTAGACAAGGCTCTGATTGTAAAAACCTTCATCGGGGAGAGGGCTGTCTATTGATTTGTAGTCACCCCCGTGTAACTAGTTCACTAGGAACGATGGAAGAACCAGAATCCGTACACCGACGTGTCATGCGGCACGACGGCCGCGACAGCTGTGCAATGACTAATGAACATAAATATAAAGAAGAGAAAATAGAAAATAAATATTTGACCACTGCCAAAATTAATTTAAGCTACAGGTGGCGTGCAGCACATATCGGAAGATAATTTTCGTTTTCGTTACACAGATATCTAATTATAGCACGTTTTAAATCAATCATATCTCTGAGTTTAGTATCTTTATTTCATTGGTCTTGCGAGTTATGCGCAAGTCGATATCAATGCATTTTTCAAAGCAATTAGCACTTCAAAGAATACAATGTCATGTAATTATTTGTTGTAGTTTATTTTATGTGAAGCGTAATTCTTGCCGTAAAACTGTCGTGTAGTTTGGCAATTGTTGAAAATACGTGTTTAATAAAGTTGAAATAAAAAAAACCTGAATGGAAAATCTATCTATTGAAAAACATGTAGTTACCTCTAGGACTCGAACCCGGATTTAAAAAGAATTGATAATTCTGGCGTCTGCTATCAGATTACTCAATGGTATTTGAGATTCCGTAAAAATAAGGTAGCTGGCTCTTTCAAATAATGGAACGATTACATGTATTAATGTTAAAAAGGTAACATGTATGTTCGAAAAGAGATCCAGGTTCGAATCCCGGTGGCGCAACCAGAATATTTTTTGATAAAATTGATTTTATATGTATATCTTTAAAATTAATATATTTAATTCATATTTTATGTTATTTGTTCTAATTATTAAATAATTATGTTCTAAATTCACAACAAAAATTTGTTTTAACTAAAATGTATCCATCCATATAATAAATATTATATTGAAAAAAAATCCCCTACGGCATTAACAAAAAGAATTAGGTAGATTTTATCTGCACGTAAGTAAAGGATATTTTTTGTTTTATGGCATTCTGTAGGTATTCTATCATTTTTCTTAAAAAAATTGCATCAATGTATTGGAAATTTTTCATAACGAAAAAATTTAATCAGCCGCCATTTTTAACAGATGGCGGATCATGCTAGTTCACGAACATAGCCAAGGTCAATTTTTAAAAACATTTTGAAAATTTAATAAAAACAACGCGAGTTATCCTCTCCACAAAATCCGTTATATCCCGTGTACAACTTTTTAGCGAGGGGAGGTTCTGGAATGAATCCCTCTCATGATGAAAGAAAGCGTATTGAAATTTTCAAAAATATTGCATCACGAGACCTTCTGCAATAGGTAATGATATTTACATAGAAATCTCCCTAAAAATGAAAAGCCAAACATAAAATATGCCTGCGAATTTGTTTGCCTGAATTTTATCTGGCTATTTTTTTCAACATCACATCGCAACAAAATAGATGTGCTCTGAGATGAAATCGATTGAGGTTGGTACTGTCAAAACTGAATGATTTCAAAGATTTATTCTATTCGAGAGCATTATAAAAAACTTTTTGTAATTTCACATTCACAACTAGTTACTTTCATATTCAATTTACGTTTAAGATACATCAGTAAAAAAAAAAATTGGTAAAATCTATTTTTGGTAAAAATGAAAAAATGGAACATCAAATTTTAAGATAAATTAATTATTTTTTGGCAGCAAAAACGAATACTCCGACAGACTCTCCGATCACCGTCACAGTGTATGAGATTTAGCAGGATAACGTCTGCCTTGCGACGACGTGATTGGTTGAAATGCATTTGGCGCTGTTTGAAAATAAATCTGTTTAGATTTTTCGACTATTAAAATTAAATACTAAGGTTTTTAACGATTAATATAATAATAATATTACCAGTAAAAAATATATTTGGGTTGACCACTTTCGTCGCGTCATCTTGATAAGACCACACAAAATAATTGGTACGCGGTAAGTTTACTTTAACGACCGATATTTTTCTATAAAAGTAACATTATTTTCAACATACCTGACTCAAGCTGTCTCTGAAATCTGCGGCTGGGATTGGTCGGAATTCCCCCGAAGACTCATTTCTTGTGTTCAGGCTGCCTTCTCGACCTCTCCCTTCGTCCTTCATCGAGCTCTCCAGCAGTTCCTTGGCCATCCTGTTGACACTCTCCACTTCCTGATTTCTCGTACTTTCCTGGCTTCTGATTCCATCAACCTCATCTTTTCTACTTGCCTGTTTCAGTTCAAACCTCTCTCTCAATTGTTCTGCTCTCGATTTGTGTTCTCTGTCAGACTCAGAAGTGTTCTGGTGGATTTCTCTCGGAAAGATGAAGGGTTTTTTGATTTGATGGGAAGGCTTGTCTTCCTTGATGAGTAGCTGCTCATCATCTTCCGTACTGTGGTCTTCTTGACCTCTGTCAGAATCTGGAGCGGTCCTCCAGCCCACGCCTTGGATGTGTGGCTCCAAAAATGTTGAACTCCTGGTAAAAGATAGAAATAATAATATTAGTTTAAGAATACAGAGTTATTAGTTTAACAAAATAAAACATGTTCACGAATACAAGAGATATAAATTTATTCCGACATCAAACTGTTCGTACAGTAATAACATATTTATAGTACATGGTACCAGCATTTTCAATGCTTATAAATAAACCAATAATAAAATATACTAATATATATAACACACTGTACTTAAACAAATACTAGCAGAAAATCTGCCTTTTCAATTAATTGTACTAAATTATCAGTTACCAACTGATTTGGGACATACACCATTGCGGTCTTATTTGTTCAATTATTAAACCACAAAAATCTCACACATTGTTTCGATACCTTTATAGTTCGCTATTTCAAATTAAAAGTCCCGTACACACGATTTTTATCCGTCTTGCGCAAAATATAAATCACTGCTCAACATCCAGATATCGTACTTTGATTATAAATGATTTAAAAAAAAAATCAACAAACTATATTTTGTACTCCACACTCAATGGCTTACTTCGTCACTACTACAGTTTCGAGAAGTGCAGTACCTGTCATCATCTGGTATTAAATAATATTGTAGTCCCTTGTCATCTGATAATACTGATTGTACTTCTCAAAACTATAGCAGTGTTGAAATAATCCAATGTATACGTGTAGTACATAATTTAGTTTGTTCATAAAATAAAAATAATCATGTTACACTACAAAGCAACTGCCATGTCCATTAACGATATTTAAAAGCAATTTTCAATATACTAAAGGAAATCGCATCAAAATAGATTCATCCGTTTTTAACTTTGCTTTTCTATCTAGAGATTGATTGAAAGTTACTTAATATTTAAAATTATTGCAAGATCACTACTGAGTGAATCAAAATGGCATTATTTCACAGGGAAGAGATAATCAATACTCTTGATTCACCGGCGTGAATGTGATTGGTATTGGATGATATCAATGATTGAAAACGTGTGACTGTAATCACCATTTAAATACTCTTTTTAATCACAATTACTATTATTTATTATTAGGAAAATTGATAACTCTGGCGTCTGCTATCACATTACTCAAAGGTATTTGAGATTCTGTAAAAATAAGGTAAATGGCTCTTTTAAATAATGGAATGATTAAATGTATTAATATTAAAAAGGTAACATAGGTTCGAAAATTTGTCGCTGTAGCATAGTTGGATAATCACCTTCCCCGGTTAGCAAAGAGATTCAGGTTCGAATCCCGGTGGCACAACAACAATATTCTTCGATAAAATTGATTTTATATGTATATCTTTCTAATTTATTCATATTTATTATTTATGTTTGATACTGTCAATATTAGTGTCAAATCTGGTAAGCCAAACCCAAAAACGTAAAAGTGATGAGATAAACGGTAAATGTGATTATGGGATTGGTACGCTACAAACTAAACCTTTAACCTTTAAATCGCAGTTACCAATTATAAACACCAATCAAAAATCGAACATCACACAATCACAATTTATCTCATCACCATTTGAGGTCACGTGCTCCAGTTGTGTACCTGTAATATTTTATTAATCAAGAATTTAGTTGAAATTTCGCCCGCACTTTGGTTATTGCCATCAAACAATTTTAAAACAAAACGCCATTTTGCTAATGAAAAGTTTTCACCTAAGTAAAGTCCTAAAATCTTTTAAACTTGTTGAAACTCTCATCAATCAAATTTCGCACCGACTCTTTAAGTTCCTCCGACATCAAATAAGGAATTACCCGTTCATTTGATACAGTCTGAAGTTTTCCTTTTCCCTTTGATTTACAAGCCCCGTCGAATTTGGTTCCCGGGAAAAGAAAAGGCCTAACGAGTGTACATAACTCAAATAAAGTTGGCCGAAGTTTAAGAATGCGCCGAGACAAGGGAATACTACTCCGGGGTGCCCGAATCTCATCCCTCTGGTGAGGAATAATGAGACAAACAAGGATCATTTGATAGACACCCTACTTCGAGGGCGGTTCAAATTATAGTCAGTACCACTAACTAGTGATGAAAATACGGTATAATTTAGGATCACACCAGAAAGAGTTAGGTACAAATTACAAACGATCAAAGTTAATGTGAAGTCATACATTAGATTTGATTTTTGGCGATGGAATTCGGTACATTCTTACAATTTCGATCGTCATCAATGTAATCCATTCGTATTTAATACTTATATTGTGAAGTCGAAATGACTCCCTTAACCGGATTTAAAGAAAAGCCTGCAGACTAGAATGAAACGAATGATGAATATGTGTAATAAGTATAAAGGCAAAAAACAGTTGAGAACAGGGTATCAGAAAGAGAGCTACATCACGAGCAGTAATGGCTGAAGAATTTGAGTAGACATTTAAAATATGCGTGGATATCTATGTTATTAGACTAGTAGTATTAGTAATGAACTTTTAAAAAACTTTTAACTTTTTGAAAAAATTAATTATTAAAATAAAACACGTTGTTTACTTAACACAGCACTTTAATTAAATATTAATTTAAATGTTTTTGACGCTTACTGCGTCATCGTCAGTAATAAACTTAAACTAGAAGATATCGACTACATTGAAGGTATGAGAGCGGTGATGGGGAGAGGGGCGTTGCGGTAAAATGTGAAAGTGGTTGTGAGCGGGGCTAATATGGACAGGAGAGGAGATGTAATAGGGAGTGTTTGTATGTTAAGTACATTTTTATTGTTAATATGAATCTTAATACTTTCTAGAATGTCTAATTTTCTCCATGTTTAATTTAAACAACGTTGTTTTATTTTAATAATGAAATAATTGTTAAAAGTTAATTACAATGGACTTCCACAAAGTTAAGCATGAAAATTTTGAAATATTATTATCAGTAATGTACGTAATGGAATGTATGAATGTAGGACCTGTTTCCCTCTATAAATTTTTGAAATGAGGATGCTGAGATGGCCGAGAACATTGAAGTCAAGATATGAAATTAATGCATCTGAGACAGCTTCAAGATTTCCATTTACCCAAAGAAGGTAAGGGAAACCAATTGAGATGGTCGAGTAATGTTAACAGAAGTAAAAATTAACACAACTAAACATTGAAGTTAGTCGAAAGAGCCGTTGAGGATAATTAACGACACGGATGTCGGATCCTGAAATAGATGAAAACCAAGAGCTAACACTTAACAACTCGTGATCGCATGACACAGCGCATGCAAACTAGAGAAGCTGATCCCAAAAGATAGGAAATATCTAGGAAAAAGAAGATAGGAACCGTAGTATGAGAATCGTTTGCTCATAATTAAAGACAAGATACTATTTTTGGTGTACGATACTTCAGAAAAATGTAAATTTAACACTTTATTTTTGACTTCGGGGCAGATAAGGTTAATTTCTTATTAGTTAAACTTGAACACTCTTACGCACCTAAGCCTCACCACCTTGGAGTCGTTCCCCATATTAGCGCCGCTGAAAGGCAGTTTAGCAAATTACCGCCGGGATCCCTCCCCCGGGATCTCCCGCGCGCCCTGGGATGAAACCAAGACAAGAAACAATCCGGGAAGGGGATGAATGAAGGGGGACAATCCGGGAATAATAAGAAGCAAGACGACGTTGACCGATCGCCTCCCCGTGGAAAGCTGCAAGACTCTAGGGCCATGGCTGCAGCTTGCTAATTTCTACAACATGACGTACCTGTGCGGATTCGATACTCACAAATATCTATCCGAACACTGGGACTTTCTTACTGTACGCAATCTTTGTTTTTAAGATTCCCGGCATTGTTGTCTCGTAAAATTACAATACTTTTATTTGATCTAATTTTTGTGTGCCCTCCAATTTTGATATTACATCAAAATAAACAAACATAGATATTAGCAGTATTTGAATATTTCCAAGAACACACAATTACTGGATATTTACTTACAAAGACACTGTTAATTAACAAATATCAGATATCTCATAGAAACAAAGCCAGCCGAAGACAGGTCTCAAGCCCTGTAATTACCCCATACTTCCATATATTTTCCATTAAATATAATGAAAGAATAGCTTTGTCTCTATGAGATATCTGATATTTATTTAAACATAGATAGATTACTTTAAAAAATCTATCTATAGAAAAAATATGATCACTGCCGGGACTCGAACCCAGAACTTTCTACAGCTTTATCGATTAAACTACAATGACCCAAACAAAAGTCGCCAAATGCCATCTGCATACGTTTTCTAAATAAGACTTTTTTCTAGTTGGAGGCGACTATCTTTTTAATTGTAATGTTTCTTAAAAAACCTATATGTAGAATATGCTAGATGGCGTCAAAACGATAGATTATTTCAAAGTGTTCTCTAATGTAGTATAATAAATAGTTCATATCAAATTTTAAAATTGGTGTAACGTCACATTCCGATCCATAGATATCATTAGATGCTCAGTTTTGTGTCGTGGAACAGTTATTTGGTTTGGTCAACTAACTTTCATAGCTCTACGATCATACACTTCTCGATAATATTTGTCTTTGGTATGCCATTCCCACAAAAAGAAAAGATTGCTGCATAAACTTAAAGATTATTATGTGTTCTAAGGAATTATCGGAATATTCATCGTTTGAAGTGTGTAGGCTTATTTTGTTTAATCAAATGGTAATTACTTTGTTGATGGCACGATTTAACTTGAGACAGCTCGATGCTTACCAGTGCTAATAAGGTCGGCACTTCCGGTGTAGCTCAAATGTACAACAGTTAATGTTCAACAGATTTTCTGACATGTAAACTTATCGGCGCAGATGTTAGATATTGTGTATTTAAATCCAGGTATAATTTAAATTGCACAAGTTTATTTAGAAAGCAATTTCTTTCAACTAAGGTGTTCAAACTGTAAACAAATTCAGAGGTCATAAAATTCTGACTATTTTTTTATTGCAAATTGTATGTTCATAAATTTGTTATTTATTAAAATGCCTCGGTGCAAAATTATACGCTGTAAGCGAAAGTAGTTTTGTCCAAGTTAATTTAAGACCAATAATAGAACTCATTTTTCTGTCGAGTCTCCCTATATTTCAACTCGTATTTCAAGGAACTAGATTTTTCAATACTTACTTCAATTAAATCTAAATATATTGTATAAGCCATAATGACATTATATTTCATTTTTATTACACAGATTTTAAAATCTACATCCCAACATCCTTTTTATTTAACTAAGTTTATGTTTTAAATAAAGTACTGTATTAAATTAACAAGTCTTAATTTATTGTAGTATTGTTTTACGTTGCACTACAATTCAGAAAATACACATAATTTGATTAATTTACTATTACACTTCCATCGATGTTTTCCATTGTCGATTAACCAGTATTAATATTAATCATTAATATTAAATAAACATTGATTTAATAAAAAATAAATATTAATATAAAATCTATATTTTTATTCTTAAAATTTGTTGTATTAACAACTTATTAAATTAAAATACATCTACCGGTTTAAAAAAATATCATTTTATTCTTCAGGATGTCAATAACTAATCAAGAATATATGTTATAGTTTCTTCAACAAAATCTATTTTTAAATAACTATATATTATAATTATAATATTTTTTAATATAAGAGTAAAGGAACATTTGACATGTTTGAACAATAGTGGGTTTTCAAAATTTTCTAATCATTTGATAGAAAATGGTCATAGATTTTGATAAGAAATTGGGATTAAATTTTAAGTGCTGATTTTAAGATTAAGTGCTGGACATAAATTAAATAATTTGGAATCGTTGGAAATAAATAAAGCGTTTAAAACTAATCAAAAAATTATAAACAATCAACTAAATTTAACTACAAGTCCCATTTTAAAATCCTAAAAATTATTCTAGTAATTTAGTATCATCAAGTAATAATTTGAATTATGTACTAAATTTTTTTTTTAAATAATTATTGTTTTTTAAAAATAGATTTTGTTGAAGAAACAATAACATATGTTTTTGATTAGTTATTGACATCCTGAAGAAAAAAATATTTTTCGAAACCGGTAGATGTATTTTAATTCAATAAGTAGTCAATAAATAAAAAATATGAATTTTAACCACAAAGTGAATTTTACCAATTTTAAAAATAATACAAAATCTACAAACCGAAATTAACCAATAGTCCTATTCTAATAACGTTTGCAAAAACACTATACTTTGTCAGGATCGAACAATTAAGACCAACCTCCCACAACCCTCATGACACAAATTTATATATCCTGGTGCTGAAGTTTCACTTAAGTAAAGTACAAAGAAAAATTACGTAAAATAGTTAACAATCAAAAATCACAGACGAATTAAATTATTAATATCATTGTCTCGAATATTTAAAATGATGCATAAGCCCGGCATACAAGAGTCGATTGTTCTATTTTTCTAATGCGTGCTTTAAATAACAATGGTCGAACCATGTTCAAAGGAGATATTTGTGAGACAGACATGTCAATACATATATCGTGTATAGAGAGCAATCATAACTCACCTCGAGTGGCCAGACTATAACCGCAACTCATGCATTGCCACAACTCATTCGCATTCTCATGAAAGCGTAAACTAAAGAACCCCACTGCGCAGATGATAGTCGTAGAAACAATGAGTGAACAAACGAATCATTTCTTCAATAATTGCAGAGTTACTTTATGGCAATATATTATATTAATAATACAAAAACACTTTTTTGTGTATGCTTGCATTTTAAATTTTAGTATACATTGTATCCTGAAGAAGGGACCATTGGTCTTGAAACATGTTGATTTATTAATAAAACATTGGTATAAACAAAGTGTTTTCTTATTATTAAAACAAATCATTAACTAAACATGAATTAATTATTGTTTTTGAACATATTCAAATATTGCTAATATAATATACTGGTCAAAATACGAAAATATATAAAAAATTGAAAAATATTAATTTTTTAGGCGTCAATTATTCAGGTAAAATATGTTAAAAAAAATTTACAAATAAAGAATATTGCTTTAAAATAATTTAAAAAAAAATCAGATTCTCGTAGTGATAACATATTTGGGTATGTAAATATGAAACCGGAATATTTTTACAGACAATACACGTTTATTGTATGAAAATGAAACAAAGTATTTTATTCGAAGTACTGCACATCGCTAGCTATACATTTTTCCCAATTTGTGGATGCCACTCTAAAAAAACTGTTGCTCTTTTGAGGCAAATTAATCATCGAGCCATTTTCATAAGAAGTGAAGCGCTACTCAGCAAGTGCGTAACCCATCGATGCAAATCAGGAGTAATCGGACGGAGCCAAACCTGGTGAGCAAGCCGCATGCTAAAGTATTTCCCGACTAAACGCTTCAATCGTTTCCTTGACTGGTTTTGTTGTGTGATGGTGCATAATCATGAAGCAAAATCACTTTGTGTTGCCTTTTTTGATATTCTGGTCGTTTTTCACGCAAAGCTTGATTTAAATCGATCATTTGTTGTTGGTAGCGTTCAGTATTAACGGTTTCATCAGTTTTTAGCAGCTCATAATAGATCACACTCTTCTGATCCCACCAAACACAAAGCATTGTCTTTCGTCCATAGCGATTTTTTAAACCACTCAAAGCACTGTGATTTACCAAGAGCATACTCACCGTAAGCTTCTACAAGCATTCGATGCGATTCTGCAGCAGTGTTCTTCAAATGGTAACAGAAAATCAATGCTGTCCGCAAATCGTAGTTTCCAGGCACAAAATTCGACATGTTCAACGCTATTAAAAACTACGCTGTTGTATGAAACTTGTATTGTTATGAGTTGAAAATCTTTGTCAGATGTCAAAACAAGAAAATGGCGCTAATGACGCGGTTTAACTGTAACTACATTGACAGCTAGGGTCATTTATAGGAAAATTCCGGTTTCATATTTACATACTTGGTATATGTTGTTTAAAAAAAAAGAATTATCAAATGTGGTCCATAGATAGCGATGGTGTAGTACTCGAAGCGAGTTCACATACTAACATATATACAACTTTAAAAAAAATTGATAATGTGGAGATTGAGGGGTGAGAATGATATAAAGTAATCACTTAAGCTAGCCGAAGGCAGGTCGTAGGCCTTGTAATTACCCCATACTTCCATATATTCTCCATTAAATATAATAAAAAATAGCTTTGTCTCTACGAGATATCTGATTTTTGTTTAATAACAGTGCCCTTGTAGGTAAAAATCTAGTAATTGTGTGTTCTTGGACATATTCAAATATTGCTAGTAAAATATATGATATATTTTTTTGTAATGTATCATGATGTAGCGAATGTGTGACGCGCGCATGTTGGCAAGAATGTCAGCGCAGAAGAGATGAAAGAGCGTCGCGCTCTCTCTCTCTTCGGAATCGTAGATCATAACACATCTAATATATTATACTTGTAATTGTCAGACCCGTAATGAACTGTATTGTTGTTACATCGAGTTATCTTGACTACTTAAATCCCCGCAC
This sequence comes from Eubasilissa regina, assembly GCA_022840565.1. Taxonomy (NCBI): domain Eukaryota; kingdom Metazoa; phylum Arthropoda; class Insecta; order Trichoptera; family Phryganeidae; genus Eubasilissa; species Eubasilissa regina. The sequence goes on from JAINEB010000020.1 coordinate 4,417,642, forward strand.
ACAAGAAGTAAGAAGAAGACGAAAAATGCAACTGTAATAGTCGGTGCAAGGATATAATAGTTTAATTGTACGTAAAAGTACCTGTGCAACACACTATCCAGTATCTATGTACTCGTGGGGCGAGGGTTGAGTGAGAACACGGGAGGAAAGAAGACGCTGGGAGATAATAGTTGACGGCTGTGACTGATGCCAACCGTGTGTGGATGCTGGAATCCTGGGGTGACGTGAATCGGAGAAAAATAAACCAGTGACGCAAGCAATCATAACGAAAGTTTCATACATCTGCATAAAATAAACCCTTTGAATTGTTTGAAGCAAAGCAATCAGTCATTCAATATCCAACGCCTTCAGATGAGTCACTACTTCTAAATGTCTGAGGGAAGCATCCCTTACATTATACATCCAGCAGGATTCCGTAACGACAAAGGAGGTTATCCAATCGTCCCTCTCCTAATGGCGCTATAAACTTTGATGATGGCCCAAGGGCGAAATCGATTGGGGGATGGACGCTAATTGTTTCAGATCCCACTGTGGAAGGTTGTAGGGATACGGGGGATGAATTTAGAGATAAGAATGTGTGACTGGATAGGATGAATGTTCAGATTGATCGGACATGTCGATGTAAATATAGAAGGTAAAGTCATGTGACATCTTTCTTTTATCTGAAGCAGTAGAATAGCGTGATAAAATGGTTTTACGTGTGTGTCGTGAAGACGGTTTGTGGTTTTGTACGTGAACAAAGGCAAGGTAAGAAAAAAATTAACCTTAAACTTTTTAACCGCCCTATTAGGTCATAATTTTTTTTTCTTATGTACATGCCAGGGACCTATATTTTCCAGCTGTCCACTATGTTCAAATGCAGAAGATATCACGGAGTATGTGTGTGTGCGTGTGTATGTAGAGCAGGTGGAACAAATAATAAGTAAGTTACAGTCATTTATTAAAGATAGTTGTACAAGTCGTTTTACCCAGATAGGCACAATTCTAGGTAAATAGACACAGTAAGAACGTAAAACGTCTACTGGTTGGTGGTCTGGTCGGCCGGCCGCGATTTATTGTCGTCGGTTTACAGGTCGGTACTTGGTGTACTTTTAAGGTCGGTGCGAGCTGGTTTAGTAACTAGGTAAATGTGAGGCGCGTTTAAGGCCTCCACATAGTTGATTAATATTTTCACTTTTGCAATAATATTGTTAAATTGAAATCATTTATTTTAATCCATCTACAACCTGATATAGAGTTGGATAAAAAATAGTTGCAAATGAACATTTTATAGTTGTCCGTTGATGTGTTGGGGTAGTATTACTTATAGATAAATTGTTTTATACTGCATTCATAATGGGATATTCCCGTGCTGATGTAACTGCTGTATTTTTTAATTAGTTAAATTGATATAATATTAGCTTATCTTCTGAAAGCGCACATAACACGAGTCCTGTTTAAAAAAATAATATTTAGCACTACATTCATTTTTAACAATTCTCGCATCTAAAAGTTAAAATACAAAATCCTTCTTTTGTTTAATAAATACCTAATACGACACTAGCAATTATCATACGTATTAAAAAAAATTGCATCCAGATAATTTTCCGAATGGATTAGACATTCGAGTATTTTAAATAAATAAGGAGATAATTATTGTTATTATTTTTAAATTTAAATTTCATCAAATTTAAATGGCGTCGTTTATTAAAATATGTCATTCACACGCAATTGATTTAATTTCAATTTTGATTGTAAGTTTGATAAATAATTTGTAAGGTATTTTATAAAATCGGAGTGACGGCCTTCGAGGGCTTGTCAGTGTAGGACTCAATAATTGTATCGCTCGTCAAACATCGGTGACAGCTTTCACTTGGTACCAAAATATAAATAACATTTTACAAAAGCAATTTTTACATCTTTAGAACGATTAATATTTTCAACGGCTTTATAAAAGTACATAATATAATATTTTAGATGACTTTGATAAAGGTTATTAACATGCACGAGTTTTCAATGTGAATGCTGTCTCCATGCATAAAAATGTGACCTTGATTGTTCTTTAGTGTGATGTATCTATGGATGAGTGCATGGGTCAGAGGGCCTAAATGACACGAATGCGAAAGAGATAAAAGATCTCCCGACTGTCGGGTGCGGTCTCTCGCATCTGAGCCGTTGCGCGAAACGCTTCTCTTATATTTGACTTTTAACTGTATAGCTTTGTATAATTAAGACTTTTTAAAATTATGATTTTAAATTTCTTTAATAATTTGCTATCCCTGGTATTGTACAAACGGTGTTTTTACGTATAAACTTTGAAATATATATATCCATTTAAAAACATTCTTGAAAAATACGAACAAAATATTAATATTATCATAATTTGACAGTTCTATCATAGATAAGAAACTGACCATAGAATGCGACGCGATATTACCATGAGACATAGATCACATGACAGGATGACGTATGCTAAATATATTTTCCAGCCGTTATACGATTTGCGGATATATATTTACAAACTATTATTGAATATATAAAAGAGAAAACATTTAACTTAACTTTACTTAAAAAACACGTTCTTTTTTAAAAGCCCCGCTGGCGTCTCATAAACCAGGCCGTTCAATCAAGCATTAAATATCCATAATGAAACAACATCCAAGACTTGCAAGACGTCCAGAAAGTCATAGAAATGTATGAAAATAGATGGGGATACGTAATATTATTATGGCCTATGAAAATTTGAAATCAAAATTCATTCAAGTTAAAGCATCGGGCGAAGTTAAATACAAATAAGAATAAATCGATTTTCGAGAACAGCTTTGCACAGCAAGCTTAGGTATTTTTGAAAAGTTTTATAAATTGGTACGTTTTCAAAATAAAAGGACAACCACTACTTGATTTCCATGCAAACCGTCGGAGCGAGAGCCCCCAGCCCTCGACTGGCCCCAAAGAGGGTTCCGCTTTGAAGGGCTGTGCGGGAAAGTCAACACAAATCCGTAAAGAGAATGCGGGGGATGAAAGAATCGGCGGAAAGGGTTGGAAAACGCGTGCGGATGGATTTCGGAAGGATTTGAGAAGTATATATAATAAAATGTTGGCGGTGGTGCAATGGATTTAAAGTGATGTTGAGAGTGTGTTTGGATTGCCAATGCTACGTGCCGTACGGTAAACCAACTAACTAAATACAAATATGAAAAAATCGTTTAAATGGTATCAAATTAATATTTGTTTATATTAATTCGCATAAAGAATGCATGCTAGGTGTATTGTATTGTATGTACCTGTATTTAATTCTTAAAATGAAAATATTTCTAATGATTGTGTATTATTTTTTCAATTGTTTGTCTTCCCAAATATATGGTTCTTCATTTATTGCGAATCGAAAAGTGTCAAAATTAATGTTGTGTTTATTTAGAGAATATTCAGAATATTTGTTCGTATGTAAAATAATAAAACCTGGGACAGCAACACTTTTGAAAAGTCTTAAAATACAGTTTCATAGATTTTAATTCCCATCCCATCTTCCCTTCCTTTCTTCCCATCTTTCCACTCGTTATTTCGAAAAAACTAAATTATAAAAAAATTAAAAATTAAACTCTTAAATTTTGTTTTCTCCCACTGTTAATTCCTTAACAGTTTACTCTTTCTATAAACAGTAATCTAGAGAGAACATGTATTTGGCTTAATTTTATGTTTTATTTATAACTTTTAAACTACATTTTTTTCGAATATAATAGAACATAACATTTACTACGATAAACGACTGCCAAGGGCCAGTTACCTGAACTGTGACAGACTACACAGAGGTATTTCCCTTTAACAAGATACAAACAGTATTGGCGATTGTGTGATTAAACAGCGCGATATATCGAAAGAGTTATTTCGTGTTACGTTCGCCCTTCCAACCCCCGACATGTCGTGCCTTCCACCCCTTGACAAAATAGGGCGTGAGTAAAGGCCCGAGGCAACAGTAACATGAAAATTCCAATGTCGCCAAATTCTCCGACGAAACATTAGCCGCTCTCGTCTAGTCAGCCGTTTAACATTTTAAAATTGAATCAAGATTATTCTCTGAAATGTTCCGCAATTGATATTATTTATGGTAATTGACAAAGCGCCGACTAGAGTATTAAACGACATTCCATGTGTATTCGTGGTAGAGAATACTAAATTTAAATACCATTATAATACCTTTATTGAGACATGCAAACTTAATTTAATATTATTACTAAGAAAAGAGACAAAATTTATAAAATAGCGGTTTGTTAACTTATAGTTCTATAGTTTATTAACTTTGTTTTTAACCCATCCCAAACCATGCTGTAACACAGGTCTACCATCATAATTAAACCTGTAATATTTCGGTAAATACAGGCAACATAAAATTCATATTTTAGATAATCCTGAAGAAAATATTAGCGCTTAGGAATGACTAGTGAAAAACTAATTATGAAAAGGGAATCGTACAAAAACAATTATTTTTTCCATTCAATTCGTTGTAAAGTTAATACATTCATAAAATACAATTTGTGATATGAAAGACAGAGATCACACACTGTTTTCATAGTGAAAAGAAAAACAAACATACAAATATGATTGTCTCTTTCTCACTAATTAAATGAAGAGAGATAAGAAAGAAGTACACATTGCATAGGACTTAAAAAATGCTCTAAATTATGTTATTAATCATATTTCAAAATTAAAAGCTCAATATTTAGAGTAAATTCGTGTCATTTAAGCTAATAAAAACATTTTTTTCTAACTGTTATTTACGGTAACACGAGTTGACAGCATGGCTGCGTTCGGGTATTTTATATCATAGTATGGTAAAGTTATTTATATTCACCAATCATTTGAAAACATAATAATATTTAGACACATCATATTTTTATCATCCTGATGAAGTAAAAGATATTTTCCGAAACTGGTTGGTGAATATACGTAACGCATAGTTGTTTTTAAGTACAAAGTTATTTAACCATTAATTATTAAAATGAACCACAACGCGTTTGCGTTAAATATTTATTTATTACGGAATCTGAACGGAATAAAGATAATAACATCAGAACATATCATACAAAATTTAAAACAAATGTTTAATAAACAGTTAAATTAAATTCCGTATGGTGTTGAAATATGAAATCTAAAAAAACGGAAGCGCAAGAGTATGAAATGTGGTGCTAGCGACGCATGCTCTGCATACTTTTTTTGATAACGGCAATTTCATATATATTTCATAAAAAAAATTCTAACAATAATATTTTCCGCAACGGTGCAGAATTTACACATATTCCTTGAACATTTTTGAGTCGTAATTTAGTCAGGTATCCACTCATAAAATATTGTGGACTAGGTCTGTAATAAGATAAAATGTCAGGTGAAAGTGAAAGATGGGGAAGTAGGATTGTGTGGGGAAGATGGTACTAGAGTTCAAAGAAAGAATGAAAATAGTAAGATATGTAGGTAAAATGATTGATTCATTGATACTTTAGTCGATTAAGTATTACATATTATACTGATGTATCTACCTATAGCTCACAAAAGTTTTTTAGTATAGTAAGGTTCATTAATATAAACGAAGTTGTAGAATAAAACGAGGGAAAAGGGTGGGATAACCAGGGGGAGAGGGCCAATTCGCGCAGAATCCTAAAGAGTAACAGCGCAAAATTTGAAGGCGTTCAATCTAATACATATTTATAACCGTGGGTAGGGAGTGCGGCCTTTATCCTTTGCGCAGAGTCCTAATACAAAATTTGGTTCAGATCAGACAAAGAACAGACGGACTGTGACCGGTGCAAGTCGTCGATCATAGTGGTGAGTGATGAAATCGGAAAGGATGGGTGGATGGACAATAGGGAATCGGAAATGAGGGCAATGATGAGGGTAAGGGAATTCCTTCGATAGCGGATCATGATGGACGGACAGCTTAACTCATCTGTTACGCCGTCTCTGTGATCTTTCGGAAGTTCACCCAATGTACGAAACTGCCCGTTCACAACACACCAAAATTATAGCGGATGATCCAACGAATAATCACATGAGAACACTTCCTCTCCTCGAATTCAAAAAAATAACCAGTCGAACCAAAGGAACAGTGTGTACTGATTGGGAGTGGGCTAAGGAGTAGGAACAAAACTAAATCTGGTGACAATAAAACCTACTACATTTTAGCCATAATATTTTTTTATGAATATTTATGAATTATATGTTCACAAATAAAAATAATTACGAATACGGAACACAGACAAAACATTCAGTTTTACATATACAGATATAAATATTGTAGACATAAACTCTCGTATTGTAGATAGACTACTCTCCGTATTAGGTCACTGACAACATGTATTATTACGTTTCTAAATGTATTACTAGAAACAGAATTGCTAACTTATGAGCTAGCCCATTACGCTATCGTTACACTGAGACATAAACCCAGCAGACAGAACAGTGCCGCTGCGACGCGTCTGCGGCCCGCTCCTCTGGACTCACGCGCCGCCGATAACAATGCTCGACCTACTTGCGACAACTGGACCGAGGGTATTGTGTGATATGACATTATTCACGGCAGTGTTGCGGTATCGGTCAACTCACGATATTAATTTACCTGTATGGAGTTCAGATAAATGCACACAAACGATTATGCTTGAAGTGGTGTGAAAAAAAAAATCTGCAAATAAACATGATGAATTTTTCAGATTTCATTAATTTCTAATCATATAGAAGCTGGAGTCTTTTGTAGGTTAAAAAATTCAGTAAAAATTTAAGGATGTTACGTATCACGTTCACAGCGAACATATACGCATACAAGTAGTAATGCAAGTAAAAAAAAAAAACAATTTTTAATAGACATACGTATATGGGATACGTGTCATACCAAGATTATTTGAAAATTACTGAAACTATTGAATTGTAAAATGATATATTTTGCACTTATTGGATATTTCTTAAATAAATATGGTCATCATCTATAACTGAAGATCGTGATTCCGTCCTCTTGACTATGTTTCTCCACTTTTATAGGCATTCTGCAGATCTTAGGGGTGTCACCAAAGAAGTACCTTTTCCACTTGGTCGGTCCAACAAGATTGGAGGATTCGTGTAACGAAAATGGTCGAGAGTCCGTTTTATTATATAAATATAGTCATATTTATATAATAAGACAAGAAAACTCAAAAAGGAAATTATCTCGGGTGCAACTAACGGACGAAGGCCTGGAAGAGTTTCACAATGATATACGTGGATATATGCATTGTATCAGAGTGCAGAGACTTGTGAGGCTGCATTGCTAGTCTAGTCTGTCATATCTAACTAGATTGACAATGACAATTGCAATATTGACATGAAGGAAGGAAGAAGAAGAAGAAAAAATTTAATTATAGATAAGTAATGATATAATTTTTATACGTGAAAAGAGATGATGATTTCAATTTGTATTTATATTTTAATTCAAATGCCGTCAAAACTTTTAAAAATAGCAGAGTTAATACGTAATAAGTAAAATAGAAAAAAATATTTTAAGTACTATTTGGCTCCTAAACATCTCGATAATTTTGGTAAGCGACCGAACTGGTTAACAGCCGTAACATTACCGCTCGCGGGGCCTGCAAACAGCAGTCGGAGAAAGCTGATTATTTTCTGCTTACTGATCAATAAAAAAAGCTTAGTATAGGTCCGTAAACCAACTCCGCCGAAGGCAGAGACAAATTTCAATTTCAGTAATTTAATTATGAACTTTACGCTGGAGTGTGACCTGCCACTCCAGATCAATTCAATCAATTATCCTGAATAGAAGATGCCTGAGTAGTTTTCCCGAGAAAACCACCATTCAGTATCGACGAAGGATAATTAATCATTTGCTAAGTTCAGTGACCAGAGTCCTAAATCCTTCCATATCCTTTTCCATCTCTTATTACATTAAATAGGTCACATTTTGATATAATCGTACTGTACGATTCTATATAAATTGATTGTTTACCAGTCTTGGCCACTTTTCTGAGAAACATGTATAGCATTCAAAACGTGTTGCGTCGAGTTCGCAAATTCCTTATTGTGCACGTGAGAGTACTGTTTATGCAAATTGAATCTAAAACTATTTTTGCGAAGAGCAATTTTAAACTTTGGCCTTATACACAGTGAAAAACAGATTAAGTCAATAATATATTGCTGCTGAATGCCTCCCCAAAATCTGATTCGAAAATGTTCAAAGTGAAAATGCCTTGCCGTAACAAAAACAAATTAAATATATTTTTTTATCAAAATATTAGCGTTAATATTTAGTATGTCGAAAATAGTGATACTATTCCACTAAAATAAAATATAATTTTACTTTATAACACATTAATAACAATTTGTAGTTATTAGTTCGTCCGCCCACACTCGTCTTTGTCACTTCTGTTTAAATAAATGTATTTATTTAAAAAAATGAAACAAAACCTTAAAATGTAAATAATACCTACATAAATGAACACCTTGATAATTGTGCAATACACTTTGCTTTAACACAAACAACCTGAACAATTTTAGTCATTTTTTTTTAAATACGCCTGAAATATTGTTACATGTTACATCGGATGGTGTACGGATAAATGTTATTACGGCGTACGCACTTCAATCCGTGTTTCACACATTCTTCATAGATACATTCGTGAAACTAACGATTCATTCACATTCACGATATTCCCATAAGTTAAACATGAATGTTTCCATGAAAATTCCATTCCAAACATATTCATATAGGTTAGTAATTATTATAATGTAGATTATTTAACTTTGTTTTTAAACACTTAACAAGTTATCATATTTTAATACACCAACCAATGTCGGAACATTTCCATTACCTTTATCAAATTTACATAGAAATTAACATTAAATAAAATTGAGATAGCTAATTTAACATCCCGATGAAATAATTAGTATTTTCCGAAACCGATTGGCGTATTAAAATAAAATAACTCATTAAGTGGTCAGAACAATGTTAAATTATCTGTATTCGTAATATCAATAATAATGTGAGATCAAAGAAATCAAGAGAAAAGTGGCTGCATGTCGTAAACGGTTATTTGAAATGGTAATGAGCCCTAAATCATAAACTGCGGGACAATCACCGTTATATTTAAGTCACAATCACTAACGATTGAATGTTAATAATAAGATAATTCGCGAGATAACAATGTTGCTATCACGGCAAAGCTTATTCGTAATTTGTAGAGCAATCACAGATAAACTAGAAACAAAACCTTTAACTTCTAAATCACAGTTATTAATAGCGGATATCAATCAGACAAATTATTTAGAAGTAGCAGTTTAAAAGTTAGTTAAATTAATAGGAGGACCTTTATTGGGAAGATAAATCTCTCGAGATTATCTCGTCTTGCGATCAATAATGAGGTGTAGTATCGAAATTTATATATATACATACATGCCAGTGAAACTATGGAACAATAAATGAATCAAGTGAAACTTGTGTAGTAGAAAATAACTACCGATAGAAATCTCAACAAATGCGTATAGTATTGGAATTCTAGCATATTATGAAAGAAACAGTAATATTAAGAACATGATACGTTACCAAACACTCAAAAATAGACAGAGGGCGTAAATCATTAAGTCCATGTAATGTTTCCATTGAAATGAGTATTTCCAAACGAATCGTAATCTGTCAAATGTTAATTTTTCTATATTTCTAGCGGAGCGATTAGTTCAGATACTATCGACTCTCGAGTACGCCACAATTGATAAAAGATTCAATTTTAAATGAACATGATTGTTGAGATAACACAAACAGTTGGCAGTAATGGAGAACAGGCATGAATGCTTTTTATTATCTGATTATATATTTAGGTTACCCCACTACAATATCAGTAACTATACAATAACTAATATTGAATAGTTACTGATACAGCAATATTTTCTACAACAAAAAAACTTTTTTTTTGTTATCAATCTGTAGCCTCTGTAATCTGTTATCTAGATCTCGTGTGCCTATAACAAACAGAAACAGAGATTATACTCATGTACTAACTTCAAAATTATCGTGAATATGAAATAAATGGCAATATTTACTCTTCCGAAATGTAGAAATGTAATATTAGATATTGCAGCACCCGTGAGAATCTCATATGTTTACAGCCAATAGAAACAGAGATTTTACTCATAAATCAAAAATAAATTTCAGAATTGTACATTGAATATGAAATAAATGACATTACACATAAACATGGTTTAATCGAGAATATGATTGCAGTCAGGGGCGTGCAGTGCATATAAACAAAAAAACTGTGCATAATTACAAAGTCTGGGAAACAAATATAAATTAAAAAATTGGATTAACATTAACGAAAACATTATTTTGCAATTAGTGCCATCTGTGTAGTAGTAGAGACTTTGATTGCTTAGTTTTAAAAACTCACCGGAACTCTCCGCTGTACTCATGGCGCTCTTTTTTATTCGCCGCATCGTGCTATTTACAATACTCGGTTATGTCTTTAAGCCAGTGAATTAGTCAAGTCATATAAACAGTTATTTACTGAATCAAAAATTCCTTTCGGTTGATCCGTTTTGTATTGAGTCGTTACCTATGCAGATTATTAACAGAATAACATTAGAAAAGGTTACAACTGCTTGAAAATAATTGAAGTGTCTACTTTCTATTTTACTAATTTGCGAATTTTACTATCTTACTGTTTTTAACCTGTTGATTTCATGATTGTTCTTTAAATTTGGTGCATGGATTGGTTTTTGATTTGAGAAAAACAAAAGGCAATTGACATAACTATTTCCTACGTTAACCTTTAATAAAAATAATTATTTCCTTTAGTTATTACGTGAAGTACTTTCAAACAATAAATTAACCATGTTCAGTCATAAAAAGTGTTCTTAAAAACGTCCATACATTTTTTATATGGGTAAGAAAGTATTATTTTACGTTAAAACTTAAACTTTAAAAACACTATTAACAGTACTCTAAAATTATAAATAAATACATCATATGGTCGTATCAACAATAGATTTATTTTGTCCAAAAACGTTAGTTTAATGAAAGTACATGTATTGCATTATATATGATTGTATAATATCATTGGTAATAGCATAACCTAAATCTATACTTACTGCACACCACTGTGTACAGCATGACGTCGATGCGTAGGTACGTGATTTGATATATATGAAGCAAGAACCTTTTATCTAAGGCTAAAAGTGTTGGTAGAAGAGTGCCACTTATCGGAAGTGAAAGTGTATATAAGGTAGTTTATATTATGCACGCCAGAGATAAAAAATAAAGGAAACAAAACGAATACTGTAGGTAGCGCTCCCATTGGATGCTGGTACAATTATAAGACAGAATTTTCAAATGAGAAAGTAACAAAGACTTTTTTTAAACGTGATTATTTTATTTATTTTGATCACGATTTGTTATTTATTAAAAAAGAAACTTGAAAGTAAAAAAAAGGTTTTAAGACGAATGAATGCTTAAATCTAAAATGTACCTATGTAAAAATTTCTCCTCGATTGAATACCAAAAATGCAATAAACAAATTAAGAATGAATAGATCCGTTTATATCTTAGTTGGTTGAATTAAGAAAGGATCGCTGAGTCGGTATAGACATGTAGAAATGGTCGAGTGTATAGTAGATGGTAAAGAAAACATAAACGAGGCAAGAATGGTATGTCAGAGCAGAAGGCTTCTCTTCCCTGCAGAGAAAAGATGTGATGGTAATTTAATGTTTAAGGAGAACACATTATACAAATTAAATTAATCAATTAAAAAGATGTACAGAAAAACTCTATCTATCGAAAAATATCTAGTTGCTACCGTGATTCGGCGAGAGAACGAGTAAAACAAGATGCAATTAGATAGTATATAAAATTGTATACAAAGTGTAAAACACAAATGTATTTAGATAGCATATAAACACAATGTAAAACTTAATATAAATATACATATCTTACTTTGCTGCAATATTATCCGAGTATAACAATATAACACACCGAATAAAATAAAAAAAATATTATTATTATTATTATTATTACATGTATGTAATAAAGTTGAAATAAAAATAAATTAATAAAAAATAAGTGGTCCAGTTTCATATTTCAGTAACAACTAAATGTATTTTCGTTTATCTTTCTAGTTGATTAATTTAATTTGTACTAAAATACCACAGAACTATGTTCACAACAAAAATGTGTTTTCTTTAATAAGAACACAATATTATTGTGCAGTTATTCAGAACATAGTTCTGTGGTAATTTAATTAGTTGGTTGACGATTTTTTTATAGCAGTTACTTCGATTTATTTAGTTAAGAATGTCCTAATAGTAGTGAGCAATTGAAAGGAAGAAAAAATATAGAATAATAAATCTACACTGTCTGACCCCACCGACACCATAATTTGAAATGTTAATCTTATCGCGGTATACGAATCAAGATATGCTTGAAAACAGTCACCAAACATTTTAATATGTTTTTAACCCGATTGGTCAACTTCTTCGCAAGAACGTCAGAACGAATACCAAACATATGTAAAAAAAATCCTAAAATGGATATTAATGAACTGTGATATTGGCTAAATTATTTTGAGTTAGGTTTATGCAACGAAAATGATCATACAAAATTGCGATCAATCGGCTTTCACATAACGAATTATTAATTTAATTATATTTTAGAATTATTATTTTAGATTAATTTTGCATGCAATATTTCTGTGAGCTAGCAATTTCGCAAATCTCATTTAAAACGAATCATATTTGAAGAACATTTTTATGCGTGAGATTTTGATTTTTCTGATAGATCAATAAACTAACACGAAAGAATGTGAATCTATTTGTCTTCATTTGTTCACAATAAAACATATAATTAGAATTGCAGAGATAAAAAGAGAGAGGGAGTTATCAATCATGATCACTTTCTAAAAAGGCAAAACACTCCATGAAGCAGTCCCTTAGTCCAGGGACCGACGCCCGGAGCCTCGTCCTTCCAAAACAGGATTAATCGGTGGATCACATTCCGATCCAAATTAAAATATAAGATTGATGCTGCCATATTTCACTTTCTAATTGGCGAGGCGGCTTCTGATGGCGACCAAGATAAATCTTTTTTTTTTGTTTACTTTGATGGCGCGAAGTACTTTTATGAACGAAGCGGATAATTGTCGGCTGTCTACACATTTTTTTCGTAATAAAACACTGCGACACAGCAAATGAGAGACAGAGCCAAAAACGGCAAACATACAATGATGTCTTGTATTTTAGTCATGCAAAAAAAATGGTGTGAAAAAACACTCCCAGTGGAATGAGGGTCTATGTTCACTTGCAAAAAATGTATATCAGTAAGTATCTACAGTATACTCTCGATTTTATCCGAGTTGGTAGGGATCGCTCTCATTGGATACTGGTATAATTATAAGGCTTGAAAGAAATCACTTTTTAAAACATGATAAGACATAAAAACATCAACGTATTTCAGCTAAAAAGGTAGGAAAAATTATAATTATAACAAAAAATACCGCAATCTTGCACCAAATCTGATTTAAGAACACGTCATCGACCCTAAACACATGCTCGTAATTTTACCGTTTTATTTTTTGTTGCATTTATCAAAAAATATCTTAAATACAAATAAAATGTATTAATTAAAAAGATACACATATAAAATCAATTTTATCGAAAAATATTGTTGTAGCTACCGGGATTTGAACCTGAATCTCTTCCAATCCGGGGAACGTGCATTATCCGATTATGCTATATCAACACAGTGGATAATGTATAAAATTGATTTTATATGTATATCTGTCTAATTGATACATTTAATTTGTATTTAAAATATCACAAACCGTCTGTTTTGAATAATTACAACTTCACAATAAAAATGCGTTCTTCTTAATAAAAAAAATCTTCTTTTAAAATGTTATTAAAAATTGTTGAACTTTTAATAGTTTCGGTTAATCCGTAACTCGATTAATGAGACTCGGATAATTGAGTCTAGTGTGGATCAAATTCAATGGCTTGATATAAATAGTAAAACTTGAAAAAGTTACAACATTAGTATAACGACTGTCGGAGACTGATCTGAGAGTTCGAGCAGCTGAAATGTGACTGTATAGTTCGAGTAAAATACCCACCTACCGAGATACTACAGGAAATTACACACATAGGTAAATTTAATACGGGAAGATAGTAAAAAGTGGCATCATCAAGTGGAATAAATTTCAAAAGACATTAACATTAGACATTTTTGAATTAAATGCAAGAAGCAAAGCTCGACAGGGTTGCGCCAGTAGATCGTGGCGTAATTCTGTCCAACCAAAAAGGTGAGTTTGACCGAGCTAATAATAAAATAGGTATATTTCTAAATCCCTGCTCATCCCTTCGAGGCTGTGATGGCAAGTAAATTAATTGAAAGTAATCCTCCCGTGTTGTGAACGTTTCGGCGCGATGAGGTGTGATACTCGCGGCCGGGGGTGGCGGCGCTCGGAGGGTGAAATATGACAGAATATTATTAAACAAAGTGCAGCCATAAAGCTGATAAATAACCCCCGCGGCGGAGAAAATTAGCATTTTTAATCCCTTTAAGGGATGCTGCCGTCATACGCTCAGCGCTCAGGTGGCTCTCACAGCCTGGGCCGCGAGTTTTAAACAAAATTGTTGGGAATTTTTTTTTTCAATCAAGTGTGTAAAACCTCATTGTAAAATGTTGCAATAAATATTCTATAATGAACACGACTTTCACAAAATAAAATGAAAGTTTACTTAAAATATCTAATATGATTGGATACACGGTGATGACAGGATATCCGTTGCATACCTAATTAATGCTTTTTGCATACTCGCTATATATTATATATGAGCGTTAACTTAAATTAATAGTCTATAAAATAAATATGTCAATATACCGATAAAATAGGCAACTGATAGAAAGTTGTTAAATATATGAATCAAACACAGACCGCCAAATATATAGACATGAACTAACGCAAATTTATTGTCCCAATATTTTCATTTTGGTGTCACCACATGTTCACTTTAGTACCACTTACGCAATCAAATAGCTATGCGATTTTTTTTTTAAATATGACTCGATTGGAACGAAAATTTAAACGCTGACAATATAATATGCATTAATGTAAAAAATACGTCTTGCTTACACAAAGATTTAATTTTCGAAGAATAAATATTCATACTGTTGCATAAATGTGTCACAAACTATCAGATTTATGTTTCCACCAAGAATGTGTGTCCCTCGTTCCGCAACTAACGTTTCAAACCCCTCTCTTATATGTACACTTTATTTAATGTCTATTCATTTACTGGTCTGTATATTTAACTATGTAATATTTTTAAATCGGATTAAAAGATGATAAGTGGACATGACATCAGAGTTTCCCTATCATATTTTCATTTTACCTCACTACAAAAATGTATGTAATTATTTACACAAACAATTATTAGATAATTTAGTTACAACAGGTCTTAAAGAGTAACGACAACTTCTCTTGAAAGCATATACTTGTGCAGAGAAGTGGACTGTATAGTAATAAAAATTATTATTTACTATATAACAGAATTAATAGCAATTCGACATAAAAATATTATAAGTTTCAGGGTACATGTTTATCTTTCGAGTGTTTTTTAATAGCATTTATTATTTTTTTATTATAATTAATATTCCTGATGTTTTTGGGTTAAATTTTTTTTTTCACAAGGTGTTGTGCAAATGATGATGTTGTTAATGATGATGTTGATTTTTGAGCATGAAAATACAAATACAAACCTAGTACGATTTTCAGCAATAAAATGATATTTTTCTTTTTCTTTTAATATTTGAAGAATAGAATTTCTTTAAAATAGGATCACAAAATGTTGGTACTTTGAATTCTTTAAAAAATAATTTTGTCCAGTAATCTTTTGGGTTTTTTAATACTACTTTTATGATAAGAAATCATTGATACACTAGAAACTAAACCTTCAATTCCAATTTATTAAATCACAATTACAGTTACCAATTATTGTATATCGATCACAATTACCACTAGTGTGCACTCATCATCTGGAGGCTGTTATCTCCGAAATAGACCTGCTTCTGAATTCACTACCTGTTTGATGACCATTTCGTAAATCTTTCTTCATCCTGTTTAGTATTATGTTCATCCCTGCAATAGATTTATCTCATGTCACCTTATAAATATTCGTCCCGACTACGCATTACTACTGTATTCAGT
Organism: Eubasilissa regina; assembly: GCA_022840565.1. Lineage (NCBI taxonomy): Eukaryota > Metazoa > Arthropoda > Insecta > Trichoptera > Phryganeidae > Eubasilissa > Eubasilissa regina. The sequence goes on from JAINEB010000020.1 coordinate 4,433,841, forward strand.
CTGCATTGAATTAATAATTTTCAATGAAAGCACATTTTTACTATGAACTTGAAATTTATGCATAGTTATGTGATATTTTTAAATAATTCAATTACTCAGCTACCGCACGACCCCGGAAAAAACTGGATTAAAAAAAATCGTAAGAGGTTACAACACAGTTTTGAAAGCTCTTCCTAGCCAAAGGGTAAAAGTTACAGACAGATAGAGCAACACGGAGCGCGGGAAATGATCAGCGGTAGATGTGTGTAGGGTTGCATATGTTAGAAATTATGCAAAACACCCTTAGCGTTCGCATTAATCCTGAGTAATGGCCTATTTTATTGCCCCTGTAATGGATAAATGCCTCGCGGATCGGTGAAAAATCCCGACGCCATGAAGAAATATTGAAAACGGATATTTACGACACACCAATAAAGAACAAAGAATTATTATCACATATTTGGTTAAGTCATCAGTTACTACTTGGGTCTATATTGCAAATGAACAATTATCGTCGCTATAATTATACAAATTTCCTGGAGTTAGGCCACCACTAAGTACAGGTCAATTTTTACTCATGGCACTGTGGTCGGCCATTGACGAATCTATTGCTAATACAATTTTTTTTATTATTACAATATAATAGTACATGGATTTGTTTAATGTTTAATTATTTTATGGATAGGGAATGAAATAATATTAAATACTAAATTAATGTATTAATTATAAATATATACATATAAAATCAATTTTGTCGAAAAATATTGTTTTGGCGTCACCGGGATTCGAACCTGGATCTTCATTTCCAATCCGGGGAAGTGCACTACCTTTGTGCTATAACGCCAGTATTTTTCTTGACAAATTTTCGAAACTATATGTTACATTTTTCAAATTAATACACCTGTCGTTCCATTATTTGAAAGCCATCTACATTATTTTTACAGAATCTCAAATACCTTTGAGTAAACCGATTTGCAGACGCCAGAATTATCAATTCATTTTTATTAAATTTTTGGACAAATAATATTATTATCACATCTTAATAATAATAATAAAGACTGTCGATGCCCTTCATAAGCTGAAACTAGTAGGTGAATAATATAAATTTCGGTTAAAAGTGAACAAATATTTCAGAAAGTTTTAAAAATGGTTCAATAATAATTATTATCAATGTGTTAAACACTGTTAACTGAAGTACAACATAAAACAACAACGCACTGCGCGCGGTGTACATAACCGATACCATGCGTCAACTGACGTCAAGTGCGTTGTTACATTAGTCTAGATTGAAGCGGTTATATAACTTGCGCTCACGCACACATTGACGTGTAAAGATATCGAAAAGTTTTTACAGTTAAATAAATAAATAAGTACATATTATTAAAATATTATAAGTTGGCAGTCCCTGAAATGTGACGGTATCGAAAACCAACGCAATTACTTGACTTCACATATTTATATTTAAATAGCCAGATTACACCATTTTTCCTCTACTCTTATTCTTAACAATTCCTAACAATTTAGTTGTTATTTATACTTGTTGAAAGAAACTGCATTTTTAGAAGCAATAAAGATAAAAATAAAACACAACTGAGTTCATTTAAAAAAAACGAATTGAAAAAGCTGAACTAGGTACATTCGACTCGTAATTTGAATATAAAAAAAATTAACATCCATGTTTATGCATCTGCAAACTGGAATTGAACCAACTGTTGAGGAATATGTCACAGTAATTTAATGAGTGAACCATCAGTTATAAGTAAAAAGTGATTGAATTTATTGCTACTACGTTATTGAACATATCATAGTAATGAGTTTCTTCGAGCGGATATTTCAATAGAATTGTCAATAAAAGCATCAGATTTTTATCACTAATATTGATAGATTGAATCTAATTTCTGAAGCGGAAACACAGCATCTTGTTACAACAGTGTACAATAGTCTTAAATTTCCTAACACTTAAGATAATAAGACATTTAACCCATTATTTATTGTCGACACTCTTAAATTTTGAAAACAAACAATGATGTCATATAATCAACGATTCAGGAATCCAATCGGGGCTTGATTATCAAGAGAAGAGGTCAATTTTTTTATACAGAGATGGCTGCACTGTATATCAGTTTCATAGTTGTAGCATACCTAATAAATGATTATTTTCGATACATGGGCATTCTGTCGAAAATTTTTAACAGCGGAATAAAGCAGCTTTTTGAAAATATATTTGTTTATGTTAACTGCGATAAATAAAGGCGAGTAATTTTTTATTTGTGTTTAATTTTATATTTAAAAAAACACATATAGAGGGTAAATGACCTAGTCCATGATATTAAATGGTTGAACTGACCAAATTACGTGTCAAAAATATTCTAGGATTATGTACAAATTATGTACCGTTACGGAAAATATTATTGAATGAGATTTTTATAAAATCATGTTAAGCTTTAAGTCTAAGTACTTAGAAATAAATTGTTATTACGTTGTATCTTATCTTATTATCTAGACAAAAAATAGTCTAGCCGCTCGAAGTTCGATGAATTATATTGTCCACTATGTGTGTTACATCCAGAATTTGTATTCTGGTCAATAAAAATTATTATCTTCCAATGCTGTATTTTCAATAATTCAGTAAACAAAGGGTTAGGATAAATAATGAGTGCAAATAGTTTCTTGGCTGAGGTCTTAATCCCTAACCTTTATTTTTGGGTTATTTATCACGCTGTCCTTGCGTTGATTCTATTCATGGCATCATGCCCAAAATCACAGTCAAAAGCTCTCAAAATTATTTTCCCTCCTACCTTGTCAAGGCCGTGACGTAACCGTTTAAATTTACAACTTAACAGTTGTAAGCGTTTATAAAAATATTAGAAATGACTTAAATGTTGACATACAAGTTAACTCGGCAGCAATATTGAGATAATTGCGTGTGTGATAATTAATTCCAATCACATTAATTCATCACAAATATGTATTTATATATAATCGTAATAAGAACGCCGACGTCAATACTAGAAATGGTTTTTCTTATGTTATTTCTTTTCCTATATTTTTTTCATGGGGGGAAATTACAAGTGTCCATACATACTAAGAGAGTAATATTTCGACCTAAGACAGTTCTTCACTCGGGAGTAGTGATATAATTTTTTTTCTATAAAATAGGAAGAAGGACAACAATGAAGAGAATAACATGAATAATTAGAAGCAAATATACGTAGATGTATTTATAACAGCCGATAGAAATAAGAAAGGGTCACTAACATGGTTTGAGCACATGGAATGCATGAGTAAGTAGAGTATGGTAAAGAAAATATCATATAATATTTGAGACTAACTGCTGATAACTGTACAGAGGAAAGGTACAGCATGATTAGGCGCACCAAACAATGGAAGACAAGAATGTTAAGAACTTCAACAATCAACAATCGGCGAGCATGTGGCGTATGGAAATTAACAACGTAAGAATGGTAGTGTTTTATCATCAGGACAGTCATTAGATAGTAAATTAATATTATGGAAGTTGAGCATGGGAAGTAAAGGGTGTGTGAGATTAATCGTTTGGTTATTGGACCGTAGATGTGAATTGAAGATTTTTTTAAAGTAGTTTGATTATTGAGAAGTAGTGTTTGTAGTTGGTCTTCCACAAGAAACCGACGGTCAAGTCAAAACGGACTTGCGAACTATTTTGTGAAATATTATCATGTCCGTTCGGGATGGTTTGCGGCTCGCAAACGGCTGTCTACCAGACATGACATAACATGGGTGGAGAAGCGAACGTTTTGGCGGTAATTGAGTTGGTAAGATATTTATTTTGAATGCGATTCTGCGTGCATTATATGTTGGATACACGTATTACATATATGGAATATGCAAGTTGCAAAGTTAGCAACTTATATTTTTTATAAACTTTTAATGCAGTTTTCTTCTCATATAGCTTTACGCATTGTGTCAATTTATTAAAAATCAGACTTAGGTCGTTTAGATGTAAATTGGATATTCAAAATTGGTATTAACCAAAAAGTCAGTTGCTTTTGCACTCCGCCATTTATATCAAGATTCGACCAATAGTCTTCGCTTCTCTAAAATTTAAATGCCAAACAGTATGGAAACTAGCTTTTGAAAGATTATGCATTATGCATTTATTTTGTTCAGTTTTATCAGTTTATCATGTTTTGCTCCAAATTAGAATAGAATTGTTGGTATCACAAGATGAATAACAAAAGCGTACTTATACCATTTTCAATATCCCTGTGTTTTTCATTTCACCTTTAACAGCGTACTATCCCATTTTTCGCTGTGTCTTTCATTTCATCTTCTTTAACAGCGTACTATTACACATTTCATATTCCTATGTCTTTCATTTTATCTTCTTTAATACTATTACTTTATTTCTTTAATACTTTAGCGTACTATCCCATTATTCACATCCCTGCGTCTTTCATTTCATCTTCTTTAACAGCGTACCATCCCATTATTCACATCCCTGCGTCTTTCATTTCATCTTCTTTAACAGCGTACTATACCATTTTTCACAACCCTGTGTCTTTCATTTCATCTTCTTTAACATAGCATGTACATACGTACGTAATTCAAAAACGTAGATTCTCAGCATTTTAGGAAGAAAAGTAAAGACTTCATTCGTTACTGTCTTCTACACAATAATAATTCCTTTCTAATGTAAGATGTGAAAAATGTACTTCTCTAATAGAATAATAATACGATGATGCAAAACACATCGGAAACAAAATGAAATTAATATAAAAATAATAATACTCTAAAAAATTTATAAATAACAGTAGACAGACAGAAGATGGTCTTCTATGTATGTGGATTTAATAAAGATTAATAAATCGTAATAAAGATAAAAAAAAAGACTATATTAATGGTATATTTTGTTCTGACATAAAATCGCATGATGATAACAATAATTATTAAATACTGATGTAAATGATATTAAATATTGTATCCTAGATTCAATTTTACTTAATTTGTTTTTTGATAGCGATTATCACAGCTGTATCTTAATCGTGATGTAGTGACCCTACACGAGCCCCATAAACATGGCCCTGTGAGGACTCATCCATCCATCCTTCCTTCACATATTTTAGTTTCACATCCACAAAACCATGTGATAAATCACAATCAATCATATTTTACAACCACAACCCGTGCAATGATAATAAAGCTGGCAACCTCAAGAGCACTGATATTAATTTATTACCGTTATTATTTAATGGTATTTTAATAGAAAACGTTTTGAGACGTGCATATGAAGTGGTATCTATCAGACCCATTCCAGCAAGAAAGATCTCAGGTTTATATTTCCTACACCACCTCACAATCTGGTTCTTCTTCAGTTCCCGATTAACCATCATACATCCGCCCCACGGATGACATGTACCACGCCCCTGCGCGCGGCGTACCCTGTGGCTTCAATATAAATAAACAATAAGATATACAAAAATAAACGATAATATCTAGGCAAGTACTCTTCGGAATTCGTGCTGCAGAATTCGTAATACGAGCTTTATACAGCATGGAGATCGATTCAGCTCTAGGCGTCTCTTAAAGATTCATTCTGTAGTGGAGAAAATTCATTTCACAGAGGAAAAGCGCGAATTCCTCTACATAAGGAAGTCATGATTTACCGCCATTACGAGCGGCTCGCGCAATATTGCGCCGCGGTCGGGGCAGTAGAAATCCGAGGCGTGAGGGACAAGTCGATTTAGATGAAAGATCAAATTTCACAATAAAGGAAAGCCCACTCAAGCCGGCAAGATATCAAATAGTGCAAAAAAAATGCAGCAATGTAAAATTTTCATTGAGGCTAGTAATAATAGTAGCCTTTGATAATTTAATATACAGAATGTAATAGACCTAGTCCACAATACTTTATGGGTGGATACCCTACTGACTGAAAATGTTCAAGGGATATGTGCTTAATCTTAATCATGTCAGAGATATAAGAATTTCAATAAAACTCGAAATAATGCGAATATTTAGATTAATTGAAATATTTTATTGATTCCAAATTATATATTGAATACAAAAAATTAAAGGTCATCGAATTTCGAGCGGCTAGACTATTTTCTGTTAGATGATTTAAGGCCTGAAGCGAATATATGCATTAACAATTGAACAATTTCTCAAATATTTATTACGAAGTTTAATACGATTTTGTAAAAATTTCATACAAAAATATTTTCCGTAACAGTGCAGAATTTGCACATATTCCTTGAAAATTTTCGACTCGTAATATAATCAGGTATCCATCCACCCATAAAATATAGTGTGGATAAGGTCTGTTACAACTGTCACAAAAGGCGTAGGTACAGAAATTACAAAAATACAGGCAAAACAAATAATACTTTGGCTTAAGAAAGCATCTGAAGACTCACTTATTGACCCGGAAAATAAGATTCATATTTACAAAATACTCCTGAGGCCGATTCTCACGCATGGATCCGAATTCTGGGTACTCGGTTCATAGTTAATTTGTAACATGATTTATATTTTTATTTTTTCATGTTTCTATAATTTCTCAACTATCAAAACATCTGTGAAATTATATTCTCTTAATCATCTAAATACGTTTTTATATTGTATATGTACAAAAGTCATTTTTATTAAAAAATCTGTAATAAAATAATGGATGGGTTTAATAAAAATGTTTATTTTGCACAATGTGAACTGTTATTTCGCTGGCACTCTTCTAAACGGGAGGCAAAATTTCTGAGAACCACTTGGCGCGTATTCTCCCTGATCGCTGCCATTTCTTCTCGGATATTTTCTTTTAATTGGTCCAAAGAGGGAGGATGTTATTGTATATCTTTGATTTAAGATTGCCCCATAGGAAAAAATCCATTGGTATCAAATGGGGCGACGTGGAGGCCAGTTTATGACACCTCGTCGGGATATCAATTTTCCAGGGAAAATTTCACAAACAACTGGTAAGGACACGCTCCATAGCGAGTGAATTCCGGACATACCGTCCGCCCCTCTCCCGCTCGGTGCGTTGGTGTAGCGAATGAATCAACATAAAAATAACTTTTTGGACACACTGTACTAAGACTACCACCTATCAGTGTCATTAACTATATGTTGATAATATGTACGGATATCGAACGTAAAATTATATAAAAGAAAAATATTTGAAAACAAGAATAAAAACGGAGTACGTCATATATGCAACACCGCGAATTAGTCGCAGAAACTAGTGAATCCAACAATGACTGAGGTATCAGGCAATGTGTTAGCACTACTGAGGTGGGCTGGGCACGTTTAATGCATTAATTCAGGACAACCAGCGAAGACATATTGGTCGAGGCAGTGTTGAAAGACCCAAGCTGTGATGGTCGGACGGCGAAACCCAGGATATGTATCACGAACTGAAAAAGGAAATAACGGAAGACAGATCGGAGTGGCGAAAGTTGCCCGAGGAGGCCAGGCCCCACACAACAGGGCTATTGCGCCGTTGGTAATAATAATGAGAGTAAATTACGAAAAGAAAAATGTAGGGTCAACTTCAATGAATTATTTTCAACGATTTAAACGCGTTCATTTCTTGCCATGACAAATGAAAACACTCATTTGAAATGTAAACTCAACATTAAAAGTGTTTACAGGGCCGGGCTAAAATGAACAGAAGTTTAACGTTAACTGCTGACTCACTACAAATCGCAAGTATTGAGTTTGCCCGTTCGTACTGAAACTTTAAGTACCTACCTAAAAAACCTGTTTCGTTACAAAGTATTGTTACACAGGATAAAAAAAGTTGATGCAAGATAACAACGTCTTGTTAACACTCTTAAATATCTTAGTAGAATAAAAGTAGTCGTGCTGTGATTTTTTAACACAGAATATCTTTACTTAACAGGTACCCTAATTAAATTTTGTCACGAAAACTGAAATTTATTGATATTTTAATATAGTACATGGTCTGAGATAGATATCCATTAAATTATATTAGCTATCTATTATAAGTAGGAAGGAAGGTAACAAATTAAATAGTAAAAAAATAAAAAAAATCTAAAAGAAGACAAGTAGAGAATAAGCAAAAGTAACAAAGTAAAAATTTTTGATACAGACTAAATACATGTAAGAAGTAAGGAAGAGAGTATAAAGAACATTAAAGTAAGAGCATATTAAAGAATTGGAGTAAAAAATAATAACAGGTTGAAATAAGTAGACACGAGAAACGAGTAAAAAAAACATAGTAAAGATATGGTAGAAAGATCAGAGTAGAGTAAAAACAAGGTAAAAAGCAAGATTATAATACAAACGACCACGGAGCAAACAAAACATGATAAGTACGAGATAAGATGTAAGAAAAGAAAACCAGTAACGGGATCGAAACCAAGATCTACAAAACCTTTTTGAAATCAAAAATATTTTAAAAACGTTGTAATATCGATCTCGACACCTCTCACACGATAAGAGTTCTGTATCACTTTGCTGGACAAATTGTTATGCAAGTATACAATTCTGATTATTTGTGTTAGAATATAATGCGTTAATTCAATATTTTATTTAAAAAAAAAAAAAGTTGTCTGGTGATATTTGTAACAAGCTAATATTAATAAATAGCTTAAGATATTTGTAAACGGCATTTCAATGGACAGTACTCAAGAAAACTTGATGAAAACATCTTGAAGCCTTTCACTCCGACGTGCATGAAACCTTATGTCTTTAAACCAACTACGTTACTAGGTACTTTAAAAATAAAATTAATTTTCTTTCACAATATTAGCCTTGTATACATCAGTGTCTGCTTGTGATAGTCACATCAAACAATCCTATTCTTCTTCTTTTAAATAGGCAATCCACCCTTCAAGAGTGATTTGTATAAAAAAATCTGACTTATTCAAAAAATGTTCTGCGTTTTTTGCTTTGATATGTTGTTTCAAAAATAATTTAAAATATCTACACCAGTGAAATGCGGGGTTGACCAATAGTTAACTATAATTTGCATAGATGGTTCGAATATATAAAGATGTGTACGAAAAATATATAAAATCAAGAGGATTGATAGTAGGGCCAAGAAAAAGGTGACATGATAAAATAAAAATAAAAAAATTTAAAAACCCAGGAAACTTTAAAATTCGCCTAGCGGGTGAATAATTATACAAACGTAGATGTGGAGACGTGATATATGGGAACCATAATGTTGGCAGTGTGCCTCTATGGAATGCGTGACGATAATATGAGAATATAACATGGACACCGTATTTTTGAATTTGTGTATATATTAGAAAAACTAACGGAACAAAATATTTTCTGGTTCCATCATACAGAATTTGAGCAACTTATAAGTTTCCACACATATATCGAAAACAATACAAATAGGACATGAAAACCAGAATTCCGGCCGCTTTCGAACACTTTTAACGCTGGAATTCAAGTAGTGCTAATACCAGATTTTCGGTTTTAGCAAAATATCATTTTCTTCATTTCTTTATTTTGTGTTTCTCGCGTTATGGGGACGACGAGACATGAATCAGATTTTAATTTTCTAATGAATCAATTACATTTTTTAATTTTTAATATTATATATTAGATATATAATGGAAAACTGCCTACATATTTTTAAGACTCGGAAACATCTTATCACTTACAAATCTAAAGATAATATATTACGCGTTTGTATAGTCACATTTGCAATACGGTATTATTGGATGGGGAGGAGCATATAAAACTTTAATATTACAATTAAAAATAACTCAAAAAAATTATGATAAAAATAATTCTAAAAAAAAATTCTGTCTAAGAATCCAACTCTTCACAGATGTCGAAGTTCCAAAAATAATAGACATACAAAAAAATTAAATAATCAAATTTTTTAAAATTAAAAATAAATTAAATATTAGAAGCGAATTCCGATCTACAAGATATATATAAACTAAAATATACCGCAACCCAAAATCACTATATTTATCAAGGCATAAAATTCTCTAACAATCTCCTCATCACGATTAGAAAAATTACAGACTATTATAAATTAGTATCTTAAGTCAAAAAATATGTACACAGACTGACAACAGACACATAAATTATACACTCTCTTATATACTCCTTATACACGAGTCTTGCTCTCATAAAGAAGAAATAAATGTAAAAATAATATATATACTGGTATATCGCTTAATTATTTGAACGATGCACAATACGATTTATTATTTATTAAAAATAAATATTTAGTAATTACGTAACGAAAATAATAAAATTTTGTAAATAAAACACGATATATAAAAAAGTAACAATTCAAAAATAGTAAAGTTTCGATAAATATATCAAAAGTGAATTTTTGCCTCTTTTGACAAAAACAAATTTATATAAGGTCTTTTGATGCGCGTCCAACATGTTCATTGGTATTATTTGTATGTATCTACGAAGAGTATTTGAAGCTCGACGGTTCTCATTTGTTGAGCTGAGAGAAGTTGTATCCTTCGGGAGGTACTGAAACTAGTTAAGCTGCGGAACAAATCATGAATCATGGACAGAGTCTAATAGCTTGGGGACACCGATAGATACCACGGAGCTGAACGTCTGCTCTGCGCTTGTTTATGGGTTTTTTAACATGCCATTAGTCGTGCAGTGTGGCAAACATGACATATTTATAACAACACTTTGGTCATAGTATTTTTTAAAGAAATAAATTATACAATGACAGGATAAAACAGTAATAATCTAAAACATATTTGGAATTAAATTAATCAACTAGAGAGAAAAATAGAAAAAATATTTTAGTCGCTACCGGGATTCGAGCCTGGACTATTTCTTATCCGAGAAAATGAGTTAAGACACTTTGCTATATTAACCAATTATATTTACGACAATTTTTTGAACTTTCATTCTGAAGCTCTTTAGAATTGATAAATCTATTATTTCATTTTTAACGTGAAATTAAATCGTTGAAATTATTATTAGGATGTTCTGAAAATAATAGCAAATTTAAATTCAATTAAACATAACTATAGGGGGAATAAACTTTTTAAAACAAAATTAAGAGTTATTTGATTCTATGCGTTTTTTAAACGAATTACAAGCCATTTTTTATATGTAGAATAAAACTCCAAGAATCCTTTAAAGGCATTTTCTGATGCTTCTCAAGTTTAATAGAAGAAGAATGGCGGGCAATAAATGAATAAGAAGGGCTGAATGTATAAAGAAATTGCGACCCTTGAGGAAGGCAGTAAAGATACACGAGTTGATGATGATGATAAATGTAAATATTAAATGCGTACATCGTTCCATCATGATATTTATTATTTTTTCGTACATTTTTCTATTCGCCATTTAATATATTCCCTATTTCAATGCCTCCCTGTTAATCCCCTCCGCACTTCTACTATGACCCCACCCCCACCACGTAATTGTTGTTTTAATATTTTATTTTTACGGAATATTTCAGTTGTACGCCAGTCCTGGCGAAGATACGTCAGTACCGAAACCGATTGACGTAAAAATAATTCACAGTGGTTTATACAAAGCTAAATATAGAAACAATTTATAATTTCGGAAATTATTAATATGCTTTAATAAAAATATATTATTTAGTAAGTAGTCGTCATAGTAAGCTACCTACCAAAAGAAGAGCGGTTCGCAAAAACTGACAGATTTCCCCGACCAAAATTAACATCAGTAAAATAACCGATATAATCCTAAACTGTCATAACCATCAACACAGATTAACCCGCCCGCATGTACGGAGACCCAATATGCACTTCGGGAACATTATCTCTAGCAGCAAGTTGTTTTAGATTATTTTAAAGTGCTACGGTTAATACAAGGCCATAAGATAACACATACAGAACATTGCGCCACCGCCGGGGGTCGGGGAAGTTTATTAGGGGTTGGTCTGGCCAGATAACGTCTGGAGCTTTCCTACGGGTGGTTGCAGCCAGGGGGTGTGATAGAGAATAGATCATTATGCAGGATGAGTAGGAAACGGAAGGGATCAAGATGAGGTCTACTGGTAATAAGAAGAGAACAAAAGTAGACCATTTACACATTGTTAGATGTTGATTAATAAATTAAAGTACTTTTAAAACTCTCTTTTTTACCTCTGAGCACTATGTACACCACCACTTTCATTTAATTTCCACAAGTATTATTTAATTAAACTTCAATTGTAAAAGATCTTTTAAAATTATTATTGTGATTTAATACATATTTATGTAATACGATACATAAAATATTTATTACATTGTTATATTAAAAATTTAAATACTGTTTTCATTTTGTGCACAATAAATAAATTTTTTATTTATTATCTTAGTTTTATTAACCACCAAGTTAATATTGCTAATTTTAAAAGTACAATAAATATAATTTTTATTATGTATTATTATCATTTAGGTATCAAAGATGTGTTTCGAAGTTCACTTCATAATTTATATTTAGGTACATAAGAAAAAAAGGGTTATTTATAATACAATATTGTACATATAATCATTAAATTTAAATAATAAAATAAACTAGTCAGTATTTTGCGAAAAGAAAATTTTTCAAGATCTCTAACAATCAACTGATCGTGAGTGGAAATACATATAAGAAAATTTGACCACCTGAAAATTTGAAAATTTCACCCGGTCATCTTCCATCTTTCAAAGAGGCAAGAGACAAACTGTGTGAAATTATTCACTGTTGAAAAATGATATATTAAATCTAACCGATTTCTACGGATATTTTTTGATTTAAAAACTGCGAAGTATATTTATCGCATAAATATTACAATATTGTTATTGGTAAGTATTATACATTGATATAAGAGTGGTTACGTAAAAAAAAAATTGATATAACATTACGTCACTGAAATAAAATTCAGATGTTTGAATGGATTATGGCCATGTGTTTGGGTAATGTAACCGCAGTCGTAACTCAATTTGATCGAAAAACGCCTTACGCCTTTTTGAAAGATGGACAACGTAGTGAGAAAGTTGTAAACGAAACTTTGGATCTACCTCTGGGTGGCTAAAAATCTGATATCTCAGCACCACAGCTGACTTAACCTATGTAGGTTTTCTTGTATTTTTAAATGGTTTATTATTTTACTACTTATTTATTACACTAATATTCTTTCACCTTTTTATTTTGGAACTTTTAAATTTATTCGCTTTTATAAACATTTCTACCAGTTGAGTTAACAAATTTTCATTATATTCATAAAACTGTAATAATTTTTTTGACGTTTTATACTTATATTATAATTCTGATCAAGTAAGCCAAGCAAAATATCCAAGACTCTACCCATAAAGCAATTGAAAGTAAATATTTAATTACTGTAGTTAACAATTATGTCAACGACAATCTAATTAAAATAATTGAAAATAATTCATCTGACCAGACAATTAACGTCGCAATTACGATTTCTACAACTAGTAATCGGCCCACAGCATTGCACAATATTTATACCCCATGCGCTGCCACTGTTTAACTCTCAAACGGCGAGTGGAGTATTTTAAAAACCACATACATGCCCGGTGCAGCCCCCCAGTCTCATAAATTGATTAGAACGAGCCGCCACTGAGCCAGCCGTACGAACGAAATTCAGGCGGCTCGGCCAGCTGGCTATCTACCTACCGCAGACGGTCAGTGGCGTGGCGTCAAGAAGAATTGTGGCTATTAGTTACTGTCTTAATGCTGAATATTTTTTATTTTATTCGGTTAATATACGATTTATCAGTAAATACGAAAATCATAATAAAAGCTAAACGATAATTAAACCAGTTACAATATTACAATTTAAAATTAAAAAATAATTATAATGCAGAAAAATATGAGAGAAACAGTTGAGAATAAAAATATAAACAAAATGAAAATATTTGAGGGGAACGGGAGGGTGAGGAGAAAGGAAAAATAAAATGGGATAGGGAATAAAATCTGTGTGATAAAAATAAAAATAAAGGCCATTAAAGTTTATGAGTTGAAATTAAATTTAATTGGAGTAACTGTATTAAGCGAACAAATTTGTAAAAAATAAATATTTATTTAATAAAGAATTTAAAAAATGATGCTGAAGTTAACATATTTTCTGGTATCAAAAACAGAAAAAAAAAGTTTTATTTAAACATAGGTATAGAATAAACACGTACGTAGCATACAATTTATTAACGGTATGGGGAAAAGCAGACTTACCTACAGATACAAATGTGAGCGTTTTGAATCCTGCCAACGGCCGTCATTTTAAACATATTTTAGTACGGCACATTTCGCTTCGCCGTGGAATTGTCACAACAAAAAAATATTTATGAGACGCGTACACTTTAAATTCATTTAAAGAGGTTGAAGAAGCAAGGTGTATAAAAATAATTTGTTACATATTACTAAAAACGTCATCTTTCACGGATACTTTTGTACGTCACGAAGCGTAACACTTTAGTTAGAAACACGTCAAGTCGCTATTTAAAAAAATGTTGTATAATACTAGTCACTTTTATAACGTGGAGTTGTCCACGGTATTCGTGATTTAACTGCTTCTCGGACCTAACCTAAAAAAACCGGCTCTTCAAAATCAAGATAAGTGGACGAGATCAAGTTTGGTGCAATCTCATACAAGACGGAGATAATAATATGTTTAGTGCTGCACACCGCTAAGACACGCGATACCTCGCACACTGAAAACCGACAACTGATGAAAGTAAAACATTAAGAGCAGATGGGTTTAGTAATAGTATAGGTGAACGGACGTAATTTGAGAAAGAAATCGTGACGTTTGAGAAAGAAAACACGACGAAAGTTGAAAACGTACTGACACTAAAACGAATAATAAACATTGTGAAATCAGCGTTTAACTGTAATTCTTTTCTTAGGAACATTTAGGTTAATCGCTAGAAATGTCTATTTTTTAAACGTTTATTTTATAATTATAAATATTATAAAATTTATTTATTTATTTATATATATTTTGACATCCATATTTTTGTACTAACAGAGGTGGATACATAATAAACATACATAATACATAGTTTATTGTGTGGGATGGAGTAGACTTCACCTCTGATATATACAGCGTTGTCCTGGCTACTTTTCTAGACTAAAGTCTGTGTTAAAGTAGCCAGTTTTTTTTTCGTGCTGTTGTGTTATTTGGAATAAAAAGAGAATTCAAATATGAATAAAAAAGTAAAAATAAAATAAAAATATAATAAATGGTTATCGGATCTCGGTTGTAGATGTCGGATGCACGCGTCAATAGTAACAAGAAACAGTCACCACCGACGACTGCCTCAAAACGTATTTTAAATGAAATTTTCTGACGTTAAATAATTTCTGCCAATTGACAAAATATCTAACTAGCCTTATATAATCTATTGATGATTTTGCTAAATATGTTAATAAAAATTGCTTATAATAGATGTCGTTAAAAAAATATACTTGTAAAATAATGTTATTAGTTATTACGATACCTATGCCTATGACAGGAGAAAAAAAATAACGTTAGGAAATATTTATTTTGTGTAGTAATAATTTTAATGAAATAAATACAAGACTAATTAGTAGAATTTTACGTTAGGTAATGATATGATTTACGAATCTCTATATTTTTTCGATAGATTTTTAATTCTTTCACAGTTTGTCACTAACGTATAATGTTTATAAAATTTAAAACAGTAATTATATTAAAACTTTAAACTATATAAACATATATATATATATATATATATATATATATATATATATATATATATAAAACAATTAACTTTTATCCATCTTTCTTACATTGTCTTTTGGTTGATAGCTACTTATTGCACGTTTTCAATAAATTATAAAGTACAACCTAAAATGAAACTATTTAAAGATTAGAGATGCACACAAATACATATTACACTCATACAGACTACCGAGATTTCTTTAGTTACCCCCACCCTAACAACCCCAATATTCGCCTTAAAGATCACTCATGTAAATAGTTTTCTCAGCATCCGTATTTGACAATGACAACGGTCGGTTACTGAAGAGTTACATGGGTCACAAAAATGTCAGTAGGACGAAATTTTATTTCTGAACTATTATTACATTACAATTTCTTGTATAAGATCAAAACTGAATACTCAAACATATTTCAGACTCGTTTGTCAAACAGACAAATAGTTTAGCAAATAGGATTTTCCTGTCAAATTCTAAAACGGGTATAAAATTCCATTCGAGTGAACAAATGAAAATGATTTAAAGCGAAATGAAAATAAACCGCCACAATTCATCATCCCAAGTAACAGGCAGCGCTACAGTGACCATAGATGTCGCCATACCCATACGTCACGAACAGCTGTTTTTGACATTTGACAGTTGGTGTATACCACCCCCGTCTAAACGGAAGCGGAAAAGCGACAGGGGAAACCGGATGGCCAACGGGGGGAACTTGGGGAGGCCCGTCAAAACGAAATGAAGGATTTCCAAATTCGAAATAAAATAGCAATAATGAAAGACATTTCAGCAATTTGATTGATTTTATAAATAATAAAGTACGATTATATTTAATTGTCTTAGATAAAAATGAAAAATACACATTTTGTGGCAAAAATACAGGCATGCATATGCACGTATTTATATTGTCAAAATACAATTATTTTAACTTAAAAAATACCATTTTTATCTTTACACTATCGTAGCACGTGACTAGATTTTCCAGCGAAAAAATTTCAAGATTAAATTGTAATTGCTCGCAAACCATCAGGGTGAGGTAAGTAGGAGGGGTATTGTTCGATGCGCGTGATTTTCTAATTTGCCAGTCGCAATGTGTTAATGGTCGGGAGCGCACCGCGCGATCAAAATTGAGCAATATTTAAAGTGCGGTGATTCATTGGTTCGTGCGCGTCGCTCTTTCTGTACTCACTTCATTCGACGAGTAAGTGATGGGCCGAGTACGCAACTTATCTGGTGTTGGGTTCAAAAGTTCTGACAAGAAGGTTCAGAGAATGGTTAACCAAACTCCTCCGGGTCCATCAACGTCAGCAGCGTCGCCAGAACATGTGGCTCAAGTTCGACGTGAAATTATGCGCAATCCGCGTAAATCGATAAGAAGATTGCAGCCTTTACTGGAATAAAAAAACTCAACAGTGCACGTTATTTTGAAAAATAAACTACAGTTTCACCCATACAAACTGCAAATCGTGCAGTTTCTCAACCAAAATGACTATTATTTACATGAAACCTTAGCGAGAATGATGCTGGAAGGTTTTGGAACAGCACGAACGATTGGAAACATATTGTTTACTGACGAAGCATATTTTCATACCGATGGCTATGTTAAACAAAACGTGAGATACTAGTGTCCCGACAACCCAAGGGAATGCCATCAAAAACATTTGCATTATCTAAAAACAACAGTGCGGTGTGCAATTTCTGCCTGAGAGATAATTGGCCCTTATTTTTTAACCAGCGAAAGACAGTCACTGCTGACGTGTATTGCCGAATGATCGACGACTTTTTGGTACCGCAACTGCAACTGTCAACAACACAACATAATTTCAACAAGACAGGGCCACTCCACACGCAGCTAGAGTTTCAATGGAGAAGTTGAGGAGAATTTTTCCCAATAAATTAATCAGCAAGTATGCAGACATACCCTGGGCACGACTATCTTGAGAGAAATGGACGGCATTTAGACGATATTGTCTATAAAACGTAAAATTCGCATCGTTAAACTTCATTTTGTATAAACATAATATGAGAATAACATTGCAGTTTTTATTTTTATTTAATATTAAACTTGAAAATTTTCCGCTGGACATCCTTTATTTTGCAAAGAATAGGAGAATAATGGTATGTATATATTATGTATTTTATATTATACACAGGCTCAGTTTCAAAATGTCAAAAATTGTATTGATTACTGATTACTATTATAGCTTTTTAAAATGATATTAAATAATTGTCTTTAAAACATACGAGTAAGTAGTTTCTTCATTATAAAAAACAAAAAAACATTAAAGTTACATAAATTAGCTGATCTTGTACACATCAGTAACAGGACTAAATACGATTTGTAATAAATATTTTCTATATGTATATGTACACGGAGTCACACCAATATTCTTAATATTTTCAAACTAAACTATAAGCTCGTGCAATGAAAATAGGATTAACTTGCTAGTCTTCTGGAATGAGGCTCAAACTCCCGACCACTAGATCACTAGGCGAGTGTCTTAACCACAGAACCAACAAGAACATATTGCATATCAAATTTTAAACATTTTATCGAAACTTTTATTTTTATTGGATATTTTACATTTTTTATTCAGTAATTTCGTCAATCTTTTAACAATTTTATTATTTTATATAATTTTTTTATCAGTATTTACAATATTTCCGACTGGACAACCGTTGCATTGGCAACAAATTTATTATTTTATATTGCAATCGCGTTTCAATTTTCAAGTTTCGCAACAAAATAAATTAAATGCATTCTTCGTTAACAATGTATCGAACATTCTCAGAGACTATGGAAGTAACTCCATTCCGAAAGTTGAAAGAATTCCAATATCAAATTATTTCTCAAGAAGGGGAAAATCTACCAAGCAAAAGTTGAAATCCCCTTTTGTGAATCAAATGATGCTCAGGTAGAAATTTAATTATTAAAGAAAAAAGAAAAATGATGCCATAAAAATGTTTGTATTTTCGATCTCATTATCTCATAAACATATCTAAAAAATCTCTACTTATGTGGGTCCGTATGTCGTCAGTACACGATCATAGGAAGAGATTGAAAATGAGAATTATATGACGTAGTAAAGTGTCTGGGGAGGTTATCCTCCCAAAGGCACATTTCACACCCTCACAAGTATTAATATTATTATGATTATCTACCCCAGAGCGACACCATGTTTTTCTTATATTATATAGTATTATAATAAAAGTAAATAATATACAATACAGTTATAACATAGGCAAACTTTTAAAGATTTACAATGTCGTGTTGGTTAAGATGGTTAGCCTGCAACTTATTTTCCATGCTGGTCCACACTGTGGCCTGAGGTCAATGACTACCTTTTATCGCTATCAGAATGCCATGGGCCCTTGTGGTCATCGTTACTACACATTGGAGTAACGATTCTATAAGGCTGTTTATAAGTGCTACCTCTGATATCAATGGAGTAATGACTCTTTAAGGCTGTCTGTGGTAGGCGCTACCTCTAATATACTATTCGTTTCAAATATGGGCCAGTCTTGTCACATCTCCGGCTTAGCAAAGCATCTTCATCTTGTATATGTTCGTTATTTGTGGACGTTTTTTACCGTCCAGTGTTCCGCTTCGTAAAACAATAAAGTATTAAAATACTAAAATTATAGTTTTTAAAAAATCTGAAAAATCCGGCATTCTTGTATTTGAAAACTCGACGTATTTATGATAACGTATAGATTTCAACAATGTCTTTTGAGTAGACAAACGCCATTCAAAGCTGCTAAAGTCAAAGCATTGTAATGTGTAAGGAATCACTCGTACGAAAGTGCGGAGTCGGTTAAATAATTGAACGTACTTGTATCAAATACACTTTCCCGAGGGGCATTTCAAAATTCCACAAAGCAACTCTAAGGGGTTGAATTGGCTGATAAATCTGTCTGCACCAACCTTAGACTGTCGTAAGCAAGGCATGTAAGGTTTATTCCTTTACACCGTTACAGGGCGAATACACCGCGACGAGAAATATCTCACAATAGTTTCATAAAAAATCTTATAGTTGTGTAAAGTATAAGTTTATGTAATATATAAAAATAGTATAAATTAACTACAGTTTTATTGTCTTAATAATATTCTGCAGAGTTATTTAAGTAACTGGAATAGTCGACTGAAATAGAAGCATAATCCCACGACTGAGGCTTTAGTGAAAGCTAAGGGAGGCGGTTCTATAGAACCGTCGATAATCCTGCGCGGCGCATCCGCCACTAAAGCTTAACTAGAATTCTAAATGCAAGAGGATATTAATGGGACATAAGCGTCATATATACATATACGACACTTTTGGAAAACGTGTAATAATAATTACAAAATAGAATGCGGATGTTTGTACACCAAAATAGGAAATACTAAAAAGTAAAGTACGGTTGAAAAGAAAAAATGAACATGTCAAGAATAAACGGTCATGTCTAGCACACATCAAAAATATGTATGGTGAAAAATTATTTGCTGCAAAACAGTTATATATACATCTGTATAAATTAAAATTTATGAGCCATTTTTATCAGAGTATCGGGTCAAGAAGAATTTTTTAATATATTTTTTAATTATTTAGAATAAAATTATAATATTTTTTAACCTGAAGTGTTCTCGGAAGAGAAAAGCATCCCTTATACGTAATGATTACTAAATAATGACAATTCACAGGCCGCTAGTACATTGTTAAATGTGAATGAAGAAAGGATCGAGTTTCTTTGAGTTTTTGGATAGTCAGAATTGCAAGACAATTTATTATACAGAAGTTATATTTTTGTACGTGACTCAACATTGTGTCACAAATAATAAAATGTCAGAATTCCTTCAAGAAAAGGAAACTCTATTCTAGAAGCGTAAAAACGAAAATTTTAATAATTTTTTTAATACATATAGGTGCTGTTATTATTTTTTCAAAGAGCTATACCCAGTAATTATTTAGAAGAAAGTATGTGAAGATGAGTTGGTTTTGTTTAAGTCCTTCTCGTCTAAATATCTGAAGAGTACGTTAATTTTCCTTTGTTTTCTCCATAGAATTATTTGAAGTCGCGGTATTCTTATATATAAGATCCTAAAGTCTTTCTGTGTGTCACTGGAAAAAAAATAAATACATTTTATTGGAGTCAATTAGGTGTGTCAATTTTCTTTGAAAACTTTTAGTATTAAATAGTAAACAAACGACTCTATTCTCAGAAATTTTAAATTTGGTGCACCATAATGCTGCTATACTGTAGGCAAGTAATTGTTTAAATTAACAATAATATTTATGATACGAATATTACGTAGGTAGGTACTTCATAATTATTTTTCTCAAAATTAAGATATTAATTTATTTTTCTTAACGTTACAAGACGTTCAAAATAATTTATAGTTCTGCCAGTGTTTAATAAATTTGTATGAAGTTTACAGAAAAAGCGACACTTAAATGGGTTTTAAAATACTGGTGATATAAAACACATTAAACATGCGAAAAACAAGTGCTATTTTAGTCGTTCATTAATGTTTGAAATGAAAACCTTCGTTTATAAGAGTCAACCACAATAGCCACGCGGCAGGGGCGGTATTACAGCTTTGCAAAACTTTTGATGTCAAATAGGCCTTTGACCTACAATGGTAATTTTCTCCACCGGCAACCGTAAAAGTGCTTCTCAGATGTGTGAATTATACGAAAATGGGAAAAAGCAATTAAAATAAACGAGAAAATACACTCGTAATCAGTAAAGGATTAACTAAAGAATTTCACGGAAAATATGTAGGTACCACTACCTATTACTAACTATAATATAATTTTGTATAAAAAAGGGTGAAAGAAGAATAAGAACATTACAAAATACGTTAGAAAATTTCAAATGAATTATAAATGTTAAAATAAGAATCATTACATATTTAATTATGTTGAAAAAAACAATGAAAAATTCTGAAATCAATGTTATCATAATACTTTTGCCTGACATCGGAAGAAGATCGAAAAATATTTTTAATAACATTTTTTTCCATTAAGCCACTGAGACTTACGAGCTGTCAGGTGGAAGATACGAGTTCAAGCTCCCGGCGCGGCGTCCCGTAAATGTAAGGATTGATGATGTGATGTCGGATATGAAACCATCAGTCGTCGTGTCAGACAGAGGAAATTATGTCTGCAATGATGTAGTCGGAAATCCACCGGGCGTGCTGTTTAGTTACGTCTAGCCGCAGTTAAGATAAACAAAAGCAAAGTTCAAAACAAATCACAAATTGTATGTGCATTTACAATAGAAAAATTGCATTCACGTAGCGGGTACAGTCTTCTAGGCAAATATTATGTATGTATCCGATCTCTCTGGCCGATATTTCGGATCTCATTCCAGGATCTATCGCTAAATATAGAATACACACGACAGAACAGCCCAGAAAACTCAGAACGGTCGTAAAAATCTGAGAACATTTTGATAAATCTAATTCACGGATATGCATATTTTTTATGAATTAAGATACTAAAAATAACAAATCATGTTTATTCATAAACAATCGGTTAAATATTTTATAATCCATTATTGATATTTTTAGCGTTAACTTTGTAGTTAGACATAATTTATAATTGTATTTACATTTAACTTTGTTTAAACTACTGTTGTATTTATGTCAAACGGTTTCGATATTAACGTATTTTCGTCAGGACTGGCGTACAACTTAACTATATTTCATAAAATTTAAACGACGTCAATTACGGGGTGTAGGCGGACTCTTGGTAAGAGCGGAGAGGTGATTGACAGGGGGGCATTGAAAAAGGGAATGTATTAAATAGCGGGTTGTTTGTACAGTTTAATTGGTTGACGTGCCTGTGGTCTAGTGGTTATGATGCTCGCCTAGTGATATAGTGGTCGGGAGTTCGAGCCTCTTTCCAGGGGGCCATCAAGTTAGTCCTATTTTCATAACACATGCGTTTAGCTTAGTTTAATATTATCCAATCTAAGGCATTTATTATTAACTTAAAATTTTAATGCTGGTTTCATTAACAAAATGGTCGCCTGTCTCTAAAAGGTGGTTGGGAAATTCTGAGATGTTATTATTGGCACCTTAAGAAGTGTTCTTTTATTTTAATATTAAAACTCTGTACCGTTTTACATATATTTATATATACAGGATTGTTTTAACTAGTCGACTTTGTCTTCTTATAAACTTCAAAGACAGTTGAAAAGACAGAAAATTATAGATCTCTTTGTGAAAATATCGTTGCAATCGACATAGTACTGAGAAAGACATCACAAGTACGAACAAATATCTTTATTTTTAATTATTTAAGTGTATGGTTATGTTAGGTTAGGTTCAGTATCTACTTGACTAATATAAGATTAACTAATATTTTGTCAAAATATAAATAAAACAATACACTTGTCGAAATACTTCGTTAAAATATTAAAGCAAGATTGTATACTAGGTAGATAGGCACTCTTTATTTGCTTAACGATTTCTAAATTAATAAAAAAAAACGTACCAACACTTCTTATAAAGTTGAGGTTAGATAATGTATAATGTAGATAATGCACGCAACACAAGGGAGTCGCATTAAAGATGATTTAACGAAAGGCCTAATTGAAAAAACAAGACGAAATCATTTGAGTAAATTTATTACAAGAAACAAAACGTGCTCCGCAAGATGTTTCTCTACTCGAGACAAGGAAAAAATGCTCATTATACATTTTAATAAGGCGATGTAAATCAGTTTATTAAACGTTCAATTTCCATAACGGAGAGAATAGACTCACGAGGCGGGATGCTTAGCATAAATTAGCTATAAAAAGAAAAGCTGAGCGCCTCTTCTGCGGCAGCACAGGTATCAATTCGGATGCACTCCGTCCCACAACGACGGCCCCCGAAATATTACTGCGAAAAAATGGAGAAAAGCGGGAATAAATAGGCAATCTCTACCAGCAGAGATGAGGCAAAACGGTCGCCATTTTGCACCCATGCGAGCCAAATCAGGATGATCAAATAGGCGGGAAACAGATGAGGATCATTTGGTACGCGCGTAAATACGTATAAAGTACCCACCAAACTATTACGATGCTATACCGTGTATGTAATACTTTAGCGTGCGTGTGTTTTTTATTTTACGGGTTGCAATACCAAATGTGCGCGGGGGTACCTAGTCTGGCGGGAGATTTGTTTTGCATATCAATGTCGGCAATTTATTACACCTGCAATAAGCGAACGAATCCGGCGCAGGCTGCGTTCGCTTCACAAGGGGGAATATCTGCATTTTTATGAAGGCAACACAGTGAAAATGTTACGGCGGTGCTTGAAGCGTTATATGAAAAACTGATAACGTACGGTGCACGTGGTTTTCATGCGTTGTCCGTGAATGTATCCAATGTCGAGCAGAAATGAAATATAAAAATGCTCAAATTGATCGGTCATTTTAAACGTCAATAGAGGTGCTAGTTGTTAAAAAATATAACACAAATATAATATTTATCTTCCTTTATTATTAAACTGTAAATTACTCCTGAAAGTAGAATATAAGAGATTCAACCCATCTATGAAGAGATAAACTTTATATTTAATAAATAAAGATACAGGAATGTATTTATTCTAAAGAAACAAAAATATTCCAAGTTAATAATCTAGTTAGCTAAATGAAATCACATCATTTCTATTTTGCTGAGATGTTGTATATAATATATTGTTCTTATTAAGGAGAACAGATTCTTATTGTGAAGTTGTAATTATTCAAAACATAGGTCTGTGATATTTTAAATACTAATTAAATATATTAACTATAAAGATATACATATAAAATCTATTTTATCGAAAAATATTGTTGTTGCGCTACCGGGATTCGAACCTGTATCTTTTTTCCAATCCGGGAAAGGTGCATTACCGACTATGCTACAGAGACAGTATTTTTATCGACAAATTTTCGAACCTATAAGTTACACCTTTACAAATTAATACATCTATCGTTGCATTATTTGAAAGCCATCTATTTGAGATTCCGTAAATATTTATAATTAATACATTTAATATATTGTTCATATTAAAATCGCTCAATTTCAAATAATTATTTTGCTTGCGAACGTTAATGTTGACAAAAGCCAACTTCAATAATGTTGGAACTAGTATTGCCGCGATAAACACAGATATATTTCAATTTGACAGAAAATGCTTCGTTTCGGAATACACAACTACATTACATTATATTGTATATGAGTAAGTACAATTACTACTCTCATGATTATTTGAGTATATATAGATACACAGTTTACTGGAAATTAAGTAAGGAATGAGATTTTACTTAGTCGTAAGAAAGTATTTGTGATAGGTTGCTTTTTAATTTATTTTTTAAGAATGTATCGTGCTGTAGGTACTGACCTCACGAATAAATTTTTCACCTACACTTTCATGAGATGTGACATGACATATTTCGAATGTGACTTTTCTGAACACGTGAATTTCAAAAAAGTTGCAAAATATAAGTTTGACATTTACGAGTACTGAATAAAATATGAAGACACCATGGCAACAAGTATAACGTATTTTATTTATCTAGTCACTATTTCGTCAAATATTTTTCTGACATAAAATGAAGTTTTTGTCGGGGAGGAGAGCACGCGGTAAGCTGTTAACATATCAAAATATGACAGCATTCTAGGTAATTATTGTTTTATTAAATTAAAAGTTTTCTCCTGATGGTTTTCAACAAAATTTATCACCATTCACATTTTTATATTTTTTGTTAAAGCCGTCTTAAAATTGATGTTGATCCGATGACCCTATCCATAAATAACACTAGGGCTCCTGCTCCAGGGACAGTGTCTGGGATAGGAATCCCGGTACGACTGTGAGGGGCCAGCTTTAGAAATCAAAGGCGTCCACGCTTAAATGTGCCGAGCTATGGGTATTATTTTTGGCCAGTGACACCCGCCTATTTGTGGCCGGTGCCGTGTCACCAGACAGGCTCGTGTCACGACGAGCTGCTAGAAAAACTCTGAAAATATGTCTTTATTATTTATGGGGAGCTGTTTGGATCGCTGTGTGTGTAACCAGGAATAGGTGGCAATATCGATTTTCGTCGGGTGGAAAATGTCCAGGGTATTGGCGAAATGAACCAATAAAAAATATTGGATTATATTGTCAGCGCACTTGTTTATATTTCGATACTCTATGGAGATTCAATATAATATGTAATACAGAGATTCAAATATCAGGTTTCGCTCTTAACAAAAAAATTGTAAATATGAAAAAAGTTTATGGGAAATGTAGGATTGTCCAGGGTATTGATCCCAAATAAATATAATATAAATAAAACAGTGCTAAAAGATTATATGTAGCTATAATCCTTATTTGTTTCATAATTTCCGTTCAATAAGATACAGATTAGACAAAAAAAAAACTGTACTATATTGTCAGTCTATATACTATATTGTCCTGAAGACGATTAGGCCCAACTGAAACTAATTGACATTTGTGTATATACACAATAAAGTGGTTTAAAACTAAATATTATTTAATTTAATTCTAAAGTCAAGCCACAGAGTGTTTGTTTTTTTTAAGACTTAAATAAAAAATATATATAAAATTTGTAGTCGGTAAAAGGTTGTATGTAATTTGTCCAATGACTTGGTCCCGACCTACCAATAGGTAGGTTATATTGCACTGTTCATATGTGTCTACGTTATATGAATTATAATATTGATGTAATCTAAGCAATTTTACTATTTTAAAAGCAAATATCGGTCTAATGAATATTTTAAACAACAAAACATGTTTTTTTGTATTTTATGCTTTGTCTATTTTTTACACATCCTCATACTTCATAACATGCCTATGTTAGTGCATTTTCGAATAATGAGAAATAAATAATATATATAATACATGATACACTACACAACTAAGTCAACCATATATAACATTTCAAACATGAACTCCGAATAATACAAACATTCAAGTTTGAAATTCCTTATGTTGTGTCAGATCTGCAACAACGCTCCCACTGGACCCGAGGGATAACTGTTGTATCAGACAGTCTCGCGCTGTCTGCGTGGTGCACAGTACATAAGATACCACTGCGGAAGTGCAGCGGGCTGACGGCATATCACTTTAGTTGAAAGGTTAAAGTTTAAAGATTCATGTTCAGTGTCACAAAGAGGAAAATATTAATTCAGTACAAATATATGTAGTATTATGATGCTTGAAATCGAGATAATAAATTACTTTTCGCATAATACGGTCAATATTTATTAACCGTATTATACAAAATTACAATTACTAATTTTAATTAGTTATCAAAAAAATACGGAACAAAGTGATATTTGTCGGAACATTAACATTGAGGTATTTTATCCACTCAAGAATCCTTTCAAGTATATATAATATATTGAATAGAGCGTGTAGATGGAAATAAGTTTAATTTCCATCATGCTACCCCTGTATTATAAAGTATACTGAAAATTAGAGGCTTCCAATTGTTGTTCATAAATTAATTCATAAAGGTTATCAAATAAATTTAAAAACAACGTAATAATTTATTTTTTAAATAGTGTTAACTAAATTATGGAATTGACAATAAAATGAACTTAAAAATACTGAAGAATAATAATAAAAATAAAATAAATTCTATAAAAATCAATGAAGTCACTTTCATGGAATTCGATTTTTTTTAAGGACTGGGATTATTTCATCCCTCAACTCAACAAGCACCTCTTCACGGATCAGATACGCAACGTACACTCTATCCTCATGGAGGTACTTTTTTTTGTGTATGGATAAATAATAAAGTAGTATTCAAGTAATGTAGTACCATATAACATACGTACTCGTAATGTAAACATTTAAAAATGTAGTTTTTCATTTGAATAACTAAAAACTCATAGGAATTTTCAATATTACGGATATGCTGAAGTCATCACTGCGATCCTTATTGGTAAAAACAAAATAAAAAATGAATTTACTAAGTAACTTATACAAATCCACAATAATAAAGTATGTATAAATATTTTACCAAGAAATACCGAAAAACCCAGAAACGTTAGAGACCAATAAATCTTTGAAATGGATGAAAATATCATAAATAACCAATTGAATCTAACGACCATACCCGTTTAAAAATGTTCCCGATATATCTCCCTTCTACCCAATCCTCACCCCTCATACCTGACCTAAGACGCTTGACACAGACAGCAAATGATTTATAAAAATCTTAGATACAATACACGATCTCGTGCGTCCAGAGAATACTTACTGAAGTGACAAAGATAAATATTACAATTTAAGAATTAGTTTTACACTGCCTTGACAAAGAAGCAGTCGTAAATCGCAATTCGGAACATCTTTATTATCGCAGAATCGCATTAGAAGATAAAATAACATACAAAAATCTCAGTGATATCACCTTAAAACATTATTAAAACTTATTAAGGAAAACACATTCTTATTGTGAAGTTGTAATTATTCAGAACATAGGTCTGTGATATTTTAAATACTAAATTAATGTATTCATTATAAATATATACATATAAAATCAATTTTGTCGAAAAATATTGTTTTTGCGTCACCGGGATTCGAACCTGGAACTCTATTTCCAATCCGGGACAGGTGTATTAATTTGAAAAATGTAACATATAGGTTCGAAAATTTGTCAAGAAAAATACTGGCGTTATAGCACAATGGTAGTGCACTTCCCCGGATTGGAAACAGAGTTCCAGGTTCGATTCCCGGTGACGCAAAAACAATATTTTTCGACAAAATTGATTTTATATGTATATATTTATAATTAATACATTAATTTAGTATTCATTATTAAAACGTTCGCTACGCTGATTTTGGATTGAATCGCATAAGTTATAGCTTTGTCAGTAATTCGAACGTTGTGAACTATTTCAGTAATGTTATCCTCAATGTTATATTTATAAGCAAACGGTTCGAAGAGAGTTTTCCAATTTTAATAACCAGTTACCAAAATTGTCCAATTGAAGACTACACTATTTATTTTAATTTTAATAGTTAAATAGTCTAACCACAAAGTTTATAATCTGTTTTAAATGTAATATAGTGCTTGAGAATTCGCCGATATACATTAACAGTATTTTAAACATGGGTGGGTAACTTATAAATTTGTATATGTGTTTTGAAATTTTAACAGCTGCGGGGGCTTTCAGCCCGGAGACCAGGCAGCCGGAACAGGAGAGAAAACTGGAATACTTCCAGAAACGTGTCGGGTTTTACTTTCGATCTTGCATAGAGCACTTTCTCGGCGCAGCATGCGCGTCTGTCTAGGTCTAGTCTGCGGTCCGGTTGGCTGTTCTTCTCCGATGAAGAAATCTATAACACGAATCTGTTTTTATCTAACACGGTAGTAAAATTGTAATTTGCAAATAAGGAGAGAAGACTGACGCAACAATTTTCTGAAAATACTCGGTTGTCCCAGAAAAGAAAAGTTAATTCAAACATCGAAGAAAACGATTGTATCATACAAGTGTTGCGTCTTACTTTTCAAACTAAATTTAATTTTAATTATTGAAAAATTGTCTTGAAAAGGTGACGGATAATATTTATGAATATAATGAGTCGTACCACCCCAGCAAATAATATTTTTTCCGGTTCGAAAAAATATTCATAAATTCAGTTAAATAAATAAAACTAAAATCGTCCTTATGAAAAAAACCACTAACTACCGAGGAATCTAATAGCAGCCTATAAATATCGTAAACTATTTATTGCCAAGTTTAACACAGGTTGCTATTTTTTAAATAAAATAAAATAGTTGATAATAAGAATGTATAAACAATAAAGTGCATCAAAAATATAAATCAATGCATTCAATTCATACACACAAACCAGCATTATATACTTATACAATAATTTATCACCGCGGTTTATTAGAGAAGTAGTTAATATGGCAGAGCATTGGCTTAGCGTGTGAGAGGCATCTGAATCGGTCCAAAATTTATTTGATTTTAAATTGATTTTGGTGGTGTTTGGTATCATTTCCAATACCGCTAAAGGTGAAAATAAGTAAAAAAAAATCTAATGATGTTTTCGTAACTAATTTAACTGAACGACTTCTATTTTGGTAATATCCTATATTATTTTATTTTATTATATATTCAAATTATAATAATGTAGTATAGTAAAATAAAATAACATAGAATAATAACAAAATAAAAAATTTCCTATCATTATTCATGGATCAAAATCTGATAACTAGAAAGCATTTATAAATTATGAAAATTCTTTCGACAAGTTTCCCATTAGTATTAATTTTCATAGACCAAACTCTTGGCACCCTGTCAAGATGTTATGTAGCGGAATATGCATCTGCATGTATATATAATTTAGTACATATCATTAGATAATATGTACTAAATTTTCACTCTATGTGCGGTAGTACAAATATTTAAGCGTAAGTGAATTAATACTGAAATAAAACGTTCTGACTAGATGATTCAAAAATATTTCAGAAATGTACGAGCCCATATTCAGAATTTGCTAAAACGTGAGTTACGTATTGAGTTAAAATAATGTTTGATTTAACACCGTAGATGAAGATATACCGTTAACACTGCTAAAATTATATTTGACATATTATCGTAAACAAACGTATGATGGCGCTGAATCACCAGGACCGGTATAAAAAAATAAAGACACGGGACCAGTCAGTCTTGTAAATTTATTTGTTTCTATAAAAGATGCGAAGTCTGCTAAATGTAATACAATCTAAATACATTAGATGAATTATTTAGAAAAATATAGAATAAAATAAAGGTCTATCGAAAATATATTTAGTACGGAGGATGCGTTACCATTACACTATGCTAATTAGTTAATTATACAAGGAATATAGACTTTATATGTATGAATATCCTTATTTTATTTTTAATATAAAAAGAATACAATTAAAATAAAGGTAATTGCTTTACTAAATAGGTCAGTTCCAAAGCAATTAATTACCTGTACACAGTGGCGTGCAGTAGGTATATATTTAGTTTATGCTGTTACCAATGATATTAAACAATCATATATAATATATGTAATACAATATATGTACTTTCGTTTAACCAACGTCTTTGGACAAAATAAATCCGTCGTTTATACGACCCTACCATGTATTTATTTATAATTTTAGAGTACTATTAATAATGTTTTTAAGTTTTAACGTAAAATAATACTTTATTAATCATATAAAAAATGTATGGACGTTTTTAAGAATACTTTATATGACTGAACATGATTCATTTATTGTTTGAAAATACTTCACGTAACAACTAAAGGAAATAATTATTTTTATTAAAGGTTAAAAAAGAGCGCCACGAGTACAGCGATGAGTTGTGATAGTTTTTAGAACTAAGCAATTAAAGTCTCTACTAGTACACAGATGGCGCTAATTGTAAAATAATATTTTCTTTTACATTAATCCAATTTTTAAATTTATATTTGTTCCCAGAATTTTTAGTTATTCACAGTTTTTTTGCTTGTATGTACTGCACGCCCCTGCCTGTACAGTTTTTCAAGTTGTTAAAATAAAACCATAAGTTACCCAAAAATAAGTTTTACAAATTGAAACATATATATTTACAATTAAAATGTAAAATGGCGTAATGGTAGAACACTCTCCCAACAAGAACAATTTTTGGGTTCGAGTCCTGGTAAAAACTAAATATCTAGCTAACTATCTTGCTTTAACTACAATATTTTCTAAAAATTGCAACATCACAATTAAAATGTGATTGCATTAGAATAAACTAAAAACAAATCGTGATAAGAAAGCCCCTACTTCTTCATATCTAAACATCTCAATTTAGGTGGTCTTGCCAACCAATGTTACGAACGCCTAGAAGTTGATTTCCAGGTCCATCCAGCAAAGTCTGGTGGTGTCCTCGAGTTTAGTTAGGGACAAACGCTTTGGTGGATTAACGTCGCTCTCATGTAGCAAAGCTGTCTTGTAGGTGACATGAGAGATTCTTTCAAACTCAAAACATATTTTTGTTTTTAGAGCGAATAATGGTTTCTGAAACATGGCCTAAAACCTCGGCTATGACAATGCGATGGGAAAAATTCTATTATCATCTAATAGCCGTGAAAATCTACGAGTGTATCCAATTATTTACCAATGGCAAGCAATCTGAATCAAAAGTGAGCTGGATTTTGATTTCTTCAGAAGCTCCATAGTTTATTTGATACATTAATTGCACGCACATTAACTGTGTAATTAAAAAATCTCCCGTCATAAATACACTACTTCCTCGAGTCCCCGTATGGCACACGATGACTAATACCGCAAATTGTTCGTGCTGCACATATTACTTTTTTAAGCTTTCCGAGGTTTAAATACGAAACCATAAAAGATGTAAAAGCCAAACAACAAGAGCTACAGCGGTCGTTCTTTCATAAACCAACAGTGCAAAAAAATATTTATTATTTTATTAAATACAAAAACTATACGCTGTTGTGTATCATTAGACCTGACGACATTATAATAACTACAGAATAATACTTCAAATATGTAGTAGTGTTTAGTACATTTAAAAGACCTGTAAAAGAAATGGTCGTAAAAGTATGACTGTTAAATATAATAAAAGATATTATTTTAAAAATCTACTTTATGTATTTTTATAACTATCGTTTATCACAGAACTTTACACAAAAGCTCGTTATATTATACTACTCAAAACTACCTTCGTTCTCTCTCGTCTGTCACTTTCAACCCTCCCACTTCGTTATTGTTCCTTCCAATCCTCCTCCCTAATGAAGAGAGGTTATTAATATTCGAAAATATTTAGAACCGCTCGTTTTATGAAATACATATTTCCTCACAAGTTTTATATCGCGCAGGTACATTCACCAAAAATGGAGATTTTAGACAGCATCATGAAATTGAGATATACGGAATGTAACAGACCTACTCCATAATATTTCAAGAGTGGATACTTGAATAAATTACGAGTCGAAAATGTTCCAGGAATATGTGCAAATTCTTGACAGTCATGGAAAATATTGTTTGAAATTTTTACAAATGCTAAGTTTTAAATCTACATACTTCGAAATAATTATTAGCGAAATTTATCCATTATTAATTTATATCTTTACTTCAGGCCTTAAATCATATAACAAAACATAGTCTGGCCGCTCGAAATTCGATGACCTTTATTTTTTTGTATTCAATTTATAATTTAAAATCAGTAAAATATTTCAAATAATTGAAATAATCGCAGATATGCGATTTTTTTTAAATGCTTATATCTCTACAATGGTTGAGATTAGGCACATTTTCCTTGAACATTTTCGACTCGTAATTTAGTCAGGTATCCACCCATAAAATATTATGGACTAGGTCAGTTAAACCCTGTATACGTATCATCATTATCGGTTATTCCTCGTGTCCAGAGAAAACCGTCATTCACTGTGGTGGTAGTAGTTGTCCAATTGTGTGTCCTGACGATTTTTGCTTTTCTTTTTATTTTATTTTTCTTCTCTGGTATTGGCATCCTGCTTCGAAGTATTAACTGCCACCGTACATCAGTGCCTTCCAGTTAGGCCTGTCTTCTGCAGGTTGTTTTCAGGTATCGATTTAAATGTTGGCCCTTTGAAGGTTTGGTTTCAAAGATTTTGAAGTGTTTCTTTGTTCTCCATGTGAGTATTTGCCCTGGAATTGCTGGCAAATACGCTTATTATAAGTAGTTTTCATGTTACTTCATAGAATATGTATGTATAATCCTATATGCATGATGTCAACTTAATTCAGCAGTTACATGATAGCTACATACTATAGACATTTCTATCGCACGCGCACATAAAACAATTATTTTCGAAGTCTAATATTTTCGATTAATATTTATTAATTAAATACAAATGAAAATATTATATTGATCAATTATCGAGTATACTGAGTACTGAGTAAAAAGCCAATGGAAAAATTGATCGAGAATATAATTTTGCTTTAACGGTTCACTAAATTTGCGGAATATTTTTGTAGCCGATAATGTGTTACCACCCGGAGGAAGTGCGAGTGATACAAAGGTGGAACAGAGCCAGCGGCGGATGTGAATGACGTAACAACTTACACGAGGAATTTATGCCGTGTGAGATTATATTGGAGTAATCACATTTTAATGACATCTGAGATTACCCACCCGATTTAGATTGTACAAAATTCGTGCAGCAAATGCTGCAATAGTAGTAGTAATATATTATGCATAATAAATCACTTTCTCGGTAAAAAGAAGGAAGCCACGTACAGTCGTCGTGACAGATGTCTTCCAATCTAGGAATTCGTCACCGATTTGTTCCTCAGTAATATCGGGTTCAGATCAGCGGGGGCTAAATGCCACCCCTCGAATAACGGTTTAGCGGATGGGGGCTCGCTTTAACGGTTCGTCAAGCCCCACCCTCTACGGGCAGCCATTCGGAACATTCCAGGATGAAGAAATTACTTTGAGGTATTTTTTCACGAGACTACCGCGGAAGGATTTCGTAATCGTTGGGTGCCATCGTTCGATACCAGCTCGAGAATTTGTATTGGTGAAATGTTAACACTATGGCGCAGTGACAGCACAACACTTGCGACAGGTTTCAGTACGCACTGAAATTAAAAAATAAAGGAATGTTCTTTTATCGGTTCACAATATGATGCCATAAATCAATAATGTATATTACACTTAGACCTCAAAAGGTTCAGATAAGTCGGAGGAGTAACAAGACAAATTTTAAGGTTACACACTAAGAGAAGATAGGAGAAGCCAGACTGAGATGGTATGGTCATATAATGAGACCAGATAAAAAAATTCGTCAAAACTGCGTTTAATAAATACTGGTAGAAGACAACGAGGAAGATCTTAACCAACTTGGTGGAAAACATTGAGAAGAAAATGAATGACGTCCGCATAAATCAGGATATTGTCCAGGGCAGAGCGTCCTGGTGTTTTCGTTCAAGGAGAGCGATCCCAAGTAGATGGGAAAAGAAAAAGAGGAAGAAGATTACAATTAGAAAGACAAAATCGTGTAAATATTAAGTGTATGAGGACACGCCGTTTTTACGACGAAGAGACAACCCGCAACAATCCATACATGTGATGTTGTCCAAAATTAATTGTGGTCGAAATGACACCATTTTTATCCAAAAGGAGATTTGAAATACCATACCAAAAATATTATTTAAAACGTCAAATTAATAATAAACATTAAAAATTCTATTAATAATTAGATAAAATACTGTGTTTAAACCACTATTTATCGATTATTCTACGTGTTTAGATACCTATGGTATCTTCTTCAGGAAACAATGTATACTGAAATTAAAAAATACAAAACAAAATTACAAATTCTGATTCTATCTTCATCAGCTCGAGTATCAATCGCGTCGTCCTACTAAAAGGCCATTCCAGAATGGTGTAGAATTTCGTCAACCCAGCTTGGTCTCATTCCATCGCGTAGTTACCACGGAGCGATGATTCATCCGATACTCTGTCCATATGGCTCGCCTAGTCCATCTCATATTTTTCGCAAACTTGATAACATATTTGTTTTAT
Source organism: Eubasilissa regina (assembly GCA_022840565.1). NCBI lineage: Eukaryota > Metazoa > Arthropoda > Insecta > Trichoptera > Phryganeidae > Eubasilissa > Eubasilissa regina. Next base: position 4,468,965 of record JAINEB010000020.1, read on the forward strand.
CTATTCGAGAGGACTGAGATTGTTTATTTCTTGTTACTAGTTGCCAATTGCATATTATATATGACTATTACACGATCAGCGTATGTATGTCAAGACGTTTTTTTAAATCTTGGAAGAGAGGCATAACTTTACAAAACTGGTCACTATATATAACACCATTTTGATAGTGAATGGTTGATACATTGACCCGAGGCAAAAGAAAAGTATCGTTCATTCAAAATAATAGCTGTTTAATAAATGTACTGTCATAAAATAATTAAACTCATATACATATATATATATATATATATATATATATATATATATATATATATATATAGAAAGGCTTTGTTTTTTTAATTAAAAGATTCTGTCTAAAATGGAAAACCAACGTCGTACATTAAAGCACCGTAATTTTGTACTCAAGTGTTTTAGCAAAATCGAATTCTAAATCCAAAGGTAGTGGAGACATGAATTTGCATACATAACCTTCACTGGGACAGAAAATTTTACGTAATTGAGATATATTTGAATCTGATGATACTGTACAAGAGACGAAAAGCCAAGCTAAAGAAAAATATCCAACACTTTAGACAGACATTGATGGATGTTCGCAGTTCATTTTTAAACAGCAGTATTTGGGAGTCAACATTTTTCTAACATTTGATGTTCCGTATATCTAAATCTTTTCTGTGTAATAAAATTCTTAAATAAATACGGAATTTGTTGACTAAAATGAGAATAAAGCACCACTATTTAAGTAGACGGCCGCAAGCCGATAAGTTGATCAAATTCGCTACATTTTTATATTGCACATTATTCACATTTACAAACTATGCATGTTATAAAATAAACAAAGAATACTTCATCTTCTTGTGTTCTATCTGTTCAATGGACATTGACCATCATCACTTTGTTCTACAGTAGACTGACCAAACCATTGCTACGGGTGTAGAAATAAAAAAATTCAAGTTTATTGTCAAGACCAAAGTGAATGGTTTTAAAGTTGTTCCCATATCACGGTCACCAAATATGGATTCTTACAGAGAGTGAGACCAAAAATCCAGACTGCCGAAATTAATTATTTTAGGGGAGTTGTGGGAGTAACATCAAAGAGCCGAGTGAGTGCTACCGAGATAAGGGAGGGTCTCAGCATGGAAACAAGCTGTATATACAGAAAGATTTCAATAAAGGTGGCTTGGACACATTTTGGGAATGCCAGAGAAACGACTACCGAGATGTTTCTTCTTGGCAACTCCGGAGGGAAGGCGGCCATTGTTTGAAGACAGATTGGGTACTGATTGGTAATCAAAAACAAAGCTGAAAGATAGGAATACTTGTCAGGAATTTGGATTCCTACAGTGGACAGTCCTAGGATAAGGAGATGAAAATGATGACGATAATAATTTATAGTATGTTAAATTACGAGTAATATTTGTACGATACAATGTTTTCTAAGACCTGCTAAATGGTATGGAAAAATAAACTCTCACCGAAGCAGTGTTGAACGAACTTGAGGCGTTTTGAAATGTGATGCTTACTAATGAATACTTTCTTCAGCAATGATCTTCTCATTCTTCCATGGCCATAACTTTCAGCAATCTTTTCCTGCATCGTGAGATGCTAAATCTCGTACTTCTCCGGATGTCACATTACATGTCCGAGATATTGAAGTTTTCGGATTTTAATTATTTAAATACTTATTTTTCTTGATTCATCCGAACCATAACATCTTCATTCGTAACTCTAACCATCCAGCTAATTTTAACGATTATTCTGTAGATCCACATCTCAAATGTTTCTAAGTCGCCTCATAACTTCTTCGGTAAGCGCCCAGTTTCCATTCCATAAAATAAAATAGAAATAACACATGTAGCATCTGACCATTCTAATGAAATACCGTGCAACTAAAAAAAGTTGTGTGCGCTAGAAATTTAACTATCATTTTCTCATAGCTATAGACTAATCAATGCATCTTCTCAGTCCTGACCAACGATACCGATATTTGTAAAATACCTTAAACACAAGTTTAAAGTTATCCAGTATGCTATGGCAAAGACTATACTCGAAGTGTTCTTAAGACATAGAATCAACAGTGAACACATTCACGTGAAGGCCCTGCCCACATCTCACAGATCCACACAAATAAACACTCAACAGCCAGCCATACAGTCAGCCTGGTACCCGCCAAATTGCAGACAATACACTACGATCGAACCAGTCCGAATAGAAATATAACCGATCACTCTTATCCTGGTCAGATTCTCGGATACATACCCTCTCGCATAGAACGCTTTCAGTGAACATCGTTTATCTTGAACTTTGTATTATGTAACGAACAGTTTTAAATTAAATCGTGTATAACCGATTGTAAATACAGTCACATCATAATCTACCCGCTCTAGCTGTATACGTAAATACTTAACTCCTATAAAAGAAATTACTGGAAGCAGCTAGATACGAAGACAGAATAGAGATGAGAAGCAGTCGTTGACATGATGGGCACATCATACGTTGAATACTGGGAATCGACAGTATTTTTGTTAATTGTTTTGTAAAATTTAATTTAAAAGTCCGTAGGTCAAAGTGCACATCGACTCTACCGTCGAGTATGCCAGATGAAATGGTTAAATCATAAAGGAAGTATACAAAGAAAATCTATTTATGTACAGTCAGAGAAACGTCTGCCGATTCTAGTTAAGCCAATTACTTCAACAGAATTTCAATTTGCGTTTTCACTATCCGGGGTACCCCGGGGTGGTCTGGGTAGCGAAGGTGGAGGGTGAGGGTGGAAGGGCACAGTAAATAAAGAAGGCAGCCTCGAATTTCACATCCCATTAGCTCGCCATCCATAACTGAGGATCCTTTTCAGAAAAGTGTACCGTCTCCAGTCTCCAGCTCGCTTTCATGTGATTATTTGTTTCTTTCTTCATTACGTTGTCCCGGGAGATTGGTCTGCGAGTCTTAACCAATTAAGAAAACAACAATAATACGACTGTTTTATCCTAATAGCATTAATGGGCACCTCTCACGCAGCCGTTAAAAATACAGGGTGTAACAGACTTAGTCCAAAACATTAAGCAATTGTGTGATTACTTCGATTAATTGAAATATTTTATTGATTTCAAATTATTAAACGAGTATATATTGTTAGGAGAATACATTCTTATTGTGAAGTTGTAATTATTCAGAACATATGTCTGTGATATTTTAAATACTAATTAAATGTATTAATTAGAAAGATATACATATAAAATCAATTTTATCGAAAAATATTTTTGTCGATCCTCTTCTGGATCTGGATCAAATCGAGGAAAGTGCGTTATCCAATTATGCTACAGCGACATTATTTTTGATGACAAATTTTCGAACATATATTTTACACTATTTTTCGATAAAATTTATTTTATATGTATATATTTCTAATACATTTAATTAGTATTTGGAGTATATATTGAATACAAAAATTAAAGATCATTGAATTTCGAGCGCCTAGACTATATTTTGTTAGATGATTTAGAGCCTAAAGCAAAAATATATATATATAATGAATACATTTCTCAATATTCTTTTCGAAGAACATGATTTTGTAAAAATTTCAAACAAAAATATTTTCCGTTATCTCGTAATTAAGTCATGTATCTATCCATAAAATATTGTGGACTAGGTCTGTTACGCCTGTACATAGATAGGCCACGTTCATAATACCAAACGAGCACGTGCCCATGTGCTTTTTGCTACGTGATCTGTCTTATATTTGTTGTGCAATGTACACCAGTGTTCCCTCTAATCTGCGCGGGCACGCACCAAATGAAATGTTGCCACGCATCATTATGACGCAATGAATGAATATATAAACATGTCTCCTAATTTCTCCTAAAAATTTATGACCACATAAATAATAGACGAATTTTTTGCAAGAGTATCTTGACCATGGACCACAATAATTGATAGTTACATCATAAACCATAAACATCATAAATAGGTTTCAATATATTTGTGGGGTTCGGTACCTAATAAGGTATGTTATTTAATTTGTTGATAAACTAAAAATCACTTTCAAAATATTTAATTAATTTTAAAATTACAGCGCGAGAAAAAAAAACTGTTAAGGGCAGGTTGTGTCATCAGTAGTAAATTTTTACCATGATAACTTTTTACCAACGCCCTTAGTAAAAACCATATTCGGTTTATGATACATCAAACTTAGCATGGTTAGAGACAATCTCGCCTCTCAAGTGTGGTAAGGCGAATAATTATGAATAAATTTTACGCTTTGTCTATGGCTTTATTCGCTCCTGCGTTCGAAACCTATCACATTGGTGGCGAAATATTTTCGTATTATGCGCTAATGTATATTAAACAACGAGATAATCAAGATCATCGAACGATCTCTAACTAACTTACCATCACGTCATTTCCCCGCGGGGATGGGCAGAGGATAGAGCGCTATACTCTTCTGACCTGACACACAATTCTCGTCTCATCCATATTCATACATCTTCTCATACAAGCTTGCTCATATAGCGGGATGTTGAATGATTAATTGTTGTATATTGCAACTTTCAAAGTAGCAATGTGTCGGATAACTTTTGGAACAGCTGTGAAGAATCCGCTATATATAACTATCGATTCTCGTTTTTACTATCGGATATCGGAGAGTAAAATGAGTTCACTACGGGATGTACTTTCGAGAAGTAAATATTTTTATACCAGCGATCAAACCCGTTTTCGAAAATTATTTACTTAAGTAACTTTTTTTACTGAAGTAAAAAATTACTACTGATCACACAACCGGCCCTAAGACGTCGCCGCGCAGAAATATATGAAACCACCCAGCAAATAAAATTAATTATTAAAGGGACTTTTTGAAATTTTAATATTTTATTTCTTAGAAAACGGTTGTCCAACGGTTGACAGGTTAGTAATATTATTATTTTTTAAATTTTTAGGTAGGTAGTTTCAAAAAAGTGTCAAAAATATAAGTTTTAACATGTTTATGGATGCTAAATAAAGCTGTTGCTCACCATGGTAAGAAGTATACCATATATTTTTGATCACTATTTCGTCACATATTTTTATAAAAAATACTATAAAATTATTGGAAAGCTACACACTATAAACCACATTAAATTTAGATGTATCAATATCGATATCTCTCAGTGTGAATATTATTGTGATTTTTAAATTTAATATCGCTTCGGTCGAGAACGACAATTAAATATTAACGAGAAAAAAATTAAGAAATATTCTGTGCCTATAATTACATGGATCGTTAGGAACTCTTCTAATTCTACCTTTTAAGAGGAACTACTTTTTATGAGTCATTCATCCACAGCTAACTCTGTTTCTACTAATGCAACCAGAATTATCCCGGGCAGTAAGGACTACAGTACAACGTGACGCGTTATCGTCTCCAGTACTGTATCTCGACCTAAATATACAATATATAAGTATGTAGGAAAATACATACATTATTTAGTAGAGAAATATTTATTAGTGTAACAAGTTTTCCATATTTTTTTCGGTACATTTTTCAATATTGTCAAATATCAAGGGTCAATTATTTACAGAATAGATTCTCACTCAATGTTCATATTATCGATTTATCTCTAGCAATGAATTTCTAGTTACAAGGGACACCCGAGAAGGGTCAGGATTAGGGGTAGTAAACCAGAATCATTTTTGGCTTATCCATTTTTTAACCACAATACTTTAACTCTAATACATTTTTAATCATAACAGTATACACTATTTAACTTTTTTCCACTATTTATTATTTTACGACCATTACCGATTTCAGACTGTCACAGCTTTAGAGGCCACTCTTTACGGAGTTTTCCTTCCTTACTATGGTAAAAAAACATACGAATTCTATCTGGACTGCACAATGGATGAATCTAAATAATCTTAAGGGTAATCGGCTTAAAATAATTCAAAGGTCTATTCCTCGCATCCCCTGGTTCTCCAAAAAAAAGTCTCCAAAAAAACAAATATCAAATATCTCTAGAATGAAAATTGGGCATTGCCAGGTAGCCTCACATTAAACTTAATAGATTCCCCAATGTGTTAGTGTAGTACCGAGGAGGAAATCCTTGACCATATTTTTTGCCTGTCCATTGTGATCACAGGTTTTTTTACAGTAATCTTATCAATGGTAATTTTCAACTCCCGGTTAACTTGTGTCATCTTCTTTCTCTTAACTCGCCACATTTAATCTATATAATAACCAAGTTTTTGAACGACAATATTTCCTATTCTATAATATTATTGTAATTTTTACTATAAAATAAAGTTTTAACTTGATTAATCACACACACCTTTGAAGGGTGGATTGCCTATTTAAAAGAAGAAGAAGAATAATATTTATACATTTCAATTTAAAAAGTGTTTAATTATATCATAAAATGGAATTTCACCATGAATTGACAGTTTCAAAATTAAAAATATTAACAGTATACAATACACATATTGACATTTATATTAAATTCTTAAGAGCGTTCAAATTACCAGCATTTCCATGCTCCAAGAGCTCAAGCTCAGAAAGATTGTTCATTTGAAAAACTTCGGTCATAAAGCGTGTTGACTTAGTTTAGAAACAATTTGGATAATTTGGTTAGAAAAACAGATGATACTCGGAAACATCGAAAGCGAGATGAAAATAGGAGAGTAGATATAAATAAAATACACAAATCGCTTGCAGCAGGAGACCGGGATGAATGTAGACATATCATTAAAGCAGTCGTGGAATAGAGATAATGTACATGACTGCGATCATCAATAATCAATATAGACGTCAACATCACATCATCATTGCAATACTTCACCACAGCAATATTGCGTTCTTTAACCTTTTAACTGCCAACTATATTTGAAATGGAAGACAACACATACAGTAAGACTACGCTTTAAGGATCTTGACTATCTATCATAAGTTGGGACCTATCATCCACAGATGGCAAAATCATTTAAAAATATTATTTAAATCCCTGTGAGTTTGCAAGGTCCAAAAGTGCGTGTTAACACGCTTATAGCTTGGCGTGACATACAAAGTTTGACGTGTTAACGCGCTCATGGCATTTAAAATGTTAATCTGATTTGACGAATGTATAGATTGCATGACAGTAACACAGTAAATGGGTTGAACATACACTGCAATTTATTACTAAAAAAACAACAAAAAACTTTTACAGACTACTTTTTCTTATATAAACATTGGTGCTAAATATTTGTTTATAATTATTTTAATGTTCCTGTATGTTTTTTTTATGTATATTATGTTATAATTTTATGTATTTTGCATTGTAATTTGTTCATATATATATTGCATCATCTAATTTTTATATGTATTATATTAATTACAAATTAAATTAATCAATTAAAAAGATACAGAAAAATTATATGTATAAGAATTTATCTATCTTTACCGGGATACGAACTTGGACCTTTCCCTATCGCCATTTTTGATAAATCCCGGTAGCAATTAAATATTTTTTCAATAGATAGATTTTTTCTGAATATCTTTCTAGTTGATTCATATAATTTGTATTAAAAAACCACAGAACCATGTTCTGAAAATGCAACCTCACAACAGTAATGTGTCTTTAAAAATGTATCATATTTCATTATCAATGAACAATTCATACTCACTGTAGTATCTATAGGCTACGGTGGGTAGTAATATTATAGCAAAGATGTGCGACCATTTCGAAGATGTATAATGATCATATTTTTAATATAGCTAATTTATTGTAACCATGTTGTGTCATTAAACTGTTAATGCTCAGTATTTTATAAAATAATAAATCCTCAGTATCTTTGGACGTATTACAGGATATATGCCTTCTTCAACTCCTCGGTTAATTTTATCGTAAGTGCACTCCCTCCCCGCTACTGCCCAAATATCATCGATCCAGTGAACCTTTGACCTGCACACCTTTATACTCTGTTGTCCATTCGTGTCATAAGATTCCACTGCCATTTCAATTTTGTCACTTGGCATCTTACGATTTAAAAAAATATATATATTAAATAAAATTATTAATCTGATATAGTACAATGATACAATATATTTCTTTTTTGTGCTACACTTTTCTAAAAAGTATATACTTGTGCAGAGAAGAGGAGTATATATTAATAATTATTGTTCACAATAATAAAATATAATAAATTAACAGCAACAACTATATAAAAATATTATATGTTTCAGGGTGCATGTTTATCTTTAAAGTGTTTTTTATTATATTATAGCATTGATTATCTTCTTTATGTTTTCGAGTAAACTGTTAAATATTTTTTTTCCTGTGTATAGCGGTGTTGTGCGAATGATGTGTTGATTTTTGAAGATGAAAATATAAATTTAAATCTAGTACGATTTTCAGTAATAAAATTATATTTTTCTTTTTCTTTTACTATTTGAAGAATAGAATTTCTTTTAAATAGATCACAAAATGTCGCTACTTTGAATTCTACAAAAATTAATTTCATTAATTTTTCTTTCGTTTACGTAGCCTGATCTCCAACATGGATCCGTGGCTCTTTAGGCTACGTTGAGCATGGTCATGAAGACAAATAGTACGCACTGCTGAAAGGCTTTCTTATTAAGGTTCAATGACATATTTGATTAAATCAAACAATACAGAAAAGAACAAACATTATAATATTAGGTTCCCGAACCAAAGTTTCTTCCAAACGACCCCGGAAGAAGTGCGCTGGGATGGGGGGATTATGTTTGGAGTGAGTCATCATTAGGGCTTATTTTTTGGTCCTTCACAATCCCATTTCTAGGGCATTGTATTGTAATAAGGAGGTGAGCAGAGTGAACACAAAGGAAGGGCGGATTGCAAGAAGGGTATGTGGTGGCTCACAAGGAATTCAACTCAACTTTTGTATAGAGCGAATATTTCATTATTAAAAAAGGTACATAATCAATATAATTTGAATTTAAAAATAATACTGTAGATCATAGAGTTGCAAAATTATTTTTATGTAGATACATTTTAAAGGGTGTAAAATATTTATATTTATAAATTCGGCACAGAGTTTATTATAATTCAATTACTAAAACAACCGTTATGTCTTTCTGTTTACATTCTTTCACAAAAGACCGAAAAATTAAATTGATGTATTAATTTTTTCACTTTTATATTTTTACATTAATTTTAATATATTATCTTAACAATATTAGTATATAGGTGTGTGTATTAACTGTAAATTAACGTTTCATATTATTTTAAATATGTTACGAGAACGACGCTATGTTAAATTTTAAACGATTGAAAATACAATGTTTACATAGAATTTAACTAATTACTAGCTTCTTTAACTAATTATATAATTGCTTATATAAATTAAAAAAATGATAGAATAAATTTAAGTTTAATAAATTGATGAAAAATTATATCAGATCAGTATGTGGCTTTGGTTGAAAAGACAAGAAAATATTATACGCCACAAATATTTAATAAAGTTTATAAACATTCAAAATAAAGAGATTTGATTTTTTTATAAAATAGAGACGCGTACACGGAATACATGTCACATCAATATTCCTACTATTTTCAAACTAAGCAAAACGCTTGTACCATGAAAATAGGACTAACTTGCTAAAAGCACAAAGGTAAAGTGAAAGGTCATATTCTTATGTAGCTTTATTATTATAGTCGTATTTTTTGTTAAAGTTAATTCTTAAACTTTTTATTGTTATACACCAGTATTTAGTATTATGAGAGGGAAATCCTTGCCGTAAAACTGTTTTGCAGTTTGGCAAAAGGTGTGTATTATAATTTGCGATTAAAAATAATACAATTGAAAAAATACATACTATAAACTTATGGGAAAATTAGACGGTGACGTCATGAGCCAAACGTGGAAACTAATTGGTCTAGTCAATGCGATGTTACAAATCGATTAAACTTTGGTCGTTCTTATACTGTACAAAGATAATGACGCACTCATTTTGTAAAAGAGTTAATTTCTTATTAAATAAAAATTAATTCTCCTAAAATTAGGGATTTCCAACAACATTGTTTATTTACTGTTTGGTGTGTATGGGCCCAAAAAAATTCAGTAATGTGATGACATACAAATAACAAATCACACTGTTGGTATACGCTCACTGTACCTACTCATATCGTGGGGGCATTCCCAAGTAAACAACATACCTGATACCGTAAAGTGGATCAATGGAATCGATACAAGCGTGTAATTTGTATCTTCAAGTTTGTTATTTACATTAGATTATTATTTAAAAAAAGGGAAATGATTTGTGAGCATATTTTGTGTACACTTTAAAATAGACATAGTTACACATAATATATTTTTATTTCTTTTTTTATTACATATATATATTAATTTAAATTTATTTTTTGCCAATCTGCATGGCAGTTTTACGGAAAGGATTGCTTTTTACATAGTTAAACTTTTTTTTAAATAAAATATAACAGGAGGAAAAAAATTAATAAGAAGATGTTAGATCAATTACTTAGAAATATATAAAGAATAAAATATATGCAAATTAATATAAAGAAAAAAATCAATCTTTCGAAAAGATATACAATTTTTACAGAGTCTAACAGACCTAGTCCAGAATACTTTATGGGTGGATACCTGATAACAAGGAAATAAAAAATTAGATAAGAATATGTTAGTTTACTTTAAGGTGGTCATAGGTTTTTATTAATTATTCTTGGCACAACACCTTCTCTCGTTCTCTCACCGTACACATTGTTCGTGATCGGAACTCTCATGGTCTCTCATTATACAACTCCACAAAATAATTCATAATTATGATGTCTTTGATTGAGTATATATGTGTGTGTGTGTGTCAGAGCGCCGCACCGCCGGGGCGAGATGCGCATCTGTGGACGTGTGTGCGGGGATATAAAGGACGACGCGGGCCAGGCGCGCTCTCTCTCTGCGTGCTCTTCTGGGTTATCGTTTGACTTGTACTAGTGATATACCTTGTATATAAATTATAATATTCTGTAATATATGTATAATTGTTACCAAGAGTTTATCTTGGATGATCCGCATTTACGAGGTGTACACTGAAGACGTACTTAAGAAGGCAAGTACGTAACAATAATATATTTGTTGGTATTGATTTGAGTCACTTATCTATCACTGTTAAGGCTCTTTCGTTCCCAACACGACTTTCTCTGTTCATCCATGTGCGCAAATGGAACACCAGCTATAATTTTAATTTCTTCACTTTATTATATTTACACTTTTTTTACATCGGAGGTGAAATTTTAATAATAAAATAATATAGCATACTTATTACAGATAAATTAATATAATGTTTACAGATTTATTATTTGTTTAGTGGTATGCAGCAGGTTGATAGGTTCAGCCTTGCAGGGCTAGATGTTTGCTGTATGAAGTAGTCAGTTTTTTTTCGTGTGTTTGGATAATGATGTCAATTTATTAAAGTTAATTATTTATAAATATACGATGAAGTATAAAATGAACATGTTTAAAATCTAACAGTGAATTATTTATGTATTGGTGTTGAATTAAACCGGTACGATTTAACATTGCTTAAAAATGGATACATTGTTTCATAAAACGAATTGTTTGTGCATTATAATAATAAAAGATGAACATAAAATAAATAAATCTTTATTAAACAAATATCAGATATCTCATAAAGACGAAGATATTTTTATTATATTTAATGGAAAATGTATAGAAGTGTGGGGTAATTACAGGACTTACGACCTGTCTTCGGCTGGCTTGAGTGATCATTTTATATACATATAACGTTCACCATTCTCATCCCATCGATCTCCACATCTATCAAATTTTTGAAAGTTGTATGTATGTTAATATGTGGGCTCGCTTCGAGTACCACCACACCATCGCCATCTATGGACCAAACTTGATAATTCATTTCCCTGAAACAGCATATATGTCAACACAATGAGAATCTGTTTTTTTTTAAATCCAGTAATTATGTGTTCTTGGACATATTCAAATATTGCTAAAATAAATCTTTGATCAAAAAAAATACCTAACATTTTTATTATTTTATTATTAAGTTTTTATTATTTTATTTCACAAATAATTCGTTTTAAGGAACAAAGTGTTTTAACGTACATATTAATAGTTCCCGAATTAAACTAGGAATATTAAACAGCGTTGCTATCGACTGATACGTACCTAATTGAATCATATATCGAGTCCAAATTTGAATTTATTTTTCTACCACTGAAGTGAAATTTTTGCATTGCATAGATTGATGGATTGAATACACGTTTTATTTTATTGTATTTTTTAAATTCAAAATGAATTCGTCTTTAAAATGTGTTTATGGTTTTATCATAATGTAAAATAATTTCATGAATTAATTCATTGTAAATTATAAACGAGAAATTAAATTACAGAAATACAAACTGTGAAAGTTACTCTTCTTACGGCTTCAGATGCCTGTCTACCACTAACTGTTGAAGAAGCCGTTGAAACGCTCGGCGCAAATCGCTGATTTACTTGAATAATTAACAGAGTTCACAAGTACCCACTGCATAGAACTAAATCAAAATTTGATATTGACTTTGACAGATATCTTCGGGATGAAACTCGCGCGTACCTGCTGTCTGACGAAACTTAACTTGGAAATATCAATTGTTGATAGGCAATCTGAAATCTCTGGGAGAAGAGATATCAGTATCGTATCAGGCATTGGGTGCTTCTGTCTAGGTATACGTAATTTATTCAAAACATTTTATTCGTCGATGCCTCGATGATATTAAATCCCTCACCGAGGGCAAACATTTTAAACGTTAAGTTTATAATTTAAATATTCTCTGTAAATTAAAATGTACATCAACTTAATTATTTGAAAAGGACACGATATGTTGAAACAATAAGGATATAATTGATTATCTAAGAATGCAATATTTTATTAATTTGAATGTACAGCAGATAAACACAAACTTGTATCAGCATCCGTACTAGTTGTGCTAATTCTCTCGTGATTGCAATCGCTTAGTGAGTCCACTATCGATTAGGCCTATCCAGATGCCGCGGTTTGACATGCACGTCAATTTGCATGTTTCCGTAGTACTCGAATTGTATTGTTATTTGAATTATTTTAGAGCTATGTTAATCCATTTTTTATTTATTTTAATAGAGATGCGTACGCAACATACGTATCACATCAATATTTTAACAATTTTCAAACTAATCTAAATGCTTGTGCCATGACAATATGACAAACTTTCTGGTCTCCTGGAACGAGGCTCGAACCTCCGACCATTAGATCACTCGGCGAGTGACTTAACCACTAGACTAACAAGCACGTCAACTATTTCATATTTACGGTTTAAATTGAGAATAATTATGAATTATTACATTATGAATAGAATAGGTTCGTTTGAATGTTCGTTATTATTGCATATCGAGCTGTCCACATGCACTTACGGGTCATATTTTTCGCGCGTTGTGCCGGACTCCTGTCGTGCGCCGGACTCGCGTGTTACGCGCGAGTCGAGGTACTCGGGCGGCTATTGTCACGTCTAGTACACACGTGCATTGTCGACGATTGTGGATATTTTTTAGTTACTTTTTGGTAACTGATCTAGTAGATGACACAGTAAACAGACTATCTGGATGCAACATAAATATATTTAGTATTAGCGTGTGAATCGCGACGAGAAACACGTCATTTGGATAAGCTCCCAATAGACACAATGTCACGGACTCGGCCAGGTCGTTACTCTCTAGCCTAGTGAAAAGAATATGATATATTTTTAATGGGTTGCTATTGGAGACTGTTCGGAGGGGAAGGCCCGGATGAAAGGGGCGAGAGAAGGGGAAGCATCAATTGAGCCACTCTTGGACCCTTTTGATGTGTAAAATTCTATTCATCTTATTCAATTCATTCCGGGCCCAGCATCTTCCGTGTGATTGTGCCTAATACAGAATACTGGGATGAAACGACTCGAATGTCAGCGGCCATTCACCAGAGGAATTTATAAAGAGATATGTGTTAGGAATAAGTATTGAAAAGATAGCGAACGTTGAATAATGGACCGAAAACATAATATTTACAAGATGACAGACGTGAATCATTAAGGTGGTTTGGTCATATGGAACGGATGAATGAGGAGAGAATGGTGAGGAAGATATATGACGCAAGTGTTGAAGTCACCAGAAATAGAGGACGTCCACGGAAGACTTGGCACGACCAAGTGATCCAGATACTGGAGGATGGTCCTATTAGAAGCCTCAATAATTGGCGAGCTTGCATGAGAAGATGTATGAATGTGAATGAGGCGAGAACTGTGTGTCGGGATAGAAGAGTGTGTCGCTCTATCCTCTCTACCCACCCCCGCGGGGAAACGGCGTGATGGTAAATTAGTTAGTTAGTTAGTTAGTGATAGACTCGGACTTACGTACTTGTTGATTTTTGGAGAATATAATATATGTTAATTTTCTTTATAAATTTTACAACATCTTTCATCATCGTAACAATTTAAGTTAAGTACCGATATTATTTTTAAATAATTATTACTTTAATAGAATTTATATAAATATATATATATATATATAAATTTTAAAATATTATAATAACGTGATATGTTTTTGGTTAGTTAATTTAATATCCTGAAGAAGAAAATAGTATTTTTCGAAACCGGTTGATATTTTTAAATTACCCATCAAGAGGATATTATAAAGAACGTTAAACAATCCAAAAAAAATGAACATAATGAAAAGTTTCATTTGCAAATATTAAAAATATTATAATAAATCTATTATTTTAAACTATGATAGCCGTGTGTTTGATTGAACAACTACACAAGTGACTAATTTCGTACCTTCGAAAAATCTAATTTCGTAGTAAAATATAATTGGACCTTGATTTATTATCCAAAATTTGTACTTAGGTACGTAGTTGGTAGGTCTCTATATGTCAATACTGACAAGAAAGAAGAAAATAGAAGAAGAAGAAGAAACAAATAAACAAAAAGCTGTACATAACAATGTATTTTGGGGAATAAAGTGAAATAAAATACAATATTTATCCGACAGTATATTACGATATATTCAAATCTGAATAATATAATAATAATTGTGAATAGGAATTCTAATCTAAGTGCCAACAGCTTACTTTAACGTTTGCAGCACTGACTGCACGCGGCTGGAATTTAATACGTTCAAAATTATGAAAAACATATGCAGTTAGAGTATTCAAAAACTTACTAGTAATAATCCCACATATGTAATTGTCTTATGTGCATCCGTCTGTTCGATTTGCGTAGCAGCATAAAACAAAAAAATGCTGTCAATTCTATCATGGGAAAGAGTGCAATTATTGCATCAAGCAATGTACATTACTTTGATATTGTATTAGCGTTGAATTTTTAAATAAATGAACTGTTTTAATTTAATCATTTCCCGTCATTATTGACGGGTTATATCTAGTATTTATTTAAAAATGACGATTTTATGACAAAATGCTGGTATCTGTTTTATAAAACATATTGAAAATTCGTAGAAAATGTGAAATGGGTAATTCAATTCCGATCTCTAAGAATTTCTAAAAATTATCGGAATTGAACTAAATTAGTTAGTTCGTTCAATCCAGATCTCTAAGATTGGTGATCTCGCACAAGAATGATACCTTATCATAAATGTCCCGCGGAATGGTCGCGACGCATAACATAACCAAATGAAAGAGAAATTCTAAGAAAAATATGTCATATGCGTTACGCGTTCGCGATATCGCGTTGACACGATTTAACCTTCAGACAAGATCGTTGCCACGTTTTAACGTCTCGCAATATCCGCTCTTTCGACAGTTTTAAACATCAAAATTGCCTTTATCCGGTGCATCCATTTCAAATGAACATTACAACAAAACAACTTGTCTACAAATAGTGCAGCCGCGAGCGTGCGGCACCATCGCGGCCGCCACACGACGATACGGCTCCGCCATCTCGCGTGAGACCCGACACCAGCCGAGCATAGTTGGCTAACTATTCAGCCTCCTGAGGCCGCGGTCGGACCAACAGTGCATCAACTTTGCGCGTCACCAACTTCTCTTGTAAATTAAATGATGTGGTGTGGAAAACTGTTCCACCAGAATATTTAGTGTTTGTGTTCCGTGATTGAACAACAATAGGAAAATTGAATAAGAGAAAATGATTGCGTAACTTGTCGGTCTAGTAGTAAAACACTCGATTAGTGATCTAGTAGTTGGGGGTTCGAGCCGCGTTTCAGGAGATCGCCAAGTTAATCATGTTATCATAGCATAAGCGTTTAACTCAATTTGAACAGTGACTACAGAGCGTGTGTTTTAAGTAAGAACCGGATTTTTTGTTTAAAGACACAACATAATTTTTATAATATTTTGCATTCTTCGGACGCTACATACCTTAAACTACTTCTCAAGATAGTCCCTTCCATTATTAAGGCACTTGTAATAACGGGGCATCAATTTTTGTATAACTTTGTCATGGAATGACGCCGAGTTCATCATTGTCATCAAAGGGCTGCCACCAAGGAACCGTTTCAGTTGAAGGAAAAGATGGAAATCACTTGGTGCCAAATCAGGACACACTTCGCGATGAATCATGTTTCGTGCATTCAAGAAACGAATTATGGACCGTATCTCACAGTCGGCGGGCCGATCTATTGTCTTGAACATTTCAACCACTCACTTTAAGATGGCCACACTATGTGAATCTCTCTAACGTTGCATGTGGTGAGTCAACAGATGAGGGAAACCATTGCGAATGCGGAACATCACAACCGCAGCGCTATACTGGGAATATCCGGCAACGGTACTGACTTTAAAAACGCTCCTCGTAATACAAATTAAGTGAATCAATTAGAAAGATATACAGAAAAACCTCTTCCTATCCGGGGAACGTGTTGCCATTCCACTACAGAAATCGATGACGTGTAGCCATATTCAGAATGGTAACATGTTTTCCCGTATAGAAAGAGGTCCAGGTTTGAATCCCGGTAGCAACCAAATATTTTTTAATAAGAAGAACACATTCTTATTGTGAAGTTGTAATTATTCAGAACATGGGTCTGTGATATTTTAAATACTGATTAAATGTATTAATTAGAAAGACATACATATAAAATCAATTTTATTGAAAAATATTGTTGTTGCGTTACCGGGAATTCAAATAATGGACGATAAATGTATTCATTTGAAACGTTTAACATATAGGTTCGAAAATTTGTCGTCAAAAGTACTGTCGCTGTAGAATAGTTGGATAATGCATCTTCCTAGGTTTGGAAAGAGATCCATCCCGGTAGCGCAACAACAATATTTTTCGATAAAGTTGATTTTATATGTATATCTTTCTAATTAATACATTTAATTAGTATTTAAAATATTTTTTAATAAATAATTTTTTTCTGTATTTATTTCTAATTGATTAATTTAATTTGTATTAAAAGTACAACAGAACTATGTTCTGAATTTGTATTTTCGCAATAATAATGCGTTTTCAATAAATAAATAAACTATAATTGTAAAGAAAAAGTAGATCCCGTGCCTAATAGGATCTAGAGAACGAATTGCGCGATTCTTCGAGTCTTCGAGTGGATTGGATTACGACGATTCCGGTCGTAAATCGGAATCGTCGAAGGGCGGGGGAGGGGGGTGGGGGAGTAAAGGAAGGAAGGAAGTAAGGGACATGGAGTAACAGATAAGGGTCGATGATGGGATAGGGATTCCAGTCGAAGGACCAGTGAAGCGTCATACACATTTACCTTGTGTATGATGTTTCCTCACCCCGCAGTCGCAGCCGAAAATCACACAAACGGCACGCGGTGGGTAAATCTCCGCTTCCAATCGAAGACGACGATATCACAAACTTTACCACGGCACACAATTCACATGACAGGAGTTGAACAAATCCACACCACTAATGCTCTCGCGATGTCTAGATCGAACAAATTTCGTTCTAATTGACGTCTGCTGACGTCAAGGCCACCATTCACACTAAATACAAGCAGTAAGGAAAAAGGATGGGTGGGAATTTGAACGTGGAAACGTGTCAATAACACGAGTCGCGGCCGATTCGCAAGACGCAGCAAAAATGCTTTTTATGAATACGGAACAATAATTATTCGTAATTTGGCGAGCAATCACGGGAACACTAGAACCTAAACATCCAATCGTTAAATCACACTTACTAATCATCGTTACAATTAAACACCAATCACAATCACGTTTTACCCCATCACTACTACATACGACCATGTCGGTTATAATTGAAAATAAATATAATTCTGCAGCTATTGAAATTACAATTCTGAAAATTTCTAGAGCATGAAACTAGTACAAAGGAGGTAGGTGTACAAGTGATGATATCAGTCATCAGAGTTGATTTTCTCAACGAATAAATATTAATAAAACTACGAAATTTTTTTTAAATTTTAGTGAATACGAATTAAACCAGTATAACATCGAATCTGCTTTGATATCTAAGGTAAACGCCACAAGTCTTTGTGAGTTCTAATATACATTGTAATAATAAATATGTCAAAAGTGTATTAGGTATGTTGGATTATCTATTCGTGACAAGTATGAACATTATTTTTAATTAATGTTTAAAACCGGTCCTAACATGGATGCGAGAGACGTATACAGAACTAATTATAATTTAAATATGTACTTATATATCTGTAGCAGCATTTCAGTTTTGAAAAGTTCACATTTCTGACAATAGAATTTATATATAGGATAATTTTCTATTGGAAAAATTTTTAACATTAAGAACCGAACATATTCACCCAACAAATAAATCTAAGGAAATTGACACTTTATCCACAGCAATAATATATCAAATTCCTCTCAGTTCCGTGCGCATGACAGGAAATAATTTTCCAGAATTTACGTACGTAATTATTTTTACTGAATTATGTAATGCTTTAATAAAAATAAATAATTTAATGGATTAATCTAATGTACCAAAAACAATTTATCCGTAGGAAATTAATTTCATGCCAATTTCCGGCAGTCCTTGCAACAGTCCGCTCTAGAAACATTATCGAAATTATTTTAAATGGAACGATGAGTGAAATCTTTATAACCCCTCATTCTTAGCTGCGTGGGGGATGAAACCACTAGAGTGGCTGTAAAATCTAGTTGCTATGACAACGCAGACTTCCACCGTGCAATCTCACTCCCTCTCCATAGTTTTAAAACATCTTAAAAATCAAATGCAGCTATAACAGGATAGAATATATTATAATTAACGTGGCCACGTTTAAAAAAGTTTAATTTCATTAGCATTTTAAGTGATGAGGGTAGATTTAATATAACACTTTTAAATATAAAGCCTTATTTTATTTACGTAATGCATCATTGATTTATCTAGGGTTGCTCAGGTTTGAACATGAGCAATATATTGTATGAGTGAGAAGAGAATGGTTTAGAAAAATTATTATATAAGTGTTATTAGGCACCAGCTATAAAGGATATATGCTAGCAAACACAAAAAAAAAAAACAGAATAAATATATTAGAAGAATTTGAGCCTATTAGAAGCCCCGACAATCCGAGTGTGCATGAGAAGATATATAAACATGAATGAAGCGAGAGATGTTTGTCAGGATACAAAAATGTGGTTACGTGACGATAATTTTTTTAATACAAATTAAATGTATTTATTAAAAAGATATACATATAAAATCAATTTATCGAAAAAATATTGTTATTGCTACCGGAATTTGAACCTTGATCTATTACTATCCGGTGAAATGCCTTAATTAATTATTCTACAACAACACAGTAAGTTGACGACAAATTTTCGAACTTGTGTGTTGCACTTTCAAATTGATACATCTGTCGATCCGTTATTTGAAAGTCATCTTCACAGAGGATCCATTTCAGAAAAAGTGTCGTATGAAGGACGTCCTAGGACGGGGATTAAACACTAATTTATAAACAAATTATATATACATAAGGATGTTAGACTCAATCACATTGCACCGGTGATATTTACCATTCCAATTATTCGGACACTTGGGTAAACGTGGCGCCGTAGGGGAGGCGTGTGGCAGTTTGGTGGTTTTGACATTGACCAAAAGGGGGAGGTGTCCCACAGAGGGCAGCCATTAATCAGGACGGTACCTACTCAAAGGGGAAAGGCGGGTAAGATGGCGACTACACAAGACGGATGCGGAAGAATAAACAAGCACTCCCGATGAAGGGTCAAAATGGGGATACTGACAGTGAATTTAGTGGATTTATTTTATATTTTTCACAGCAAAAAAATGCTATTTTTATTCTTTACGATAAGTATAGTTCTTTACTATAATCCATTGCAAAAAATCTATGAACAAAATAATAAAATTGTCAAAATTGAAGCCATTGGCGCAAGAAATCTAATATGATAACAGTATTATCATCATCACCACTGTTGGCTCCACAATCTCTGGTATTGGATCTTGGCCTCCTAATCTAAATTAATTTTTATTCGTATCGATTAGGTACAATAAATTAAGAATAAAACAATAAAATTATCGATCTGATTGATAATGAATGCTTTCACAAGGCGAAACACGCCTCATCTAGAGTAAATTAAATTAGTAGAATCAAAAAACATGTGATTAGAGTTCTACAAACTTACCTCGGAAACAGTGAATAAATAAAAAATCTCTCATAAACGCATAAAATTAATTTATGGGTTTATAAAATGCTGAGAACTGATTGTAAAATAGATTTCTAAATGATCATTGTATTTTTTATTTGGCTGAATTGTTTTTCAATTTCAAGGAATAAATAAAAAAATAAACAAAATTTATACTCTGATACTAAATCAAAATACTAATTTAAATATCGAAAATAAGTTTTCATACGCGTGCTCGGCACCCAAACAGGATTTTTTTAATACAACATAATACATTTAATTTTTTACACGACTATATAATTAAATAAGTTTTTTATATAGAACTGTGGCAAATAAATCTCCAATTGTATTACACCCGTGGCGAGATACACATAAAATCGTATTAAAAATCATTCAAAATAAATCAATAGTATCATACTACGTGGAGTAACATTTTAATTTTAAAAAATATATAATTTTCACATTATATATATTTTTTTAATTAAATCAATAGTAATTATGCAAATGAATTATAATTCTTTTATGTTTAAAACGGTATAAACATAATTATTTTTAATGTGAGCGTTTTATCAATTTTCCGGCAGGCCCGGCAATCTAAATTAATTGAAAGTGGCCTTTACAGTTTAATTTGGCCATTGATTCTAGATGGTCGAATTACCGTTGGGTCCAGCGCGTGCCCGCCTCACTTCAGGTGGACCGTGCGAGTGCGGCTGGTGTCGGTCCAAGGGAGAGGGCATCCAATTTGACATTGCGCCACCTGGGAATACAGCAGGTAGTACGCACGTGGAAATACAGTCAATATTTACATCTTGAGTTAAATCTGCGGTGGGCAGGCACCCAGATGATAAACACAGGCGGGAAAACAATTTAACGGAGTGAAGAAAACAATAAATTACCGGTATCCTTTGGCACGTGTGTGCGCTATTGTAAATCCAAACTGTGAGAAAGCTCATATTAAATAATATTGATTTTTAATCAAAACACATTTTAAATACTAATTAAATATATTAATTAGAAAGATATACATATAAAATCAATTTTATCGAAAAATATTGTTGTTGCACTACCGGGATGGATATCTTTCCAAACCGAGGAAGATGCATTATTCAACTATGCTACAGCGACAGTACTTTTGACGACAAATTTTCGAACCTATATATTAAACTTTTCAAATTAATATATCTATCGTTCTATTATCCTGGTTTGGAAAGAGATCCACGTTCAAATCCCGGTGGCGCAAGAACAATATTTTTGGATAAAATTGATTTCATATGTATATCTTTCTAATTATTACATTTAAGTAGTATTTAAAATATCACTGACCTATGTTCTGAATAATTACAACTTCACAATAAGATCACATTTTTGTTGCAATTTCAGAACATAGTATTTTAATACAAATTAAATTAATTAAGGTAAACAGAAAAATCTGTATCAAAAAAAAAAAATCAGTTAAGAACAGGTTCAATCAAGTTGATAGCAACCAGATATTTCTTTCGATAAATTTTTCGTTCTACAATTTATTTACACAGACTTTTACTCGTCATGGATGATTTGATGAGCAGAACCATGAGTGGTGCTCAAAGAAGACGCTACCTCTCCGATGGTAGCCTATTCGTTAGAACTATCTCTCGAGCTTGATGAACCTTGTCGTCCATGGTGAAGGTTGACGGGCGTCCTGCTCCCTCTTGTGCGTCACACTCGCCCGGTCACTTTTAAACTTCGCGATCTACTGTCCTCGTACTGTGATAAAAGTCTACGATGAATTTCAGCTCCTCTCACACCCTCCGACCAGAGAAATCGGATCACTGCTCGTTGTTTCTCTTTGGTGCAAACTGCTAGCGGAGAGGACATGTTTACACTGTAATAGCAGAAAGGTAAATGGCGCGAACGGAATCAAATTTCACACACATGACCGCAGTCGTACAAACTCTAAGCACGCATGCACAGAATACGGTATGACAACCTTGAAGGAGTGTTATGACGAAAGTGTAGATAATTTTTCACTCATCCTCGTATGTCATTTTCATCACGTTTATCTCTCATCTGATCTTAGAGATTCTTTCGCGATCGGTTGAACAATATAATAAAGAATCAGGTCAACTCGAAATGGAGTAGAAAGCACTAACAAGCTCTTATATCAATAGTCCATTAATCTTCCCGAGTCGAGGACTTCAGAGTACGCTACGCAAAATGTAAGAGCATTAAGAATAAACAAAGCAAAAGGCAGATAAACAAAACAACGCATAAAACAACAACAGACAAAGCTGAATCAAAACAAAACCGTACTGAAACGAGATAAAACAAACAGGTAAAAATAAACAGTTTCGACCTAATTAGCCGTGATCGTAAAGTACAGCCGCTTTCAAGAGTGTTGTCTCTATACTTTATACAACCTCCTTGTATTTGCGCGAGCCTACTCGCAGCCATATACAATTATCGTCAATAAAAGCCATCCACTGGACGTAAAAAGTGGTTATTAGTTGCGAACGCTTTCGAACATCGAGCACCGTATAAAGTGAAAAAAAGACATGGAAAAGAAAAATAATTAACAGGGAATATTATTTGTGGCAGAGATGTATAATTTAATTTGTTATTTCTCACATTGAAGAATAAACATATGGACAACAATGTAAAAAAAATTTAATCTATAATTTTTTTTTTGAGTTTTTCTTTTTGTTATTTATTTTAAAAACAATTTTTATTCATATTATTAGGTACAATAACAAAAAGATTATAAAGAATACAAAACATTATTACCGGTTGTGAAGTGCGTGCGTCTTATAATTGTTATCAGACGTAACCTCAAAGTTTCAACATAAATCACATATCTTTTCTGTTATTCAACTATAAGGTATGTAAAAATACAATGTCCTTACGATTACAATTTATTTTATTAATTTGTTATATAATTATCATTCGAATTGTTAATGTGTGGTAGGGTAATTGTAAACTAGCTCGTATTTGGTTAGTTATCAAACACGCTCGTCTGACAGATCTTGTTTGTTCATGATGTGACCAGCTTGCGTCGGCGAGTTCATACACTCACTAGTTAAATTATACATTATCTAATGAAAGTATTCACGAAATGCAGCAATGTAAGTTGTAACTAAAACTCGTAGTTAGTGCATACATTGACTAGTTAATGTATACATTAATGAAATTTAACACTTTAACTGTAACATATACACTAAATAATGTAAAATATTAGTATTGGCTCAATAAAAATTATGATAAATCGTTATATGAGTAAGATTATGAAAGGATTACTTGAGGATACTGGAGGTTAGTTCTGTTAGAAACCTCGATAATTGACGAGCTTATATGAGAAGATGTATGAATCTGGATGAGACGAATACGAATACCCTGTCCCATTATGTACTGTACACATTTCGGTCCCTCCTCCTACGTTAAGCATCGTAAGTAAAAAATGTAATTTTTAATCACTCTAGTATTTCGCGTGTATTTGATACTTATTTACGTGGCAGATTTAAAATATATATATATATATATACTATTCTATGATGTAAGTACTAAACATAAACATAATATTAAAAAAATTACACATTTAAATGTGACATGTATCAAATGCGTTCAAAATACTAGAATGATTACAAATGACATTTTTTACTTACGATACTTGACGTAGAAGGGGTCGATTTCATTGTTGTACGCCTCAAAATGTTTATTTTAAAAACTTCTACATTTTTCTTAGTCAGCACCCAGAACTCAGATCTGATTTTGAATGTTATATGTGTTTCTGGACAACAATTAGAATTTCACCATAGCACATATTTCATATAATTAATTTAAGTGTACTTACACAAGTGTTTGTGGATTATGCTTGTTAAAATGTAAGCGGTTAAATGACTACAATATTTGCAATGTCACAATTCACAAATTGTACTTTCTGTCATCGGGATGTTAATGTTGTGAACAATTAATAATTAACCAACTTCAAATGGAAATGTAAACGGCAACTTATAGAATGTGACTAATAAAATGATTTATTAATCATTCTATCTGTACAATTTCCAACTAGGTTATGTATATTTTTGACTTATTTGAAATATAGATTTTAACATTAATTTAGTTTAGAAGTTTATAATTAATAGTTTATGACCTTTATTTTTAAAACTGCTATCAGTTATTTATATTTACCAACCTGTTTCGTAAAATACATTTTTCTTCATCATGTGTCAAAATGTTATTATATTAAAATTTTAAATTTCGTTTATTTAATCAATTAATAAATACCTTTATTTATATATAATTATTAATAAATCTAACCAATGTGGGCAGCAGAATTAGCTTCACAGCTTTTCCTAATTATCCGATTTCCAAGTCAGTTTTTATTCTTCATTTGCCTTTTAAAGTTACGGCACTGTGACCCCGTTGTGAAAGTTTAGGTTAGGTTATAGGTTTTTATGATTGAAACCTTAAAAGCTTGGAGACACTGACGACCACTGGAAGTTTGCTGGAAAGGAAAAGCGCAAGAAGTACGTCCTCAACAATAAACTTATACATGCAAACTCCCTATGATCACTTCTGCACATTACCAGAATATTATTTAGAAATTCAGAACGCAGAATTGACTAAATACAGATTGTAGCCTAATCGCTCATACTCTATAATGATCGCATGATCACTAACTCGAATATACCTCTACGAGGAGGCCACGCGCATCAGACGACACCGGGTGTTTCGTAATGTTCCAGAATACGTGCTGAATTCGCGATAGCGGTAAACGGCCGAGAAGAGGCGATAACGCCATCGTCTGAGTCAACTAACAACTAAACGGTGCAATAACCGGCAACTAAACACAACAGTTGCCAACTATGATACGGCGTTATGCGCTATTACGTGCAACGTCTGCACGCTGGATGCAATCGTATAACCTTCGTGCAACTTCGATAGGCGTTGGTCTTTGCGTGTCTCGTTAAATATTTGCAATTAACAATTAGTGTGCATTAATGGAGCAGTGTAGCTTGACATGATATCAAAAGCCTAACATATCGTATAAATGTGTACATAAAATCAATAGTTGATTGTTAGTTTTAAAAGTACAAAATTGTAATGTAAATAAACAAAATACGTAGATTTAACGTAGTGAAAAATGAATGAAGAGACGAAGATAAAGTATGTAAATGACGAATCAGACTGTTATATAATATAAACCAAGTGTGCAAACGTAACAGGTAAAGTAACAAAATAATGATAGGTTTGCTCAGATTCTATTGTATGAAGTGAATAACTAATTAGGTAATTAATATTTTTTCGTAGAAAGCAATAACTTTATGGTTAAACATATTGTATCAAATAAAAATAACAATAACTTTGTATGAAACTACGAAATTATTGTACGTCGACCGGTTTCGCTTATCTCAAGCTTTTTCAGGACTGATCATAAATACAAGAAGAGTGCACTTATATATGCATAAAAAGGGAGACAGAATATAAATTAAATGCGAAAGAGAGAGACAAAATACATATATGGATAAATGTGACATTAAGGAATGGGAAAATACAGTGTTGATGGATATTAAGTTGATTTTAAAGGAAACATACTTAATATGCGACTGATGGATAAATTGATTGATGGGTTTGGTTTCCGGTTGGACAATTTAGAAGCCCTTGAAATAAAAAAGGCAATAAATATTGGCACGCCAATTCTTAATAATCAAATCAATTTATCCATTAACCCCATATTAGGTATGTTTCCTTTAAAAACTTTAAAATAAACTTAATATCCATCAACACTGTATTTTCCCATTTCTTAATGTCACATTTATCCATATATGTATTCTGTCTCTCTTTCGCATATAATTTATATTTTGTCTCCCTTGATGTTCAATTTAACTATACATGTATTCTGTCTCTCTCTTTCACATGTAAAATTATATTCTATCTCCCTCTTTATGTATATATAAGTGCACTCTTCTTGTATTTATGATCAGTCCTGCTGAAGCTTGATAAGCGAAATCGGTCGACGTACAATAAATTTCGTAGTTTCATACAAAGTTATTGTTATTTTTATTTAATATAATTAAATAATTGTCATAAACATGTACAATATGAATACCACAAGATGTCGGACGAAACTGGAAATTTGTAGGAATGTGGAAGATGGTAAATACGGTTACGTGATAAGTTAAGGTTAAACAGAATAAATGCAAAATAAGAACAAAGATAGACGTAAGGTAAGGTAAGCTTCATAAATCTAACGTGGCTAAAATACGGTGCGTTTTAAAATGTTTTCAATAGACATGTTTTCCGGTAAGTTGGGTGCACCGATTTCAAAATTGAATATTTCAAAACTTTAAAGCTTTAAACTACGCTCGTTACTTATTGATACAAAAAATCAATTTTGACTAAAAGTGTCAGAAGATACAAGGCACGAATATAATTTAAAAAAATTTCAACAACAACAGGGCTACATAAACACAAAAAATACAGAATTAAAGAAACAACAATGAACAAAATAAATAAATAGACGAAACAAATATTATTTCGAATAAAAGCCGAGCAAAACAAAATTGAAGGGAAAGTGTTGCACAGAAAATAGACCGAATAATAATGAAACGAAAATCTGAACGGAGACTTTCGGAACTTTTTTCATTTTTCCAAAGTGTTTCAAACGCCTCAGGTCACTGGAAGGTTCTACCCTATTCCGATACACCAGATGTTAGGGTTTTATGGGATATTATTCAGAAATAATAATAAATCATCATTTATGTATTTTTCTTTAAGAATATTTGGAGAAATTTGTTATGTATTTGAATCAGAAGGATTTTGGTATTGGAATGACGAAATGCCTTCATATTGTCGACTTGTCATTCGTGTTCAAATTAAATTATCATTCATCTAAGTTTGACAGTCAGAAATATTATAATGCTTAGACAGTGATGAGTCAAAAGTACAACTGCATAACAACAATTACAAAATGCAAAGTATGAAGATGGCGCACCAGCTGTATCGCGTATTGCGGAGCGCTGCTGACATCATATGGTACTAGTTTGACACCACACTGTATCTAGTTAACCATAAATATAATATTATCTTCTTCTTCTTCTTTTAAACAGGCATCCATCCTTTAAGAGTGATTTGTGCCATTAAAAGCCATCAAGTTAAAACATTGTATTATAGAAAAATTTTATAGAAAAATATAGAAAAAACAATATATTACAAGTCAATACCATTGTCGTTCAAAAAACTTGCTATTATATAGATTAAATGTGGCGAGTTAAGAGAAAGAAGATGACACAAGTTAACCGGGAGCTGAAAATTACCGTTGACGATCCCACTGTAAAAAAAACCTGTGATCCGCAATGGACAGGCAAAAAAATATGTCAAGAGTTATCTCCTCGGCACCACACTCACACATTGGGGAATCTATCAAGTTGTAATATTATCATGCGATCTAAATTTGTTTGGTCGTTATGAATAATATTAAAAAATTTTGGAGGGACAGAAGCAACAAATCATAAGTTAGTTGAATCACTCCCTATAGGCTTCGGTATGCGACAGAAGCCTGAATAATAAACAGTAGGATCAGGAAAAAAATATAATTATTCGAATTGCACTGTAGAACAAGGATGCCAAGTATTATGGAGAAAAGGGAAAACAAACGTTAATCCTCCTGTAATAAATTCAGACGCGGTGGTCACTGCTGACACCGGTGCATAAACGGATCCTGGAGTTCTTTGACCACATTGCTCGCCAAAATAATAAATAGTCTGAAAATATATAATAACAGGCATTATACCAGGAAGATACAAAAGTAGGTGGATTGACTCCGTGCGACTGGTGGGAGAAGCCCAGCTATCAGTAACAACTGTGGAAGCGCATAAATAACTAAATATCTCAAAAGTACGACAATTAAAAATACAACATTTTGTTTAAAATAATGAACCAGTGAATGCTACAGGATTTTTTAAATTTATTTAAGATTTGTCAATCAATCAAAAAATTACTAAATATGAATTAGAAAGATATACACATAAAATAAATTTTATCGAAAAACATTGTTGTTGCGCCACCGAGATTCGAACATGGATCTCTTTCCAAACCGGGAAAGGTGCATTATCCAATTATGCTACAGCGACATTATTTTTAACGATAAGTTTTCGAACCTATATGTTACGTTTTTCATATTATTACATTCATCATTCCATTATTTGAAAGAACCATCTACCTTATTTTTACAGAATTTAAAATACCTTTGGGTAATCTGATAGCTGACGCCAGAATTATTAATTAATTTTTATTAAATTTTAGATACATTGATAAAACTTATATATTATTAGTAGAACACATTCTTATTGCGAAGTTATAATTATTAAATAATAGAACGATGATATGAAAAAGGTAACATTTAGGTTCGAAAATTTGTCGTTAAAAATAATGTCACTGTAGCATAGTTGGATAATGCACCTTCCCCGATTTGG
This sequence comes from Eubasilissa regina, assembly GCA_022840565.1. Taxonomy (NCBI): domain Eukaryota; kingdom Metazoa; phylum Arthropoda; class Insecta; order Trichoptera; family Phryganeidae; genus Eubasilissa; species Eubasilissa regina. The sequence continues at coordinate 4,497,993 of JAINEB010000020.1, forward strand.
AAAGAGATCCAAGTTCGAATCCCAGTGGCGCAACAATATTTTTAGATAAAATTGATTTTATATGTATATCTTTCTAATAAATACATTTAATTCATATTTAAAATATCCAAACCTATACAACAATTACAACTTCACAATAAGAATGTGTTTTAATAAAAAATTACTAATTAGAAAAATAAAAATTACGTATATTCACAACTATCTCACAGTAATTCTATATACATCGAAGGGATGATACGACTATTTTAAATATAAACCAGATTGTCCGACAATGCTTCAACCGTGACCCGAAAAGGGTCGTATAAATGAATGAATTAATTTTATGGCTATACCCAGAACAACCATACTTTATTTGATATCTTCACTTTTACGTTTCAATTCAGTTGATTAAAGAGAATGCCAGTTCCTCTGTTAACATTTCGGTTAATTCATATGACGTATGTAGTCCCTAAGTGTGAGTGTGGTGTCTGGTAGGAGACCCTTGACCATATCTTTTTTGCTTGTCCATTCGAATCAATTTTTTTTACAGTGATCTTGGCAATGGTAATTTTCAACTGTCGGTTAACTTGTGTCTTAACTCGCCACATTTAATTTATGTAATATCAATTTTTTTGAACGATAATGGTATTGATTTGTTGTATAATATATATATATATATTATACCTTTTCTATAAAATAAGGTTTTAATTTGATTAAGAAAAGAAGACGTATGTGACGTTCAAACGTCGTATGTAGTTGTTAGTCTAGTGGTAATACACTCGCCTAGTATCAAGGAGTGGAGGTTCGAGCCTAGTTGTAGGATATCACCAAGTTGGTTCATTTATCAAAATATTTTCATTGTACAATGGGTTTAGATTAGTTTAAAATTAGTCAGAATATTAATGTGACAAAACAATAATTAATAAAAACAACTCGAAAATTTTAACTCTCCACAGAATTACTGAATCAGAGCACAAATAAAAAGATTCCATTGGCAGATGAGTGATCTTAATGAAATGAATTACTTGAATTATATTATAAATTCAACTAACGGATTATCAATTTGCAAATTTGCTCTCCAAAGATCGTTTATATGTAAAATAATATATCAGTTTTTCAATGCTTGACGTGAAATACCGAATAAGGAGGAAAACTTGCTTAATAGTATCTACTGAAATTATTTTAGAGTGGATTATTTCCGCGCATACTGAATATAATCGATGGTCACCGCAGTAAGTACCAAACTGTAACAAATGATTCCCGTCAAAGTTAACAAGTTCAGGGGTGACATCCACTAAACTGTGTGTTGGTGGGGTGGGGGGAGCGCGGGGTGATAAGGGAAAGTGATGAAAGTGAGTATTATCGTTCCGGAGCAATTTGGTATTTGCACAAAAGATATTCACTATTTGTTATTTATCCTCACAAACAAAATATTACAAATATTATAGGCAGAGTTCGACATGCCGTTATACAATTTTTTTAAGTACATACTATACTAATTTTGAGTTTTTGAGATTCACAGGTATTGGGATTATTTCTGAGATTGTCATATTACTGGAATGTATAGAATTTTTTTTAACGTAAGTACAGTCGATTGCGCTTAATAGGATTCAAACATTTTGTCCCAAATAAGCGGCTGGCTCTAATAAGCGAAGTTCAAGGTAAAATAAAAAATAATATGTACATATTTTTGAACTTTATTAAATTATTGAATAACAGAAAAATAATTATTAGTTATACATATGAGAAAATAAAATAATCAATAATGCTAAAAAAAAATAACAAATAATTATAATAACAGTAACGTTAAAAAAAATATTCATGAAAATAATGTACATAATACAATTATAACAATAAAAAAAAATATTTCTACAGGAATTCATCAATTGTAGACTATCTTGCGTTTTCGTAGAGTTGGAATTATACTAAATCAACGCAGGCGTTCAGTGCAGATATTGGGCATTTATTAACATATTTATTTTAATTATTAATTCACTGTCCCAATAAAACGGAATGGTGTCCCAGATAACCGAAGTAAATTACTATTAGTTATTTTATTTGGTTTCTATTCCTTGGGATTTGGCCCAAATAACCGACTGTCCCGATAAACCGGTGGTCCAATTAAGCGGAATCGACTGTATTTGAAATTGTTAAAATTATTAGTGAGACGTACGAGTATATATTTCTATACAGGATCATCAATGGTATGATACTGTCCCCAGATTGTTTGTCTGCTTGACTTTCATGCACCATTGAGGTCATCGAGACACAATTCATTGTTCTAATACAATGGTGGTACTCTGCAGACCCTAGAATGCATTCTTTGGGGAATGAATATGCGGAGGTAGTCGATATTTTTTCTGTAAATGTAACTCTATTATTACAATTGGACTCAATTGGATTATTTATAGGACTCAATTATTACAATTGTTTGTGTCTCAACTCGGTGGTGACGGATAAATTGCTATACTTCACATTTTATATTTATTTTTAATTTCGATTATGAAAAAAACATGCTGACATTATATAATTTTTTTCTTTGTGTATTGCACTTCTGATGAAATTTTCTGTTATTTTACAAATTATGTTAATGCCTGAATAGAGCGTGTATAATAATAATAATTTGTACTTTTATTTAAGACAATTTTTATTTTCTACACATGACTTTCAAAGATCAGTCAAGTTTTATGACAATAGGAAAAAATAATTTTTTCTTGTCAACGGTTTTCTCCTTGTTTAAAAGCTCTCTACCATAATTGCAAAATATCTTCAGTTGATACACCATTTCTTTCTGCCCAAATAAAGTAAAAAGTAAAAGCTATTTTTGGTTTTATTGTAATGGAACTAGTTTCGAATAATTACAAAAAATGTATCGCGAGTCGCGAGTCACTAATCGTCCGCCTCGTCATTCGCCTCAGATAGTGCCGGACCTCTAAATAGCCGGATTATTGAGATTCTATTGTATATTGTTCTAAAAATAGGACAATTTTTACAGACTCTTGTAGATAGTCTTATAAAAAAGTATTTGAGGATCCTCTATGTACAAAAATAATATAATAAAGATGTAAAAATACAACAGCTGAGCTAAGTTAAGAAAAAAGGTACACTAAAAAAAGTTTTCTTCCAACTCTGTCTACACTTCCTACTAAAAAATAAAATAATCCTTTTTCTACCTATTCTGTACAATGTAATGTATATAAATAAAATTACAATTATTTTTTCCATGTTTATAATAGTACCTCACTGTATAAAATGTAATTTTCAAGTACTAAAACTATTTTACAAATCTGTTTTTCAAATGAAATTTTTGAAACAAATGACTACTATTTTATAGGTTTAACTTTTAATACCCTTTAAAAAAATTTTTTAGTTTGAGTTAAATTGATTTTAGTTTCAAATATAATACATTCATTTAAATACTAAATTAATTGTGTAAATTTATTAAACACAGTTCTGCGTTATTTTATAAAAAAAGGAACGAATAAATAAAATGACAATACTTGTGTATGACTTCTAAAGGTCTAGTCCGTTGTCACAGAGTACGGTACGCTGGCTACAGATAATTTTAAAATAAAACACGACAATTCGAATACAAAATCGTCTGTTCACTACTTCCCGACAATTTTCGCCAGGAAACATAAGAAGCTTCCGAAATATTCTAAATTCGCCTGCAGTCTGCGATAGTGCCGAGATGCTGCCATCTACGGGAGTAAAACGATACTAAAGTCTGCACATATTATAGTGGGAAATTTGCTCCTGCCACTAGATCGCAATGCGGCTATTATCAATGCAGATGGTATCGCGGTACCATCTACACGGAAGTCCGGTTTGTAAACTGTGTCCTTAGAAAAACTAAATGTTGCCTTTTCTTAACCTAACAATAATTTTTTAATGAACACACTTTTTTTTTTTATAAAAATGTAATTTCAGAAAATAGTTCTGTGACATTTAATATAAATTAGAAAAAACTATCTGGTATCTCATTAATAAAACAGGTATGAATTTAAAATTATATCATGATGTGGATTAGTCTCAAGATATCTACCAACTATTATATAACACTCACATCAGTGAAGGCATGTGATTTTTAAGAGGAATAATGACCATATTTTCAATGTAGTTCATTAACCTACAGGTGAATATTATGTTCCAGGCCGATATTATTTTTAAATAACTAGAAAATAAAACACACTATTATAATTTTGTTTCTATTTATAGATTATGTGGTTTATTACAATTGTGTATTAAATATAACATTTGCCAAGTGGCCGCCTCTGGAAGAGGCACAAATGCATGCTCTATTAACCATATTTTTCATAACATTTTCGCACACTTCGCGTGTTATTTCAGCAATCTCTTTTCGAATTTGTTTGTTCTGTAGCATCGGAATTGTTGTGGGCTTATTGGCGTAGACCTTTTCTTTCAAATACTCTATATAAAATAGTCGGGAGCCGACAAATCAAGTGATCGAGGAGACCAGTCGATATCACCACTTTTTGACTTAATGCAGCAGGGAAAAATTTCTCGCAAAATTTCAAGCGTAGCTAGTTCCAGGCCCAATCGACCCAATTCAGCCACCAAGTAAAGTTTTCCAACATGTAACGATAGCGATAACCATTAATGGTTAAAACATTGCTATTATGATTTAGATAAAATGTTTTAATGACTCAACACGTTGTTGAGGCGTTTGATGGTCCATAATAAATTGTAATCAACTATTTTCTACGATTACCAACTGCGAACTGACAAATCTCTGCCAAACCAAAATAGCGGCCGAACAAAATTGGCCTGGAACATAATATTCACCCTATATATTGTATCATTAAACTGTAATGCTCTGTTTAATATAACATAAAATAAAAAATTCTAATATAAATAAATAAAAAATTCTCATGTGCAGAGTTTTCTGGGCTATTCTGTCACGTGTATCAGATTCTCTGGCCGACGTTTCAGATCCCACTGTATGGTCCATCGTCAGGGCTGATGTTGCCGATGCTACATGTGAGTATTATTGTTATGGTTAAGTATTGCAATACGGTGTCGAAAGCTGGTTGTGTTTGTCTATATGTGAGTATGTTTCATTTATCGCCGGATCACTATAAACGCCAGGGAGGTCGGATACCCACGAAAGAATTAAACAAAAAACTCTATACAGAAGATTCTGAACGGACGAGTAACATAAAAATATGAAAAAACGTGTTATTAAATAGATATAGATTTAATAATTGTAGAAAACTCAAAATATTGTGACGCTCACAAATCTACCGAAATACCACGCCTAAACGATACGCGGAGAAATAGAATTCCTAAGCTTGCAGGAGATTCCCCACTCGTTATGTTTATGCAAAGACTGTGGCCGGAACCAGTTTGAGAGAGACAAACAGATGCAAACGTCGCGAGAACGAGGAGGAAACAGAACCGTCGACAGAGCTAAAGCTCGGCGCGGAGCTTAATGATGAATCGAATCATTTAAACGTTGAAGAAAATTGAAAGCTTCTTTTGAAGTGCTTTGTTGGAGCGCGCTGCGAGAGGAAATTGATTACCCGTTATTACAAATGACACGCTCACTCGCGAATGTTTATTTTATGATTGAGCTGACCATAAACTAACGCCGCGTTAGCTGTACCTTGCCGTTAATGACTATTGTTAAGTATGACGACCGTAAAATGTGAATGCGAAGATAATCTATAAACGTATAACGTCACAAATGACGGCGATCGGAAGTATGATAGTTTCGAAAGTTCCTGTAAAAAAATGATAGAAAAATTCTAAGAAATATTTATAGGTATTTAAATTCGGAGTACTGAAATATATTTATATAACACTTTATTATAAACACGTTAAATAATGTTATTACTAAAAAAAATGTTTTGTTAGTACTATATTATATCCGCGGTGAAGGGGGTGATTGTATTTTTATGTCTCAATTCAATATATAATTAGGAATCAATAAAATATTTCAATTATTCGAAATATTTGCATAATTACGACATTTTAATGTATCTCTGACACGGCCTAATCTCAAAGGTACATACATGGAGATGAACATTTTTTACTGATATTTTTAATATTATATTATACCAAGTAAGATTGAAATCATATTTAAATATAGCGAGATCACACTCGAAAAAATATATTTCAACTAACAAGATAAATGATGGGATAATAATTCAGTCCGAGTCGACCTATATAAATCAGCTGTGCCGCAAATATTCAGCGTTCCCGAGCAACCCTTCGTCCGCGCCGCTGTGAAATGTGCACCACAACAAATCTTTAAACGGACACTTCGACTGCCGACAACTGCCACTGTGCCACCGGGTAACGTCCGGCAAATGAGGGTTCGGGGTTTGACGACACCGCAGAATTGCTAGCCGGAGCATTAAGCAGTGTTTTATGAATTTCCAACTTGCACCAACAGTGTTGCGTGCACATCAATTTTGAAGGAAACAGTTCATAAGAAGGGTTCATTGTTGTATTATAAGCATTGTTGATAAATTTCGGTAATGTACACAATATGTCTAATTGATATTTATTACTAGAAACGAGACCAGCTGGCAGTGGATGATATTTTACTTTTTTAATACTTTTTCAATCAAAAAAACTTAATTCAATAATCAACAAAATAAAGTAAACAAAAGTTATTTTCGTACACCCATACATCGAGTAATTCGGAAAAAAATCAATAACTCTGCTTGGGAAGTTTTGTTGCACCCTCTTTATTTATCAGAGCTGGCCCCTTAAATAATATTTTAACTACGAAACCGGAGAAATTTTACAAAAATGGATTTATGATTAAGTTGAAATGTGGAAAAGAATAATTGAACATTGTTTAATAATATATTTTTATAAATAAATCAAAACATTACAATTAAAACGTTTCATTAAAAAAAACGATATTAATTAAGGGAAGAGATCTAATATTTTTTCAACTAAGTGTATGAAAAAGATACTTACTAGCCTGTTCGAATAGTTTGATTACTATTGTAAATAATAATATAGATTTTTTTTGTTGGGAAGGTTAAGGAAACAGACACAATGAGCAATTTATTTGGATTATGCGAATAGCTAGAATTCAAAAATAGAACATTTAGTTTCAAATCAGTATGACCAGAAGAGACTTTTCTAACTAACTAGTTTGTGAATTCTCGTGATGGAAATAAGGTTAATACATTTTCCAAATATTCTTTAATCCATGGAGAAATAGAGTTAATTTGCTGGACTCCCGGAACGAGGATAGAGCCCTCCTTCTATGTGGCACTAGACTATAGTTACAACGCTCATTTACGAAATAATTGGATAACTTTTCTCATTTATGTAAACTAACCATAGTATTCTCTAAATATTTCTACTCGTGACAAATATAAAATTTAAATAATATCTAACAAGTTTTTATTTTTTTTAAATGTATATTATAATATTTTTCATTCTACATATACATTAAAACGAGTACATATTATTTTATTTTTCAGGATATCATATTACCTCTTTTGAACGATAACTACGCCATTAGTTGTAGTTTACGTAAAATATTTGCGATGTGGTGAACTACAATATTGTTATTACTAAGTTGCATTCACAATTCTGAATCAAAACTACAGTGAATATTTTATTCCAGACCGATTTTGTTTGGCTCCCGTTTTGGTTTGGCAGACATTTGGTAAACGTAGAGAGTAGTTGATTTCGATTTATTACGGAGCATCTAACGCCTCAATAATGTGTTAAAGTCATTAACACATTTTATCTAATTCATTATCATTTAAAAAAATCATGAGCGAGGAAGCTCATTTCGACTTCGTTAAAAAACAAAATAGTCATTATCCTCAATTAATATACCAACGACCTATACACCCATGCAGAATTACTGTACAGCTTAATGCAGAGTTTATTTTAGGATATAAGAGGCAATGCTGTATCCATTGATGGTGATCGCTATCGTGATATGCTGGGAAAACTTTTTGGTGACCGAATTGGGCCGGGAATACATGTGGTTTCAACAGGACAGTGCCACCTCACACATAACCCGAGCTACGCTTGAAATTTTGCGAGAAATACAACATCGGCCTGGAACATAATATTCACCCTGTATTAAAGTTCAATTGATAGATTCTTTTAAACTTAATGAAAACTTTTATATAGTATTAAAAATGACGGTTCGTGTTGCGATACACTATATTCAAAGTAAAATATTACGTTCGATAGATGGCCAAGAAATTAAATGTATTCATTAAAAATAGGAAATTTTATTAAAATTAATGTTTGTGAATGAATTTGACGGTATTTATATTACTGTAACTGTTTAGTAAATTATAAAAAGCAGCTGTCAAAATGCACCACAATACAGGTAGATTATTTCCAGATTAGTTAATATAGCAGTAACCGCAACTTTCCATTACAATCGGGCGGAGCAGACATTTGTTCTTGATCTACGTAGTCTTTTTTCTGTCCAATCTTCCTTATATATTTTTAAGATCCCATTCATGAGAATATTAAAAACGGATATAATATACCGACTTCATGCCACATTCTGAATTTCTTTGACTTCCTTCTTGACTGTTAACATTCGTAGTTTTCTTCATAAATCCATACATTCTAAAGAATAACCTACATATGTTATATACACCGACACAGATATTTTCAGCATTATGATTGCCTCCTCTCTCGCCGTCTGGAGTACGCGTAATATTATATATGTCATACAGCAGCTTACAGCGTCCGTGATTTATCGAAACAGTTTTTACTTAACTATTCCCAAACTTGAATCTTGAATATTTGATATTAACTCTGACTTACATATATCTAGATCGTTAAATAATTCTTATTTTAATATATGTTATCATAGCCTGACCTTTGAGAAATCAAAGAAACTGCAAATACGAACAAATATATTTTTTAACCTGATGTTAAATAATTGGTACATATCTATAAAGTAAAAATAAAACATGTTTAAGAATAAAAAATAATAAAAAATTATATATATATATTATTTGAGACGAATTATACATAATACACGATAAAATTATAAATATTGTGAAGTTTAAATTTGCTCGCCAAGATCTGGGTAGCCTGCTTTGCAAACTTATGATGATTAGCTGTCTAAATGGACGAATCGAATGGATCAAGAGCGAGATCATCGCGGTGGACCTAGAGATATATAGGCCTGGTCCACCCGCGGGTTGAGGAGAGACCCAGCTGCAGCGAGTAAGGAGGCGGCATGCGAGCAATGGCCGATGGATGGGCGTTATGGACGGGATGGTGTCCGGTCTATCTCCTGGAGCAAAATATGAATCCTGGAGAGGGCGTGTGGGGGCCCGAGTCCTGAGCTATATCGGCACCCCACAGACGCGTTGGCTGATGTTAGCAAATAGATAAACTCCTTAAATAGATAAAATAAATAAAAGTGACCTCCCTCAGAAGAAACTTGACATGAAAAAAGAAAGATCTAAAAAGCATTGTACGTGCATCGAATGTCGAGATTAATTGTGTTTTGTGAATAAATGTGTGATGTGTTGCAGCAGAGTTGCCTTTAAATGAATGATCATCCCATCCGAGGTAGCAGGTGACACCAGAGTACGCACGCACACACACTTGAGGATACAGACTGAGCTAGATCGGTGGCGGCCCATATTGCTTCGCATTCTCTAGGGCCCAAAGGCACCGTAACAATATAAAACAAAATTACCAACCAACAATTTTTTACAAATTTAATCCACTAATATTATAACAATTCTAATTGTATCCAGTTAGGGTGAATATATCACAATATAATAGTTATATGTAATATATGGTTTGGCGAATGGAGACTATCATTAGATTTTAATTATGCACATATAATATACTATATATGGTATTTAAGTTCTATTTAATATAAAACAAAAGTTTATTTTGGTTATATTGATTGATAACGTTCTGGTGTAAAGCCTGATAGCGTTCTGGTGTATTGTGAAGCCCTCTAAATAATTTAAGTGTAAAAATATTAAGAAATAGAAAATTTAAAAGAGACACCTGCCTAGTTTTTCTTATATAAGTAAAGTAGATTGCGTGCTATTCGGTGATGGCGCCATCGCTATTTTTTTTATACGAACATTACTTGGCGATATTTGACAGAAAAAAACAGCACGGAACTTCAAAACTTTCAGAAGCGAGAAATTTAATAGCTTTTGTTCGGGCAATTCTTAGAATACGGTAAAATTCACCCGCGTGGGAGAAATTTTTAAGGCTCTGATGGAATGGAACACTTTATTATTAATTAAAATCAATAAACTCAATAGTTTTAAAGAAAATTTATTATACAGGAGTAATATTAGCGCTTGTTTTAAACACGGCCGAATTATGCAATAGCAAAACCAAAATTGAATTTAAAGAGTAATTGATTGTAAAGTGATGTTTACAAAAAGAATAGATTTTGTTAAATACAAATGAAATGTATTGATATACATATAAAATCAATTTTATCGAAACATATTGTTGTTGCTACAGGAATTCGAACCTGGATCTCTTCTTATCTGGGAAAATGCATTCACCGAGTATGCTACACCAACACAGTGCATTGACGACAAATTTTTGAACTTATATGTTACACTTTTTCTAATTGAAACATCTATTATTCCATTATTTGAAAGCCTTCTTCTTTATTGGTGAAGCATAATCGTTTAATGCATTTTCCCCATTTCATATTACAAGTAACAATGACAGCTAGCAAGCAACTAAAATAATGTTCAATACATGTTATAAATGGCTCATAGAGACGAAGCCATTATTTTTAAATGTGAAGTATGGAAGTTATGGGTATTACATGGCTTACGACCCGTCCTCGGATGGCTTTAGTGATCACTTCACACTAAATGACGTTCATCAATCTACCATGGGCGACTGACCCACCTCAACTTTTTGGAAGTTAGTAGTAGCGCAATTGAAAAAGAACAAATTTTCCCGCTGGTAATATATTATAAGTTAAAATAAACGGGGGCGTCATTTAAGTTTTTTGCGGTAACTGGTACAATTCAAATAAAAACTATTACATTTTCTGTCTCTAGGAAAGTGATTAGTTTATAGATTATTTGCATCTCGGACAGTGCTCGACCGAACTGATTTTTAAATTAAAAATAATGCTAATTTTAATGCACTTAATATATGATTTCATTTTATTTTATTTGGAAAACAAACGGTTAATCAATGTGAACAAAAATAATAATAAAAGTGTAACAAAAAATGAACTAATTACATGTTTTCTCAGAAATAACAATATACTTGGTACAGTGAAGACGATAATTTGTAAACGACTTATTAAATAGATAAATAGCTTATTAAAACTTTTAATAGGAAACGAATTTTACGCTGCAGGCAACTTCCCAATAAGCGTAAAATAGTCGATAAATTATCTAGGAAGAGAGCGCGTGCCCCACTGTATGATTAACAGACGACGAATGATCTATGAAGTGGCACATTAAAATATTTATTAAATCTGTATTCATACCTACACTCCCATTCACACACACACACACACACAATAATAGTCTCGACTCGACTGCAATCAACAGAATACGAAATCTCTGATCAAATTAATTATTAACGGAAACGGGACGTTAAACACCTCACAAAAATATATAAATTATTTTATTTATTCTTCAAAAAACCTGCTAATGTATTTGTATTGCACTTTTTTAATTGGTAAAAAAACGATAAAAAAAATTCTCATGGGATGATCGTAAGTTTATTACGTAATTTTTTAAGGAAACATAATTTTTCGGTATTTTATGTCCTACAAAAAAGTATCGTATTGCACTATCGTATTTTGAAACGGGACCAAATTAAAGACTAAATTAAAAACTTTCACACGTTACAATTTTGTGTTTATACCTAACAAATTTAACATACAGGTATTAAGGCCTGGTGTCGTTGAGGAAAAGAAGTGGGAGAGAAAATTTAATGTAGAAGACGCTTGATTAATTGCGAAAGAAACGTCAGGCGCATGACGAGTTAGGCTGCTAATACAACTTTTATATTATATTTAAAGCATGAATTGTAGATGAGCATAAACTACATGAACTAACGCAAATTCCTTGTCCCAAAATATTAATTTTGGTGGCACTCGCGTGATCACTTTGGTGCCACTAACAACAAAGAATTTCGGGACTTTTTTTAAAAATATGACTCGGCTGAAACAAAAATTCAAACGCTGACAATATAATATGCATCAATGTAAGAAGTACGTCTTGTTCACACACAAAGATTTTATTTTCGAAGAGTAAATATTTTTTCTGTTGCATCCCTTGTTGTTCCCTGACCAAAGAATGGCAACGACTACTGAATATCTACATATACAATAATGACCGTGACTGAAATGTAGTATTTATATTTAGTTTATATTTATATATGTGTGAACTTTTTTTTTTGCTTTTTTTAATGACGTTAACAATACTTCGTAACTTAAATATGAATTATTTTTATGGCGAATCGGTTCTTCATAAAAATAAATCCGATCACGCCGGAATAAACGCATTATCATTGTTGCAGTGAATCTGTATTACCAGTGAGAATATATTTTCACTGGTGAAAGTATATTTTCGCTAAGCCGGTCAGTGGATGTATATCTAACAATGAAGACACAAATTCAATGGTTACATTTAATGAGTTTGTATTCGTTGAAAAGCGAGAATACGCCGCGCGGGAATATTTGGCTGTAAGTGTCGATGTGTCGCCCTACAGCATGGCAACAAATAGTTTGGTGGCGTGGGTGGCGTGGGTGGCGTGGGTGGCGTCTATAACTGTCACTTTTATTCGGTTATAGATTTTCATTTATATTCAATAAAATTATTTACTGCATAAACTACCGTGTTTATAATCTCAGCCATTTTTTCCTTTTCAACACATAGGTTAGGTTAGGTCAGGTTCAATTATAGGTTAGGGTAGAATATACATTTGCTAAAACCTGCAAGTTATATTTCCACTGGTGGAAACGTATTCGGATATGATTTCACTGAAACGTCAGTGAAAATATATTCTCACTGGTAATACACATCCACTGTAACATATACACTTCATATCATGTCTATTTATTTACTGGTCTTTGGTATAAACTGAAACAAGAAAAAAGTTAATTTTATTAATCGATATACGAGTTACTTTTTGGAGCACCACAATGTAATGATTATTTATTTTTTCGAGAGGGACGAAACTATAGTCATAAGAAAATTAAACGCAATTGTCTGTAGTACAAAGTTTAGTTTTTAAAAAAAGATATATTTATAGTTTATAATAAGAGATCTTCCAAAATAATAAAAATTATGGGCACATTACGTTATGAATAATATTCGGTAAAGAACGGGGCGTGAGAATTTGTCTGTGGTCATAGAATTAAATTATTGTTGATGGTTATTTAAAAAAAAAAGTTTAATTATTAGTGCTAAATTTATTAAAGTTTAGATGCATTATTTATGAAGAAATTTTATAAAACAATTACAATTATGGATCCTTTATCCTTTATTCACGGCCAAATCATGAATCCGGCACAGTTTTCCGTAATTTATTTTTATCTTAGTAAAGAATCATCTAAAAAAAAAAAATTTTTAAACTATGGTAAGATTTTTAAACACCCCGGGACTATGTGTATCTACATAGCTACTACGAGGCCAGGACCGTAGTTCAGTTTGTTAACTTCACCGTGACTTGAGTATTCGGCTAACTTCATAATCCATCCAAAGGGTTTTGAATCTCCGACAATTGAATTTCCGGATTCTAAATGGCCGAGTGAATTCCGCTCGAACTGAAAGGGATTTTAGGGACTAGAGTAGTGAATAAGGGCGCAAACTGCAAACTGCACGAATAGTATTCAGAAGTAGGATTATAATTTCGGCACCTCTATCCCTAATTCATGTAATAATTAAAAATAAATATAAAAGACGAATAAATTTTTAATAAAAAGTGGTGACAATGACCACCGAATATATAAACATGAACTAACACAAATTCCTTGTCCTAATATTTTGGTGTTACCCATGTACCACTTACACAATCAAATAGCTCCTCGACTTTTAAAAAAATATGATTCAATTGGAACGATAATATAAATGCTGATAATATAATATGCATTAATGTAAAAATACGTCTTGTTTACACAAAGATTTAATTTTCGAAGAGTAAATACTTTAATTGTTGCATAAATGTGTTATTTACCATCGGATTTATGTTTCCACCAAGAATGTGTGTAGAATGCTCATCGTCCAGCAACTAATGTTTAAAACCCCTCTCCTACATGTACACTTTATTTCATGTCTATTCATTTACTGGTCTGTCGGCAGTGACGAAATCACGGCTGAAATGTGTATATAGTATAATATAAAGTAAATTTTAAAAACTTTAACGTCGTATTTAACTTACTTTTGTGATTTTGTTTCTGATATTAATGAAAAAAATAATAGAACGCATATCCTTATAAACATAATATTCTAAATGAAAAATGCATACCTTTGAATACCGGTGTAACCTAGCATTGTGAACAAAAACATGTTATATAAAAAAGTATATGTTTAAAATGCTCTGTTATCGATATATAAGAAAAATATATTTGAACCTAAATTAAACCGAAACGATGCCCTGTCTTTAGATGCATATTTTGCAGAATTTAACAATTGAATTCCGAACCTCGGAGAGTATTTCTTCATCAAGTCTTATTTTCTCAAACACGTTCAATTTTAAATCTTATCAAATATAAATTCTCATTTGTGGTGACTAACTTTTTGCTTTTATTTTTTATTTTATTAGAAGTCGCTTTTGTTTATTTGAAGTCCTCAAAGATGTCGAGTGGAATAATTCGAGGTCAGGAATAATGAATGAAAAGACCATGGAATTGGTCTTAGCCATCCAATGACGTAAATTATAAAACATTATATATACACATATTTTCCATCTGTAAAAAATATAGAAATTTTCTATGGAACTGCGTAAAATGCAGAGACACTTACTATTTATAGTGTTTGCCCGCGAATTATTTTCTGAGAAACTCACCTGCAACAAAGAAAAAAATACATGTTAGTATAAATTATTAATTAGTCACTGTACCTAATATATGATAAGGCGAATCACTTATCACTGCGTCAGCATCTCAGCAATTGAAATCAACTAGAAGTCATCAATATTATCGCACACCAAAATCGTCAGTTTCAAAAAAACAATTTTTTTTAGTTATTATTGTATTCGGATACTCTGTCATATACACCACTAACTTAGCCCCAGTTCTCGAATAATGTCATTTTAGAAGAATATATTTATGACCTAAAGTGTTATTTAGTTTCATGACTTTAGTAACAAAATATGGAGAAAAATGTTTTCATTTTTTTTGTCTACTGAAAAATGACTTTTTGAGTTGTCTAGTTTTGATTTAGGTGTGCGATATGTCCACATGCAACGGTATAAGAATACATAAATGACAAGAAAATAATAGAGAATTTAACAGATTTAAAATTATTATAAATACGTACACGTATATATATTTTTTAAATAATTGCAATATGGCGTGTTTAAAATTTTGTCGATTATTGGAGAACTTTAGTTTAAAAAAAATTCATAAAAGCAATCCGATCAGACTAAACTTAATTATGCGTATTATCAATAAATATCAATTAACGTATTATCAATAAATATCAATTAAAATCTAACTATTGTAGAGGCTATTGCAAAATTAACCTTGAATTGACAATTATTATTTTAGCAATAATAAATGAAAAGATGTGGAAACATGTACCTATTTTTGAACGTTGGTTGAGTAATTCAAAACCTTGATTATATTTATCTTAAAAAAATAATGGTAAATATTAGTATCTACATATTTATCTTACATACCACCTGTAATGCCATCGAACTACTGAAACACAAAACTACTACAGAAATACTAGATGCAACCTGCCTGATACTAACGGGAAATTAATAGTAATTATAAGTGTAACTTATTTTAATTTAACTTTTTAAATCAACAAATATACAAAAGTTAAATAATTTAAATATTTATATTGCTATATTGATATTATTGTTTATCAATTTCTCTACGTATTACATATTTATTTATCTCTCTACAAACATTGATACAATGTGATAATCTGTTCCATCAGAAGATGTCTATTTAATTTGTACAACAACAATGAACAGGTGTCATTCGTTTTGATTCCTGCACATAAGGGAATTCATGGAAATGAAAAACTGGCCAAGGAGGCCACTGTTTCCGGAGTTATCCTTCATCAATTTCATATTCCGATGTATGACATACTCAATGTGGTAAAAAAATGTACGAATTCTATTTGGACTGCACAGTGGATGGATCCAAATAGTCATAAAGATAATCGGCTTAAAATAATTCAAAGATCTATTCCCCGCACTCCCTTGTTCTCCAAATGGAAAATCTCCCAAAGAATAATAACAAATATTTCTAAAACGATAATTGGCCATTGCCATGTAGCCTCACATTTATTCAAATCGAACTTAATAGATCCCCAATGTGTGAGTGTAGTGCCGAGGAGGAAACTCTTGACCATATTTTTTTTGCCTGTCCATTGTGGATCACAGGTTTGTTTTACAGTAATCTCATCAATGTTTCAACTCCCGGTTAACTTGTGTCATCTTCTTTCCCTTAACTCGCCACATTTAATCTATATAATAGCTAATTATTTGATCGACAATGGTACTGACTTGTAATGTAATATTTCCTATTTTATAATATTATTGTACTTTTTTCAAAAGTTTTAACTTGATAAATGGCACAAATCACTCTTGACGGGTGGATTGCCTATTTTAAAG
This sequence comes from Eubasilissa regina, assembly GCA_022840565.1. Classification (NCBI taxonomy): domain Eukaryota; kingdom Metazoa; phylum Arthropoda; class Insecta; order Trichoptera; family Phryganeidae; genus Eubasilissa; species Eubasilissa regina. The sequence continues at coordinate 4,514,757 of JAINEB010000020.1, forward strand.
AAGAAGAAGAAGAAAAACATTGATACTTGAATATATGAAAATATATGTATAGATTAATGACACTCTATGTTAAAAATTATTATAACAGATCCGAAGTCTGTCTGCTTCTATATAAAATTATTGATTGAAATGTAGATTTATTAAAGTGTCTTTTCAACCGATTTTAACCAGCGCAGAAAACTAATATATTTACAATATAAAATATCAAAACCGTGTTGAATTTCTTGAACTTGAGAAGACTTACTTGGCGAACGATCACCTGAAATGTTACCCTGTTGGAGTGTCATAGCGTCAGACGAAAATTTTTAAATATAAAAGAGGAATAAAAACATTATGCCGGGGGATACAATTCAATCCATTTTCATAAAGCGAGCCACAGATGCCTTACTCGGAAAATAAAATTATTTGAACGCTGGCATCAGAATTATTAAAGAATATTAAAAATTAATTTTAAGAAAGAAAAATTCCTCTTCATCCACTGATATTATTTTGCGATGTATCAAAATATTTTAGTTGTTACCGATAAATACATTTTTTCTGTATTCACTTCTAGTTGATTAATTTAATTGGTATTAAAAATACCACAGTACTATGTTCTGAATTTGCATCCTCACAACAAAAATGTGTTCTCCTTTAAAAAAATGTATTATATTCATCGTTTGATGATTCGTACCTTTTAAATGACTACCTCGAAACGAGTAGAGACACTCATAAATATTTTATAGCCAATAACTTAGTTGGAGAGTACAACCTTTGTATTTTGATATTGCAAGGTTTATTACACTTTACGACGAGAGAAATGTAGTCGATGTCGTTGAAAAAACCGTAGAATAATTCAAATAAAAAACATAATTGATCTTTGACTTTGCTCATAAATTCTCGTCCATGAGCGGTGCACTAAATCAAATTTCGAATTACCTTACTCACCAACGTGAAGATTTATCGCGTATAAATAGTAATAGGTATATCTACCACTTGATAAAGAAGAAAACGGTAACACATGCCATTAGTAAGGCGTTGAAAATGGTAAGTGTTACCATGCCGGTTTCGATCTAGCTTTCCTTAAGGAAACCATCTAACCTAGAAGAGACGCCAGTTCCTTATACTCGCGGAAATCTTAAATTAAAGATATATTTATTTTTAAGGGAAAAACAGTATTATTGTGAAGTTGCAGTTTTTTAAGAACATAGTTCTGTGATATTTTTAATACAAATTAAATGATAAATGTATCAGCTAGAAAGATAGACAGATAAAATCAATTTATCAAAAAATATTTTTTTGGCAACAGATATATAAATATATATATACATTTTATTATTATTTTATTAGCACTCAATTATTTCACAATAATAATATTTTTATGGCAATTTCCCACTTAGGCTATGCATGATCTAGGGAAATCGCCTAACATTTTAAAATAATTATTGTTATTTTAAAAAAAGTAGTAAGTTCATACATAAATATATTTAAAAAACCTTACAAATAAAGATTAAATATAAAATATTACGCTTGGTGGCCAATTAACTGAAAAGTATGAGGACTGAGGGGGACGTGCTTCCTGTTCCTGAACAGGTGGATAAATAGTAATATAAAGCATGAACAAGAAGCGAAATTATAGTACGTATTTATGGATGAAATTGTGCCCTCGAAATATGTGTAGAGTGGCGGCAATGGGCAAGATGGAATTGGTACCTCAGAGAAGGCTGATCATATCGATCTTGTATGTCGCATGTTTGGAGATAAAAATATATTCGTGTACCTTTATATATAATATATACTCGTAGATGTGTATATGTATAGAGCGTCCAGTTTTGACAACTATAACAATCTATAAATACGATTTATCGAAAAATATTAAGGGACATTCCCTTATAGCTGTAGCTCCCTCTATCGATCTCTATTCTGAACCAGGTTATGCTGCTACACTAGTGATTAAAAATCACTAAAAATCAACGTTTTTCTCAGCTGTTCTCTTTTTCTTCCTTCTATTTTTCTTTTTATCATTGTGGGATTTATACAAATAATAAATGCAGTCGATTAGAATTTTTTCGGGGGACGAGTAGGGTTTTTCACTAGTCTTTGCTTTCTCATAATAAATTATTAGTTTGTCAATATATTGATGACAATTTTAATTATTATCTTGAACACTTTTTGAAAACTATTTTCTGAAGGTTTAAAATATTCTCTCAAGTTAGCCTCGTTCTGTAATATCTTCTAGTAATGATTTACTCCGTCTACCCCGACAATACAGGCGCTGGTTAAAGATCATATATTATGCAAGAAATAATCAAAACTGCTTGAAACTCCACCCTAGACATCCCCTGTATTTATTAAACGTTCTTGTATAGGTAAATTTTACAAAATTTCGTAGGTATCTATCGCGGTCTGGCGTTTGTGACAGGGATGAAAACAGCGGTAAAAGGAAATTGAATTGTCAGCAAAAAGGGGGTGGGCTATTATCAAAGCATTCCATTTGAATAATCACCCACCCCTGATCGTTTTATTGTGTCTATTGTGAAGATATTTAGTATAAATAAACATCATATATGTAACGAATTTATACATACATAAATCAGGAGTATTTTAATCATAAGTGACCTTTTTGGTTTAAAGTTGAAGAACTATGAAAAATTGTCAAGTTCATTTTGGTGGAAGTTGGCAATGGAATAACACAAAGAAAACTTTGGTGAAGTTCGACGGAATTTGAGATTGCTAAATCAATAATTGAACCCAAGCCATTAGAATGAAATATTGTTAAGAGTCTTATGTGTAGTTAGTCTTATGGAATGAAATAATTGCTTTCTGTCAGGTGTATATAATATATACGTTACACATGGTATGTAAAAATAGAGAAACCGGACTATTTTCAAAATCATTATCAAACAACGATTCAATATCAAATGAGGCGATACAGAATTGAATTACGTACGTGATGATCACGCACCCATGTTTCAAGGAAGTCATAAAATGCTCATGAAGCATTAGAGTAGCTCATAATTTATTATAGCTTATTTTGTATATTAGTAAGATGTTTGCTTAGAGGGGAAATGAATAGGGTTCATTCCTTCCGGAAGACCAGAGGTCTGTTTCATAACAAAAGTGCTTAAGTAAACTAGAAAAATATTAACAACAGTGAAGGAACGTAAATCACGGTTGTTGTGAAAAAAACATTAATTATATTTGTCCGAAAAACTTAATGTTTTTAAAAAGAACAAATTTTTGTTGTAAAGTTGCATTTTCAGAACATTTTGAGATTCAACGCAATACAAAGTTGATTGCTTTTAAAAATGGAATAATAAATGTAACAATTATAAAAATATACACATATAAATTCTAAATTTGTCATAATCGTAATCGGTTGCTGTGGAGTTTTCATGGATAGGAAGAAATGCACGATCCAAGCCTGGTAGCAACTAAATATTTTTTAATAAATAATTTTTTTCTATATATATTTCTAGTTGATTAATTCAATTTGTATTAAAAATAGTTTGAATTAAAAATATTGTGTTTTTTTTTTCTATATAAATATTACGATATTTTTTTAAAATATTGTAGGTATAATATATATAAGTAAAAAATATTTTTATATATACCTATGGGTCAGAAAAAAAATACGTTAAAATAATAACATAATTAAATTATTTATCAAAAAACTATTTTATAAATTATTTACTATTTATTATTAATCAAACAGAAATAAGTATGATCGAAACATGCGAGAGCCTCGCAATGAAAGCCTTAAAACCCGATTATCCGATTAATAACTCTAGATAATCTCCCGGCGGCCCATTACGGCCTCCATCAGTCTCCCGTGGCACCAGCACGATGAATGGCCGATGATTGCATTGTTGTCCTGCAGACTGGAAACTCCTGATAGCCAGAACATGTCTGGTATGCCGAGTCACCCTGTACGGGCCATTTTGACCTTTTTGTACGACCACTGTGGCATTTTCGTTCGGTAGTTATATCGCCCTTCGAACTGAGTTTTCTTCTTTTTTCTATGAGTAATGTACACATATGTACACGGTTCACGGGAACTCCCGGTACGATCCAAGGGGGAAAAGTATACACCACTGGGAGATAAAAAAATCTAATCACTTTATAATTAGAGTGTAGGTACTGAGGTACTTTACAAATGAAGAAAAATAAATTATTCCAGGTATGTTAGATTAACATCACATTAAGTATTTCTATACGAAAAGCAACGCGCTGTGTAAAATGTTTAAATAAATTATTCAAAATTATTTATTATATTAAATACTAAATTAATGTATTAATTATAAATATATACATATAAAATCAATTTTGTCGAAAAATATTGTTTTAGCGTCACCGGGATTCGAACCTGGATCTGGAAATGAAGATCCAGGTTCGAATCCCGGTGACGCTAAAACAATATTTTTCGACAAAATTGATTTTATATGTATATATTTATAATTAATACATTAATTTAGTATTTAAAATATCACAGACCTATGTTCTGAATAATTACAACTTCACAATAAGAATGTGTTTTCCTTAATTATTTATTATATCATTAGGAGAACACGTTCTTATTATAAAGTTATAATTATTCAATACATAAGTCTGCAATATTTTAAATACTATTTAAATTAAATTGGTATTAATTTAAAATAATTCAGAAACAGAAAAAAAAATACAGACCCAGCATGCTGCAGTAGTCCCTTTTTTAAACATATATAATGACATTATTGCGGAAGTTGGTGTTACTTCTTGCAATTATTATAATTTAATATAAATGATTTTTTAAGCATATTAATATTATTTTGTTTGTTAATTTTAATAGAAATATTTTTTCATTGATATATTGTATAATAGAACAAATTAACTATCTCAACAATATTATAGTTACTAAAATATTATCATGTTTTCACGGTCGTTTAGAATCTTACATATACAATTTCCTGAGCTATTCTGCCGTGAGTATCCGACCTCTCTTACCGGTATTTCGTAAATCCAGGTGCCAAATAATAATATGATGGGTAGGTACGACTTTTAAGCCATAAAATTAGAAATAAAATAAGTAAAAATTGTTTTATAAATCCTCATTGCGTTGGCAAAACTCAATACTTAAATTCATAAGTTCTGATACTTAATAGTATGTGAACTGCAAATGTGAATGTGAATTAGAAATAGTGGATATATACGTATTTTGTTTATTATTCTATACGCAGGTGTGTCGAATAATAGGGAATTAATAAAACAATAATTTTGACAACGTGATTTTCAACAAAATTATTAAAAAGGCCGCAATATTCCCCGAAAAGGCATTACATTTTAGGATGTTCGCGTAAAACTGCAAAATTCACGTAAAACCGGTTTAATCGCGACAACATAAATTTCAGGTCTCTTCTGCTCGGTTTTAGTCATCGTTAAATAAGCCAAACTTTTTAAATATATTTTAATTTTAAAGATTTATTTATAAAGTGAAAAAAGAGATTCTGACGTATATAATACATAGATTTATAACAATCTTAAAAGGCTCTTTATACAATTTTAACGATATTTTTTACGTCTTAAGCATTAAAAAGTCGTATATAATATTCTCTACTCTAAAATGTACTGTACTCAAAGTATTGAAAATAAATCTCACTTTATGTATGCATGTATATGTATAATACAGTACAGTAGGTGGTATGTCTAGTAATTGTATTTTTTTTTATTTTCATTCATTGTCAATACTTGATTGGAAAATTTAAGAAATAACTTGTACCCTTATGTAGAAGTGCATAATGAACAAAATAAATTACACAAAATACAAATTACACAAAGACACTCGCCTAGACCTTAGACCACCAAATGTCCGAACAAAGCAAACAGCAAATATTAATTTAAAAATAGTAATTATCTCTTTGAAAAACAATTCAACAGCTAAATAGGTTATTTTATCCATGGAACAGTATTTCAGAATCAGCCATACCAAGTGGGGTAGTTAAAATTCTAGTAACAAAATAAAATAAATAATTAATAAAACGATTTAAAAAAAAAAGATATTTGATGTCAGGTGACAAGCAATATTTCATCAGATTAAAACATACATACGCTAATAAATAACATTTTCCAAAACCAACAAATTAAAAAAACGCATGAACGCTCTCAAACAATCATGACAGTATTGGACACAAAGGATAGGTAAATATTTAACGCTGAACATATCCCTAACAATGGAGAGAGGCTCTACCGGGTTGACGGGGGTTGGAGGGGTTGTGAGGTCGATTAATCATTTATTTATTGGGAGAATGGGGCACAAAAGAGCAGACATTTTTAAAAAAAGGTTGAGTAAAATTTCAAAAATGACAATCATGTTGTGGATTATTCATTGTGAAAACGAATTCAAAGTATATTTTTATTTTATTTAATATCCACGTGAACGGGAGAAAAGAATATTTCGTTATTTACACATTTAAAAATCTGAAGTGTTAACACAACTGAAAATATCTGAACTTATACTGAAATATATTAGTTTTCATAGGTGTACTAACATTATATGCAGTCTAGTAACATGCGCCGTATGCCTTTACGTTTTGTATGTATATTTGGAATAATATTTTCGTATTACTATTATTAAGTAGCTTGACAGATATTAAGAAACAAATAAAAAGTGGTTTGGGTCTTTGTTAAATGTACGAATGTACACCACCGTTACTGGCGTGTAGCGTAATATAATAATATATGATTTCCAAATTATAATTAAAAATTATTGCGGGAAAATAAAGTAAATAAGTTTTAAAAAACACCCATATGGATAGGATTCGAACCTATCCTCTATGCTTTATGAGAAGATTCTGATTTCTAGTCATGCATTTCCAGGCGTGGCGTAGCAGTTAAAAACGCCATAACCGCTATGCTACGCCTGGTGATGCGAGATGTGTGAATATTACCATACTTTTTATTCATACAATATTATGATCCAAAATGGAGTCACATGACACGCTGGTAGTCGTTGTGTGGTGTAATCGTTTAATCTTTGTTTTCGGTATTATTGACGTCTATTGCAATATTTACCCCCAAGTCCTTTCCAACATCACGTCTTGAATCGTCTTTTTATTCATCATCGTAAATGCAAGGCTGGTATATTTTTTTGCAGAGGAATACGCGGAAATGGTAAACAAGCAATAAATATTGCAAAGCGATACGCATCTGTGCATCGACGTACTTCTTTAGTATAGCAGTAATACATTCGACTGGTGATCAAGTAGTCGGAATATTTTTTATTTTACTTTATTGAGGGATTTTGTCAGTGTAAACATATTATAACTAACATAATAACTATTTAACGTGTGATACTATTTATTTAAATCCACAAAAATATTTAGATACACAAATATGTTTAGATGCAGAAAATAAATTAAAAGAAGAAAACAGGGAGGAAGGGTGGGAGGTTGCAACTATTGTTGCGGTAAAGGGAGAGCAAAATGTGTTTGTAGGTAGAATGATTTGTCAAAATTGAGATTGTGGTGGTTCACATGAAGAACCCTTTGAGCGTAGTATCATTAAATGACATGTCAGTTACTTTGTGGTCCATCATAATTATTGAATTAATAATATAATTTATACGAGCATAGTGTCATAATATAAAGGATTAATAACTTCATAATAAACTTCACAATACCCGAATATGTTATATGTACCAAGCTGTATTTAGATTAGTCATAAATTAGATACAGCAGTGACAAAATACCTCAATATGTGTGCAGTCCAAAGTTTACTTCAATGAAAAATTAAAATAAGTAGCCGGAGGTTCGAGCTTCATCTCGGGAGACTACAAATTACTTATATTTTCATAGCACGAGCTTTCGGCTTGATTATAAAAGAGTAAAATTGATTTGACAGTATTCCGTGTAGGCTTGTCTATATTTTCCTTCACAGTTGCGAGAAACAGATATTTATGAATTGAGCGAAAAATATAAATAAAATGAAAAGATTTTCCGTCGTCGAATAATTGCATAATATTTGAGCACTGAAAAATAAAGCAGAGGAAATTTAGTTTGAATAACCGGTATAAAGGAATACTGAGAACGAAAACATACAATTTCCAATAATCGCATTCGATGCATTTTCCGATGATAGTCCAATAAATAATTTGAAATACCATTCAAATAAGCTAAAGCACGCTCTGCCGAATTAAAATCAATGAACTGGTTATTTTCACAAAAAACATCACGTATAGAGATTTTTGTGGGATTAGAGACCTGATTTTAATTTGAAATGGAATAATTAATCCAACAATAATCTTCTAATAGACAATCAGCACACGAACAAAAAACAAGTAAATTGACGTGCGTAAAACACTCGCATAGTGATCAAGTGGATCAAGGGTTCGAGTCTCATTCCAGGAGACCACCAATTTAGTCGTATTTTCATAACGCGCTTAGATAGTTTAGTAAGAATATTGATGCGACACGTGTTCCGCGTTTGCATATAGGTACGCAAATAAAATAACATATAACTCACCAATACTAATACTTCACAGGCTCGGTACCGAATTCAGTCTTGTCGATATTTTATTGATTTAAATACTTAAATAAGTGTTAATATTTATGATACTTTATTAAAATAATAGTATACTTGACGAGGGGTGTTAAAAGCGTTCTGTGTTTGACATATTGATAAATAAATTAATCTCAAGCAGAATACATATTAATATTAAATCATTTATTAATTTTGTTTTTAATCACTTTTATGAATTAATTATACATCAACCGGTTTCGGAAAATACCATTTACTTCACCAGGATGATAAAAAAAACTAACTTAAATCACGTCAAATTGTTAATTTGATATGTCAATTAAAAAATAATGATCTTAAAAAAAATCTAGTACCTATCTTAAAATGTTACGATGATGAAATATGTGGAAATTGACTTAAAATATTAAGATTTAAATATTAAAAAATGAAAAAGATTGTAAGTTGAGTTTTAAAATATTATAACAATTTGAAATACAGTTTTAGTTAAATTTTTTTTAATGAAAGAAAAGGTATTTTCCGAAACCTGTTAGTGCATATTTTACTCATATTAATCAATAATTCAATATTAAAATGTGTACCTACAAGGTAAAGTTCGAGTTAAATATTAAAAATATAATACATTTTACCCAATAGTAAAAAAATACTTAAATATGTGAGTCAAAGTAATAATCATCCGATTTATATGTTTAATAAATTACAGTAATTTTTTCAAATAATTCCTAAATCGAAACAAAACCATATAAATGGCCGACTAAAATAAACCAGCTAAAGTCGTAACATAATATCGCGTAAAATGAAATACTAGTTTAAAGTATCCAAATACTAAGTAGTATTTGGATACGTCCCGTTATAATGATTTTTCAACGAATGATAATTATAATTGAATCATCAATGTCTGTAATTATCAGTACATAATCTACCTCTCTGTCAGTTTAACCTTAATTGAGATGTAACTGACGCGGTTATTTCCCGCTCAAAACCACAATTAATTCGTTCCATGTTAATTGATCCCCCAACCAACGTTCAACGGAGCGTTATGAAGATGTATATAGATGTGCATGTGCAAGTGTGCATTCGGCGGGTGACGAGGAAATGATAGGCTGGTCGAAAAATGTATAATTTTATCAATTCGAAAAATGCATTTAAACATAAAACCTAATAAATATAATGACGGCATTCGTGGTTCTAAAAGTAGGTAAGCATTTCACGTAAATACAGTCAGTTCTCCCTTAAAGACCAGGTTCCGTTCCACCGACCTGGTCATAAATTAGTCGGTAAACGAACTTGATGTTGTCACAGCTTCTTTGATACTATCCTTATCCTTTAGATTAGCAGACACAGTAGAATGCGCTAAGCCTAAATCACGTGCCATCGGCATAATTTATTTTTCAACATCGTAGTCGTTGATATTTTTCATCTCAAATATACGTAGGGCTGAAAATTAAAGAAGAGGATAGGATGCTTTCTTGCGTTATCAACATAGTTCGACGGCCGCTCACTTGGCGTTAGAGGTAGACTCGCGACACACCTTATAAGTGTTTCTTCAGTGGAAGCAGAGATTTGATGGTTTTCAAACTGAGAGCGAGTGTTGATACTCGTATGATAACAGTCGTAAGTGCGAGCGGTCGCTAAATAAGATGATCGTTAAGTGAAGACTGACTGTTAAGTCATGTGCCATCGCGTTAATCAAGTTATCAAGTAATCAAGTAGAAGTCGAAAAGGTTATAAAGCCGATTACAATAGGCGAGAAACGGTAACATTCTGCGAGCAAACGATTATTTTTATGGGTTGAGAATTGTTATGACAAAAACAATCAACACATTATACCAAGGTTTAACACATATACGTAATATTTCAGCAGATCTCATTTATAAAAATCGAATAAATAAAATGATTTTATTTGCGTTTGTAGACACTCGTGATAATTAATTTACTGTTATTTTTTTATTATGTTGCTAGCAGGAAAACACGTTGGAAAATTTTTAAACAACCTGCATTGTGGATTGTGGAGAGTGCCTGTTTTTCTGTTGGCAGACGTATGACCAGACAAGGGGTATGCAAATACAATAATGAACTGTATCCCTAAATACAACCCTCCCCCTGAGCAGTAGTCCAACTCGATAATGTGCAATACGATACAATTTGTGCAAAATTCAAAATAATAATACATTCCACGAATACTGAATGAACCTTAACGCATTTTTAAAAATACATAATAATAAATAATATAATTCATTCTCCGTTTAATCACGAACGGATAACCCACGCAATTAAACATGACAAATGTGAAAATAGGCATAATAAATATTAAAAATGTTTATCTTGGACTACACAGATTTACTATTTAAGTTTAATGTCCATGCTTTATTAAAGAGATAAAACTATTTTACTTCTAATACAAATTAAATGTATTAATTAGAAAGATAAAGATAAGATAAGATGAAAGATGCGCTATTGGTAGCAACGACAATATTTTTTGATAAAATTGATTTTATATGTACATCTATATAATTAATACATTTAATTAGTATTTAAAATATCACAGACCTTACGTTCTGAATAATTACAACTTCGCAATAAGAATGTGTTCTCTTTAATAAATTTATTTTGCGAATATTTCAATTTTGAATCTATTGTGACTCCGAAACATTTTATTTCAGTTACTTCCTTCATACTTTCACCAACATAAAATATAACAATTACTTACATAATATTCGGTTTTTGATATATCTTAATATTGTCAGATTAATGTTTAATACCGCTTGATTGCCCAAAATACATAGTTACACAAAGGTTATTTCAATATGCACGCGTCTGCTACTATTGTATCACATTTAGTCATAACGCAAATAAATAAATAAAATACTAATTTGCCGCAAGGATAATAAATCTCAGTACTTCATTAAAAAAAGTCTTGTAATCATTTAATCAAACTATTAAAGACCCTTACGAAGTACACGATTTCAGGCTTTACGTAAAGCTTTCAAACAATTAACCACCAAATCATAGGAATCCGCATTCTCTTGTTAAATTTTCCAGACCTCGTCTCAATGGGAACACAAACTTTCTGAAAGGTGTTTTAGTTAACGGATACCCTTGTCATGGCAGTTTCTACCACAGAGCAACCCTTCCGCCACCCCTTTTTGGAATGGACCCCCGTCCACCCCCATGTACCACAGAGAAGTGATAAAATAAAACATTTATACTTAAACCATTAACAGTTATATTATATGATATATAAAATTGTATTTGTACTTACGGTGAAGATTTTTTAATTGATCAGCTATTGTGTATAGAAATTTAAGATAATTTTAAGTCACACATGTAATATGCAGTGGCGTGCACTAAGCATGCAATTAGGTTATGCTGCTAATACCGATGCTGTAAAAGTAGCATGGCTGTATTGTCACTAGAGGTTGTGTTAATCTAAAAAAAATGCACTCTTTCAGAAGCATGTTTTTGTGAAAGTATACCCGTGTGAAAAATATTAATATTTTTATTCTAGAAAAATTCTTCAAGTTATTAAGTGGAGGTATAAAAATATTTTATTATATAAAAGTTTACTGAAAGGCATACATTCTAGTCCTCTTCAAATACACATTTTTGCATTATGTCTGCTCAAGCGAAGATGTGTGTATTCAGAACACCGCGCGACGCGAGAGTTGCGTTTAGTTCATATACGTTTGGGGCAGATTTTGCGAAAAATTACGCGAAACACATGCGCAGCTTTATTTGTCATTTCTAAATACTTCCGCTAGATGGTGGTCAACATGAGAACTATTTGCGCATGGGCCTACATACTTGAAACATAATATATCAAATAAACATTTAATTTAGATTGATTTCGCAGAATTTATAGCTACGCACACATTTTTTAATTGTAAAGAGTGCACGTCTCTGGTAATATGCATTGTAAAACCCCAAATTTCATATATTTTTTTAAGTCACCTAGGTATTAATCAACATAACTAAAAATAAATTGAAGTCATACATTAAATAATAATTTTTTGATTATTCTGTAGAGTATTCCGAGAAGTAGCTGATTAGTTTTAAGAATTGCCGTTGGCATCAATTAGCGTCGGATCAACTGGATTTTATACGTATGAAAATGAAGATCTTCCGACAATGTGCTGTCTGCAATGTGCTTCCGACAATGTGCTGCTGACGGAATGTGTTGTCTGATGCAGATAGTGTTCTTTGCAGCCAAGCATTCACGCACAGCTTGTAGGTGTTCATATATCACCCAGGACCTGTTCCTTCCAATTTTGCTAGTAAATTAGCAGGTGCCGAAAATTATACGCATATTTTATTCCAGTACGCATAATTAATCCGTTATTTTCATAATATACTTTCACAATAAGTAATCATTACTGAACCGTGTAGTGCTTAGTAATGGGATACTATTTATTATGGAATACTGTATATTATATATATGATAATAATCAAGTATCAACTTCCATAAAACACTGCTAGAGAAATGGCGGTAACTTGTAGGAACATTCATTATAATAAAACTGTAAATTGTTTCAAAAGTTATTTTGATATGTACTCCTTAATATTGTGCCAATTCAAAATGAATGAAAGTCATAAAATAAAAGAACACGTTCTCATTTAATGGCCATCCTTGCCGTAAAACTGTTCCGCAGTTTGGCAAATATTGAAAATTACAATATACGTATATGTAAAAACAAAAATAATATGAATTCTCTCTTTAGGTCAAAGAGCATATATAAATGAAAGATTCTTAGTTTATAATGCGATAGAATTTAATACAAAATAAAATTAACATTAGATATATGAAAACGATCTATCTACTTTTATTTATTTTTACAAAAATATCCCTCTGTAATAGGTTTTAGGCCTTCTCCACCCACCCTTACAAAGCTACCGCAGCCTCCCAGACAGTAATCCCAGGGTAGCTACTACATCTTCAGACAGTTTTGACGCAGGCAAATAATATCCTTGGCAAGATGACGCTTGGGAGTACTTTGTTGGAACAACATCTGAGGAATCACGGACCTTCAGGAAGCTGTATTTCTTCCGAAATTAAGAAATAAGAAATATAACGAAAATAAGTAACATCAATCAGACTGTGGAATTATTGATAACATCAACAGAATATAAGTCAGTATCTGGATACGAGAGTGACTCGTATCTCTAATAATCTAATAATTCTAATAACTTAATAGTTTTAATTGCCACAATGATATATTTACATATGAAATAAAAATAATACAAAGGAAAAGAAAAATTCTACGTTTTTAAAAGTAAATCGAGAGAGGTACCTACTAAAAGAGCCGTTATACCTTATAACGTTTTAATGAAGAAAAAAAACGCATTACATGACACGTGTACCACACCACCACGTATACCATAGAAAAACTGGTAATCCAAGAAAGTTCAGGTCTCGTTATAGGTTACCATCATCTGGCTAAAAATAGCCCACTTCTGGAATGCGCAAAAAATGTCACGATTGCTCTCATCGAGAGTAAGACAAATAAAAAGTGGTTATTACATACTCATTTATTAAGCCTAATTTCTTAAGCACGGCCACGTATTGTCGCAGCGGTGATCAATAACTATACACAAGCAGGTACGTGTTTAAGCAAATGCTTTGAACATGAAAGCCCTCCCTGCTAATGGACCGTATGTGTCTGTATGTCCGTCCGCGTGTTCTGTTTGTTCTGCTCGCAGTCAGCTAATAAAGCCGCGAAGTGCAGGGGTGTGCACTGGCTCATTTTAATCACAATGATCCAGAGAGCCAGAGATGGAAGCTGTGGAACTGTATATACATATAATATAATTTAGTATGTCCAAAAAACATCAAATAAGAAATAAATAGTAGGATAAAATAAAGAAGTGCTTTTTTACTTTGTTTTACGGAAAGTGCTGCTTTAAATAAAGTCCTGCTCAAGATTTACGGCACAATAACCTTATCGGAGAATGCAGAAAGAACCTAGAACTTCATCGGGAACAGTATATCACCCCAGATATCCTAGGGAAGGTGAAAGCAAGGAAGCTACAGTGGGCGGGATATGTATGACTGGAAGATCAAGACGAGGATGGGGGATAATCTCAAGACAGCCCGGCAAGAAGTAGACGAGTGCCCAACAGATTTGAATACAAAGACTATGTCGAGTAATGGATGGTGCTCTACTGTGACTTAAGCGGACTTTACACGGTCATTCAGAATGACATTCACGAGTGAGATTGACATTTCGACTGAAGGTGTATAGTGATGACTGAAGGAATGATGACCGTGAATAACGAATATCTAGATATTTTGAAATCCGAGCATCAATCATGCTGGATGGAGGGGAGACTGTCAGTCGGAATGATAGTGTAGTGGGGCGCATCAGTCTTGTGTTAACTCGCAATAATGGAGTACGGTGCGAACGTTGACGTTAACGATCCTACCAACTATGAAGATGGTAATGTGTCGGAACGATTCATTTAACTATACAAGACGCCGGGTGTTTTACTAGTTATAGTGATCTCTAATCGCTCTTTATTGACTTAACTAAATTAATATAAACGTAACTATATAAATATAAACTGTTTGAATTAATAGGGAAATAAAACCATTATTTTCATTTGGGCTTACATTCATCAAGTCTTGGAGAACGTAGACATTTGCCTAACATCTTTCCATTAAAGCTTGACAAATAGTTGATGGAGATATTATAACTGAAACTTAAAATGTTCAGCTGCACGAAACCGCAGAGTTCAAGATAATCGTTAAGGATTCTTTAATTACTGTATTTTGTCTAATTAACGTTTCCCTTACAGTGCTAAAACAAAAACGCTCGTTCCCGTGCTGTAAACTCAAAGTACATGTAGATTTTTGCGATTTTAAGTCCGATAAATGTGAATATTTTACATTTATTAATCATTACAATAATAGTTGACATATAAATATCAATTATCGTGTAAAAGTGTTAAAAATGAGAAAAAACATTGATTATCACGAACGATAACATAAAGACGCACAAGACACGTCTAACTCGGCTAACGCACGCTCTGTCACTAAAGTGACGATCGGCATCCGGCACCCCGCGCCCCGCGCACAGCACTAACTTCTCCTCTCCGCGCGTAGGTTCTTATATATTGCAAAAATTGTATCCAATACATAAATATATTACGGTGGAATACCTAAAATATGAACTCGGTATTTAGTATATTTACAGAGATACTCACATAATTAGAGGCAATGTCAAGTCAGTTTACATCATCGGAGGGGAAAGGTTAAATGTGGTGTTACCACTTAAGTAATTTGTCAAAATGCGTTTTGTTCATACGGTAGTAGTTTGTATAGTCATCTTTAGCCAACGTCTGTGAAATCTCACGCAGCAAGTTCAAATGTGTGTATTTTTTACGTTTTTTAAGTCATTCTTTCTCTCAGATTTTACGGTTCACTTTTCTTGAAGTAGATAGAGCTAATATAATTGCCAAACATTCCTTTTTCTTTTTACTTATTTTCATAATTTTGGCTAACCAGCAACTTAGCACGATAGTCTGGGGTAAACTGATCAAAAAAAAAAAATGACAGAAATAACATTTAGAATGATAGTCTAAGGTTCTTCGATATTATAATTGAATGTCTTCTGAATGATCTTGTGCGGTCCGCTTTACATCATGGACTTACGAGCCCCGTGAGGAAGCTGAAGAAGAAGAAGGAAAAAATTGGATACATGGCTGAATATAACGAAACACAATTAATACTTTTCCCACACAGATTCAGGTCACGACTCCAGAAATCTATGAAAAGGGAAAACAAATTTAGATAAATCACTTAGATACACAGAATAAATTTATGAACAGAAAAAAATATAATTATAACCGTAATTAATTAAATTATCCCGCAATTATTAACCAATCCAATCAGAGACGTTAAGATACAGATAGTGCTATGGTAAAAAGTTTTTAATTCAAAGCAATATTATTTATTATATCATGTAAACACATTACAAATACAAATGCAATACTAAGTGCAAGATATAAAAACATGCATAATTTCCTTACGTCCGTCCGTTCACCGTGTCACATAGCAACACAAAACAAACACATTTTGCGGTTTTCATGTCAAACAATGTAAATGTTTTTTAAAAATAAAATTAAATAAAGATATTATTCATTTTATCATTATTTTTGAGGAATTATTTGTAGTATAATAATATATTAATCGTGGTGTGAAATGAAATGCCGCTAAGGTACACGTAAGGTACAAAACAAAATAAATACACGTGTGAATATAAATGATGTATTAAGATTATTCTAATATTATATTATACTTTAAATGTTCGAAATATCGGACACAGAAATAATAATAAAAACCCGAGCGTTTGAGATGATCTCGTAAGTTAAAATTGTTTATTTTATTATATTATAACATTGAGCAGTCGGCCCGCACCGCTGAACAGATATATCATAAAAGTTTCATCTCATTTCATCAGTATTGTACACAGATCTTGAGTGCTTCAATTCGCGAGAACCATAATGCAATAATACTAAATTTCAACTACATCTTCCAGAGGAAAATACGTAAGTGCCCAACTCTTGGCAATAAGGTGAAATTCCCCGATGCAATTTGTTCACAAAATGCATTCGGTGGCATCAGCCATCCCGTGGACTCGACGGAAAGAATCTAATAAAACGGATCGAAGTTTGTATGTAATATAATGTATTGTTGCGTCTCCATCCGATGGATCTGAAGGGATTTTACAGACTATGTGAAAAACGACAATGCCGATAAGTGCACAAAAGAATTTATCGGATCACCCCTGTAAATTATGTGCGGAATACTGGTGTTACTGATGCGGTTGGGATGCGAATTCTTGGCTTCGGCTCAGTATATAAAACTTCATTTATTAGAAGAACATATTCTTATTGAGAAGTTGTAATTATTCAGAACATAGATCACATTTCCACTGCATTCACTTCCTCTTCTCACTTCCATACATCGGTGTCGGTACCGAGACTTCATAGTCTTGCCGCGATAGACATACGGTGAAACTAAATCAAACGAAGTATTACTAAGAAATTAAATTAAATGTCATAAGTGGTATACATGATTGCGAAATAAAAACAAAAAGACGTAGGTAGGAGAAATAACCAATAAAGAAAATATACAATGATTTCAATTTAATATAACAGTATCAAGGACTTCTGTTTTACCGGTAAAATAATGTTGGTCTCTGAACTACACGTTAATAACGTCTAGATACTCAACATTGATCGGATTATCACAATCTCAACTCAACAGGCGTATTATTTATAAGAACACGGTAAATGTACGGAATATTTATAGTTTCTTCGATCGTTAGTTAGACATCATTTTTCTGGTCTCAATATCGCATTCCGGTCATAGCGCCAAATCTTATAAATATTGGTACGTTTGTAATAGATGAAAACTTTCAGACTATTCGTGCCGTGGCACGTAGCGACAGGACGGAAGAAAAAAGTTTAGAAGTTTATATGTGACCTTGTTCGCTTCAACTGTAATGAGGGCGGGAGGGAGGCACGAACGCCGATAGCTCCTATCTCTTTATCAACTCGGCAAGCGGGCCAATGTTGCGATGGCAGCCGTGACAGATAACCACAAATAACGTCTAGGTAGGAACAATCACATTATTCATATTCTGTGACACACTTTATTCAACTTTCCGTGTCTGATGCGAGTAAAATACAGCCTTTAATATTTGCTTCAAATTTTCAAATAACAATAAAAATTCATAATTGACCGTCAATGTCATACGCATATTAATTAATATCATATAGAATGACGCAAACAAACAAAAACCTACCTTTCGACCTGAACTCGAATATTATAGAAATCTTTCTTCAACGCTAGAAGATTTTCCTAATTAATCGATTTTCCCAATCTGTCGATCTCATCAAATTTTGTTATATATATCTTACATTTTTAATGAGACAACTACATTTTCCAATCGAAAGCAATTAATTTTGAATTGCAAGGTCCCGGAAAAATCTTTTATTTTAAAGATAAATAGATTTATTTCTTTTTTATAACACATTCTTATTGTGAAGTTGCAATTTCAGAATATAATTTTACATATGTGAAAATAAAACACTTGTTTTTTGATTCTACTCGTTTATTTTACTCGAGACGCGTTTCGCCTTGCAAGAGCATTAAGCTAGGCGCTGGATTATTACCGCGACTAAACTATTGAGTCGAAGTCGATGAATCCCGAGATTTCTACTCGACTAAATTGGAAGTGCGCGTATAGCCAATCAGTTGCCAATGAGATCTCCCAACATTCGAGTGCGTACTCCATACAAGTGAACGGTCGGGGATGGACTGCTTAATCGAGCGTATGCGCACGCCAATACACGGCAATGTACATAAAGTTTTTTTGCGCAAATATGCGCACTCCCATATGATCCAATAGCCTTTTGACATACAACTAAAAAGTCGAGCGATTAAAAATTGTATGCACGAGCACTTTATCAATCTAACAATTTAACTCAACAACTTGTATTTATAACTATAATGGGAACAACTATAATTTTATTTATGAGATAAAAGTTGAAACGCGTCTCAAATAAATTAAACGAGTAGAATAAAAAAAGCATGTGTTTTATTTCCATATACGTGTTTATGGAGTTCTACAAACTTACCTCGGAAACAGTAAATATATATCTACTACTTTTGTTTGTTCTCTTATCGACGTGTTTCTTTTCCTGTTTCTTTGTGTTATGCCCAACATACATCTCTCCGTGCCTCTTTGCGTTGCTCTAAGCATTTAAATATCTCTTTTATTAAGAGTTCATGTTTCACACAAATGTTTCACATTTGCATTTTAGACACAATTACAAGATCACTTTTGACAATCATATTCAAATGCACTCCAGCCCAGCTTTGTTCTGCTTCCTGATATGGAAATTTGTTGTAATAGGTAAAGATATATTTAATGTAAGCTTTTTTTCCGCATTTTTTCCTACGCATCATATTTAATTTGTTATAATTCTTCTTCATTCACCTTTATGTCAGTATTCACATATATTGACCTCACTTAGATGATTCTCGGCTCGGAATGCACCTCTAAAAGTCCCGGTCCTGAGTCACCCTCACAGCTGACTCCAGTGTTTGTGTGGCAATCTGCCGGGTCTTCTTTGACTCATAGATAGTATGTAGATAGGGCTTGAATCTAAAAATGGTACTTTAACTAAATGTTTGCGGTTGATAGTTTGTGAAAGAGTGAAATAATATTTATAAATAAATGTTCTTTATTTTAACTTTGTTCACCTTAAAGAATGAAATAGAACGGAGTTAGAAATCTCAAAATCAGTTCACTACAATTTGAGAAACAGTACTGGAGATGATAATATGTCACGCGCTCCAGTTCTTACCGCCCGAGAAAAAACTGTCTGGCACTGACACTGACATATACAATGACGAGAATAGAGACAGCGTCGAATGAAAAAGACGTAAAAACGTTAGTGAAGCACTCTCGTCTCCGAGAAAGAATTTTAGATTGGTGCCGACAAATATCTATCAGTAATGTCCTTCATCAGATCTATATCTTGTCTCATCTTCGAAACATAATTATTAAGCTACTAAACTAACATAATTATTAAGCTACTAAATAAAAACATGTTGATACGAGATGATAATATTGTGAATAAATTCATAAATAATCACGAAAAACAAAAAGAGATGTCAAGAGTTTAAATTTAAAATAAATAATAAACCGGAATTAAATACTTTATTTTTGCAAGCAAAGAAAATACATAAGTAATAAATTTACGAGAATTCAAATTAGGTAGACACCTTTGGGTAAAAGAATCTCACTTTTGTACAAAGTGTAGGTATAAAAAGAGGAGAATTTAAACTCCACCTTGTAAACAATTCAGCGATAAACTGGATTATTACTCCTGACGCTTTAAGAACAACAGGTAATACAGTTTTACCTGTAGGGCAATAAAAATAGTGTTTATCGCTCGTCGACTTTTTAGAATCGCCTGAGTCATAGAAATAATGACATATTTACGATACTGTATGCGATAGAAGTATTGCGAAATAAAAGATATTTAGAACAGAGGTAGGATTAATCCGAATTCTCGGATAACGTCGGCGCACTGGAATGATTATATTGATTATAAGGACACTATACAATTATTAAAAGAAAGTCTCTAATGTATGAATAAAGAGTATGTAAATATAATTAGTAATGTATTATATGCATGAACACCACAGCAAGTTAATCGTTATAAATCATTTTCCAATCAAGATTAGATTACCTGTCAGGAAAGGTGTTCGATCAAGTAATACAATTTCACCTATACTATTCATGGCTACTCTCGAAAATCAATTCAGGCAGCTAGACTGGGAGCATTTAAGCCATCTACGTTTTGCATTCGATATTCGGTTTTTAAATAATCCAGATGGCCTTTAAAGATTAAATAAATGATGAACTGCTTTATTGACCCGATAATAATCATTCATGGTTATGAAACCCAACTTGAACACATCGACATGTCTTCCATTGCAAGAGGCGTATCCGAAGAAATTGTTCGTAAAACAAAGCAGAACAGGGGTGCATTCCAACGATTGAATATGAAAAGTATTCTTCTACTGTGTGTAAGTCAAAAAATAATAATTAATTCATACCACAATTGCATACGAAACATGAACAAACGAGAGGTCCGAAAATTTAATGAAAGCATGAAAAGATAGAATAGAAAAGATAGATAGAAGTTGGGTATTCCAAAAGAGACAGGAAAATAAATGAGTGGATAAGAGAAGGCACAAGAATAGTTGGTATATTATAATAAAAAAAAATATCCAGGTCACATCACTGGGAAGACGAACAATCGTTGGACGAATGCAGTAATGCATATAGTAGTACCCGAAGGGAATCAAGAGGCCAACAGTCCACCCTAAACCCGCTGAACTAACGAAATATCAAATTCTACGGAAATACATAACAGCGAATAACAATATACAGAGAAAAGTGGGAGATACTTGGGGAGTACTGGATTAAAGTCCACCCAAAAAGCTAGAAAACGAGTGATAATTGAGTAATACAATGATCAACAACTCCCCTCCTTTTATACTATCACAAGTTAATCTAAAGAATCCGTGCATCTGTTGAGATCTCCATCTTTACATTACACAAAGATTTATTTAATATAGATAATTTAAAACTTTGTTTTTAACCACTTAATGAGTTATATTTTTGATACGTCAACCGATTTCGGAAAATACCATTTCCTTCATCAGGATGTCAATTAACATTTTCCAAAATTAATGAACTCATAAACTATATAACTCATGAAGTGGTTAAAAACAAAGTTTTAAATAATCTATTGTGAAGTTTGGATTTAGGCGCCGAGGTCTGGGTAGCCTACTTTGCCGACTTATGATGATTTGCTGACTAAATAGATGAATCAGAGACGAG
The DNA here is from genome assembly GCA_022840565.1 of Eubasilissa regina. Classification (NCBI taxonomy): domain Eukaryota; kingdom Metazoa; phylum Arthropoda; class Insecta; order Trichoptera; family Phryganeidae; genus Eubasilissa; species Eubasilissa regina. The sequence goes on from JAINEB010000020.1 coordinate 4,536,668, forward strand.
AATTCGACTTTGGCGGGCAGCGGAGCAAGATGTCACTTTTGGTGGGAATGCTCGAAAAGAGGACTACGAACTGGTGGAGGCGTGCGCCGGAGGAATATGGCGGCGAGAGATAGCGTAGATTAAGAGTGGGATCACCGCAGTGGACCCAGAGATGTATGACCCTAGTCCACTCGCGGGTTGAGGAGAGACCCCACTGCAACAAGCAAGAAGAAGGCGGCATACAAGTGATGGCCTATAGATGGGCGTTATGGATAAGACTGAGACGGGATGGTGTCCTGTCTATCTCCTGGAGCAAGAGATAAATCTTGGCGTGGCCGTGTGGCGGCCCGGATCCTCAGCTGCATCAGCATCCTACGGCCGCATTGGCTGATGTTGGCAAATAGATATACTCCGTAAATAGATAAAATAAATTAAAGTGCCCTCCCTCAGAGGAAAGTTGACCTGAAGAAAAAAGATCTAAAGAACATTTTCCGTGCATCCAATGTCGGGATTAATTGTTTTGTGAATAAATGTGATACAATTATTATCCCATCCGAAGTGACAGCAGGTGACACCAGAGCATACACACACACACCCATTCGAGGACACAGACTGAGCTAGATCTGTGACGGCTCCTGTGGCTTCCTATCCTCTAGGGCCCAAAGGCACCGAAATACTATATTAAAATTAAACACACAACGTAAACTTTGTAACAAATATTAAAGATAAGATATAATTAATTATAATATTCAAAAAATTAAAAATAATATAATCCCAATGAACATATATTACCTATAGTAGGTAAGTATACATCATTTTGGTTGAGAAAAATCGCAATCTCAGTGGCGTAGTAAAAATTTTGCGAAAGGGGCACTTATTCTGCGTTTTCCGAGATATTTCACTCCACTTAAAACGTCTTATTAATAATTTCTTTCATATTTCACAAGGGATGGAAGGCTCTATTGCACATTGCACGGGCAACCCCGCCCTTGGGCCGGATGGGGGTAGTTTAGAACTGCTACAAAAGGTCCGAGAGCGGGGATCGATGTCTGGTACAGGACATAACTCATCTTATTGTCCCCATGACACTGCAGCCAACTTACATTGCAGGGGCGCCATTGTTCGAGGTGCAGCCAAGAAATACGGCCCGAAACCACCCCTTAAGATGGGAGATGGTACAGCACCATTAAATTCGATGGGTGGGTATGTAACTACCGGAAAATAGCCGTGAAGGGAAAACCGACTTGTGTAGTACCACCTTTACATAAGAGGGTGAAAAAAATCACAGTTTTTGTAACATCCCCTAGGAAAAATCACATAAAATGACAGTGTCACGTGTTATTGAAAAGGAAATTTCAATCACAATGTGACAAGGAACATTGAGAGATAAAATACTCGGAATTCTAAGGATGACGCGTGTCTAGAAATAAAAGACAGCGACACTTGTTCATTTAAACGTTGTCTGTGTATTTTATATGGAAAGAGTATTTGACCAACCGGTGTGTATTTATCTACCTTTACTAAAACTTGGCGTTTTGTTTTATGAAAGTAAAAACAATATGTAACGAAATAGAAAACATACCCTAAATTATTTGGTATTTTCGCTATCACCGTGATATTATCGCTTCATTTTTTTAATCGCACAAGTAGGAATAAAAGTATTGAACCACAGACCACCAAATATATAGACATGAATTAACGCTATTTCTTGTCCCAATATTTTAATTTTGATGTCATACACGTGATCACTTTGGTCCAACTTACGCAATCAAATAGCACGGCAACTTTTTTAAAAATATGACTTGATTGGAACAAAAATTGAAACGCTGACAATAAAAAAAATACGTCTTGTTTTCACAAAGATTTAATTTACGAAGAGTATATATTTTTACTGTGGCATAAATGTGTCATAAACAATCGTTTTTATGTTTCCACAACGAATGTGTGTAGAATGCTCCTCGTCCCGCAATTAAGACTCCAAAGTCTTATCCTATATGTACAATTCATTTCATGTTTATTAATTAAATGGCCTGTGTATTGAACCGTGTAATGTTTTTAAATCGGATCAAAAGATGATAAGTGGATATGATATGATATCAGAGTTTCACAATCGCATTTTAATTTTACCTCACTACTAAAATTTATGTAAATTTTCACACAAAAAATTATAATATTAGGAGAACACATTCTTATTGTTAAGTTGGAATTATTCACAACATATGTCTGTAATATTTTAAATATGAATTAAATATATAATTAGAAACATGCATCTGCTATCAGATTACTCAAAGGTATTTGAGATTCTGTAAAAATAAGGTAGATGACTCTTTCAAATAATGGAACGATTAAAATGTATTATTAATATCAAATTGGTTCGAAAATTTGTCGCCAAAAATATTGTCGCTGTAGCATAGTTGGATAATGCACCTTCTCCGGTTAGGAAAGAGATCCAGGTTCGAATCCCGGTGGTGCAACAACAATCTTTTTCGATAAAATTGATTTTATATGTATATCTTTCTAATTAATATATTTAATTCATATTTAAAATTATTATATATTTTAGTTAAACATCCCTTAAAGAGTAAAGATATATGCAATGAGTAACTATGTAAAATTTGGTTTGAGATCTGTCAAAGGGTATAGAATTTATAGAGAATAAACATAAATGCATAAAATTTTATATTAGATATAGAGCGGAATACATGCCATATCAATATATTATTATTATTTTCAAGCAATGCGCTAGAAAATAGTAAGATATATAGATAACTATAAATATAGGTCTAACTTGGTAAACTCCCGGAATGAGTCTTGAACTCTCAACCGCTTGATCACTAGACGAGTGTCTTATCACAAAACAAAACAAAAATAGTTGGTATTATTTTTCACCGAGTTTAAAATTTATTAGTCGACTTTTCCGCACCCAAAAATATATTCGTGCCATTTTACCTTTTGGTCATAATTATATTTTCCTTTCAAAAGGAACATTTCCGTACATTTATTTATTGGGGTCGAGTTGGAAGTAAGGAAATATTAAATCGTCCAAAATAAATCTATTTTATAAACGATAAAATTATGTATGTGTGTCTATGTATATTAACTGTTCCGACTTTTCAAAAATAAAAGATATAAAAATAGAGAATAAAAAGAAAAAATAGAATAAAATATTAGAGACATCTATGATTTTATAATTTTTATCATGGCAATGAAACAGTTTTTTCAATTTACAAAATAGATTGATTAAAAGTAAAAAGTAGAGTAAAAATATTATTGAAAGTTATATAAAAATGCAATATTACTTAAAAATATGATCTCTATAAATAATTGTATAAAAATATAACTTCACCCGGTGTCCATGGGGAATAGTGGCGTGCAGAAGGTATAGATTTAGATTATGCTGTTACCAATGATATTTTCAATCATATATAATATATGTACTTTCGTTTAACCAACGTCTTTAGATCAAATAAATCCGTCGTATATACGACCCTACTATGTATTTATTTATAATCTTAGAGTACTATTAATAGTGTTTTAAAGTTTAAATTTTAACGTAAAATAATACCTTCTTACCCATATAAAAAATGTATGGACGTTTTTAGAACACTTTCTATGACTGAACATGATTAATTTATTGTTTGAAAATCCTTCACGTAATAACTAAAGGAAATAATATTTTTTATTAAAGGTTAACGTAGGAAATAGTTCTGCCAAATGCTTTTTGTTTTTCTCAAATCAAAAACTAATCCATGCACCAAATTTAAAGAACAATCATGAAATCAACACGTTAAAAACAGTAAGATAGTAAAATTTGCGAATTAGTAAAAGAGAAAGTAGACACTTCAATGATTTACACGCAGTTGTAAGCCTTTCTAATGTTATTCTGATAAAAAAAAACATTATAAGTAATGACTCCATACAAAATGGATCAACTGAAAGAAATTTTCAATTCAGTAAATAGCTATTTATATAACTTGAGTAATTCACTAGCTTAAAGACAGAACAGAGTAATGTGAATACAAACGAGCGCCATGGGTACAGCGGTGAGTTGTAGTGGTAGTTTTTTAAAACTAAGCAGAATCAAAATCTCTACTAGTACACCGGTGGCGCTAATTGTAAAATAATGTTTTAGTTTATGTTAATCAAATTATTTAATTTATATTTGTTCCCCAGAATTTTTATTAATGCACAGCTTTTTTGCTTGTATGCACTGCACGCCCCTGCAAGTGAATATAATAATGTAATAAATAAAGTCAATAGGACATCTCTCCACGATAGGTTTATCTCGATAAATCTTTGGTTTTACTAATTTTTAATTTAACAGAAGTTATCATTCCGGGCTGGTTGTTTAAGTGCAAAATAAATTGATTTGTTAATTTCAAGGATAAGTCTGATTTTTTAGAGAAAAATAAGAAATCAAGCAGAAATAGATAGACACTGATAATAGTCGCGGGCGACCTAACAGTGGTCTCCCTTCGATGTACCGTGCTGTGTGGTGGCAGAGTAGAAGCAAAAGAAAAAGGAAGATCGATTGTAAAACCTCAAAAGATTATTATATATAAATTAACATTCGCGTTACTTATATACATTAAATTTGCAGGTTGATATCACAATATAATTGTGAACAACTCGTGCTCAGACTTCGCGCACGAGTTGTACGTCTTTATGATATAATAAGAAACGTTATCTTTCCTATCCAATGAATTGAATATTCATAAGATTAATAACATGCAAAATTAATAATAAAATAAAATAACTATTATTTAATGTTAATGACGCGATATTTTTTCAGAATTTACCTGAGTAAAATATTTTTGAAATTAAACTTCCGACGTTTAAATACAAAACTATTCATCAGGATTAGGATTTGAACAAATCCTATGTATTAAGGTTCTGGTTTCGGAGGAGGGAGAGTTACCCTCACACAGCACACGTACCTGGAACAGTGAGGTAAGGGTGGAGACCGGAAGCAGAAGGGCAGTGACGCCCCGAGGTATTAATGTATTATTAATAAAAGTATATCTACTTACTTCTGCCGTTTCTTGTCAGTCTTTGGAGATGCATTATTGTCATCGATTATATATATATATTTTCATTAGATGGTAAGATTTTCCGTAGAAATACATTTAAAAAATAGCGTCAGTATTTGTTGCTGAATTTTAAAGAAAAAATCAATTCTATATACCAAAGAAATAAATGGTGCGCAAATTGATTAAACAGTAAATAATATAATGATATAAAATATTTTAAAGAAAACAAATTATTATTAACTTTTTTCAGAACATAGTTCTGTGATATTTTATATAATTTAAAAGCATGAATTAGAAAGATATACATACAGATAAACTCAATTTACTGAAAAAATAGTTTAACTGCCACCGGAATTTAAAACAGGATCTCTTCCTATTCGGAGAGTGCGTTTATCCAATTACACTACGTCAGCTTTGTAAATAGTTGACAAATTAATACGACACAACAAACGTTCCATTTATTGGAAAGCTATCCCCTTTTTTATTGCGAATACCTACTTTGAGAAATAAACGCTAGGAGACGCCAGAGATTTTTCAATTTCATTTTATTAAATTATTGGATATACTTTATTACAACTTATATATACTTATTTTAAAGAAAACACATTATTATTATTATTATTATTATTATTTGTAAATTATTTCTATTAAACTGAGTTTATCTGTATATATATCTTTCAAATGGATGCATTTAATTTGTATTAAATATAAAATATTTTTTAAATACTAAATTAATGTATTAATTATAAATATATACATATAAAATCAATTTTGTCGAAAAATATTGTTTTAGCGTCACCGGGATTCGAACCTGGATCTTCATTTCCAATCCGGGGAAGTGCACTACCTTTGTGCTATAACGCCAGTATTTTTCTTGACAAATTTTCGAAACTACATGTTACATTTTTCAAATGAATACACCTGTCGTTCCATTATTTGAAAGCCATCTACATTATTTTTACAGAATCTCAAATACCTTTGAGTAAACCGATTTGCAGAAATTCAAAAAAAAAAAAAATTTAATAAAAAATGAATTGATAATTCTGGTGTCTGCAAATCGGTTTACTCAAAGGTATTTGAGATTCTGTAAAAATAATGTAGATGGCTTTCAAATAATGGAACGACAGGTGTATTAATTTGAAAAATGTAACATATAGTTTCGAAAATTTGTCAAGAAAAATACTGGCGTTATAGCACAAAGGTAGTGCACTTCCCCGGATTGGAAATGAAGATCCAGGTTCGAATCCCGGTGACGCTAAAACAATATTTTTCGACAAAATTGATTTTATATGTATATATTTATAATTAATACATTAATTTAGTATTTAAAATATCACAGACCTATTTTCTGAATAATTACAACTTCACAATAAGAATGTGTTTCCCTTAATAAAATATTTTTTATTCTGAAATATGTTCATGTTTCTATTTAATTAGCGCTATGTTTTTCTTTAAGACTATTCTCATTTTTAAAGAATATTCCTTATACTGTACAATAAGGTTAAATTTGTGGAGAGTTTTAATTTTTCTTATGAAAATATCTGGAAGGCTGTTGGAAGGGTTTAGTTGAACCATCAATAGGTTTTTAGTGAGTCGTTTTACAGCGTTATAGCCTTTATATAAACATATTTCATAATATAAATCGCATTTATGGTAAAGACATTTTTATTATAAATTTTTAGGTAATGTTTCAATACTTTTAAAACCAAACGAATTTTAATATTTGGCGTAGTGTAATGGAATGATGAAAATAAAGTAAAACTCATCTCGAGGTAGATACAAATCTGTATTGAGAGGTAAGAATGTGCAGCAAAGCCAGGCTCCTGATTTAAGAGGGTGAGTTTACTGAGGGATTACGTTCAAAGGCTGGAAGGGGCTGAAAGTCAGGTAGCCGAAAAGCCTACTTAGGCTCGTACAGCCTGTGTTTAAAAATTAATGTAACGACTCTGTACTAACTGTAGGTTTTGTGCTCAAAAATAGAGAGGCTCCTGAAATAATAAGTTATATATTAATGATTCTTTTTGAGTTGAATTTGTTAAGAAATATATATTACATACGGATTGACTTATATGTTCGGTCAAGTAGTAAGATTCGCATCGCCATATTTATTTCAAATCAGACTACGAAAGCTCTTACCGCTTCAATACAAATGTACTGTATATTTATATATTTAAAATCATTAATAAAATTACATCTTATATTTATAGTTTACTCACCACTTATAGATATATATAGTTTTGTTTTTGTCTATGCTTTCATTTTTAATTTTAGTATACACTATCCTGAAGAAGGGACCATTGGTCATGAAACATGTTGATTTATCAATCAATGGTGGTATAAACATAGTGTTTTTTTATCATTATTAATAAAATTACAGTCTACCTAGAAATTCCCAATAACTTGGAAATGTAAGACTTATTCCCGTACCCACTTCGATGAACGTTATTCCATAATTTTCATTAAGGAAAATTGTCGTGTCAAATAATTTACAAATATATTAGAAAAAGTTCAGATTTCTTGTACGTAAAAAATATATTTAGACACACGGTACCATACAAATGCGAAATAGCATGCAATATTGAAATAAAATTATATTTTAAAATAGTAATAATGGCGCACAGAGACAGCGTAATTGTATAAATATAATTAAATGCAGTTTAATCCATTCAATTTTCAGTAAACGATAATTGTACAATTCTATCATAAATGTGAGCAGTAATTTGATCATTGTGGTTACTTTTCTACAACTCCCTTCGCGGCCAGCCTACGTTCTCGCCTCCTCCGTTCCCGTCGCCGCAACAGAACATTGAAGAACCCGCAGTACAGCACGATCAACAGGGCCAACACGATCACGATACTAATCCTGGTGACGAGTTGTTTCAGAATCGCGTTCAAACGTTTGTCGAGAGCCTTGGTGCACCCCGTTTGAAAGATCTTCGAAGGTTCGCAAGGAGGTCGCCCGGAACAACACGAGTCTAGGACACCGTGCTTGTAGTCTGAAGGACCTTCCGCTCCGCAGCATTGTAGTTTCTTTTCAATTTCTTGCACTGTAGCCAGTCCTTTTACGTCATGGTTTTCTGCCTTTTTAAAAGCATCTCTATATTTCTGGTTCGCTGCATTAATACTCGAGCTTTCGGCACCTCTGTACAGGCAACAAAGTACGAGCGCCATGAACAATGACACGATGACGAGAGCGATCATGTGTAGTTTCAGGAGCATTATTTTTCCGCTGCACAGTGCCGGGAAGCCCAGAATGGCCACCACGGCCATGAAAGCGATCCCGATGGCCTTCAGCATCACAGGGGGATCAGGAACCTTTCCGATCATGCTCTCTATGTGCAACAGCTTTTTTTCTACCTCGAAACCCAAGAGGAAGATCCACGCGCCGCCGATGAGGAGGCCAAGATGTAAAATTATCAAAATAGTTCTATGCACAGCTATACACAAAAGGTATCTCGACAGAACGTTTTGCTTCTTGGGAGGCATTTTACACACGTGAGAATTTAAACCAATGCGCTTGTGGAAATAACGATCGATTTAATTTACAATCTGTTAATTTGAAACAAATGATTAATCTGTCAATGAAAACTTGTGTTTCGAATCATTTGATATTTGTGTAGATTATTTATATAATAAGTAAATACTTTAATCATAGACAGACGATCATGATATCGATTGACCTAAATTTCAGAAATAAATGAGTCGCTGCCTTAATTAACGTTAACATCGTTAGCGCAAAAACAATGGATTTTCTATACTGCAGAGACCATACCTTCTAATTACTAATACTTGCATTCCATACCGTCTAATACTTGCATTAAATTTGCCTTTTCACCGGTGCATGTGAATATATTGCCACTGAGAAGATTTGTAATAAAAATCAGCGGCCGATTGCTTGCTGCTAGGCCCTGCGGGCGGTTATTATATTGCTTTAGATGTAATATAGACCATACCAAAACCATGGACTGTGTAGCGGCCATAATAGCCGCCCGCAGGTCCTAGCAGCAAAAATCAATCGGTTATCGCTATTGCTTTCAGCTTTTTACACTGACAGAAAAGTAATCGGCGATAGTTTATATTACATAGCATTCTGTATTGCTGTCCCTGGAATTGTACAAACGGTATTTTTACGTATTAACTTTGAAATATATATATCCACTTAAAAACATTCGTGAAAAATGCGAACAAGACATTAATATTGTCATAATTTGACAGTTCTATCATAGATACGAAACTGACCATAGAATGCGAAGCGATATTACCATGAGACATATATGAGATGACAGGATGACAGATGCTCAATATATTTGCCAGCCGTAATACGATTTCGCGGATATATATTTACGTACTGTTATTGAATATATAAAAGAGAACACATTTTAGTTATCTTAACCTTAATTAAAAAAACACGTTTGTTTTAGCCCTGCTAGTGTCTCACAGACCTGGCCGTTTAATCAAGCATTATATAGCCCTAAACATTCTAGACGTCCAGAAAGTCATAGAAAATAGACGGGGAGACGTAATATTATTATGGATAATATACGCTTACGATAAGTTTTAAATGTTTGATCATCATTCAATCGTCAAAGAACAATATGTTTAATAGCAAATTGCGGTCATACAATAAAATCAAGGGAAAAAATCTAAATGAAATATTACATTTATCTCACAATATAAAACTTTAATCTTCTATTTTACAAAATACATACAGCTGATTTGTTTGTTGGTAATGCTCTGTGTTCAATTAAAACGTATAATAATATAATATAATTCGTTAAAAAATCCGATAAAAATTCAATCACCTAAGAATTTCTTCGCCATTCTAGAGATAACCATTTAATATAATGTGTCCTGCAATAAAATCGGTAACTTGTTTCCAGTATGACGAATAAAATACGAGTCAATTATAGAAATGTTATCCAGAGAGAGAAAAAAAAACGTTTTCTCACATATTCAGTAACATTTTTACATAGAACTAAAATGTTGATGTCAAAACTCGTTGCTAATGTGAGTACTACTCACATATATCTGAAAAGAAAAATAAATGATTATAATTAAAGCAAGACTCACCTAGCGCTCCAATTCCCGATTTCGGCGTACCTCCTGGCGTGACCTGAGCCTCTCCTCATCTCATTTCCTCTGCTTCCTGTCGCCACGCCCGTATTTCCGTTCGGAGTCAATATTTCATTTTCACCATCGGCGAAATTGTTTCTGCATTCGGTCCTGTTCCCGTTTTCGGCACCGAACGCAGATGGAGTATTATCATTTCTTTGGAAGGCAAAGTTTGTAAAGTTTCTTTGGTTGGGTTCTCTGTGGTATGCGTCTGTTTCTCTTTGGTTGGCGCTGCTCTTCCGGGGGAAAGTGCCCGTTCCCGACTTGAAGGTCGCGAGGACGGGTGCGGGATTGTCGATGGGAGAAATGTCAATGTGACAGTTGGAGGCTTGCAGGGGGAGGGTCCCGTTGCCGTTCCAGCTCTTCCGGTTCGTGATGAAGGACTTATTGTTGGAGGTGGGGGTGCCGCAGAAACTGCTTCTCGTGCTGATATTTTTAATGAAGCTGTTGGAGTTTTGATGGGGGGTTTGAGGCGTGATAGCCACCAGGGCCGGGTGGTTTAGTGCCATCTTTTAACACTGTTTTCACTCACTGACATTATTATTTAATATTTTTTTGTTCACTCACATTATTTCATTACATTTCTTTAAGTAAAATCTTTATTTTGTTATTGAAATAATAAAATCAATTATTAGGATTGTTATTAGTAAGTATACTTAATTGTTAACAACCCCATATTAGTTAAAAATGAACTGTCTGTAAGTCAAAGAAAGACTTTATATAACAAGTATAAAAGTTATTAAAAACTATGAAGACTAATAACATATTTGTGTATTAATAAAGTACACCGCCTTTGGTGTATGTTATTTACTTTTGTATATAATATGAATAACGATGTGATGTAGTTTTAACTCAATTGATCTATGGCTGTAAATTTTATTTTAGAATAAATAAAATAAATTGTTTTTAGCTCTCTTAGTCAAGCCTTTAGAGGTCGGGCTTCATAAGTTAGTGATAACCTAGATAATGAACTAAATTAAATACTTTCTATCAATATTTTAGAAATGTGACGTACGTCACTTTTAATATTATTCAGTGCTAATATTTATTTTGTGGTTAGCAGGTTAACAGAGAAAGAATTGTATCAAACTGAACGCGGTCTAAATACGAACAGTAATTAAAATATAAATTATACGGAATAAAATGGGCATGCATGCATGCTAGAGAACAAGATATTATATATTTGATATATTTATAGATACAAGTATTGAGATATATTTGACGGATTTATAGAGATTGAGATATATTCGATCGGTTTATAGAGATTGATATTTTATGGATTTATAGAGACATATTATAGAGGATATATATAAATATATTTGAGATTTAAAAAAGAAAAAAAAACGAGCATATAAGGAGAGTTTCGAGATATACTCGTATTTGATAGTGTCTTCTTCTTCTTCTTCTTTTAAATAGGCAATCTACCCTTCGAAAGTGATCTGTGCTATTAATCAAGTAAAAACCTTATTTTATAGAAAAAAGTACTATATTATTATGGAATAGGAAATATTAAATTACAAGTCAATACCGTTGTCGTTAAAATAATTAGCTATTATATAGATTAAATGTGGCGAGTTGAGGGAAAGAAGATGACTCAAGTTAACCGGGAGTTGAAAATTACCATCGACCAGATTACTGTAAAAAAAAAACCTGTGATCCGCAATGGACAGGCAAATAAGACATAGTCAAGGGTCTCCGCCTCGGCATCAGACTCTCATATTGGGGAATCTATTAAGTTCAATCTGAATAAATGTGAGGGTGCCTGGCATACCTAATTCTCATTTGATCGTGTCAGGTAACATGTATTGTATCATAAGCATTCATTATATCATCTGTAGGACCATTTTAATTTTCAACTAAAAATAAAATAAATCCATAAAAATAATGTAGCATATTTTATTTATAAATTGTGAAATTTAAATTTAAATAAAATGACTAATTTTTAACATAACTGAGGTAGATTTACAGATACATATATATATTAAGTATCTATCATGGACGGGTAGGATTATTTTAAAATAATAAAAATATTATAAACAAGTATTTGAAATATAACAATTAAAAGTACATTCCTAACGAGCATAATAATTTAATTGTCAATCTAAGACCCGTCAAATTGCAGTATCATTTTTTAAAAAAATGAACTGTAATTAAAAAGATAATAATAAAACATTATAATTTTTATGAACGTCATACGTATCGATAATTTTTAAAATTAAAAATTTCCCACAAAACAATTTTACTACCGAGTTGCAGAGTTGAATCCTTTGTTCAGAATATCCACATTTGACTGTAGCACAAGAAAATCTATTTTAAAATGACAAAATAAATTTTAGACGCAAAAAATCATTACAACTCTAGACTTTTTTTAATTCATTTATATTCATTTTATTATTTTCTTTTCTCTCAGCGTAGATGTCACCGGTGCACATGACACACGCAAGCAGCAGCACAGTAGTCGCAATGCTGAGATAGACAATCTTGTCAACCTCTCTCCTGATGTAAATCTCCATCATGTACCTACAGCCGATTTTGTAGCAGTTGTTCAACTCGCAAGGTTGTCTGGCGCAACAGGTCTCGGTGAGACCGTACTCGTAATCCAGAGGACTTTCGAGACCGCAGCAGCGAAGGGTACTCTCCACGCGTTCCAACCTCCCCACACTCTCGGCGTCGTTTTCAAATGCGAGATCGAATGTGTTCCTTAGCGTATCCAGAGCGTCTTTTAAAAAAATATCAGAGACGTTGAGCGAGGACTTGAGCGCTAACAGGCCGAGGAAGGTCGCCAAGGCGGCCATCAAATGAAAATGCCAATTCATTTTGCGACACATGTGGACGTAGTTGGATGGAAACAGAATGAGCAACACCTCCATCAGAAATAAGACACCGCTGAAAACGAAGAATATCAAACTGGGACTGCTGAGAAAAGCGTCCACCTTATTGCCGATGCAGATAATGGCGGAGCCGCAGCAGATGGTCGCCAAATGGAAGCAGAACAAAATAGCAGACTGCTTTTTATGAGTTTTCAAAAATGACACAACTTTGCGTAATTTCGGAACAACAGAATCAACAATATTTACACATGAAAACTTTATCGGTCCAAATATTGAATGCATCGCGTCGAAATAAAATATTCAATTTACTTGTAAAAAAAATTCTGACTGTCAAAATTGCCTATTTTTGACGTAAGGAAAAAAAATCAATGGAATGTTTCTAAATTATTTTTGAAATTAAACATAGGTACTTACTTATTTTATAATTATCATGGAGAACAAATTCTTATTGCGAAGTTGTAATTATTCAGAACATAGGTCTGCGATATTTTAAATACTAATTAAATGTATTAATTAGAAAGATATACATATAAAATCAATTTTATCAAAAAATGTTGTTGTTGCGCTAATTGCGGGATTGCACATTCCCCGGATTGAAAAGAGAACCAGATTCGAATCCCAGTAGCGCAACAACAATATTTTTCGATAAAATTGATTTCATATGTATATCTTTCTAATTAATACATTTAATTAGTATTTAATTTAATTATAATTAAACACACTTAGTGCTATTCAAAAAATATTTTTGTTTCAATGAGAAAAATGCTTGTTTACACATTTTATAAGATTATTAGAAGCTATAATACGAATAACTCGTCAATAGTGACGGTAAATTAATCATTTTTACAAAATTAATTTATTCTTAAAAGTTGCAAATGCAGTAGTAAAATAATTTATTTTGTTTGACGCGATAACCGCACACGTTTGCGTTACATAATTGGCAAAATATCTTGTTTATTTAATGTTGCCGTGCGACATGAACAGACGGACAGGCATTATATACACAAGATTTATTTAGAACCAAAAACTTTAGATAACGTATTACGTTTTCAAATAAAACAAAACACGAAAATTCATTGTGGATATTGAGAAAGACGCGGGAATTATATTTGTGAAGTTCGTGTTATTTTATCACAATTCTGGATTTTCAATGTTTGTTTTGTTAAAAATATATTCGGATTTAAATATAATTAATATATTGTTACATGAGTAAATATTTTTTCAGCATTTCGAGACATTTTATTTGGTTATGTAGTCAATTCATCACAAAACTGTAAAATGAAGTATATAATATATATGTAATAGGGTGTAAAGTAGTATGTACGTCCGAAACGGAATGCTGACGATGTACAATATGTAGATATCAGTCGGTGAATGAGCTGTCCCAAGGTCACACACCTCAAACTTGGTACACAACATGTACACACACACACACACACACTAACACCAATAATTGTTAGCTGCCTGATGCAGGTTCGCTTTATATGGAATATCAGATAAAAAAACATAGATATGATTTTTTCTCGAATGAAACAAGTTCATTCAGACTATACATATTAATATTAAATCTTGTGTAAAGCTCCACGATCAGAGAACCGTAAAAACCCCCAAAATAAATTACTTAAATCTAGTTAGATGATAAAGTATATGTATTGTAGGAAGAATTATAATTTGTTTTTAAAGTTTTATACACTAAATATACAAACTTGTCCATATTCGCGCCTATTTTTTTTACATTTTTCACTCTATCGTGCGTAGATTTTCCTATATAATTTTATATATTATTATATTTAATAAATTAAATCAATTTCTGGAATGAATTATCTGTGTGTTTCATTATTATCAATTAAATGATTTATAATATCAATTAGAAAGATATATATAAATAATCTATCTATCGAAAAAATATTTGGTAGGTACCGGGATTCGAACCTGGACCATTTCCTATCCGGGGAAATGCGTTACCATTTTACCTAAATCCTACCTAATACAACTAATACTATTTTATTGATTTCAGATTAATACATCGATATTCCATTTTTAAAAGCTATCAACTTTATACTGCGATGAATCACAAAAACTAAGAGTAAAACACGCTAGGAGATTTAATCAAATTATATTATTACATTTGGATAATCTTTGATAGATATATATTTTTTATGAAAACACAGATATTATTTGTTTTAATACCATTGAACATGTTCTGAAATTGCAACATCAAAACGAAAATGTGTTTTCATTAAAAATAAATGCTTTATTATTATTATTTATTTATCAAGTAATAAAATTATTAATAATACTCATAATAAAAAATCATTTAAAATATATTTATATTTAATATATATATATATATATTTCATTACGAGTGTAAATAGCTAGAATATATTTTGAAGGACCCAGATAGGAGCCTAAAGATCTGACTTGTGTAAGAAAATGTAAACAGTGGCGTAACTACAAAAATTGGACCAAAATGCAAAATGGAAAAACGGGCCCCACCTAAATAAATTTTGTATATAAGATACACAATATTTTTGGTTGATGCATAATTATCCGCCGTTTGACGTTTAATTGATATTTATTAATTCTTTAATAGGGTTAGAAAATTAAAATGCGCATCAAAAACGATATACATATACGCCACATTACGCTGTACCTCTTGGAGAAATGGTAAACTGGTGAGTCGTTTCTCGATCTCGACGATCTTTTCAGCGAAGGAACGATTAGCGAAAGGGCATGCCGTTAGTGATTTGTTCGCTTCAATGCTGGTGATACCAGCTTAGACAAGTAAGGAAAGGCTCGATCTTCGGATTTTGATGACCAGGTCCTACTGGCGGCTGTCGAAGAGGACGAAAGTTAGACCACTAGGATACTGGCTGAGAACTTCAACATTGATTATTTGTCCACGATTATTTGTCATCTCAGAAAACTCGGTAGGGTGTGCAAATTGACCGGATGATAATAATACATAATATGTTTTGAAATTGTTTTTATTTTTGGTTATGATACAATATTTTTTTTTTAAAAACGGCGGATAATTATGTATCAACCTATTAGTACCACGTGAGCAGAGGCGTGCAGTGCATACAACCAAAAAAGCTGTGCATTACTAAAAATTCTGGGAAACAAATATAAACTAAATAATTAGATTAACATAAACGGTCACATTATTTTATAATTAGCGCCATCTGTGTACCAGTAGAGACTTTAATTGCTTAGTACTAAAAACTGCCACGACAACTCACCACTGTACTATTAGAAAGGCTTACAACTGCGTGCACATCATTGAAGTATCTACTTTCTCTTTTACTAATTCGCGAATTTTATTGTGTTGATTTCATGATTGTTCTTTAAATTTGGTGCATGGATTAATTTTTAATTTGAGAAAAACAAAAAGCAATTGGCAGAACTATTTCCTACGTTAACCTTTAATAAAAATCATTATTTCCTTTAGTTATAACGTGAAATATTTTTAAATAAATGAATCGTGTTCAGTCATAGAAAGTGTTCTAAAAACGTCTATACATTTTTTTATATGGGTAAAAAAGTATTATTTTACGTTAAACCTTAAATTTTAAAAGAGCTATTAACAGTATTCTAAAATTACAAATAAACACATGGAAGGGTCGTATAAACAACGAATTTATGCGGCCTAGACATCGGTTAAACGAAAGTACATATATGATTGTATAATATCATTGGTAACAGCATAACCTAAATGTATACCTACTGCACGCCAGCGTGAAAATAAGAATAAATTGTAAGAATAAAATTAGTCTTTTGTGTCACATAATATTTTCATTTTCATGAAAAAACTTGTTAAAATGTTCTTAGACATTTATAAACGCTTGGCAATTTAAAAAATACTTGCTGCGTTTTAAGGTGACGGGTACCTACTTGTAACGAATTAAATTATTATTGATCACGTGGGAAGTAAGAACACACGCAGAGCTAAGATGATTAATTTATTTTTTAAATGGTACGTCCAGAGAGCAATGTTCTTTCGTTTTTCGTCAAATGACAAAAGTGCGAGATGATTATATACTATTATTATATTCGAAATATGCGCGCGTATTGCTTAAGCTCGCGGGCCATTATTAAAAGTGTAAAGTACAAAAGGCGAAAATTATATTTATGTAGATGACGAAGAAAAGATAGATGAAAATGCGTTACAACAATAGTATTATTCACAAATAATAATAATAATAAACATAACGAGACAATATACGTGACTCGAAATTCAATCATTTTTCTTGTCACGTCTTTCATATTATTAATATGTAAAATAATATCTCATTCCGTATTCCCGCTGGCCGGACCCAAATATACATTTGCACAAATTATAAATTGCCTATTTCTCCAAATCCCGTTACACCCCGAAATATCCTTAGTAAATACGTACTTGACAATATTCAA
Organism: Eubasilissa regina; assembly: GCA_022840565.1. Taxonomy (NCBI): domain Eukaryota; kingdom Metazoa; phylum Arthropoda; class Insecta; order Trichoptera; family Phryganeidae; genus Eubasilissa; species Eubasilissa regina. Next base: position 4,554,033 of record JAINEB010000020.1, read on the forward strand.
ATTATTACATGGATTGCAAAATTCTAAAGGGGATGCAGACACTAACTGCTGAACAAAGAGCGTTCAGGAAATTAGACTTGAAATATTATGGAAGACACGCTGCCCTGACCGACATATTATTTTATATCTGTAAAATAATGGTGTTATTATATATATATATATGTGAATATCCATACTGACTTAATTTGTGAGCATTATTAAACCATGGAAACGTCTTGAAACAGGTTGACAAAAGTGTTTTCAGGTTTTCACGGCTATTCAGATTTTTTTTAATTGGGTTTATTTATTTTTAATTTTACAAAGTTCAATTGTAATAGATATACATATTTAAAAATCCATTGATAAATAATGAACGCATACCCTTTTTAAGACAAATTATTTCCTGTAAAGGGGACATTGTCATTACAACATTACATTACAAAGCAAAAAAAAATTCTAACAAAAAGTAAATCTCAAATTATCTCTGAAAAACAATATTCTAATCATAATCAAAATTATGTGAAATCATGGTTAATCTGTGCCTAATCTCAACCGTGTCAAAAATATAAGCATTTCAAAAAAAAATCGTAAGTGTTTTTAAAGCGAGCGAAACTTATCAAGAAGACAGTAAAATTATTTTCTTTTAGGCGTCAACGTTTCCATGGTTCCGTAATCGTACGCAGTCAATATGAATGTTCATTTATTATTTACTGATTCCAATCTCCGTAAGTTAATTGTTCGTAATATTAAAACAGTTGCCCGTTGGTAGATAAGCAGTTCATAAATACAATATACTGGACAACCGGGCTGATCTTCAATTCCGCGAGAGCCACCTTTATGGACTGAATGTTATCTTTAGTACGTAATTGATTTATAGATAATCTGAAAGATATCTATATTAATTAATTATCTCATTTTATGAGCGGTACACCGGGCAGTCGTAACGGTATTCAGATGTTCGTCCAAAATTACAGTGAAAATCTACAGGAAATGATTATATTATATTACAGTAATGTCGGTTTGTGTCATTTATTATCTGCCTAACAACCAAATCGATTATTTTTAAATCCCCTCAGGCACCGGCTGCAAAAATCAGGTAAACTTTGTCTATATGTAAAAGGCTGTAAATTTCGATAGACATACTGCCTACTGCAGAGGGTCACATGACGCAACTTTCGGAAATTTTAGTACACTTTCTTCAATATCCAGGAGATTTCGAAACGAGACCTTGATCTGGTAACATATCACATAGATACAAAATCTACTTACCTGATTCTTGCGGTCAGTGCCTGAAGAAATTTTTAACACTTTATTCTAGATTCAATATTAACAGAGTAACAATTTTTTCGCACAGGCGCCATTTTGTAACAAGATTACGGATCAGGCTGGCTAACGAACTTTGCCGAGATATTTACTATGTCAACTAAGAAAAGTTTGATAGTAATCTGAGTTATAGTGTTCACAAAATCTGTTATAAACCAAGTTCAACAAAAATGTCTGTATATTGTGTCATGATACCCTCTAGGTGTGTAGTATTTCTACAGAAATCTACCTATCATGGGAATGGACGGTTGTTCTGAGCATTATTCGTAGAACGTTATTTTTCCACATTATTATGCAAGATTCTCTGCTCGATCCTCAAGCCTATTATTTAATATGTAGTATTTATATAGAAATCTACCTAAATCTGTGGCAGCGCACGGTTGTTCTGGAGACGGCAGAATAAACCATTATTCGTGGAACTTTATTTTTCCACATTATCATACGAGATTCTCTGATCGACCGTCAAGCACGCATCGAAATCTGTAAACAATTTGTTTATATGCGAAGGTTCACATCAGAAATTCAAATCACATATTCATCTAATCCATTCCGCAGTCGCTTTGAACTCTGAATTCATCGCCGGCGGTTCATTCCACATTCAAACCGTACGCACCGCGGCCATTGGTCGGCAGCACGCGGCCATCCAAAATGGCGTCGCAGCGGCGGTTTTTGGCAGACAATGACTTTTCTCCGACGGGCGAGACAATGACCGATAATAATTCACAATGTGGAATTTTCTAACGGGAAAGCGGGTAAATCGATGAATGCTAATTCAGACACTAAACTTCCGCCATTAAACATTACTTGTAAAATAAACTGACGAAAGTCATGCGAGCAAAAATCCCGTAAACGTTTTCATTTGATCTATCAGAAGTAAAGCGATCGTACTCGTACCATAAAAAATCCCTTCTGATACTAGCCGCAAAAATTAGGTAGATTTCGTATATGTATTAATGTTTCTCTAAGACCAATATCAACAAATTTTTTTTAAATTTTTGAATCGCTAACATTTTTAAACAGGTTCAGGTTTGCTAACAAAAGGTAGCTGATTTAATGTAATGTAGATAATTAATCAGAAAAGATTTAACGAAATCTGATGAGAAGTACAGGAGTTGGGAGCTATCTCTATCTAGCTATATGTATAAAAATCCGTACATTTATACATATATATATGCATGCAATACCTGGCGAGATGAAATGTTCTAAGGGCACAGTAAAGGGCTTACTAGGAGTATATTTTCACGGCGGATAACACTGACATTCGAGGGGTAGTGGTGGAAGGTGGGGGGGGGGAGGATGCGGGTGCAGTTACTAACCAAACCGTGCAAAACCAGTACCATTAAATATATACAGAGCTACAAAAATTATTTGACCTAAATCATAATTTTATGCACTTTTTATAAATTTATTTGGTCTTTATTATAAAGGCGCGATTAATAGGCGAATTCTTATTAGCAGCATTGGTTTTTATTTGAAATGGTATTTAAAATACATAAAATTTTAACTTAATAGAAAAAAAAATCTAAATACTACGGAAAAAATTGCGCTTCTTGCTGAATTGAAATTTTGTCTCCAAGTCCCCGAAGATAAGTTCACGAACCTTTTGGGGTGTTTCAATAACGGCTTAGGTACCGTAAAAGCAAATTTTTTGAAGTTTCTCGACGGAGTGTGAATTGACAGCTGGATTGGAGAGGATCCTCACGAGGTGACGTCTGAAATGTTCCAACGCTTCGACTACAAGTACAAGAGGATCTTACATGCGATTAATATCGAATTTAAACAGAGTTTCCAAATAAAAATGATATTTCAAATTCAAATGAGTGTCGTTATTTTTTTGACTTTATATCCAATATAAAAAATGCGCTTCCGAAGCGCCCCGATATTTATAATTTTATATACATGAAAAAATAGGTGATACTTCTGATACGTAAAATAGATAAAATAGTCTATTTACGTAGGTAAATCGCGAAAATACTGATATACTGCGATGCTATTTAGTAAAGCTTAAAACAGATATATAAAAAAAACATAGTTTTGCTCATTTATTCGGTCCCAGCCGCCGTCAAATACACGACCTCTAAATCTTGATAATGTATATTTTTGAAGTAATGCTCTTTGGATGTTACTAAATTGTGCTGACACGTTGGTGAAATTTGCGGTACACTCGAAAAATAAAATTATTTTATAATCAATCTATTGCATTACAAACATTCGTAGAATATCAGTACAAAGAGTACGTGCAGGTATAAGAAGACCCCGAGCCCAAACATTGCACCTGCAATTTTCTGCTGTAAGTAGGCTGGCAAGGGCGATAGGTAATATGCTACCCCTATGAAAGTAACGAAATTATGATTATGATTATTGACGGGACATGTCCCGTTGCCATGGAAATGACTGACTAAGGACCGAAGATAGTGGCAGTCGTAAGGAGGTTGGAATGCACCAGTGGTTAGATAGTGGTCAATGATGATGACGTTAAATTTGTTTGGATACAGTTCACAGAACTTCATTCCTTTCGGAGCAATGTCCGACTAAAAAATCATAAAGAGATGTCGATCATTCGATGTAAAGAAAAAAAAATTGATATTCCTTTCACCCTACTACTTTATAATGGGTTGTCGGAACACATTTTCCATTACACTTGACGCGGGTTGCGGCCATCGCTTGGGGCATTCCACTTTTATGTCTGCAAGAAGTGTCGAATCCCACCCGACGGTCGAGATGAGGTCAACGGGGAGAAAAATAAAAGATTTCATTGATAGGTAGAACAGCGGCAGAGAATGTGCTAGTCTAACCGAGGTGCTAGCTTGAACTAACTTTGCGACAATAGGGTAGTGCTTAAAAAACTAGACAGACTTTTATCACCAGAATTGTATCCTTTCTATTCTACACACATTTTTCACCCGTTTGGAATCAAATACACGACCCTTCAATTAGTTAAACAACCCTTTATCTTTAAACCACACTACCATTAATAAGTCATAATAATTGAAGACATCTTTGCAAAAAAAAAAACAGCACATGTCAATTTTGTACGAAAATGAGACTTTAATGTGTGCCGTTAGATGGCGCCGTCCTCCACGTTTCTTAATTTTTTGATTTTACAAAATCATCTCAAGTAAGCCTCAAAGCGAAGAAAACCATTGTATGAATCTGACAAAAATAGCACTTCTCATGTCAGACATCACCAAGAACAACACATGTCCACTTGACATAGGCGGTTTTTGTTTGAAACTCTCAGACACTGACATCGATCAGTCTGATAACAGCAGAAGGGATTAGACATAATAATAATAATGGATAATTTGTATAGCGCCATTTTCGTAAAAACTTTCACCTCAAGGGCGCTTTAGACATAAACTATTTATAGTTCTACAATTATCTTTGTTTTTTAAAATTAAAAATCATTATTTTCACTTATGGAAATGATTTTTTGAAAAGGTGCCTTTTTAGCTTCTTCTTAAATAAAGTCTTTGATGCACTGTTTCTTATAACGGAGGGCAAAGAGTTCCACGCTTTTGGGCCTGTCATCGCAAATGTCCGTTCACTAAATTTAGACTTCTGGCAATGGTTTGTCGGTTCTACAACCAAGTAAAGGCTGACCTGAGAGTTTGACGTCTACCATTCAAACTGTCTGGGATACAAAGTTCTTGAAGATACAGAGGCGCCATGTTGTAATGTATCGTTTAATAGGTAGTTAAGTTGATCAATATGTACATACTTAACATTTTAATGAATAAAAACTTCAATGATTACAGAAGTATGATTTCATTTTGAAAGTTTTCACTAGGGCAATGTTGAAAATTTTTGCATAAACAGTACTTATCAAACAGTGTGTCACTTTGGAATTATTATTTATTAATAATGTTTTAGAGTATATATTCTAATGTGACATAAAAAATGCAATGCTGCATACGATAAGTAGACGGTGTTGTACAGTTTTTAAGCCACTCCGAAAAATCAGTTTTTTTGATAAGTGCCCTTTTTGGAAAGATGTCTTCAATTGCGCGAGAAAGTATACTATAATGCAATACAACTACGTACATAATTATAAAAGTAGACATTAAGGAAAGTGGATTAGAAAATTAATCTGTTTCTCGTACACTACGCAGAATATCACACATCTCGACCTCTCCTACGTAAAGTATCGTAAGTAAAAAATGTAATTTTTAATCATTACGTGGCAGATTTAAAAAATATACATGCTGTATTCTAATACTAATACTAATAAATTAAAAATGTATCAAATACATGCAAAATACTAGAATGATTAAAAATTACATTTTTTACTTACGATCGTTTACGTAAGAGGGGTCGCTAAATGTGATTTCCTTCAGATTCTACACTCATTTCTAGAATACTTGTCAAAAAGTAGACTTGTACACATTTGTTTGTAGGAATAATACTCCGATATTATTTATTAGAGTACATATTATATGTTTCATTTATTTAAATACACGAGATAAGTGATGATGAGATTGTTTCATGTATGTAAAGATAAATGAGAATTAATAATATTAAAAATCATCATAATCGGTTTTGAAAAGAAAAATATTGTTTAAATTTACTATTATGTTTGTATATTGAGTAGTACAATTCATAATTCTTAGTGCCTAGATTTATTAGCCACGTTGTTATCAGGGGCGTGCAATGCATACAAGCAAAAAAGCTGTGCAAAACTAAAAATTCTGGGAAACAAATATAAATTTAAAAATTAACGAAAGCATTATTTTGTAATTAGTACTATTTGTGTACCAGTAGAGACTTTAATTGCTTAAATCTAAAAACTTACCGCTGTACTCATGACGCTCTTTTATTATTCGCCGAATCGTGCTATTTACATTACTCAGTTCTGTCTTTAAGGTAGTGAATTACCTAAATCATATAAATGGCTATTTTTTTAATCGAAATTTTTTTTCAGTTGATCCGTTTAGTATGGAGTCATTAGAAAGGGTTACAACTGCGTGCAAATCATCTACTTCTTCTTTTAATAATTCGCGAATTTTACTATCTTACTGTTTTCAATCTGTTGATTTCATGATTGTTCTTTAAATTTGGTGCACGGATTGGTTTTTAATTTGAGAAAAATAAAAGGCAATTGGCTTAACTATTTCCTACGTTAACCTTTAATAAAAATAATTATTTTCTTTAGTTATTACATGAAGTATTTTCAAACAATAAATGAATCCTGCTCAGTCGTAAAAAGTGTTCTCAAAAACGTCCATAGATTCTATATATGGGTAAGAAAGTATTATTTTACGTTAAAACTTGAACTATAAAGACACTATTAACGATATTCTAAAATTATAAATAAATACATGATAGGGTCGTATAAACGAAGGATTTATTTTGTCCGAAGACGTTGGTTAAACGAAAGTACATATATTGTATCACATATATTATATATGATTGTATAATATCTTCGGTAACAACATAATCTAAATCTATACCTACTGCACGCCACAGGTTGTTATAAACTTCTTATTAATTTCAGTGTCATTTGTCAGGCCGTTATACAGAAAGGGAGTGAAAACGTTAACATGTCGAATTTGGTTTTCATTTTTGGTATAGTACTCGTAAATTGTAGCATGTTGTTTCTAGTGCCGTGACAATGATTTATGACAGTGATATTAGTGGTATTTCGAAGGAAGTATTGTTCATGTACATATATTAATTTTATTCCAATTTATTATGTGTATCATTTCTTGATTTCATTTACATACTATTTAAAAAGTGATATAGTAATGAAAAAATCAAAGAATAAAAATGACAAATCATAATGAGTCCGAAGGCAAAAATATAATGCGGAACTGTATTTATTTGTATTTCATAACTAAAATCGGATTCTTACGCGTCTCATTGGACTAAGTTTCGTATAGAGGCGGCATTGTTTTTCACGTATATCAATGACTCGTATGGAGAAGCCAGAGAGATGGGGGGCACTTGAATCGCATAGAAGACTAAGAACCTGCAAATAAAATTGTGTTCAGTGATCTATAAATGCGCAAAAGAGTAGTTAGGCCGAAGCCGAGATGGCTTGGTGGTGTGACAGTGAACTGTCGTGCTCTGGAGGTGGCAAAACTGAAGTACAAATACCACAGATGTAGCGCTGATGATGATGATAATGAACAAGCTACCAGTAATAAAAATATTCCGTTTTAAAGACGGATTTTCTTTCTCAATGCTGTGATACTTTACCGTCATTGCGCATTGAATAAAAAAATTCTGTTGGTTCCATAATTATCTATAGAACCTTTAGAAATTGGTTTTTAACCATTTATATTGCTCATTTATTAAACTGCAGTTTTGAAGTATTTATTTCATTTAAATGGATGGATAAAATAAAATTAATAAAATAACACCTCTTACAAATGACACTGTAACACAAAGCGTTCATTAAAAAATGTCTGCTATTAAAATTATTAATATTAATGCAAACTAATTCATAATAAATATTGTTTAAAAACGCCGATTGATTATTTAAAATACGCGCAGATGACAACTGTAGAAGACAAAATATGTACCAACAATATACATAGTTGTTATCCGAATCACACTTGTAAGTTCTTTGATTAATTACGGATATATGTTTTAGTGATAATTTATCGTGTTTTAAAACTTGTAACGTTTAAACATATGTCGGAGAATAATGACATAATTAATATATTAAAAACAAAACAAACACGTAACGCGAGAGGTATTCGAAAATACGCGAGATGTCACTGATCGAACGCGGGACGAATTACAATTAGTCGAGATTTGATGTCATTTTAACACTTGCATCGAACATGAAAACAAGTTTTCGTGAATCAGCATAATTAACTTAACATATTACGTATGTTTTAACTGATATCTATTAAAAGTTGAACAACCCAATTTGTAACAATGAGCACGCACTACCTCTAATACAGAATCGTGTAGATATTTCATTTTGAAAACCTCGCACTATGGCGGGCAATTAGCCTAGTACACAGAACCAGTATTAGATAAAATCGATTAAATAAACAAGTATTCATTTGTTCGATAGAATAAACAAGCGTTGATGTGCTAGATAAGAGTTACGAGCAATAATTTTGTTTGAAATATCAACGTCGCCGCGTGAAAGGTTCTCTAAATTTCCCGCGTCAGCGCGTTGCGTCCATCTCGATTGTCCGCCATTTTCCGATCACGTGATGCCCATTTGGCTGTCACGCGTCCAGAGACGTTTCAATAATAACCTTGTAAATAATAAAATGTGCATTTGCGAACCTTTCTTCCGCCGACGCGGGCAGTGTGGATTCGCTCCGCGGAATGCGACTGCCGACTGGTGTATTGCATACGAATATGCGTGATTCATTTGTCGGTCAGAGTAGTTAATAAAGATACGAGACTCGATGCCCACTGACCAGAATGCCTTGAATGCGTTACGTTTGCTATAAAAAATATGTTTAAAAAACGCTTACAGGGGGCTCCAAATAAAATATATATTTATACCAACATATTATATATAAATCAACGTTGTATATTTTAAATAAAAATATACAATTTTTAATACAACTAGGTATTGCTGTATTCACATCATTCTAATGATAAAAAAATACCTATTGAAAATACATTAGTGGATGTTTGTATTTATTTCTTACAAAAATCACTCAATTCAAAAACAAGACTATTAATAAATCAAATATAAATTAAGTAATGCCTTCACGAATTCGCCTATAAATCTTGTCATAAGATGTGAAAAAAAAATTTACAATTTCATACAGTTCAAAAATATTTTTTTTTTATTGTTTACTTCAACAGGCTCATCTCAAATTTCACCAAAACAAATTCACTAACATGTACCTGCACCATATAATCGATGGCCGGGTTATTAGTTTACATGTTGTCAGTGTACATGTTTTTTAATTAATTGAACGCTTGTACTGTGTTGTACTAATATAAAATAAATAAAAAAGACAGATTTAATCATCAAGTCATTCCACACCGTAGTAATACGTAAATGTTTACAATAAAATGCAACTGCCTAGAGGAAATCAGCAATACCCAATAAAAACAATCTAAGTGTCTAATACAGGATAATATCAAATTATCTGGTTTTATAAAAAATCCGCTATAAATATTTTACAATTATGAGTAGACTAATATTAAAAAATGAATAATTAAGTACTGTACGTAAAAAGTAGATCTATAGCTTTATGAGGGAATGATTATTAATTGAACGCCCACATCACACTTGGACGGTGCATCTCTCACAATATGATACGGTGGTACCAAAATGAAATGAAAACGAAATGATGAATCACTCAATGCTTTATAATATATTATAATAACAATTGTTTCAGATTCGAATTATCCAATGATTCATTATTCACTTTCAGAAATACAAAAATCTTACACAATTTGTATTTCCTCTTTCAGGTCTTTTTAACAAATGTAAGATTAACGAACAAATAACCATTCGCTAATATTGTAACTAATATTGGGATCTTCAAAAGCCAATCTTCAAATCAAAAATTTTAGCTAGAATAAGCAGTTTATTATTGAACTTAATTATAATTTCTGTCAGTGAGATAATGGATACATTTGAAATAAAATAAAATGAATTATTTCGAACCCATTGACAATTGTAATACATGCATTTAGTAAACACGAGCTTACAGCCTTTTATTAACATTTTCTGCTTGGCATTTTATATTGGCGATCTTGTACCGTGTACGAGCCTAACAATGCCCCGTGCACGAAGATGGCGGATTAAAGATATCGCATAAATAACAGACGTACAATGATAAATGTTCCTACATGAAACGCATTGGAGATTGTAGATACGCGATTCTACGAACACGAGAGAAACACATGATCAGCGTAATTATGATGGATATTGCCAATAATCTCAGGGTCCTACTCGTTAATGTACCATGATTCGAGCGACTTACACAATGGACACATTGGGATTGGGAGAAATTAAAATGTGTCATTATGCATCGATGTTTGGATTTAGTTAGCAACATTAAAAAAAACAATAAAAATGTAAAGTTTATACAACACCGTAATTGTATATCTTATTAATATATAATGCCGAAATGAAACAAGACATGAGCCATCAACAGCGCAATTTAAAATATAATTTTGAAATGCACTATACTGTCAAAGTAGATAGCTATATAGCTAGCTAGGTGCCTATTAGGTACTTGTATTATCATTAAAATTATTTATTTATTTCCTAAAATACATAAGAAAAAAATGTTTTCGTTCGCATTCAGAGTAGGTGCAATTAGTCAAAAAATTAATCGTATTTAGCTGTATTAAAGTGTTTTGCACGTCCTTAAACGCATAAAAATAATAACGAGAATGAGATAATATCTTAAATACTAATTAAATGTATTAATTAGAAAAATATACACATAAAATCAATTTTATCGAAAAATATTGTTGTTGCTATCGGGATTCAAACCTGTATCTCTTTCCAATCCGGGGAAGGTGCATTAACCAACTATGCTACAGCGACAGTACTTTTGACGATACATTTTCGAACCCCTTACGTTATCTTAATATATCTATCGTTTCATTATTTGAAAGCCATCTACTTTGTTTTTACGGAATCTCTAATACCTTTGAGTAAACCGATAGCAGACGCCAGAATTGACTACTTGTCGTCAAAAGGACTGTCGCTTTAGCATAGTTGGTTAATGCACGTTCCCCGGATCGGAAAGAAATCCCGGTAGGAACAATAATATTTTTCGATAAAATTGATTTTATATGTATATCTTTCTAATTAATACATTTAATTAGTATTTAAAATATCACAGACCTATGTTCTGAATAATTACAACTTCCCAATAAGAATGTGCTTTCCTTAATAAGATAATATCTTAATAAGCAGTCATATGACAATCCTAAAAAAATAACTTAATTACTACAATTCTATTTTTTATAAATTTACCCATACGGAGAAGTTGTCTGGTGCGATTCGTCTATTAAGATGGTGTATGAGAGAAGGAGGTGGAAACATGCACGAATTTGTAAAAAAATAAAAAAAACCTGACTGGTTATTAAAATCTGGTGATTAAACATAGCAAAAACATTATCAAGCAATATTTTGAAACTCAACAGTAGTGATTAACTAGGGTAGGTTGCATATATCAATTAGAAAGATATACAGATAAAATCAATTTACCGAATAAATAGGAAGGAAACCGGATAGGAAAAGTTCCTGGTTCGAATCCCGGTGGCAACCAAAATATTTTTTCGATAAATTGATTTAATTTGTATTAGAGTATTCAAGACAACGAATAAGTGGTAAACGTCATGAGCGACCATTACTAAACACGTCGCATTATCCGAAAGTATGTTAAATAGCTGTATTTAATTTAAATATAACACAGTAAAAATGTTATATTTTAAGACATGCACCATATTCTCCTCTTACATTGGCATTAAAATATTAGATGAGTTCTATGTGGACGCCCTCGAATGATTGTGCCATCCATGGTCGCCTTGTAATGGATCTGTCTAATTATCCTCTCATCATACAATTGCTGCGTCCGACTCATCTAAGCAATCCTCATATCCTCATTTCTTTCTTATTCATTCATTGTCTCCCTCACATCCGTCTTAGTGATCATATTCCCTCATAATTAGGAAGACCTTCATCCTTACAGTGTCATTTTCATGTTCAATTTCGGCAAGACGATATTCTGTCAATAATATCGTCATCCCCAGTTCTTAGAATATTGTTTATCTTATATATATTAAATAAACAATTTTAAGTTGAAATTAACAAATAATTCAAACTAGTAAGTACCTACTTTGCAACAAGTAATAATAGGCTATCATTGTCAAGTGACTTGGGTCGGATTCCACCGCCCCGGGGGTTAATTTACAGTGGGGTTGGTCATTAGATTCAATTGGTTTAATATGATACAGAGATACAAGGATATGAAATACGTTACGTGGAATATTAGAAACGTATATAAACCTGGAGCATTCAACTGTTTAATAAAAGTCAATAAAATTATACCTGCAAGAGGTAGGCGAGTGCCTAATGTGAAGTAAACCGGACAACAACGGCGATATCAAGGGATAGATGGCGCTCTGTGTGTACAGACGTGGACTTCCGAGACCCATGAGGGCGTTAGAGACTACATGATGGTCATGAACTGCGAGTCAAATAAATGTTTATATTTAGTATATAAACTACATAATGAAAAAGGCTCTTCCACAATAAGCAGGTGAAGAATTCTCGCATATTTTGGACACATTAGATACTAAAAGAGATGGACAGATAGCCTGGAAAAATATATGTATACGTGTTTAACCAGTTATAGGTAAAAAAAAGTGTAGGTTTAGTGTGGTTATATTTGTCGATCAGAAGGTTCGATGCGTGGATGCTGGAGACCTATATCGTCCTGCTCTCTACCATGTTCAGATGAGGAAGACAATAAGTGTGTGTGTACATGTGGCTAGAGCAGATGGAACAAATGATAAGTAACTTACAATTGATAGGTGTTTATTGAAGTTGGTTGCACAATTTCTGTCTATAATGAGAAGCGTTCATTGGAGATGTGTCTGGGAAACCGACCAAGAGAGAAGTGGGACTAAAATATTGGTTTTCTGGGCGGATTCCCGCGTATATTATTGTTGTTGTTGTTAACTAGTCGGTACCTGAAGAGATTATATGCCGTTCAGAGATTCAGGTTCACACCCAAGTATGTGCAATCAGGACATCTCGACGGTGTTGCTGGTTGTGGAGGCGACAGACCTCTACAAATATATATAAGGACAAAGAGTAAGAGATCGATCTCTAATAAAATGGATAATCAAACAAGATAGTGAAGAGTGAAGCACGGAGTGAAAAGGATCACGACGCACAGATATGAGTATGTTGTATTTTTGTTGCTAAATTTAAGTACAATATAGCAATCACTAATTCTAAAAATAAACAGCACAGTTATAAAAGTTAGAATCGTAAAAACTTTCGATTTCCGTATGACAAATCATAATCACACATAATTAATAATCAGAATCACCTACGAATGAGAACATGAATCAGATAAAAATGATACGCGACCTTGTTTGAAGCTTGCCTATGTTCGGGGCCGGAAACGTGTCACTAAACATAATTTTACATATCTAATACAAAATTCAACATGATCATCTCTCGGTTCTGAACGCGTTCTCCGTAGAAATGCCCGCCTACACTGTCACCTAATTGACACGTCACAAACATCTGATCTCGGCGGCTGGGTGACGCAAGGCTGGCGCTGAGCTGAGCTGACCGCAAAGCTAGAATGACACCTACTTTCAGCCACTTAGTAATTAATAATCATTTACTTAACTCGAGATAACATCCGCTGACAAAGGAAGCCAGCGGCATTCCTGAATTCCTTCAATAAATCGGGGGAGAATTAAAAAGAATATATGTATATACTCGTAGAATATCATTTGAAAACGAAAAATAAACGTGTTTCATCATATAAATTATAAATTTAAACATACAAATTTGTATCTGAAGTAAAAAAAATATGTAGACAGACTAACTAAAACATAAATTCTCATATATACTCCTTCTCTATATACGACTCTTACTCTCAAAGAGAAGAAATAAATGTTAAAAGAAATATATTTTATATCGCACTGATTATTTTAAAAATATATTATTTTTTCAAATATTAAAACTAATTTAAAAAATCATAATTTTATGAGTTTGTGAATTTACTTGCCAACTATTTAAATTACATTTATTAATTATTTAAGCCTTTTTTTGTTAAATTCAACTTTTTTTCATTTTTTACTTATTTTATTGTTAATTTTAATTTTTTTTTCTCTTCTTAGTGACTTTATTTTTATATATATATGTATATAAGAATAAAAGACAAACACAGACAATAACGCGGAAATAAAACTAATTATTATTTAATTTTACACAAATAGTAGTAAATCTGTTTCATTCTTTTCAAATAGATATTCGAATACGGAATACATATCAGATCAATATTTTTATTATTTTCAATTTATGTATGCTAAACGCTCGTGCTATGAAAATAGGACTAACTTGGTGACCTGCCGGAACGAGGCTCGAATCCTGACCACAAGGCGAGGGTCTTAATCATTAACCAAACAAGCTGCATTGTTTTTATTTCTAATACATAATGATTTCTGAAGTATAGAGAAAAACAGTAGAAATAACGATGCCATGGTACATATCTATAATATATTGCATCGAATCTTATATATAAATGTCATTTTGTACGCCAGGCATCAGGAAATTTCAAATGATACTGATATATTACAAAGAGATGTTTTTCTATTTTCGTTTGAAATATGTCAACATACACGACATGTGTCTTTCTTATTCTGAAGGCAGGTACATTTATCAAATAGCAAAAAAACAGCCCACTTCTATTAAGATAAATTAAAAAAAAAATGAAACACTGCAATGTTGCCGTATTGTAGGTAAGTAATTATATATATATTTTTTTAAATTACTGAAACCATCCTACGTACGGCATAGATGAGATTTAAACATTGGTAATAAGATAATATCAGTTATAATAATAAGATCATATCTGGTGTTTGATGTGAATCGCACCTATTTAATCGGACAATTCCATTTTATTTAATGGAACGGATTATCAACAGGCCCCGTAATGATCCTTACAGTATAAATTAAAATACAATGTAAAAGTCGGCTAAACAAGCTAGTGTTGAGACCCCGTTGGCGTAGAAGAGCTCAGTAGAGGTAAAATATCTAAATCTAAAAATTCATTAAAACAATAAACAGTATTTCGAATGATTACTCGTTCAATTATGAAAATTAAAATTACTTTTTTAATAACGTTGGTGGTTTGATGATTGTCAAAGAAGCCGACACTGCCTTTAATACGTTTCGGCACTGTTTCATGTTTGTTGGACGATTTTCACTACAAAGATAGATAGATATATTGTTATACTTTTAAAATTAGCAATATTAACTTTTTGGTTAAAATTCATATTTTTTATTTATTATCTTTGTTTTATTAACCACTGAATTGAGTTTAAATATATCTACCGGTTTCGAAAAATACCATTTTCTTCTTCAGGATGTCATAACTAATCAAAAATATATAGCATTGTTTCTTCATCAGAATCTATTTTTAAAAAAAAAATTAAATTTAAAAAAAAAAACAATTATTTAAAAAAATAAATTTAGTACCTAACTCAAATTGCTGCTCAATACAAATTTAGTCGAATAAATTATTTGTTGAATAAATTGTCGAATTGTTTTTTTATATATTTCAAAAAAATTTTAAAAATAGATTCTGATGAAGAAACAATGCTATATATTGTTGGTTAGTTATGACATCCTGAAGAAGAAAATGGTATTTTTCGAAACCGGTAGATGTATTTAAACTCATTTCAGTGGTTAATAAAACAAAGATAATAAATAAAAAATATAGATATATTGTTTATTGGCAATGTTTTACATTACTGAGATATTTTAACATACATATATCATCATAATTCATTGACAGTTTGATTGTCATCACTGAAGACTGAGATGTGGCTGTAGGCTAAAGCTCTACCGGGTAACGACATTATCAAAAATGAGGTACTGAAACGCGTGAATAAGTCAAGTTAGGCGTAGGTATAAAGAAGTTATCTTGGCTGCGTAACCTCAGAAAGTGGCTTAATTTTCAAAATAACAGATCTTATGCAAATAAACCAACCAACAGCGACTTAGTCGCTTAACTTCGATAGAAACCGGCGAGAAGATGATCATTAGAAGATGAAAAGACAAAGTTCGGAGAGGAAGAGAGCGAATTCCAACTCGATGGATCAACCGGATCAAAGACGCTGCTGGCTCTCCGAATTGCGGGCCGCAGATAAAGGTGGAGAAGAATCGTCAAGGACATCAGCAGGTCATATCCCGGGGGTCAGTAACCTCAATAATGGGGTAACTGGAGAAGAAGATATACTCGTACTACACTTGTATCAGCGACGTGCACAAGGCATGAACTTAGGTTAAGCTGCTAATTAAGATGTTAAGATGGTGTAAAAACGATGGGTATTATCATTATAGGCTGTATTCATCGTTCACTCTTTTAGAAACATGTTTCAGTATCAGTATACCTGTGTGAGCGTATACACTATTACTATTATTCTTGGGAAGTTTTTCAAGTTATTAACTACAGGAGCTAAAATATGTTACAATATAAATAATACTACGTTTAAAGTGTATTGCAATGCTTACAGTCAAGTACGCTTCAATGACACACTCGCAGTGTTTTGCAACACGTCTGTTCAAGCGAAGACGTGTATTCAGACCACCGCATGGTGCGAAACTTGCGTTTAGTTCATATACATCTGGGACAGATTTTGCGATAAAACACATGCGCAGCTCTATTTGCCAATTTTTAATTCTTCCGCTACCTATATAGTGCTAGTTAACACGAGAACTGAATTATTTTCGCGTACATCTACAAACTTTATAATAGTCTAAGCTTAAACTCGAGGCGCACAGTTTAAACCCGCGCTGTGCAAGCGGGTTACCTGCGAAGCATCGGACCCTCCCGGATATTTCCGGGTATTTATTAAGGTGTGGGTCTCCCGCTAGGGGTTGCTGGGATGGGCGATGCCTGGAAGACCAGTGGCTAGAGAGATCTAACAGCATTCAATTGTCTCTCTCTCGCACTCTTGCGACCTGGACAGGGTGAATTTCTGCCGGACTGTGACCGAGTTCTGCGACTGAAACACATAAATGTGACGTCTACCCTCCCCTTTTGGGGGTGTGCGATTTCTATAGCATCTTTTTGGCTGCCTTTTGAAAATAATGTGACAAAAAAATCTCTCATATTGTACAGGTATGGTTCTGGTACGACGATACCGGAACTAACCTATGATGGTGTTATGATGATATGACTGAATGTAATAAAATAAATAAATAAATATATGTAATTATGACGAATCGAAACGAGGGTAGACAACTCTCAAAACGATTCGGGATTGGGTGTAAATAAATAAAAATAAAAATACTCTATAATATATCAAATAAATATTTCATTTACATTTATTTTGGAAAGATTGTAGTTATGCACAGCTTTTTTGATTCCATAGAGTGCACGCCCCTGCTTATATATCATAAAATATAATAGAAATAAGATATTAAAGAATCTCTAAAAAAATATTAATTAGTTGTGTTGAATTTAACTTGGAGTATTGGTTGAGTTGTTTCTGACTGGCGTGTCAGTTGCAACATACATTGGTTCTGAATTATATTATTTGTAGATATAATTTAACGTTTTGTAGAAGGCCTCAGGAAAATTTTAATGCACATTTTCAATCATGATCAGAGGACTCCGAAACCACCCTGCTGTTCAAAAAATTTAAAAATAATTCTTTAAAAATCTGATAAAATTTTTTTTAAAAAAAGTAAAATACTTTTTCACACAATCTTGTCGACTATCCATCTGATTCTTGTAGACCAGTGTCATATATAGCAATGAGATAAACTTACATTCACAGGTAAGAAAAATAGCCTGAGAAAGTAGTACCTAATTTGAAAGTAGCGGGAGCCGAATATGGTACTAGAACCATAGAAAATATTACGCGTTGTGAAAATTTAAAAGAGCTAAAAATAATTGACGTAGAAGAGAAATATAAACCAGTCCATTATATAACATTCTTGACTCGAGCTGTATCGTACGAAACCGGTTCCTCTGTACCTATTTGTGGTTTTTATTTAACAGCACCAATCACTGCAGCCATTAAGCCATTTTTTTTCGTTAAGTATAAAAATGATAACATCATACCTCAATAATCTAAACAACCAGACGATATTTATGCAATAAATTGACTTGAAACATCGATTAGACAATCATTCTGAAAAAAAATCTGGTTATATTATTGTCGGACGTGTACGCCGCATATATCTAACAATAAATATGTTGTATTGTAGGTGTTATAATATAATAAAATGTTAGGCTATCCTGAAGCAATATTGTCAAGATGATAAGACAAGACCTATCTGAATACTTTGAAACGAGCCATTATCTGTCAAATGTTGATATGTATTGGCGGTAATATTGGTTCCAACACTACTAATATTGAGTACGTCACACGATGCTATTAGAATAAATTTAAACTTAAATAGAATCATCTACATATTTTAAAAAATTTTTGGTACCACCAACCTAACCTAACCCAACCCCCACTCTCCCCCATAGATCTATGTTATCCGCCGTGAAAAGATACTTCTAGTAAGCCCTTTACTGTGCGCTTATATATCTTGCTTGCATATATCTACAGACAGACATCATTACATATATGTATATAAACAGATATAAGACATTCTAAAATGTATGTCTAAAATGATCCAACAGCGTCACTTTTCGCTTTTGCAGAAAAATATAAATCTTGGAAACAATATACATATATAATATAATGGCTTCGTGTGGTTTCTCGCTTTATACTTATAATAAATAAAAACTACGCCGCCATTCGACTGAAATAAGATGGATTTTGAAAAAACAACAACAAAAAACCATTAATAAATAGGTAGGCACCTACTCGGCAAGTGAAGAAATATTTTCTCTCGTGATTCATTTTAATTCTCGTAATTTATTACATTACACATCGCGATTGATTTTATACCGCTCCGGGGTACACCGTCCCGATGGTCGGCATGTCGCCTCCGTCGCTGAATCCTGGGTTCGAATCCCACGCAAGCACACCAGCTCAACCGGTCCCCTGCAGAGTTGAAAGACCGGGTGATTCAGCGAGTGAGTGTTTTAGTTCCCTCCGCACGCAGAACTAAAGAAATGCTCGGAATATAAACACCTGCATACACAATAGTACAGAAGAGAATCACTGCTATAAAACGGTATTTTTTCAAAAAATTCTTAAACTATTTTGACAGTATCTACATTCAATTTTTACACGAATAAATCTATGTGATGAAAATGGAATTTATTGCATCATTTACATCCTCCGCTGGCTCTGTACCTTCCCTTGTACCAAACTCAGTCAGGCGCTTGTACCATACAGTAGTTACGTGCAGACAGAGAAAGGAATGTACGAAGACTGCACAGGTCCATATCACGCATAACGAGTTTTTGCGGGAGGATGGGAGGGTATCCGTAAGAAAGATACTCTAGATATAGACCGTAAAAAGACGCAAATTTCAAAACACACTTTATCAAGATTCGGAAAATAATATCTGATTCTTGTATTTGCGTAATTTTGAAGAACGTGTTTAATAAATAAATTGTAGATCTACTCATCAGGGTGAGTACTTACGATATATTTTTAAAAGCGTTAGCTGAATAGGAAATTTAAGACCGAAAACGCAAATGTTGAAGAAATACAAAATTCGAAAAAGAAATATTTACATTATTAAAACGCCTACGGATGCTGACCTCGCACTCGCTTTTTCCCTGACATAGTAGAACTAACAAAACTAACGTCAGCCACTGCCAATAGGCACAGCAATACTTAAAAACAATACCTAAATAAGAAGGGCTTGTCTTATATACGAGTATGTATAAAGTAAGACTCAATGTCAAAATATGCTAAAGAATTCGTGTTTAATATATTATTTTAGCTTGTGGTGACATATATTCAACTTTTTTTTTTAACTGAACTGTTATAAAACCTTGTGTTACAAAATAATGATTACAACACGCCTCTCATTTTATTTACAAGTAAAAGTAATGCGACATATGTTTTTAGAAATTTTGTGTGATATATGTTTTCTGTTCGGACGATGTTAAGGCCGATCCGGAAGATTTGAGTGCTTATTAATTAATGTTAATATTATTTTGGTTAAGAAAAATCATTGTGATTTAACACAGCGGATAATATAGACTTTACCCTAGAAGGGAGCGAGTCTCTGTAAGGGACAACAACATTATAAATAAATCAATTAGGAGTTTTCACGATAAAACTTGCCAAATGTGCAAAATCATGTAATTTATTAAATCCATTGAAAAGAGATGAAATAAGCATTATCGTGCGTGAATAAGATCTCATTCATTCTTATTCCGACAATTGAAAGTAGACCGCAATTTGTCGGAGAAAATATTAAAAATCACTATAATCTAAAGAGAAAGACTCGTATAAAATAATAGTTTTCTGAACAAATTAAAACAATATTAAAATTATTTTCATTACTATTTATTTTGTATGCCAAAATGCCGGCGGTCAGCGTTGTATGCACAAAACATAAATAAACATCGATACCGCCTACGATCGCTGAATCAAAAAGAAAAAAATTACCGTCTTTTGATTTAGTTTGCTCAATTCGATACAATTCAATATGAGAATGTGCGGAACGGTACGAATAACTTTATGGATGAACGTTCAATTTTAATTTCTTTAAAGCAAAATATTAAAACGGGGGGTCGGCGAATATATTTTTTTAAATTTGAATAAATTCCCTTATTGGTGACGTTATTAACATGGTTTCTAATTCTACGGGTACGTGTACGATGTAGATGAGGCGAAAAGAGAAAAGTGTGGTGCTATATCATCTCTGCCTAACCCCGCGGAGAAACACTTTGTGATGTTTTAAAATCATTTTTATATCATACTTCCAAAAAATCAAAGAAATGAACATTTTTTTTATAAATTAGAACATATTAATAAAAGATATGTTTAGTACATAATTATTTTATTTATATTAAAGCCGTTTTAGAACCTTTTTTATACTTAAATTTGCATATTTTTATTTATTATCTTTGCTTTACATATATTATTGTTTCTTTACCAGAATCTAAAAAAAAAACAACAATTATTTAAAAAATAAATTTAGTACCTAACTCAAATTGTTACTTAATACAAATTTAGTCGAATATATTTTTAGGAAAAAATTTTAGAATGGGACTCGTAGTTAAATTTAGTTGGTTGTTTATAATTTTTTGATTCGTTTTACATGCTTTATTTATCTCCAATGATTCTAAATTATTTAATTTGTGACCAACACCGTTTATATGCAAAAATGAATTTTAATCACAAAGTTAATATTGCTAATTTTAAAAGTATACTTAAATTTGCCGCTAATTTTATTGTTTTTGGCAGTTGGCATGTATAGATACTATTAATGTATACATGCAGATACTAATGTTATTTGAAAAATGAATTATTTATAAAACTAATCAATTATCATTTTTCAAAGAAGTGTATAAAAAGTTTTTTCGCTTCGCACTTAATATTGTGCCATGAAATTGCGCTTCGAGTGCCGTTGTGCGAGTGTATAGTTCTGACGAACCTCATCGTTTGTATATACAAAACATAAATAATATAAAATGAACCTCTCTATGTTGTTCTTCGAAAACAAATTCCTAGAAGTTGTACAAATCCAGTGAAGGGGATTAAATCGTATGGTGCAAATCACTGAAGCATTTTGTGCGCCCGAGCGGTCAAAAGAGTCCAACAAAATATGTTATTCATAATAAGGAACTTAGTAGAATTTTCTAATACAAGGCTTCCCGGGAATCGCATTGCTATAAAACGGAAATGTACCTTTTTGAAAGTGTAATGCTACTCGACGAATTTCTTGAATTTGTCAATACGGGAGTCGAGTCGGTCTCTAAACGATTGTTGCATACAAATTTCGAACGAGAAACAACGTCGAATATTTCAGCGATGAATGTAAAAAGGGTCAATCTATAATAAGTGTGATGTAATATGAACATATTTTTTTACACAATGTATGTAACTATGTTAGATCTTTTATTTTTTTCTTTTATGGTAGAAGTTATTTTAGATAAAACAAGGGTAAAATTATTTTCCAGTTAGGCATGAAGTTATTTGCAGATTCGTATTAAATAAATATGGCTTATTTATAGAATTTAACGCTATTCACGTGACCGTTTAAATGGCCCATGTCCAGAGAAAGGATTTTTATGAGATTTTCGACTCTAAATAATTTCTGAGATGTGCATTTTGCTCCCGCGAGATTCATTGGAGATCTCTTGGGTATTGAAATACTCGCAGAGTACGGCCAATGTAAGTTTGGAATGAGATTTCGGCCACGCGCATCTATACGAAGACATTCGGAAAACTTCGGAAAAAGGGCGCACATGCCGAATGCTTACAGTAGGTAAACCAAAAGCGATCTTCTGAATTTAATTAACTTTTAAATTTGGGCATTATTGAAAGATACACCAAATAAAAAGTCCGTTTCACAAAACACAATAAATAAAATAGTCATTTAAATTTAACTACAAAAATATTATTCGTCTTTGAACTTTTTCAAATCACTAGCCCTATTGGCATGATTTCATTCGAATTCATTAGACATGAACTTGTATACGTTGAATAATATTTCAGGCGCTTGCCCTCGTAGTGCTCATCCGCATCCCAAATAAGATGATGAAAACATATGTGAATATTAAAAATTCCCTAATTCTCGTTTAGGTTAAGTGTGCCTGCACTAAAAAAGCAATCGGAAACGTTCAGAGCACATAAACTCCTTGAAGGGCAAGGAGTGACTAATTAAAATGAGAGCTGATTGGTGACACACTGGATTAGGCCACGCCCCTTCCCCAAATACGTTTCTGAGCAGATTTTTTAAAGCGCAAACTGAGACTGGTTGTACTCTACGCACCGCGTCACAAGAGATTCGCCGTATTGCGTCCTTTTCACGCTTTTTGACCATCAATCATTAAATTAATATCAGTCAATTGACCACTTGAGTTCCATTCACCAGTTGAGTGCATTTAAATCTCCCCAGTAGCAGTTAAAACAGAATAAATGTTTGTAATTTGTTTTTGTCTCTTTCCACTAATCTTAAGCTGATATCTGAGCCAAATCAAAACCTCAATACGTGTACATGATACTGACTCAACTAAATCTCTGAGATATATCTTATCGTATCTCATTTCGTGGACATGGGCCATAACATAGTAGCGCCATCGCATATTAAAAATAAAATACTAAATTTATTGGATGTTAACATAAATAGTGTCCGTTTTTATAAATTTAAAAATGCGAGCCAAAGAGTAAAACAAATTGGTAAAGGTTATACTTTATTCGAAAGAAAATTTTCTGCTCTACGAGATATGTGTTTTCTTTTACGTCACAATTATTATTTTATTTAATTACAGGCCTTCAAACTGGAATGTTAAATATACAAAATTGAGCACCTTCGACACCTCCTTCTGTTCGCGTTCAATTAATGGAATAAAGTCGCCAAAGCTTCTATCACAGAGGCATCCAAAAACTTGTAAACAATGTAAAGAAGTTGTAAACAATGAACAAACATGATTAATTTGTTGTAATTTTTTTGTATCCCCCTGTCCTCTTTATTTGAATAAAACGGACACCACTTGTCACTCATGTTTTACATGGCGCTGGTATACATTATTTATTTGTTCGTAAGTTTGTATTTTCAAAGATGTTTCGCTTTTACTAAAATGTAGACATCATTCAGTGAATAATCCAACTTATTTACAAACGTACGCTTAATTATAAAAGTATTGCAATTTGACATTATTTTCAACAACTGAAGACTAATATTTACAGAATAAGACGCGATAATTCGCTAACAGCAGCGCACATAATATCCTTAGGATCGACATTTTAATCAATAGCAGAATCTAATACCACCGCCATAAGCCGAGACTAAACCGTCTGCAAACAGAAAAACAACGCACGGATTTAAACCAATTATATTCAGATAGTAGGCAAACCAGAACGTCCAGTGAGAAATACAGAAAACGAAATAAAAGAGAGCGTCTCGCTGATTCTTCATGCTCAAATTGTAGAAGTCAAGATATGCCTTCATTAAGAGCTCGGGCCAAATTGGTATTAAAACTAATGGTCTGAGAATTGAGGGCGGCGTGGAGTTGTACTCCGGCTGTAAAGAGAGCCGAAAATGTACGTAGATCGTCAAATATTTTTTATAGACTATCGTATATTATAGAAAACGTTTAGTTACATGTATAGGAAACGAAATAAAAATACCAATTAATACTTGATGTATACACGTTATCAAGATGTTATATTTATTATTGAAATCTAAAAAATAACTCAAAATAGCTGTCACCATATCTATATTCGAGTATTTGTGGCTTGGTTAATGGAATGTATTAAGAATTTTTTTTTTAATAATTATGTTATTAGACAATAAATCACAGCTGAATAACACCACAGTTGTAACAACCACCATGACAACTTGGCGAACAGCGATCCAATGGTTACTCTAGTGTATAAAATGTAATAGCGCTGACTCGGAAAGAAAGATTCGAAAAAAAGCATTTTTATTAATGATTAGCTATTTCGTATGATAATTAAAGAAAAAAAGATTATTAAATAAGTAAAAGAACTAGCTAAAAATATAAATTTATATCTTATATTTAAGTCTCATAGCGATAAGCAAAAACTTGGTACTTATCATAAAGATAATCGTCGACTATCTAGAAAAAAAAAAAGAAATTACTATCTTACTATCACGCCGTTACCCCGTAAGAAAAGACAAAGATGATAGAACGTCAGACTCTTCTGTCCTGAAAACCGCTCTTGCTTCGTTCACTTCGTATACATCTTCTCATTGAAGGTCGTCGATTGTTGAATCTCACAACAGGTTTTCCTGGTTCCTGTTACCTTCAACATCCGTTTAATTTTTTTCTCTGCCTACCCCTGCAGAGACATAGTATAATGATAACTTAATACCTACCGTGATTATTTTTTTTACTGTCTTTTAAAGTACGCCCAAGTTTGAAAACTCATTACTTGTACATCCATATAGGAACTATTAAGACACAAAAAACCGTTCAATATATTAATTACTTTATGTTAAAAAAAAACTATTCAATGTCGGGCAAAACAATATTTTCCTGATTGATTCTAACGTAGAAGGCTTATGTATGAAATTAACATATTATTGAGATAATTATAAATTGAAAGGAAGTCGTCATTGATGGCACCTTCGAATCACTATTCCAAAAATATATTGCGCAAATCGAAATCAAATCGTTAATTCTGCGGAACTAAAAAGTTAAACTACATACAAGTTATTATAACGAAATTATTTAAGTGCCTAGTAGGGCGGTTGTAGAAAATTGTTTAAAATGTTTGTCCAAATTGATTAAATGAATTAGACAATAACCAATACATATATAACTTCAGGGTCACTCGAAACAAAAATATATAGTGGATCTGATTCCTTTTTGAATTATTTATTTACTAGATATCTTAATATATTTAAGAAATTAACAAAAAGACAATGATAAAATAAGTTGAATTTATATTATCGTATTATGGTTTAGCAATGAACTTTTTACCGTCTGAATTTTGCTAAAAAACAGTATGCAATTAGTAAATTCTAAGCCTAGTTTTAATTAAAATCATTTATCGATATTTTAATGGTGTATTATTATCACAGATCAGTAAATGTATAGACATGATATGAAGTGTACATATTGGTGATGGGTTTGGAACATCAGTTGCGAGACTAGGGGCATTCTACACACATTCTTGGTGGAAACATAAATCCAATAGTTTATGACACATTTATGAAACAGTAAAAGTATTTACTCTTCGAAAATTCAACCTTTGTGTAAACACAACATATTTTTTACATTCATGCATATTATATTGTCAGCGTTTAAATTTTTGTTCCAATCGAGTCACATTTTTTTTAAAATTCGCGGAGCTATTAGATTGCGTAAGTGGTACCAAAGTGATCACGTGGGTGACACCAAAATGAAAACATTGGGACAAGGAAGTTGCGTTAGTTCTTGTCTATATATATGATGGTTGTTGTATAATTAGCATAATAATAATACAGACGCGGCTCTTGAACAACAAGATATCATCCGACATTTACATCAAACTGAGATTTGAGCTTCGTAGTTTTTAGTATTATTCTTGCTATTTATTTAGCGGAGTTTAGCTACGCTAATGAAGTAATTTTTTTACAAAAATGTCGCTATATACTTAATCTTGAGTAATAAATTAAACTGATTCCTGATTTCGGACAAGTAATATATTGTAATCTAACTCATACATTTTATTTGTACCCACTCAAATCGACAGTTCCAAAAAAAATTAAAAGTGATAAGAACATATATTGATATACCTAATTATTAATATATTTACGTAAGCATTTTGTTTTCATGTTACCTCCTAAGCTACTAGGAAACTATATGTAGCATAATCCGTTGTAAATTGATACATCTATCGTTCCCCTGATTGGAAGAGATCCAGGTACGAATCCCAACAGCAATAACAATATTTTTCGATAGAATTGATTTTATATGTATATCTTTCTAATTAATACATTTAATTTTTCTTAATCTTATTTTTTCTAACTAATACATACTATGTCATTATTGTTATTGTTTGTGCCTGTTTAAGGACGTGCAAGGACGTGAAAGTACGTATGTATATCTGTCTAATGAATACATTTAATTTGTATTTAAATTATCACAGACCGTCTATTCTGAATAATTACAACTTCACAATAAGAATGTGTTCCCCTTAATAATGTATAAGTTATATCAATGTGTTGAAAATTTAATAAAATGAATTGTTGATTCTGGTGTATCCAATCGGATTACTCAAAGGTATTTGAGATTCTGTAAAAATAAAGTAGATGGCTTTCAAATAATGGAACGATAGATGTATCAATTTGAAAAGTGTAATATATAGATACGAAAATTTGTCGTCAATGTAGTGTGTGCTGTAGCATAATCGGTTAATGCACGTTCCTCGGATTGGAAGAGATCCAAGTTCGAATCTAGGTAGCAACAATAATATTATTTGATAGCATTCATTTTATATGTATATATTTCTAATTATTACATTTAATTAATATTTAAAACATCACACTGAATAATTACAACTTCACAATGAGAATGTATTCTCCTTAATAATAATAAAATATAGTCAAAATTTTAATACAAAAAAAGTCAATTCTGACCAAAATGTCAGATGATACCTCGTTGTTCCAAGGTCGCGATATGTAGGATTACCGAGAAGCTGAAGAAACGAGACCGCGCGGCAGTATCTCGCGTGTGTGTATGAATACACTGCCGCCACTCAATATCATAAAAAATATATAACATCTTGAAATGGCCGATGCGTCCAATTTGTGGCTGTATACATATATACGGTCAGCCAGAGAGGAAATAAATGAATAAAAAACGCTTATGTAACTGTTAATTATTTCACTTTATGTTTTGCCAAAGGTCAGACCAGACAGACGGCCACAAGTTTTATTAAGACGAAAAAAAACTGGTTTCAGTAATGGGAATGCCTTATTTACGCGCTATCCTATCCGTCATACATCTTATCTTAGAATCTCTACAATAACACATTAAAAACATTTGCATACTTATAAATAAACCAAGGATTATTATAACTAGGCTTGTAACGAATAGGCAGAATACCAGAATACAATAAAATAGAAATTTATCTTTTTTTTTTTCGAAAGTTGTGTATATGTTAGTGTGTGAACTCGCTTCGAGTACCACTACACCATCGCCATCTATGGACCAAATTTGATAATCTTTTTTTTAAACAGCATATATATCATCACAATAAAAATCTAATTTTTTTTCAAATTATTTTAAAGCAATATGATTTATCTGTAAAATGTTTTATTAACATATACTAGAATATATCTGAAAAATCAACATTTTTCAATTTTTAATATATTTTCTTATTTTGACCAGTATATAAACATGAATGGTGAGAATTGGTGAACATTATATATAAAGTGATCCTTTAAGCCAGCCGAAGACAGGTCGTAAGGTCTGTAATTACCGTATACTTCCATATATTTTCCATTAAATATAATAAAAAAATAGCTTTGTCTATATGAGATATCTGTAAAAATCCAGTAATCGTGAGTTCTTGGACATATTTAAATATTCCCAATAATGAATTTTAGATTAAAATAAAACTATTTGTAGATTGCTTTATTTATATTTCAGAAATATAATCACAAACACGAATATAAAAATTAATGAAGCCAGCACGAATTTTTTATCGTCCATAATATTTGTGAAACGATTGCTAAGCCTCTGTTTCATGGCAATTTTAACATTGCACACTTTAGGTGCTAGTTTGGCGGTGCTAAATGACAAAAACAAAGTGTACAAGTTGAAACGTGCACTCGCGGGTGGATAGTGGGAAGGATACAAGAGACTCATGGATCGCATCGCTCATTCTCACCGCGTTATTTGTAAATTGCTCAATACTATTCGGCATCGTAACCAGCCGAATATCCGGTATTCGGCAAAGTGCCGAATATACTATTCGTTGCAAGTCTGATTATAACAAATCATCAAAATAAAATATATTAACTACTTCATGCAATATGCTTTTCATCAACAACAGTACATAATACAGATTCGGCCGCTAAATGCTTAGAAATTTCTGGAATATTTCTCGGATAGGGTTTACCCGCATCTCCGTTTATAAAACCCCTATATGAATGACAAACTAGAAATTAAAAGTAATCATGCCTATTCTCAAATACCGCCAAGCATCTGCGGTATCAACATTCACGTATTGATTGCTGTTATATAACATTAAAAGATTTTGTCAAATGTGACGTAATCATATTGAATAGTGCTGAAATGAATACTGCGACCATAACGATAGAAATATATATATTTTAATAAAGAATAAAATAGAGATGTGTACACGGAATACTTTCAATGGCATCAATATTTTTTACTATTTTCAAACTAAGCTATGAATGAAGCTCGTACTATGAAAATAAGACTAACTTGGTGGTGTCCTGGAATGAGGCGCGAACCCCCAACCACTAGATCACTAGGCCGGCGTCTTAACCACTACACCAACAAACTACTATATTGCCAGTTGACAGATATTGATTTCTTTCGACATTTTTAATAATACGTCCTGAGTTATATTATCAAGGAAGGCACCGAGCTATCGATGTGTAAAAAAATTATGATAGTATTTACTGCAATTATCAATACCTTGTTAAAACTAACTATAATAATAATGTTTGCATAAAAACATGTCACATCATCCCCCACAACTTGTTAGTCCAAAGTTGTGTGCTATAAATATAAAATAAATTAAAAATCCGCTAAACATGCACACAGGATAAGTTGCAATGGTCTGGTGTAAATAATATATAAACTATATACTGTTTGGTGCCGACGCACTCGTAAAATACAACACAACGTGTGCGTTGTACAAAATTTTATATATTGAAAAAAAAACTAAGCAAGCTAGCGGGATTTGAAACCAAGACATTTATTGTCGACGGCATCCAACTCACCTACACTACACGATATTATATATCTAATTATTAAAGTATTGAAGTTAAACGGATCAAATATAAATACTTTATGTATGAAATACTAATTTCTTGAACACCACCCCGGTTTGTCGCTTGTCGCGGTAGTCATCCGCGAAAAGACGTTTGAATGCGCCATTAGACGTTATTACAGACTCGGTCTAGATATGACGTATTTTTTTCAAGTAAGCAGTATATATAAAGCAAATAAACAAATCGTTGAAGGCAATACAAGGTCTTATTTCTAATAATTGTATTGAGCAAATCGGATGCCAGAAGTAGTTATCTGGCGAGATTGGCTATCGCGGATCCTGTTAAAAAATACTTGAAACATTCTTTCGTCAATGCTTCACGACTTTGGAGTCAAGGTGAACTTTGTTGTTAGAGTCACGGCCAATCGCGGTGTGCTCGTGAGAAGGAGCTAAGTGACATTGCAGACTTATTGTTATAAATATTTTTAATGAATTTAATAAAGGAGTTCATTAATAATAATTAAGTCAAATATTTTTAACACAAAGCAAATTAATCAATTACATAGAAAATATACGTATACTTTTAAAATTAGCAATATTAATTCAGTGGTTAATAAAACAAAGATAAAAAATAAAAAATATGAAAATATATTTGGTTGCTACCGGGATTCGAACCTGAACCTTTTCCTATCCGGGGAAATGCGTTACCATTTTCGCTACATTAACCGAACACGTTTTCAACAAATTTTGTACTTATATTTATATTTTTTTCTGTATATCTTTCTAATTGATTGATTTACTTTGTGTTAAAAATACCATAGAACTACGATTTGAAATTGCACTTCACAACAAAAATGTGTTCTGTGGTGGTTTTCATTTAAAAAAAGTCATACATTTAAAAATGTTGATGTTATTCGATATTCTACTAGAAAGGACAAATTTATTATCGTATATGTACTATGTACTTTATTATTAGAAGCATAATCAGACCCATCCCTAACAAAGGCCTCAGGGAGGCACTTTTAAACAAACAAAAAATCTAAAATACGTTATATTTTAATTATTGAGAACTTCTGACTTAATAATCAATATGGACATGCAATTTAATGCAAAAAATAATGAATGTTTGTATAAACCTAAAACATAATATATGTTGGAACTCAAAACCATGAATTTAATGTCGAGAGTCATGTCATTATGTCGTCGAGAGGCTTTTTATATAAAGCTTTGAATAAAAACGTCTTACAAAAATTGTATATTTCATGTCAACTACTGCATTTGTAGTCATACAAGTGCTGCATTTTCTAGTTTACCTAAGAGCGGCACAACGTTTAGGAACAAACAGCCGTGAGTATATTTTGAGCCATTCTGTTGTGAGTCTGATTTGGTAGTAGCCAACGTGTGACACATGAAAGTGTCACACGTTGGCCACACCACACACACACACACCAGATGTAGTGAAAATACTACATCAGATGAAATATTTGGAAAGTGGAAGGGTCGACTATTGAGGAACAACTCTTAAGATTCAAATCAATTGCAATGTTGTAGTCGCTTCGCGCAATATTTCCAAAAAACCTATTTTTCTTTCTTGAAAATATATAACACAACAAACGTATTTATAATTACGCCGAATTTCAAGAGCACCGATGCCGCCTGATGGGAGGTTAGGTTAGGTTAGGTTTATGACTTGGCTACAGAGTGAAAAGATACAAATAGTCAAATATAAAAAAATCATAGTCTTTCCAATACGGTAGAATGTGGACAATTAACAGCAGGCACAAAAAAAATACATTTGGACGATTTTTCTGCAGTATGGTGTTGAATCTCATGCACAGAAATGAAAAAAAACCACCTCATCCTGCAATATATTTTGTTGCTGCTATCACTACTGATACGTGCAAAAACGGATCCTGCAACTCTTCGACCATATTCCTCGTCAAGATAATAAATAGTCTGAAATAACATAATAAGGGGTATTACACCAGGAAGACGCAGATCAGGGAGGGCGCCGCGGACGTGGATTGACTCGCTGCGACTGGTGGAAGACACTCTGCTGTCGGTAATGAGAGTAGTGGAAAGAACCTTGGAAATGCGTAGCAAATCGAGTCGAAGAATAAGGTCAACCATATGTCAAAAATGACGCGAAGCAGAGAAAGATAGTAGTGTATTTTCATGTAAAACAAATACACTTTTTTTGAGGTTTTTTTTTCACTCTCTGAGGTGGTGGGTCAGATTTGACCTGGATGTTTGTAAAAAATATGAATTACGCTATAAATATTCATTTAATTCTGTTTTCCTTCTAGCTAATCTTTTATTAAATATTTTCACATAATTTTAAATACAAATAAATGTTATCTGGCGTAATTCAAAAAAACGTGAAAAATTAAAAATTAAAAACGTGAAAAAAACGCTTAAAAACTGACCTAAGACAGTCGGATTGAATCTCAGCGCTTACGCCGAAACATATATTGTCAACATTTTGAACGTGTAGACAAAGGATACCAGGTATGCGTCCATGTATTTGTTTTGACTTATTTTCGTCTGGCGGCCCCTAAGCAATGCCAGTAATATAATTATTTGAGGGGCGTTACGCTTACCTGTGAGTTTTATGACACTACCCGCTCGGGCTCCGACGAGAAGATCACATGCTCAGTGAATGTTTGTATTTTGGCTGTGTAGGGCGTCTGTTGAAGCGTGAGAATATGTACATTATTCGGAATATTTTTAAATTTTATACTTTATTTTTTTAGCAGAAACATTAACGACACATCGTGGCATTTCATTAAATCACATTTAAAATTAAATATCTATAAAAAATCTCCCACAAACGGTTGAAAAACCGAAAACTTGAGGTGGGTCTAAAATGACCCACCACCGGCGGACGTGTTTTGTTTTGACCCATCAGGCTGTAAGTGTTATTACTTACAAGCAACCGCGAACTACATAGTGTAGGCAGATCGCTACAGGATGGTAGACACCAAGACACTATCGACAGGGTTAAATATATATTTTTATTTTTCAATTAATCCATATCACACATTGTTTGTAATTTAAATTATGGGGGATAATTATTACTGTCACCAGTTTAGGGAAAATGTATTTCGTTGATGATTACATATATTGTGTGAATATTGTGGGTTATGTGTGTGAGCGCCGAGTACCCCATATATTACACGCAGCTTTCACGTATTCATTTAATAATGACCGCGGAGATGTATTGTGTATGTGTGGCCAGAGAACGTTGAAGAAGAGAAACTCCTTACGATTGACACAAGTTTATTGTAGATTGAGCACAGTTACGGTTCAGAAATATACAACGAAAAGTCTACACAGAGGAGCGTTTGTTGGAGATCTTAACGGAAAGGCAGCAGCGAGAAGAGTGAAGCACAGAAGTCGACCTTATTAGCGTATGATTTATTTATTGTGACGTCGGTTATTGCAATTGTTGTGAGCATTGTTTTACGCACAGGTTTTACGCTGCAAGTTGCGTTCACGCGTGTCATCGGCGTCGACTGTGTAGGCGATATACCTCCATAGTATTACTATTAATAAAAAGATTTTTTAAATATAATGTGAATAGCTACATTATAGTATTAAATACTTTTTTTAGGTTAAGATATAGTCAATCAGTCAGCCTTATAGCGTGTTTGTGAATGTCCGTTAATAATGCTAGTTATTGTGAATTGAAAATCCAGTAGTTATATTACACATCATAATCAATTTTATTACATGTCCCTCATTCATCATTATCATTTCTTCATCATCATCAATCATCACGATGTAAAAGATATGCCAACATGGATGAGTTTAATATACGTACAAAATTATATTATTTATTTCTTTAAAATCGGACACTGTTCAGTAAACCTCATTATTTGTGTGTGACTATGAAAACTTTCAAATGAAACAATGGACTGATGGTTCTCTGGTGCCCCCGAGTAACGCCTTTGTTTCAACGTCGTGGGATCCGGGATCGACCTTGGCGTCTTGCACACGCACAAATTTAGCTGAGCTGGGTTATAAACAAGGTACCTAATTACAACGCGTTAAATTCGCCATTATAATGTTTAACAATGGCTTTTACCGAACATTAATAATTATCGATTGTTAATCAAATAACCTTAATACGGGCTAAAGCAAATGTTTAATTATCTAATCGGTGGACTACCATTCAACAGGTTTTTGATTTAGATTTCAGACGGAAATTAATTACAATTTATTGTATGTGTGATTACAATAGTTATCTAGATCATATTCATTTAATTGTAATTGTTCTTGTTACTGAGAATGTAAAACTCTCGATGTGATAAATAATGCAGCCTATATACCAGCCAAATTTGAGGTTGTGTAGAACGGAAGCGGAAATCTGACATAAAACATTCGAAATGCGATCATTAAGAAGAATGTGTGAGAAGGCTTTATCTACAAAAATTGTATAGATCTTTATTTAAATGGTTTGGAAACATTAAATGTAGATCAAAAGGTAGCCAGAAAAATGTAATCGACCGTGAAACATCTGGCGTAAACAAATAGCACATAGCTGACAGACCCGGCGTTGCACGGCCCCCCGCGCATCCGACCCTTCACCCCGCCGCCTGCCGCACCGAGTCAGGCACCCGCCAGAACCAACCCCTCACTGATAGACTTAAAAAATACCCTATGATACCATGTTTAAAAAATTACACCGTGAAAATATGCCCTAGTAAGTCTTTTACTACGCCCTTCGATTCTTACATCTCGCCAGGCATCGCGTATAGACAGACGGCGGACATCCCAAAATGTATATAAGAAGTCGGAGGCCTAAATAAAGTATGAAAGAAATTGTATATTTGAAAATCTAAAGATATGTACAAGGAAATTAATGTACGGCGTACTATCCTCCCCGCCCAACCTTACCTACCGGTATGATAGCATGTCTATACAGAGGTGAATAATTGGGGCAATTAGTCCAAATAATTACCTTGCGGTTTTTTACAATATTATACTGCCCAATGTTTCAAAATAACACAATATACGCCTTGCTACGGTCTCTTTCGTTTTGATTTACAAATATGAACCTTTCTACAGGACAGGTGTTGCACGAATTTTTGCTTACAGCATGAAACTGATATATTAGTTACCTCTACCTGCAGTTCCTACACAGCTGATGTTGCCAGAACGGAAACTGTCGATTTAGCTATTTTTTTGTTTGGCCTTGGTGATTCGTTTCAGTTATCGGATGCGTGTTTACGATTGCGATATTAAATCCGATGAATGACGGGCAAAGAGAGCTGATATTATTAGTGGAAAAAAGAATTTGGTATTTGTACTTCGGCAATGATTTATTTTGATTTATCTACACTGGGTTCATTCAAAGCGTCGCTTCCATATATCTTAAAATAATCTAACTGTACACAAATGTATTTATTTATTTAATGTATTTATGTCAGTCGCCCTCTTCATTTCACATTTTTCACGTTTTTATATTTTTTAAGGAGAACACATTATTATTGTTCAGTTGCAGTTTTATTTCAAAACATAGTTCTGTGGTATTTGAATACCAATTAAATGTATCAATTAGAAAGATACATATACAGAAAAAATCAATTTATCGAAAAAATAGCGCATATTAAATAAATAATGTATGTCGCTTAAATTCAAAAATAAGATGCAATCTTGAAAACTTTTAATATTATCTCATAAATAAATCGCGCATTCCGTATAAAATTTTCAGATGGTGTCCTATTAAAAAACGACCAAGTAGATTTAAATAATTCATATATGGCTACTTTTGGCACTTGATCACACTAGCCGAGAACTTTTGGTACGCAAGTATTCTTACGAAATGTCTTGAATATTAAATTCAAATTCACGCTCTGTATATTTCTTGTTTTTTATTAACTTTAACAATTTGAGGCTCAATTAGACAGAATTGTAGTTAAAAAGGCACTACAGCTTTTTTCTGTTATTTTTAGACTTTAGTAACTTTACTTGTCTTCTTTATGTTTGTGAAAATCATAACCTTTTATCTTTAAAGGAAGGAGATCAATATATTATTTTCAAAACCTCTGTCAAGCTCCGTTTTACCCTGTCGTTGCGAAGAAAATTGAGCCTAGATCCAAGATGATGGCAGATAAAAATAAAATAAAAATTGTTTTGACCAACACACTGAGGGAAAAAAAATATCTGAAAGAGTCAAGCAACATTTATTTTAAAAATATATGATTTCTAATATATTTTTTTTAAATACAGATAACAATATTAGATTAAAAAGTGTAAGGCACGTAAAATCAAAGTTGGGTACCACATCACAAAGATACCATAAAAGAAAAGCAGATAAGAGAGTATTTCATATAATTGAATACGCCAAGAACATGAAATGGTAATCGGCAGGCCACACAGGAATTCGAAGGACGGACAGTCGTTGGATGAACGCAGTCATCCAATGGTATCCTAGGAGAATCAAGAGGCTAATAGGGTAATAGGTGGTTTGATCGTGTCGAACGAATGAATGAAAGAACTACACGAGTGTTGATGGCACCAAACATAGAGGACGTTCGTGAAAGATTTTGCATAATCAGGAATATGAGGTACTGAAAGATGGTCCTATTAAAAGCCTCGACAATCGACGAGTTTGCATGAGAAGATGTGTGAATGTGGATGAGTTGAGAATCATGTTATGTGGTATTTTAATACAAATTAAATTAATCAATTAGAAAGATATACAGAAAAAATTTATCTATCAAGAAATTTTTTAGTTGCTACCGGAATTCGAACCTGGACCTCTTCCTATCCGGGGAAGCGCGTTCTTCGATTTCGCTATTACGACCGAATAAATTATCGACAAATTTTATATTCTGTAATATTTCAAATTGATATTATAGATAGATGTATTATTAAATTTAAGCAATCCACTTTATGTTACGAAGAATCTCAAATACCTTTGAGTAAAATCGATAGGAGATGCCAGAATGAAATAAATTAATCAAGTTTATTAAATTTGGAACGGAATTTAAGAAGAATACATTATATCTTTCTAACTGATTAATTTAATTTGTATTAAAATACCACAGAACTATGTTCTGAAAATGTAAACTCAAAAGTATTTGAGATAAAAAATATATATAATGGAATAATATATGCATCAATTTGAAATATTACAGAATATAAAATCAAAATTTGTCGATAATGGTTGCTATAACGAAATCGGAGAACGCGTTTCCTCGAATACGAAAAGGTTCAGGTTCGAATCACGGTAACTACTAAGTATTTTTACGATGTATAGATTTTTTTCTGTACATCTTTTCAATTGATTAATTTAATTTGTATTAGAATTATGTATCAGTACAGAAGAATGTAGCGCTTCATAAAAACAAAAAATATTTCTTTAAAAAAATTCTGATGTATTTTTTAATTATTAAAATCAAGATTGATATCTAGATTAGAAAAGAAAAGAAAAAAGTAGTTCCGTTTGATGAATAGTAAAAGAGGCCTCGATGCGAGTGCGGCGAGCAGTCAGCGCCAGTAGTTAGCAGTTAGCAGTTACTGCCATGAATGGGGATCCAGAGCATCTGTGCCTTATCGACCCGTCGGACTGGCGTTCCTCCAACCGTGACGTGTCAGACGTCGAAATGTCGTAAGTGGAGAGACTGCGTCAGCTGGGAAACGAACCGGCAATCTCTAACTCTCTAGTGCGCACACAATGTCGAAAGCGATTCTCAAATACTCTATTCTCTCATCACTCTCTAGTTATGGTTTTAACCCTTTCTACCCTGATGGTACTTTAAAGTACTATCAACTTTATCTAGTCATATATCTTACTGTGGTTTCAATTCTCTGATGATACTACTAAGTTTACGTAAATAATAGTCTACTCGATTTATTTAGACTATTAACAGGTTTGACGCGCTTGTATTCCTTGTGATTATTAATAGTTAGTTTGACCTACTTTTTTTGTTTTAAATTTTCAACTGTTATTTTTTATTTTTTGTATACGTCATGTAAGGTCTGAGTGTACTCGGAAGTAGCATAAATTATAAATAATAATATATATATAACTAGAATTTTTTTTGATGAATATATCCTGCATAACGTACGAAACCGATGTAGTATATTCCAGTATATGTTTCCAGCTGGAATGAAATTATGTGAACTTGCGTTCTTCCTACATTCTGTAATCCGTGAAGTCTAGTTGAAATGATATTTTCACATGTTACAAAATGATGTACATGATACGTATGTACGGCAACGAATCATAGATAACTTTGCACTCAACTCTGTACTATCCTTTACGCGAGTGTCGAGATAAGTCACACCCACACAAGCACAAGCACTATTATGACCTACGTCCACGAATGAGATTTCTCTCGGAGATTCGACTCGAGTGCGCGCAAACAGTACTAGGTATTGTATAGTACTCAGTATTGGGATGAAACTTAAGAATCCACAAACTTATAAGTAAAACAAAAACTAAAATTTGAATTAAATATATTAATTAGAAATATATACATATAAAATCAATTCATCATATTATCAATACATCAATATTAAAATATCACAGACCTATGTTCTGAATAATTCTGAATAATACAACTTCACAATAAGAATGTGTTCTCCTAAAAACAAAAATTACAGATAACACTTTTATACACAGAAAATACTACTTTAAGCGGAAAATGAAAAATTATTGTCTATACATTTTATTAATATAGTATTGCAAACTCCGAATGCAACACAGATATGGTAAGACCACGAGTTTCCAGCCATTTGTGTAGTGGGTAAGTTTGGAAGATTTAAAATATTATAACAGATTGTATGATTACCACTAGCAGTCATCACAGTTGTCGTCGATACGTAAAAATATACCTTGTAATGCAATTTCCGTATCGAATGTGTCATATTTCTCTTGGCAAACTTGGCGGGCAGTAGTTTAAAATATTATCCTAATTTTATAATCTCTAGGGAGAGTGTTTGTAATGAGTATAGACATCAACAATGGAGGTTTCTATCTGAAAAATTAATATAAAT
Source organism: Eubasilissa regina (assembly GCA_022840565.1). Taxonomy (NCBI): domain Eukaryota; kingdom Metazoa; phylum Arthropoda; class Insecta; order Trichoptera; family Phryganeidae; genus Eubasilissa; species Eubasilissa regina. Next base: position 4,592,556 of record JAINEB010000020.1, read on the forward strand.
CTGGGATTAATCTACAGAGAAACGAGCTGACGCTCATTCAAGTGGCCGAGTGTCGCGATAATATTCTACGGCCGATTTAACCACGACGCGCCAGGAGAATGACAAGCAATGTGAGGAAAAATAGTAAAAAGTGGCAAAGACTCTAAAACAATTACGTGCACTGATAATATGGCATTTTTATAAAGTGTCAAATTACTGACTTGGAAAATGGCGTATTTTATGTCAAGAAAATCTCATAAAACCTTGGGTTAAATGATAACATTTTCTCTTTCACGTAAACGACTGCTAACTGTAGGTAATATCGTCATTGTTTTGGACACGCAAAAATGAGCGTTACGGCAGCGTATATTTGTACACAATAAAATGTATTTTAGCATACCTAATATATTGATATTATTTATGTTGAAGTAGTAGGTAACGCGAGACACGTCGATAATCTATATTACTCCTGTAAAGGTTAATAATACATACCGGTTGGTTCAATCTTCTCTCCATATAATATGGAATAGACAGCGGTAACCATACTAATATTTGGGAAAACTCACGGCATGACATTTTTTAAGACGAGAGTGGACGATACAAAAAGTCGAAGGCGAGCTCGCAAGATCAAATGGGAAAAATAAAAGTGGAAATGTTAGAAATACTTAAATGAAAGACGAGAATATGTAAAAAGATGAAGGGTTGTGGACGAAGATTGGTATTGGAAATACGGTGTGATATATAAAAAAATCGAGTGGTATGTATAAACATTGCTTGTGTGCGTGTATTTCATGTGTTTAGTTCACTGAGAAAGAAGAAAGGAATGAAATTTTATAGCATTTGTTATTATCATTTAAAAATTTATTATTTTAGAAAACGATTACTTAGCCCTGTACTATGTGTAGATAGGTACTTGGCAGATAGTATATTTTTTATTAATATTTTAGATAGGTATCGTAAATGTATTGAATTCGCAAAAAAAAATCTTTATCTACCACCGGGATTTAATACATTTTAATATTCGTGAATTTGAATATTCTATATAGTAATCTATTATATGACATTTTATACGTTTTTTGCGGTGGAGGCGAACAAAGATGTTCACACATCAAATAAATAAAACCATTTTCATGATTTTATATCCAACCAACGCGTATAATTTTGAATTAAGAAAAACGAATTTTCCAGTATATTAATGGAAAAATTGTGCAATACGTGAAAAAACACGTTTTTGAAGTGTGGGTTACTAATTAAATTATGTCGAATTTTCATGTATAGTGAAACCTATGTTTGAATAGTTTGATACGTAGGTGGTAGGCACTTATGAATATATTATAGTGCTGCGCTACAAATCTGATTTCAAAATGCCACAGCTTAAAACATTTGATTATCTATTTTTCTCTTAAGAAAAATCAGTTATTACATATTTAATGTTTCGCATATTATGCATATTTTTGAGGAATTCATTATTTTTTACGACAAGTGACTCATTCGATTCTGATTTGGTGATTCCCGATGATACGTGATGATGTTTAAAAAAATACCTGTTTTTTAAACCCACGTTTTATACTATGTAAACATTAGAACGCGCGTAACCATTACGTGTTTTTTTTTTTTAAATACTTACTCAAAAAAGCAGCAGAGACAAGACTGAGTAACATATCCCGACAGCGAGTCGCCTCGTCATACATAATTCTGGGGTTTTTACGTCGTTAAATTATTGTCTCCATTGCGTACATTAAGAAAGCCCACGATGAATAAAACGGCTTAAATTTGAGGTTACTAATGAGAAACTGTAGAATAAGTTGCATTATTTTATTTTATGCAAAAATAACCATGGAAAGTGTTGCCGAGTCATACTAACAGTATTATTAAACATTGTTGTGATTATTATACCAACATTGAAAAATAAACTGACGATATGTTTAAAATTAAATATTTCGAAACAAAGTATCATCTGTTAAATGGCAATGACTACAGTTACGGCGCCAAGATTGGTATTAAATCTGAGTACTCCACAATTGACGAAACGTTCAATGTTATATAAAAGCGATCAAAACATGATTTTTAAAACGTGTTTGATAATATGCATGATTGTATATGTTACAAATCATTTTAGTATGTAAGAATACAATATAAGTTAATCATAAACATGCATGTTTTAGCTTGAAAATATTTCATTTTATTTTCGTCACAATAATAAAACACATATATTATGTCCTTATGGTATTTTAACGTGACAGAGCGACACGATAAGCTTCTATGAAATCAAGAAGTTAATAAATAATTATAAAATCATTCTTTTATTTTATCGTGAGAAGTCCAAGCGTCGTTCGTACACGTAACACAGTAATGGATAGCGCGCTCATGCCGTATGTGAGTATGCTTATAACGGATTCCGAAGTAAGGCTGAAGAAGGTGTCTTTTCATTAATTGGTGTTGTGTACATCTTACCGAGGAATTAATACGACTGATACTTAAAATAAACCGAAAAAAAATAATGACATGTCATTAAGGTGATATTAACATTGAATTAAAAATCAAAGAACCATCAATTATTTAGACTATAATTTAAAGATAGTGAGATATATGAAGTAGTAACGGACTATAAACCAGTTCTCCAAACCAGATGTTGGTGGGTTGATACTTGGTTCCATGGGTAGGTGCCTATTATAGCTGTTATTTCTAGAATGTTTTATTTTACAGTAAACTAGTGATCCATATCCGGCATTGCTCGGGATTCAGATTTAGTTAATGATTTAAAATAAGGGTTGGAGAGAGCGGGGTGCCTTGTGTAGTGCAGGTCGTAAACAATAACAGCATATTTCAAATTTGGTCTAGGCAAGAAAACGACGAGATGTCCGCATAAGTGGTGACTTTTTACAGGGTCCTAGAGTGCAATTGAGAAAATTTTGGAACAAATGGCATTCACTATAATATGTATAAATTTACACTGAGATGGTTAAGGGGAGGGAGAATGATGCATAAGTTTTGCGCAGGATTCTAAAAAGCAACTATGTACAATTAGGTTTAGATTGCGCAAATGCGTGAAAATTTTATATAAAACATGCAGTTCATTTTATACAATATGATACGGAAAAATCTCAACAGTACGGGAATCAAAACGCAATCGTTTTATCTAAACAAACTCATTGAAACCAATTCAACACCTGTATCATGATAATATAATAAATAATATCAAATTCTAAATAAATTATTATACACCGCTAATAAATCACTTGATTTTAGTAATGAGTAACGAATTGTGAGTGTGTATGGGTCCTCTTATCTTTTTTGTTTATGCGCGAATAGAAGTAAGTATTAACGTGTGTATTAACTTTATCTCAGCTGATAAAGAAATTATGCATTTTCGTTGCACGTTGCAGAAATAATCTTTATAAATTTTTACTTAAGAAGAAAATATTACCAAATAAATAACGTTACCAACCATTTTTAAATAAATATATATGTAAGATTTAAGCTGAGCTATATTCTAAAAACTAATAATATTGTTGATGACACTTTCAACTGAATGACAAAAACATCGTTTCGTATCTGGGCGTCACTAAAAAGTTCAAGTAAATTTTTTTTTATTAAATCAAATTATATAATTAGACCTACATTTTTACATCTTCATTACGTTGTGTATAGAAAATAAATAACTAGTAGAAAAATAAATAAGGAAACTAGTTGAGTACAAGAGAGAAGATTCATCATTTATCTCGGAATAAAATAATTAGTACTCGGGGGCTACTATGACAGACTGTAAAATGATTCACATGCTTCCATTTTTAGCTGGAAAAGTAAGTTGGTATTGAAAAAATGTTGAACATAAGATAATACATAATCAAACAATAGTTTATTCCAGGTAGCTACTGATTACTAAAACACCTAAATAACATCAAGGAATGATAATATTTGTTGTGAATCATCAGATCCTTTCTAGGTGATCAACATTTTACCTGTTTTCGGCATCCATTAACTTTTCAAAACGTCAAAATACGTAATATTTGAACTTCTATGAATCAAGTTAGACGTATTCGTTATTAATCACGTGACTAAAGCAAAAATATTGCAGATAGTAGTGTAAACTAAACACTAATTTTCAGCAATACAACATAAAACTTTTAGAACTCTTATAATAAAACGGAACAAAAACTTATGAAAACCACAAAACAACAAAAAAAAATAATAACCTTCCAAAACAATCAAACACAAAAGTAAAACATACGACACTATTTCACTAAATAATCGTCTATTAACCAGCGACAACAATAAATTTGAAAACGCACAGAATAGCAATATTTTGAATAGGATGCAAAAAATAAAAAACTGTCAGATTTCAAAATTCAATGTCGAACTTTTCCGAACGCGCGGCAAAACGACACCACACACTAGCAGCTCGCTCAAGACTGTTTCAAAAGTGTTCATTCTACGAACGTCTCGTTTTACTGCGCACGCGACTGAGTCAGAGCGAGATCGCAATAGAGTCTATCCAGCGTTGGAGAGAGACGGTGGCATAAAGGCAGGCGAATATCGTACATGTGTATGAGATTCTTATAAGAAGGCACGTTATTATTTCGAAAGCCGGCGTCGTATTTTCGGAAGTGGAAAAGTGAGGTTATGTTTATGTGTATGTCGTATGTTTACAGGTTGCGTTACGCAATAATTATTGTGATAAATATGCACAGAACGCACAGCTGACGTCGTCCGAATTAATATCCGACGGCGTTTGTGAATAATTTTGCAATAAAAATGTTTTGTGTCTATAAAACGAATTGACAAATCAAGCTGTCAGTTGTGTGTAGGAGGAAAGAAAATGCATTTAAAAATTAATTATTGTCGGTTAAGAAATTTATTGCTGAAGCATATCAAAGATAATATTGTTCGGCAATATTATCTTTCAAAATATTATAGGCAGTTAGGTAGTCAATCCTCAGCAAAGTTGGTGTGGATTGCAATAATCACAATAAGTCAATAAATGGTTGAGACAATGCTTATGGGCTTGGGAAATTGTCTTTAGACAGTTATTGCAAATTTGTCCAAGAGGTTTTAGATTTTTGATTTAATCCAAGTTTTTATGACTTAAAATACCCAGCTTTGTTTTAGAGACCGCTTCGCCAACCAGTTGCTAGCCCAGTAAATAAATACATATATATAATTTTCAACCATTTTTATTATTGAAAATATTATGATTTACTTATTTTTTACTGCTCGCCATTTATTTTAATTATCAAAATAAAATTATAGGTAGGTACCTAATACATATGTTTTAGGCGAATATAAAATAAATTATTATTTATAGGATGATTCTTTGGGCTAGTCTTGTTGTTCTAGTGGTCGGGGGTTCAAGCCTCATTTCGGGAAACCAGCAAGTGAGTACTATTTATATAGCACAAGCGTTCAGCTTAGTTGGAAAATAGTAAGAATATTGATGAGACATGTTACTTTTTCAACACAAAAACCATCCAAAAACGGAGAATTGGAATGTTTCTTTTTAAATATTTTTATCATGTTTACATTTTTATTAATACTCTTAATTGCACTTGTTGTTTTTAAGAATATTATTGTTTTTTTTCTTTTTTATTAATGGTACTATGTATTATAGATGGATATATCGATAAGATCTATACATAAATGCAATGGAGTACAAAACCCGTCCTAGGACAGGCGCGAATGACGTACGAAGGACATAATTTAAATAATTACCTACCTACAATACAGCATTACAATGTTTTCACTTTTTAAATATCAGTCAAAGATTCGGTTTATTTTCTAACTAAAATGTACTTTCAGAACAAAAAAGCTCACGTTCACTTAATTCTTATATTTGAAATGAAATTGACATTTCACTCTAATGTAAAGTATCAACTTTCTTGAAAACTTTCCACATAGAAGGACAATGGTATATTATATATAGGGAAAATGTAAAAATGTGAGCTAGATAAAGATTGCTTCTAATAAATGGAAGAATATGTAATATAATAATAATAAATATAATATGTAACATTATAAAAAGAGAAAGAACACATATATGTATATTACTAATAAATATCACTTTTGTCTGAACGCAGGTCGATAAAATAATTATTTAGGTCAAATTATATAAACGTGCATCGGTTTTCACTTTTCGATCATTTGTATCAATTTTATATATGCAACCCACACCTATCAAATAACCGCGATACGTACTATCATTGTCAAAAGAAGATAAGATAGTAGAAAAATCATCCAAGAAAAGATGCCATTGTGATGTAATATGCAGTTATGCAAGTAAATATTTATAAAATAGCACAGAAAGAAACAAAAATCAAAATCATTAAATAGTTATACATTTTATATTTTTCGGTCTAACTGATTTTATATGTATATCTTATAATTAATTTTACATTTAATTAGTATTTAAAACATTATAATTAATACATTTAATTAGTATTTAAAACATCACAGGTCTATGTTCTGAATAATTGCAACTTCACAATAAGAATGTCTTCTCCTTAATAATATGTAAGTTGTATCAATGTGTCCAAAATTTAATAAAAATGAATTGTTAATTCTGTCGTCTGCTGTCGGTTTACTCGAAGGTATTTGAGATTCCGTAAAAATAGTGTAGATGGCTTTCAAATAATGGAACGACAGATGAAAAAGTGTAACATATAGGTTCGAAAATTTGTCGTCAAAAATACTGACGCTGTAGCATAGTCGGTAATGCACCTTCCCCGGATTGGAAAAGAAATCCAGGTTCGAATCCCGGTAGCGTAACAACAATATTTTTTGATAAAATTGATTGTATATATATATATCTTTATAATTAATACATTTAATTATTATTATTGTTGTTGTCCAATGAAATCCAATATTTACACAAAGCAATCCTACGAATAATTTTACAGCCTTTTGTGTTTCAATTATACGTTGACTAATAAAGCAAACAATCGGATTCTTATCTAATAAGCAGGTGAAAATTTCATACAGTGAAAAAAACTGTATATACTCGTATATAACAACAGATAATTTCTCTGAAATAAACGTAAATTACATATTAATTTTGTACATTATGTACTAAGTAATACACGCGCAAATAATTCAATGTTACAACCAACTACCGCAAGAGTTTATTCATTACAAATAATACTGGGTATGTTTATAATTAATTTTATACATAATTTTTCGCAAAAATCAATCTTAAACAAATACGAACTGAACACAATATTTCTCTAGCGCACCGCGCCGTGTTCTGAATACAGTATTCGCTTGAACTAAGGACTGGTTGTATGGTCAGTGGTAAATCTTTTCAAAAGTTTCAAAACAGCTGTTTCAAAAGTCGTATGTCACATTGGTACTTTAAAAGTTGCAGTATACGATAATTAATCATTAAATATCCCGCAATTTTAGTGACGAGAGTTCGTCCGATGATGGTGTCGTTGTTTAATATACATTAGCATATAATCCGAAAAAAAAATGATGCAAAGATAAAAAGGTAGATAAAGCATATTTCATGATTATTTGTCTTGCCACTCTGTGAAGCGAGCTTCTTTTTCTTTAGTCTTCTCATTACTTGAAGATTTTTCTCCACCTTCCTCTGCAGCCCACAGATAGCCAGTAGCCAGTGATGTAATTATAAAAATTGTGCCCCAATGCAAAATGAAAAAAAGCACATTGTATATGTATCGTATATATGATGTAAAAATAGTAAAATAAAATTGGACCCTTGAGGCCTAAAATTTCCATTCTTTGTGTTTTTAAGCTTTCGTATGCACTCGCAACCACACAAAATACTTGCTTCGCTTTATCATTTTGTAGCAGTGGTCTTCCCTTAACCTGACATATTATGTAAGCTTGGTATACATCGATATTCTCAGCAGAATGTTGGCCAATTAAAGAGACCTTGGACATTTGCATTCTCCGGAACGTCGATAAGACTGTTATATTATCCAACTCGCAAGCAACTCTTGAATCCCTTTCTGTTAATAGGAAAGTTTGGCTAGACAATAAGATAATCTGTTCAATCAGAAGATGTATATTTAATTTGTACAGCAACAATGAACAGGTGTTATTCGTTTGGATTTCTGCACATAACTCTTTCCGGAGTTTTCCCTCATCAATTATATATCTTATTGTATGACAGACTTAATATGGTAAAATCGTACGAATTCTATCTAGACTGCACAATGAATGTATCCAAATAATTATAAAGGTAATCGGTTTAAAATAATTCAAATATGTATTCTTCGCACCCCCTGGTTCTGCAAAAGGAAAGCCTCCAAAAGAACAATATCAAATATCTAGTTCGAGAATTGGGCATTTCTTAGAATTCTGCAAATTACAAAATAGAGTCAAATATCTATCAAAACTTTGTTTTAAAAATTGCATTAACAACTTTGAACAAACTGTAATAATAAAACCTCAAACGATCTTTAAGTTTTCAGAAATTTTGAACAAAAAAGAATAAGGTATTCCTACTACATTGCACTACATATACACAATGGTCAAAAGGCTAATAATCCTGAAGGTGTAGTTGATTTTTTTCGTTGAATGCTTTGCTGAAGTCTATAATAATACTGTCACCACTGATAAATCAATAGTATATCAATTAACTAATAAAATTGGTAATAATGGTTACAGCTTAGTAGAACAAGATGTAGACAGTATGATTAATAAACTCGACATAAAAAAATTATTAGACCCAGGCGATGTTCCTCCACTTTTTTTAAAATTAAATGTAGAAACCAACTTACGAATGCAATAACGAAAATATTTCACTTTTCTTTGCAGTCCGGAGTATTCCCCGATAAATGTAAAATCAGTTATAAATCTTAAATTTCCAAAAAGGGATATAAAAATGATACATCAAACTACAGACCTACATGCGTACAGTCCGCTATTCCAAAACTATTTGAATCTGTGTTTCTTAAGAAATTTATAATAGGCATAAAAAAATTTATTTCCCCTTTGTAACGTGGATTTGTAAGTGGCAAATCAACGCAAACAAACTCTTGTCAACAAAAATATAAATAACCATTTGCAAACGGACGCGGTATATAAGGACTTCAGCAAGGCATTCATTCGACAAGGTTTCACATAAACTACTATTTAAAACGTTAAAAACTCTAGGAATAAGCAATGACACCTTAAAATGGATCGAAAGCTATCTAACTTCTAGAAAACTACGTTAAAATACATAACTATAAATCTTTTCAATTTAAAGCGTCCAATGGGGTACCGCAAGGGTCCCACCTTGGACCTGTTTTATTTTTAGTATTCACAAAGGAAATTGTTGATATTTTTAATGGAGTTCGTGCTCTGTTGTTTGCAGATGATCTTAAAATATATAAAGCAATTTCTAAAATAAATGACTGTATTACTTTGCAGAATAACCTAAGTTTTCTTTATATGTAGTGCTGTACGAACGAACTATATCTCAATGTAGAAAAATGTAAATAAAAAATCAACTCCTTTTTAGTACAGCATTAACAATATTGGTCTTAGAAGAGTCCCAGTTATGCGGGATTTGGATGTGCTCTTCGACAAAAAATTGTCATTTATTCAAAATTACAACGAAATTTGCAACAAGGCGATGAAATCCTTAGGATTTGTGTTACGGATAACCAAAAGCTTTAATTCGCTTCGCTCTCTAACTACTTTATATATCTATTGTAAGAAGTAAGCTAGAATTTAACTCCACTCTGTGGTCTCCCTACTATGGCTCACATATTATAAAAATTGAAAGAGTGTAACATAAATTTCTAAGATTTATTAATTTTAAATTACATATTCCGATAGAAAATATAAATTACGATTATTTAACGAGTTTTCTTCATTTGAAAAAATTAGCCTCGAGATGGGATGTGAGCGATATAGTATATCTATATAAAATGATTAATAGCATGTGGACTGCCCTGAGTTGATACAAATGGTTTTCGTATAAAGTACCAACTAGCAACCAACCAACGAGACAACATGAAGTGTTCTATATAGGTACACAGAAATAATAATGCTGTTAACTCGCCAATATCGCGGATGCATCGGCTCGGTAATAAGTTGAGTTTCGTTGACATTTTTCGTTGCAGGAGCATACTTGAGATGAAGAAATATTTGTATGTAAATTATACTTAGTTTTTAGTTTTTTTTTTGTTTCAGTTAAACTGTTATATTGAAATTTTAATTAAAAGTGTACTGTTATATTTTTAATTAAATAAAAATGTATTCTTACGTAAAACCCCACAAGGGCGTTGGAGAAATAAATATATAATACTTACAAGGTAACCAAAATAAATTACGATTACGATTACACTTAAATTATTAATATTTTTACTTCGCTTCTGTGCATCTCAGTCCGGAGGATCGAACGTGTTATTTTGGTTCATTTTGAGAAGTAATGTCTGGTCAATCGATGTTTGTACCTGAAAGGCATAAGACTGATATCGAGCTCATACGAGCCGAAATTTTGAATTAGAGGATTATCTCGGAATGTATAGGTACAAGATTTGTAGAAGTGTGTTGATAATTTTTTAAAGCAATGAATAATCGTGTCTATTGGAAAAATAATTGATATAGCATGTAATTTAAGGTACGGATAGATTTTTGTGTTAGTGTAGTTACGCCACTGTCTGTTAAGTTGGATATCAGGCTCATCCTCTCTGGCATTCCCACTTTCCAGTCACCATCAGCTTCTTCAGGTTATCATACTCTCCGCGGGCGAAAAATTGAGAAATGCATCTTGGATCGTAAACAATTCTAAATTGTTCCATATTGAGGCATTTCAATAAAAATCCTATTTCTGAGTTTTGAAAAACACAACCATATAATATGATAATGCAAACATTTATTTGTTTTCACTATTTGCTTATCGATGAGGTAACTTATCATTTCGTAAGTAGGTATATATTTTGGTTACTAACGCAGTAAGCGTTTATATATATATAACATCTATACTTTTCTGCTTATTTCTGAAAACTCAAACTGAAACAATTTCCCGAGCAATTTATTTTATAGCATGGCAACTTCAGATTCCGCAATAAAATCTAATAAAAATGACGGAAGCGACAGAAAATCATAAAACTGCCATGGAATTATTCCATGAAATGTGTGTAGAAATTTCATATTACTTATTATGATAGATAACGTTTAACAACAAAAATAATATACCTACAGGAAATAGGTGTTCATGACGTGCTGTGCATTTAACGGAGATAATACACATCCCTACAGGGCATCTGTTAATTAACTGTCTGATGTTTAACACTTTTGTTATCCTAAAGTTAACTTTATTTTTGGACTATTACATTAATCTGTATGTACTTTCGTGATTTCGCCTCTTTAATGATCGTATTGTTTTGTTTAAAGATACAATAAAATGATAAAGTAAGCATTTGGTAAACTAAGTAATAAAAAAAATCAATAACATAAAAGTAACTAAAAGAAATAAAAATAAGTATATACTAATGATCAATAACGTGTCTAGAATTTTTTTTTAAAAATGTAGAATATTTTTTTACAGACTCCTACTAAAGACATTATCAACAATAAAAACATAACATTAGATAATATAATAATGATTTTATAATTATTTTAATAATAGGAACCACACACGTGTAAAGTTCACTTGATACCAAGGCAGTCATGCTTGTTTCGTCCCCTCTATTATCCATCTTTACCTGTCCTGCGCTGTATCAGAACAATATGTCGGTGTTTACATTGCAAAGTTATCTATCGAAAAAATATTTTTTTATGGTTTAAAATATTGTATTTAATCATGATTTATAACATGGTAAAAAAGTATCCCGCTGCTGTATCAATAAATTTGATCTTTATAAATATTAAAAATAAGTATATAAAATCGAAAAAGCGGAAAAAGAATAGAAAAAAGCAATAAAAAACTTTAGTCTAAATTTCTAAATAAATGGCTGAACATGCAAGAATGGAGGGACATTCATTTGACAAAATAATAATTTAGAACTTCTGCATAGTTGCGTTAAATAACGAAAGTTAGACATCTTAGAGAATTTATAAAATTTTAATAATTATAATAAAATAATAAAGATCCAAATACCACCCATTACATCCCCTCTCATATCCATTGTAATTCTACCCCAACCCCCACTTCCCTTTCCATCAAGACACACTCTTAATTACTGTCTAAAAATGTTTTAATTTTAGTTGAACTGTATTATTGATAATAGGAAGGTGTTTAAATATAATAAAATATAATGGAATAAAACAAAGTGTCTCAATTCAATTTATAAAATATATTTTTAAAAAAGCAATAATACGGCAAAAAGAGGAAGGATAGATCTCTTGGTCATTCGACTTTCAATATCTTTCATAAAGTCTTCTTTCTGTTTATCCCAACTTAGTCTGGGGCAACCCACTGACCGCCTTCTCTCCGAAGTTGTCAAAAGTAGTCGAATGATATATTATATAGTAAATGTAAGATCAATTATAATTATAAAACTAGAAAAACTAGAAAATTAGAAAACTTTTCGAGAGTTAAATAGTTGTGAAGTTGTAAATATTGATAGTTTTCGAAGAATGATTTTCAAAATCAGCCTCTTAACCTTTTCTACAGAGTTAGTCTTGAAAGTCCCCCCCCCAACTGATTATACCGTATTGTAAGATAGATTGGGCAAAAGAGTAATAAATTGTTTAATCATACTGGATAGGATATTTCTTAATCTAATGAATATGTAAATAAGTTATCTTATTCTGGTGACCAGATTTTGTATTTGTTTGTTCCTTTTTAATTGTTTCTCTACTAAATATGACACCGAGATACTTTATACAATTTTCGCTTTAATAAAATCATCGTACACAGTACGAATTCGGGGTTTACAGTAGATATAAATTAATGAAAAATTTTAATAGAAATTAAATGTATTAAAAATATCACAGACCGTCCGTTCTGAATAATTACAACTTCACAATAAGAATGTGTTCTCCTTATGAATGAAAGATTACAAAATCATGGTACACGACAATATCATGAATAATAAAATTGAATCTTTCTGACTGAAACAAAACATCCCAATCTTAAAAAGTTTATTTCTTATTACTTTATTTGATATTACTCGTTATTCTCTGTATTGTCTGCTCCCAAAATGTCTATTGTTGAAATGGTGTGCCTTACTACCCCGCCAGGTAGAGGGTGGACGATGGAGGGCGGGTCGCCTGAATCGTTAAACTTTCTGAGTGAAACCAAAACAATTAAACTTTTTCTATTGATTCTTCTTCCGATTTCATTTCAAGCGTACACATGTGAACTTCTCTGAAATGTTCTTCAGTTTCCTAACAAGCCCGAGAGATTCATAATACAACTCTTTGCATTAAGAACGAAATAATCTAAACTTTTCCAAACATATTACTTTCTCGCTTCAATTTGTGATAACGGTAATATGTTCGTTTTATTACTTGCTTGTGTTTGTTGTTTTTGTTTGTTTAAAGATAATAATTCTAATACTACTTGTGAACACAACATACTTATAAGCGGTACGGTTCTGTGTTCCATCTTTTGAAGAGGACTAGATGCTGGAGACTCACCAGAAAAGAGGGAAGAATGCAGAGTATCACAGTGACACAAATCACATAGCGCGTTTATCTTATTCATCTTCAAACTTCATAATATTGTACCCTCAGAACGACAAGGTATCATCTGAAATTTATATCGAATTGAGATATTAAGATTTTGATTATTAATTGTTCGATTTCTTCGGCGGAGTTCGGTTCATCGCCCATGAGGCGAAATTTTTTCTAAAAGTGTCGCTATATAATTTACAGTAATAAAGTATTTTTTTAGATAGGTCGTGGAAACATTATTGGTGAATAAGAAAAAATACAAGAGTACTTGATATAATTAAATACGCCAAGTAAATGAAATGGTAATGGGCTGGTCACACATCGCTCCGAGAACGGTGTAAATAAATAAATAAATCAAAGCCCCGGAAGGCTAATGTAATTAGCGCATTTGAATCATGGCAATGTTTCGTTCGCGACGACTTCACGTCGGTAAGGGCGAATAGGGTCAGGAGCTGTGGGCGGACTACTCCTGTCACAGAAGCGGTCATGGCCAGATATTACGCGGTGAGATTGGCGATCACTTCAGAAAGGCGACGCCATATCGGAATTACTGAACATTAGTAAAAGGGTAAATATGATTAATCGTTGCAATCACTAGTGCACCGTTTGTTGAACTATTCGAAATTAATTCGCATGATATACCATCCTTACAGAAATTGATATTTCCTTCGCTACTATGGGCATTGGAGTCAATTTCATATTGAGCGTGATGGTGTGACGCTTCCGGCAGACTGCTGCGGCAGCCGACTTCCTTCATGGCGACTGCAGGCCTGAAGGCCACGTTTCCTACGCGATCGGTTACCCATCGGATCTGCGGTATAGGACGTCAACTAGATGAAGGTGAGAAGACTTTGCTAACATTGGAATCGTGACTGGCATCAGGAGATTCCGCAGGAGCGCAACACACACATCACAACTTAACCTAGTATCATTTTATTTGCTAATTTTACTGTTAACATCAACAAGTATCCGTCAGTGAAGACACGCGGACGGGTGAAAGCAAGCGCCGTGCCGGTAGTTAATTTAAAAATAAAAACTCATGTTATGGAACGTAAAATCCATTGTTATCGAGACAATCCGTGAAGGATTGGTGTCGTACTTTTTGCTTGCGAGTTATTTATGATATTTGGGAACTGCTAAAGGGATTATTTCATGGATTTTATATTATTATTTGGAGGTTAAATATCTCCGCCTGTCATGGATGAAATACCATGGGTCTTGTAAAATTAAATGTTGTGTGTACCTAGAGTAAGTTATATCCAGGCCTGATACTGCCCATACCTGATTGTAATTACGTACTTAATTTGGATAGTTCATTTAACAGCAAAACTTATTTTTATCTGTCTGTCTGTGTCAATTTATAAATGTTCCTCCGTCAAGGATGGAAGCGGAGTACGGTGGCATGAGGTTAGCATGCATTCATGGCGTGTGAGAGCTCACAATCTCATGTCAACCACTATCTAGCTGGTGGCGTATGCCCTGGCATTCGATCCGCCTGAGCCAGAACGCATCGTAACAACGGACAATCAATGAACGAATGCAATTATCTAGTGGAAACCGAAGGAAATCAAGAGGCTGACATCAAATTATGTGGCAGCGAATAGTGGCGTAAACGGGAATAGTAAAAGACACTTGGGGAGGCCCTCATTCAGCAGTGGATATAAAATGACTGATAATGATTATGATGAAAATAATTTCGCGAACTGTTGGCAAGATGAAGTGATTGAAGTAATGAAGTTGAGTAAAGATTAATTGATCAACGTCGGAATGGAGAAATCCTGCAATGGCTGCCCACAAATGCTTCAGGCTAATGATATTAAAAGAACCGATGTGTTGAAGGAGAGCAATGTAAGGCCGGGGGTCGTGGAAGACAAAGAAAGAGGCTTATGTACAGCAACAGATGTAGTGAGGCTGAAGAAGAAGAATAATGTAAACTGATTTCTGATTTCTGGCGCGATATATAAACAATTCAGTAACGACAAATAATACAAGTGCTATTAAAATGTATTGCCGTTTTCTTATTAAGGAAATTTTACACATTTCAAGGAGAAAATTATTGTCAGAATTTTGATACAAAAATGTCAAGCCTGAACACAATGTCGGATAATACATTGTTGTTCCAAGGTTACTATATTTTGCGGAATTAAGTACAATCGACCCCTTTTTATGACAATACGTATATATTAATTCAAAAAGTATATTTTTCATTACTGGTATCACGGAACATGTATGTGTAATACTATTTTCATTGTATGAGTGAAAGTTGTCAAAGTTCAAACATTTCAAAAAAAATAAAATCTGTAGTAAAAAATAAAATTTTGACACTAAAAAACAGTCAAATTTTCTGTCAATAATTTAATACAGTAATTAACGATATTGTTTTATTTTCCATCTCTATTGGCGGGTTTATAGTCGGTTTAAATATAATTTTATGAATTCGGCAAGACGAGAAAATAACAGACAGCTAATTTCTTAGAAAAAGGATTTGTGATAGGAATAAAGAATACAGTAAAGGAGACAGTAAAAACATTACAAAGAAATGAGAGCGACTACAATAAATCATTAAAAAATGTATGTACTTATCGAGGGGTGAAAGTTAAATTGTTGTAACTGACATTTTATATATTTTACAAGACGAACAAAAACGTGTCAGATATTAATTTAGATATACTTTTAAATGCAGTTTATTTTGTTTAACAATCGTGCTGTAATTGTCTTACTTACCATCACGCCATTTCCCGTGGGTGTAGTCAGAGAGGATAGAGCGCCACACTCTTCTGTCCTGACATACAATTCTCGCTTCATCCACATTTATACATCTCATACAAGCTCGACGATTATTGAGGCTTCTAACAGGAGTATCTTTCAGTATCTGGTTTACCTGGTCGTGCCAAGTCTTCCGCGGACGTCCTCTACTTCTGGTGCCATCAACACTTGCGTCATATATCTTTCTTACCATTATCTCCTCATTCATCCGTTCCATAAGACCAAACCACCTAAGTAATCCTTTCTTAATCTTACTTTAAAATTTTTTAATTGTATATCTATGGCTGTATTTGGTCGCTATCAAACTCTACTTTAGAATGAATTTTCATCAGTTTATTTAGAGTAAAACTGGTTTTGTTTAATTTTTAACCAATATCGAAAAGTTTTATTTCCCTAATGGATTTATGATCAATTCTTAATAAGTGCATATTAAATATACGGGGTGGACTATAAGTTTTTCAATTTTTAAATCGCGGGAACTGCGACAGCGTGCGGGAGCTTGGTCCTTGGAATTTTAGACATGATTTTCCCAAGTGTGCTCTTTCAGTGAAATAAACATTAATTATTATACGACCTGTTTTTTATTTATTGAATTTTCAAATGTGTAAAAACTTATAGCCCACTTATGCCGAATAATTATATAAAATTATTTTTTTTTGTAAAACTGTTAAACGCGCGTTGTAAAGCAATCCATTGCAACTAAATTTCCATGTATTTTTAATTTAAGATCAAACTTCCCAAGGTAACTAACTATACATTGGCCAAGAAACGTTCAACTCGGTATGGCTTGTAAGTAAATGGGTGTATTTTACTTGAACACCTGAATTAATAAAGAAAAAGTGAAAGTAAGAATTGAAATACTAAGTGCTTTAATGAAAATGGGGAACATTTTAAGCTGCCAAAAAGCCTTCCTACCGTTTCACCTACCCATTCAACGATGTTTCATTAGGTCCATACTCCTCTTGGTTTGAATCTGTGTTAGTTCTGAGCACGTTGCAGTTTTTCATCTTATTGATGTTCAAAAGAACGCTCAACTCATCATGGACAAGCTCTATTAGCAACAATTCAGTACTAAAAAAAATCATTTACAATGAACGAAAATAAGTGAACAGTTCTAGAAGATTCCAAGTTAAGTTGCCAAGAAAATACGTTAGTTTAAACAAATTTTAGAAGTTTCCTGTGGTTCCGCAACCACGGGCATGATACCAAAACAAGAAGTGACACATGAAGTGTTATCAAAAATATATAAAAACGCACTTCGTTAAAACTATCAGTTTCAACAATTTTACTTTCACCCCTGGCAGATTTATTTCTACGACTCCAACGACAACAAGAAATATGATTTAAACGTTGCGATAGTAAACAGAGATTGGTTAGACTATTTTTTGCCACCGAATTGCGCGAACATTCTCAGTGATTTTTGAGACACACACGAGGACAATAAACTAAAGTTGTTCCCAGAACTCAGCCCGAGAGGCAATAAAGCTGGGAGACTGAAGACACTCGTGCGAAAAAAGCCTAATAATTCATTTATATTGTATCATTCGAGATATGAAAATTGTACACATTATTGCATGAAATCAAGTTTTGAAAGAAATCTTTCAGAATATAAGCAGAGTTTAAAAACACTTAATTCATAATGTTTCATGAGTATATCATTGCCAATATCTGCCTCTGAGGTGATAACGTTTAACTTGTATCTGAAACTCTGTTACGTTAACTGACATAAATAATATATTTTGTGCAATTTATTCTGTTAGCGCCATTAAATGTACTACGCATATATATGCGCGCACGTCTCATTGGATTACAGAAATATATCCTGTCCCTTCCTAGTCCCTAGGCACGAAGGAGAAAGAAGATTCTGCAGTCTGCTGATACGCCTGAACGAGCTACTCCGCTTTTGAAACTGAACACGGTACGTCGCCGTCGCTGTAAATACGCTTACAACCGCTAACCTTAATTACCGCTAATTTATAATTTTTTACTACCGCTAATATATTTAAACCAATTACTTTTTAACGCGAGTGTCATCAAGTGCGTGACATAATTCTGCGTCGCTTGTGAATTGGTGGACCAGGGAGAAAAGAACCAGCTTCCAGAGATCGGAGACCCATCCTGTCTTTTATCTCCCGATAACCCGCCAACTTTCCACACTCTAATCCAACAATTCGTATAATTGATCAGTTCTGGATCATTTTTGATATAATTCCATCAAACTATACAGAATGTTTGAAACTAATGTTTCATACTAAATACTATGCAGAATATTTTAATCGAAACGTGCATAACTTAAAATATAGGTATAACATAAATTTCTAAATAAAATTTGGTCTAAAATGCTCCGTTACCAAGATATTAAAAAATTTAATTGTATCTAAATGATGTGCAAGAAATGGTGTCATGTCACTTTGACGCTTCTTTTACAGCATTAAACAAGTGAATTCTGCGCCCTAGATAATTTTTCTTCATCACTCGCCATGTTATCTAACTCTATTTATCAATTATTATTTTGTAACGAGTACTTTCATAGACTTGTAAGTGCAGTAACTTCAGTCAGGAATTGATCTTCCTCATCCAATCCATATCTTGGCATTATTTTGGTAAAAGAGGATTTATAATACATTGTTACAAAACATGTTTTATTTAAAATTCATAGTATATATTCATAGTATATATAAATCATACATAATATACTATTATATACATATATGGAAAACACTTAATGTGAAACCACGAAGACCGAAATATATTTTCATGTTAAATGAACTACATGTTACAAGAAATTAATCTAAAAAAAAAATGTTGCCAGCCTAGTCAATTAGAAGTTAAATAGTGTAAACAGTACGAAATTTGATGATGACGCGACTGAACGGTAATACAATAATTTTAAATAGTAAAAATGGTATGGTTGGTATACAGCACGCAGTTTTCTCGTTCGTTATCAAATGCCTATATAGTCAATAGAATGCTGAGTCATAAAGCCATAAACAGTAAAGAATTTGGTGACGATGCGGCAACCAGTATACCTTTTTTGTCTTCTGAGATGCTAAATCTTTTCATGTTGAACATTTTTTGTTTCATATATAAAATCAAACCAAAAACAATGTATGAAATCGCGTAGCATTTTGTAGAGACCAGGATGTCTTTTCATATTAACCGATTTTTCATATTTGTATATATCTATACGCGCATATAATATATTCAACTTATAATACCCATATTAAAAGTGAAGCATGTTTCATTTAGTAAATGTTGTATGTCTGAAAAGATTAAGATTTTTTGCATAAAATTTGAACATTTTGGATTAGGTCAGATAACATGTACATATTTTTGTTAATTTTTAAATAGATAGAATGCCTAACGTTTACGATTTTAAATTATCATAGGCTATCTGATACATAAAGATGTTGAAAAATCAATTATCCCGGATAATTGCTCCCCGGGTAATCCGTAAGATGAAAGAAAAACTCAAACCATGACACACATGTATTGAAAGATCCTTATCCTTTCCGAAACACCCTTCTTCAATTCAACCCTTTACGAGGATAAAAAGGCTTCACATTTCACAACCATTCGAGCCTAAGTACTGTATACAGCTTGTGGAGTGAGATGATGGACATTTCCAGCATCACAGCTTACCCTTTATTTTCTATGAAGATATGATTGCTTTAGATCCAGTGCCGAGTGAGGTTTTAAAATATTCAAACATAATGTCACAAAAGTTATATTTTAAAATATTGTCACATTTATACTTGATATATGAATAGTATACATCATTAGGGAGAACATCCCTTGTGGCAGTCCTAATGTACAATGTACATTATCTTCAGATGGATTTTGCACTTTGAGTAGGCATACTAGGATAATCCGACGACTCTTGTTATTCGTACAAAATCGACAAATACATCGATATGTTTCTAACATTTTTCTATTATATCATTTTATCTGTTTTATCATACGTAACTATAATATTAGTGTTACGTATAGAAAAAATAAATGTCCTATGTACAACCCTTTGATCTATCTAAACAACATTTTGGACAGCTATTCTTCAGTATCTTGCGCAAAATACAGAAACTCTCCCCTAAACAGGGCAATACCGACCTCCTCCCCCAATATAAAATCGGTTCCAAATTTTCCTCAGGATCCTAAATCTAAGATCTAGGATCTAGAACCCTAAAAAAATATAGTCACCCCACAAAATTCTGAGAATATCTCAACCTCCCCCTACCTGGAGCACATTTTGCATACATCATCACTCGCCTGTACAAAACAAAGGTATCCTTACCGCGATCTCCATGCCTATTATTTAATATTATAACTAAATACCGAATACGAATCGCTAGGTAATATATAAAAAGAAGAGTGTTTATTGGTTTGTTTGTTTTTTATACAAATCTACAGTTTTATTCCGAGCTTGATGAAATTTTGCACACTTGACCTTCTAAAAAGGAGGAAGACCACTGTCTACGTGAGATTTCGAAAAACCACCTCCATCCCCTTTTCCCACCCCTTAAAGCAGAATTTTGGTACTTCTTGATGAATTGGCACTTTTAATGTTCAAAATAAGAGGAATATTACTGTCTACATGAGATTTCTAAAAACCACCCCCATTCCCCTTTAAAGCTGAATTTGGTACTTCTTGATGAAATTTTTCACTCTTTACGTTCAAAATAAGAGGAAAATTACTGTTTATATCTGATTTCGAAAAAAAACTATCCCCATCCTCCTAAATGAAGCATCTTGACTCTGCGTAAAGTCCGGGCAACGTCGGGTTCTTCAGCTAGTACATTATAAAGGCCTTTGTCAGATAGTATAAAAACCGCTTCGCAGCTAATGTTGACTGTTTGGCAGCCACGGCTGGCTTTTCCGCAAAACTAATTTACCAATGTTGAATATATAATGTATTACCAAAAAAAAAGTGGTTTACCACAGTTCAACTTATCTTAACCAATTAACGCAAACAAATATCATATCACTAATATTCTTATTAACGAAGAGTTCCCGCTGCCCTAACTGCCACCCTAAATTCGAAGCATATTCAATGATATCTTAGATACAGTTGTTAAAACTAACACTAAAAATCATATTTTATCTTTATCTATAGGATACTTTTTATTTTACGTATCATGTACGCACCAGACACATTCTAATTTTAAAATCTAGACCACGATCTAAACATTTCGATTTGAATGCTTAAAATATTTTATCGTACCATTATGAGATATTTGAATTGATATATACACAATAAATAATATATTACGAGATTTAATTCAATTTTATGAAGACGGTTATAGAATAAATCATACATGAAGGTTACTTTCCGAGTGAGGTCGTGTTTGAACCTGAACCATAATTAATTTTCTCGTAAATTTCCACCATGACAATAGACTCCCAATAACGGACAATTAGATAATAACGGAAGTTTGCCAATCTCCTTTATGCCGGTTGGAACTTTTGGGCGGGAACGTCCCGAGGGGGGCGTCCCGTGGGAGGCGCCCTCCCCCACACGGGGCAACGACCTCCCTTTCCGCGAGAGGAAGAATCTTACCATTGCGACCGCATCCCTAATCATGATTTAGGCAAAACATGATTAGTCTATGGTTATATTTTGTGTATCTATGCACAGCAATGTAATTATGAGCTATAATTAATGGTTTATCGTTCGATGTTTATTTTTAATAATTAAATAACGACAACATAGCATTTTTTTTGTCATAAGTAGATATAGGGTAATTGCAATCTCAGCAACTTCGAATGGAAAACTTGTTAGTGTGACAGCTGTTGTACATGCTACAAGACACATGTACATGTTTTGTCATACACACCATGATTCTTAGCTAACTAATTTATGTAGATAAACGTGGACGGATGAAAAATACTTAGAGATCAATTAACATAAAAAAATATAGCAATTATTAAATTTTTTAGTGCATCCTAATGATTTGTGTTAAATTATTTGTCAATTAAACTATGGTTTTTTAAAATACTAATCTTTCTAATATATAATTATACTTTTTTTAATAGATTTACAGATGACATTATTCGTATTAATAACACACAGAACAGATTTTTAATGAGATTTTATTATATTCCTTTAAATAAAATAAAAAATTTCTGGATAGATTAATCTATTCGTTGTATCATTTCTGGCTACTTTAATATAAACGGCAGTCTAGCAAAGTACACAGGACAACCTGTATATATCAGAGGTGGAGTCTATTTCATCCAATATAATAAACTACGAATATTATATTTAATTGCAATATATTATATTTATCATGTCATATTATAATATTTTATATTTACCTCTGTTACAATAAAAACGTGTATGTCAATAAAGTATAATAATATAATCAATGTAATAATACTATTGGCGACAATAATTTAATCGATATTCCTTTCTTATACCTGTATGGGATAGCGGTTCAAATTCACCGCCGTTCCCAGCCGGCACCGACACCAGCGACATCGGCGGCGAAGTGCTGCCATCACAGTCTTGCCAGATCGCTCACCGACGACACGTTTTCCGTTCCGCTTCCTCGCCACGGCGCTCGTGACCGGCGGAGCGGACACCGAACACCGCCGACTAGCTCCATTATTCTTCAACCTCTACGCTCCGCAGTTTTCACATCTCCACATGACATTTTTACACGCATACCTTCTATACTCTGTTCTATCATCTGTCACAATAAAAGACTCTATTCTAACCGCGCGTTTCCATTCCATTCACACCACCTACCCCTACATACATATTCATAAATAGCCTATGCAAGTAGGTGAATATACTTTATAATATAATAAATGTCACTTAGATTACTGTTAACCTTCTGAGTGAGTCCAAAGGTTTGATTGGGAAGCGATGCGGCCTTTCGAGGGTACATGGTAAGCCGAGTGCTCTTCACATTCCTATCCCCTTTGTCTCGTCTTAAATATCATACAAATTCCACCATTTACTTCCCTACCTAAATATATGTTTGTAATCTATAATAGTCTTTAAAAAAAACTCGGCCTTTAAAGCTGTCTACAGACCAATACTGCACGAGCAATGGATATTTATAGGAAGGGTTATATTTAGAACACGAGCATTGGAGATGAAATATTTTAGAAATGGGGGACTAGTTAAATAGCAATATAAACCTGATTGCTTTTAAAAATGGAATAATAGATGTATCAATTAAAAAAAAACTACATAAATAAATTCAAAATTTATCGAAAACGTAATCGGTTGATATAGCGAAATGGCAACGCGTTTCCCCGAATAAGAAATATTCCGGGTTTGTAACTCGGTAGCAATATATATATATATTATGATATTTTTTGTATATCTTTCTAATTGATTAATATAATTTATATTAAAAATACTACAGAACTATGTTCTGAAATTGCAAATTCACTACAATGTGTTTCTATTAAAATTTAATTATAATTATGTGAGTATATCTCAGATGTTCTTTAATTCTTAGTATATTACATTTAAAATGACGTTCAGATAAGGGTGTACTAAATAATGTTAATTACCTCTTGAAAGACAAGAGATTATACTATTCCCTCTAAGAGTTGAGAAGTATAATCCATTGTAGTAATTGAATCAAAAGTCTTGGTACTGGGGTGAGATATATTTGAGGTACATAACTTTCGCGGTTAGGGGTATAATTGTTACAGAGAACTTAGTACGAAGGAAACAGAAAGAATAGATAAAGGGAATATGAAAGTTTTATGGCCGGTGGGAATTTTCATTATCTCGTGGTTAGTAATAATTTCATTTCCAACGAAAATACTGAATCTTCGAAAATTTTATAAGTTGGTTACTATCCAAGTAGTATTATTTATTTAGGAGATTGAAATAATTCTGACCAATTTTGTATGCGAATGAAAAACTTAATTGAACGTAATTAATTTTATTAAATGTAACTTATTTTAATGTAATTTTAATTACAGTTTCGCCTTGCTAGACCATTGTGTTTTATTAAAGAATAATATTAGACTATTTTTACATATCTCTCATTACATTCGATACTAATGTATATTTTTGGTTATGGTAATTGAAATGTATATTTTTAAATAAATTTAAGCAATCAATTGAAACTAAAATAAGATAATAATATTATGTTTAGATTTAATTTTTTATACTTCCTTGATAAAGAGTTAGTTTTAGTTCTGAAAGTTATTGGTTTTTAATAATAAAGTTTTTACAAACTAAATTATTTAAATGAATTATAAATCTTATATACTAGTTTATACCGTGAAATATGTAATAAGGCCACTGTGTCCGAATTAAATACATTCAAGTACTGTCTATTGCATTTTGAATGGAGAGCAGGCTGATTGATGTATTAACCATTATTCTACGCAAGTCGTGAGGGAAATACTTCATCTAGGTACAAGTAATATAAAGAATATTGCATGATTTTTTTTTTAAATTTCATCTATGTTTATTACGTCAAACTCGAATTACAATAAATATGTTAATTTTTAACTTTTAGATAATTTTACGAAACTTATTAATTACCTTACTTACTTACATACTTACTTACTTACTTACTTACTTACTTACTTACTTACTTACTTACTTACTTACTTACTTACTTACTTACTTACTTACTTACTTACTTACCATCACGCCGTTTCCCCGTGGGGGTAGGCAGAGAGGATAGAGCCCCACACTCTTCTGTCCTGACACACAATTCTCGCCTCATCCACATTCATACATCTTGTCATACAAGCTCGCCGATTGTTGAGGCTTCTAACAGAACCATCCTCCTTAATTATCGATAATTTAATATTTAAAAAAAATGATAAATCACCTCAATATCATACAGCTGTACAGACAAAATATAATATAGCAAATAATATAAATTTCCATATCAAAATTGAGTAGGTTTATACAAAAATTACTAATTAACTAGAACTAATTAAATGTCATTGGAACAGCTCCGCAGAAAATGACAAAATTATTTTATTTACTAGACAAAATTAAATTTAAAAGATTATAATATCAGATAAGGTATAAAAGTTGTTAGTTGTAAAATTCTAAACAGATACAATGATTTAAGTAACGTGATCAGATTGTGTGGTATGATACAGCCTGGTATGGTGTCTAATTGACGAAATTGAAATAAACCACAGACCACCAAATAAATAGACGTGAACTAACGCAAATTCCTTGTCCCAGAATATTCATTTTGGTGGCACTCGCGTGATCACTTCGGTGCCACTCACTCACTCGCAATCAAAAAGCTCAATTTATTAACGAACGGAAATTTAATCACTGACAATATAATATGCATTAATATAAAAAATACGTTTTTTTTAAACAAAGATTTAATTTTCGAAGAGTAAATAATTTTAGCATTATTAAAATATGTTAAATAACACACAAATTACTGGATTTTTACCTATAAAGGCACTGTTTTAAAATAAATATCAGATATCTCATAGAGACGAAACTATTTTTATTATATTTTAAGGGAATATATAAAAAAATATGGGGGTAATTACACGGGTTACGATCTGTCTTCGGCTGGCTTAAGTGATCATTTTATATATATGAGATATTTTATATTTATTTAATAACAGTGCCTTTATAGGCATAAATCCAGTAATTTGTGTGTGTTTTTAACATATTTAAGTATAACTAAAATAATATACTGGTCAAAATAAGAAAAAAATTTCAGGCGTATTCTAGTATAATGAATTTAAAAAAAATTACAGGTAAAGAATATTGCTTTAATTAATTTTCAACAAAAATCAGACTCTCATTGAGTCGATAAATAATAGCTGTTTCAAGGAAAAATGAATTATCAAATTTGGTCGATAGATGGCGATGTTGTTGTGGTAAGTCCATGTAATAACGTATAAAATTTGATAAATATGGAGAATGAGGGGTGAGAATTGGTGAACGTTATATATATATAAAGTGATCACTTAAGCCAGCTGAAGACAAATCGTAAGCCCTGTAATTACCCCTCATATTTTCTATATATTCCTTTAAAATATACTAAAAATAGCTTCGTCTCTATGAGATATCTGATATTTATTTAGTAAATACTTTCACTGTTGCATAAATCTGTCGGATTTATGTATTGTTGTATATATGTGTGTAGAATGCCTCTGGCCCCGCAAATAATGTTACAAATCCTTCTCCTGTATATATATATATATATATATATATATATATATATATATATATATATATATATATTTCATATCATTAAATAAATGCATTTGTACATGATTTTACAGCCAGAGTAGAGATTATAAACTTGATATGCTTTTGATAACATGCTTCTTAAACTGTTAGAGCTGTTATCAATTATAAAACAACCCCTATTGGCAGATAATCATTTTGAAACACCACCGTCACCCGCTATTTTCATAAATTGGATAGCGGCGGTTTTATTTTTGAACACTGCATATATTGCAACATATATTACATTTTGAAAGTTAAAAAAATATGTAATTAGATCAAATAGTAATTTATTTTCGCAGTTGCAGTGATTGATACATGCCGACAACCCTACAATCGGCTTCGTAAGTAACCCATTATTTAGTCTATGCATTATAACTACACTCTTTTCGATTAGTACGTTATACATATTTATTCACAAACTGTGAATCGATCACAATCACTATTTGTGATTAGGTACCGGAAAATATCATGATTCGTGATTCTTGTCTGAAAATATTGTCATACAAGACTTATGTATTTTATTACTTTTTTTAAATGTTAATGGCTTGATGTATTTTGATCTGAATTCTATTTACTTAATTTTGCTAGAAAGCCGTGTGAAATTAAAACTTCTACAATTTGTACGAAGATACGTCTGTATCGAAACGTAAAAATAACACAGAGGTTTAAACAAAGTTATATATAAATAAAATTTTAAATTGTCTAACCACAAAGTTAATTCTACAAACATCAACAATTTGAATAAATACTATTGAAGTCCAATTTTCGTGTAAATTTATTTCGTATATTATGATATTATAACAAAATGGTGATCACTGATATAATACAATACCATCAGTTAATCAAAAGTAGCAATTTATCAACAATATTTACTCATGGACATTTACGTCGAAGCGAAACAGAAACCTGACAAAATTAATAAATATTTCATTTTAAACCGTGATAATACGAGAGCCCAGCAAATAGGTACAAGTAACCGGAAGTGTTCGTTAAAATTCTGTAAATTTGAGGTACTGAATTAAAATTAAATTAAAATAGACTATCACATTTTCCATATTTAAAATTTATCGATTTATTTTCAAAAGAAGCACGTTCTGTTAGTCCCCAGTAATTATATACCGGTATTTATAGTACAGTATTAATTCCGGAACAAACACGTACCATATCCGGAATAATACATATTACATGAAGTAACGAAACATAAATATATGCGTCCTAAACAAATATAAAAGCCCTCCATCATATTTCAAAGTAGGCTCACACAATTGAAGGCGACTTACGTTACTGGAGGAGCGCGCAGGGGTGGAAACTTCTCCCATTCGTCCTACAGCCTGTATCAAGGTACAAATTCAATTAACAGACCCCACGTCAGGAAGGCAACTTGTATAATGTTTGACTTGTATCTTTTGGATCCTGCGATGTTTACCTTCAAGAAACGCTATGCCTCAATTACTCTGAAGGTACGACATCTCGAACCAATTCTATTGATATAGTTTTGCATTTTTTTTGTTTGTTAATCATTTGATTCTATAGACGTCTGACTATTTAACAAGTGATCTTCTAAAACAAGATTGTATTTTATTACTATAACCCGTATATTTATTGTTATTGTGTTTAGTTTGTAGAACTCCATGTTTATTTTTAATTAATTCACACTTACTTATTTAACTGGTTAACCGCCGAAACAGCCGTAACATATAATAATGCTTAGGCGAACTAGCACATAATATTTATAATAATTTGACTTTTCAAATTTAATTAAAAATATAGTCAGTATGTACATTATAACTATAATCAGTTCTTTTTCTATTTCAATTTTATTATCCTTATTTTAGACATTCACGTCCTTAATTTTTTTTTAAATTAGCCCCAAAATTTTAATTGGCCCAACTTTCCTATTATACACTTCTTCACTCTTCAAAAGTAATTTGTGCCATTAATCAAGTTAAAAACTTTGTTTTATAGAAAAAAATACAATAATATTATAGAATAGGAAATACTATATTACAAGTCAATACCATTGTCGTTCAAAAAACTTGCTATTATATAGATTAAACGTGGCGAGTTAAGGGAAAGAAGATGACACAAGTTAACCGGAAGCTGAAAATTACCATTGACGAGGCCGCTGTAAAAAAAACCCGTGATCCGCAAAGGACAGGCAAAAAATACATGATCAAATACAAATACAAGGATTTCCTCCTCGGCACCACATTCACACATTGGGGAATCTATCAAGTTCAATCTGAACAAATGAGAGGCCACCTGGCAATGCCCAATTCTCATTCTAGAGATATTTGATACTGTTCCTTTGGAGACTTTCCTTTTTGAGAACCAGGGGATGGGGGAATCCTATTAAACACAATAATAGTAATTTTAAGAAATGGCACATAAGTATAAAATAAATACTAGATTTTATTATATTTCAAATTAATTAAAAGTATGCATGTATAGATAAACATAGAATATCTGAAAATAATTAGTATTTATGGGCTGGTTTTAAAAAAATATTTTTGCCGTAGACGCTACAATGAGCTCTATATTTGTTTAATTAAACAAGCGTCTCAATGTTTATTAAAAAGATTTCGGTGGTTGAACCGTGTGAAAAGTCATTGCTGAATAAAAAGGCGGAGAAGCTTGGGAAGTTCAAAGCTAAGATGGAGTGACAATGTCTTCAAAGACACATCTGTCTTAGAAACTCAGGACTGAAGAGAGATAGCTTATAATAAGGACCAATAAAGAAAAGTTATTGAGGATGTCAAGATTGTAGCGCCAATAGTGATGATGATAAATAAACTTCTTCTCCCATTCCATCGCGGGGCAGTTATTACGAGAATGTTTTTGACGTTTCATGACAATGCAAAATTCAAGGAATACTTTTCATAAATAAAAACCCTGGATAACTATGAAACGTCAAGTAAATCCGCCATTTTCAATATTTTTTTTTAGAAACACATCGATAACCACATACGCTATTTAACTCATTTGTTCTAAATGACATGGCATTTCTGTTTTTCGGATTTTAATAATAATGTTTTAAATTATAAATAATAAAACATATATATTAAAAATTTATAATGCGATATCTGTGTAATTATATTTAAATCGATGGCTTAAATAACATAAGAACCTGTCTACATATTGTCAAGTTTTCAAGAGAGAGAAAAGTTATTTTCAAAATTGAGGATTGATTTTTAACCAAATAAAAGTAATAAGCAAACCATTCTTTAACAGATATATAATTAGTATATTCTCTTTCAAATAAACTAAAAAGTAAAATATAATGTTTTGTCAGGAGATGTTTTAGTTGCCTCGTTGTTTTAATTTTTATCTTCGAACTCATGCCTTACTTTTTAGATAATTTTTTAAACTAAATTCTAGAGAAAATATTTATTTGTGTTATGAAAAGAAAATTTTGAATAAATTTACTTACTACGCATTTATTGTAAATAGGAACATGTTTTTATGGGATATTTGTTAAAAAATCTAACAATAAGAATATTATAAATGTATCTAAACTTTTAATAACCACTGTATTGGTGAATGAAAATCTAATTGTTGGTTATATATGACATAATCTTAATAATTTTAATTTCAGTAAGTAAATAATTCAAATATTTAATCACCGGAAACTTCAAAAGGGTTTTCTAGGATCATTTGTACTTCGCCTTTTACGTCTGCAAGACGAAAAAAATACTTAAATTCAGATCAGGATCCAACCCCTCGGAAGACGACTAATTTCTGTTTGATAATACGATAAGTTAACTATTTATATTAAGGGCCAAACTGAGTTGGGGGTTATTAAAATACACAACTTTTCATTGGTTATTTTTTTTGCAAAAAACTGACTTACGAATGTACTGAGCGCCAATGTACGAAAGAACCGACTATTTTAAATATATTATATTCATGAGCACTCTATTTAATAGAATTAAAAAACCATATTCATATAAAATAATTATTTTTATTTACTGCATGTTACTTTGAACATTAAACATGTTCTTTTTCAAAACATTAGGAGTTCGTACATAGTCGGAAGACGGAACAACATGACGCAATGTGTGACGCAGAATATCTATATTATTAATTATCAGAATTATTAATATATCTGCGCCAAACAGCAACTTGACAGTA
This sequence comes from Eubasilissa regina, assembly GCA_022840565.1. Taxonomy (NCBI): domain Eukaryota; kingdom Metazoa; phylum Arthropoda; class Insecta; order Trichoptera; family Phryganeidae; genus Eubasilissa; species Eubasilissa regina. The sequence goes on from JAINEB010000020.1 coordinate 4,623,199, forward strand.
AAATAAATAAATATTATCATCATCATCAGCTGTTTTCAATCTACTACTACTACGAGTAGATAAAGACCTTCCTATGATTCTGGCATTCTTTATCTCCTCCGCCAATGTCTACCTTGTCACTCCCACCTCTCCAATAATGCCGCATATCCATCGAGCCTTTCGGCAAATTCCAAGTAATTCAAATTGTCTTGTGACCTGTATTACTGCATGGTTTTGGAAGAGTTAACAAAACTGTCACATATTTTAATATACGTAATTTTAATGTACGTTAACGCATTCTGAGAAAAATGATTTAGAAATGAGTGTTTGGTGAACGTTTTTACACACAGGAATAATAAATTGTAAACCATTTTTGCTTCATATTGAAACCCGGAATTTTTTAAATTGCTGTGACAAAAGTAACACGCATCCGAATATAATAAATTGCTCAACCTACAAGATTCTATATTTGTATTACACAAATAAAAGCTATAAAACAAACTTTAATATAATAATTTTGTGAAAATTAAGGGTTGTAAGAGAATGCGCGTCCTACGCATATCAACCAAAAAATTTTGCGTTATGTATTTTAATTTTATTGTATTATGATTTTCACCTCAAACTATTATTTTATTTTTATGATTTTGATAGAATAAGAGATCTTTGAGAGTGTAATACTGTTTAATTATTTTAACATAGAATATGTTTTATCAGAGACTCCTGCAGTATAATTCTGTAGCATTTTTGTTTTATTATCATCTTATTTTCAAAAAAAGTGTTAGAGACTGGATATCGATTCCGGTTCCTCTAACATGCTAAGCGAGCGCTCTATAATGTTAGCGATGCTCCCAACTGATGTTCTAAATTGTCGTATAAGAATATAACGCTGATTGATGTTAAAACAAACAAGATTCTATATAAAAAATGTGTCCCTTTTAATGTAAAATAAGTTTTATTGGAGACGCCCGAGAATGCTAAAAATATAATTATAGAAATAGCGCGTTTGAAATAGAAACAATTCGGAAACATTTTACAGGAGATACACAGATGGACTGTAATATATATATATAAAAGCGTTGTTACTGGTATTTAATAATTTTGTAGGTATCAAACGAGGAATATATATATATATATATATATATGTGTATTAAAAAACATATTTTATTCGTGATTGGAACGATACATGTATTTAAGACGTCTATCGCGTTTTTTTCTCTGAATTCATTTTATTAATCAATTTCGTTATTGGGTTTAACAAAACAATTTTGTTCATCACAAAATGCTTCAATTATTCGCAAAGAATTTAATCGGATAACTAACGAAAGATGGCCTGGATTTTCTTTTATTTATACAGATGGTTCTAAAACTCAGTCTCCTGTTTCAGCTGGAGCAGCATTCCTTTGTGTTAACCCATATTCAACCGGAGTCTTTAAACTCCCAGATGATACGTCTAGTTTTGCTGCTGAATCGATAGCAATTCTTGAAGCCCTTCAGTTTGTTGACTTACATGGGCTTGATAAAGTAACCATTTTTACAGATTCACTCAGTTGTCTTAAATTATTAATATCTTCTCCCTTTAAATCAAACCTGTCACATATTTTCGTCAAAATAAAATTTCTGCTTTATAGCTTGTTTTTCAAAAATTCGAATATTATTTTAGCGTGGATTCCCAGTCATGTTGGTATAATTGGTAATGAAACCACTGATTCTCTGGCAAAGGAAGCATGTAAAGTAGGGAATCTTAAACATGATCGTCTAATTGCGTCAGATATGATTACAGTTCTAAAAAGAAAAAGTCGGGAAACTTGGAGTTCTCAGTGGAATGAATCAAAATTAGTTAAAGGTACATTTTTTGGCCATATTCATCCAAATATTCTCTCTAAGCCATGGTATGTAGGTTCACTTTTAAGTAGGGATAAGATTGTAACTATATGTCGCCTAAGATCTAATCACTGTTGTTCTACAGCTCATCTCTTTAAAATTAATTGTAATAATTCACCGATATGCGAGTGTGGTATAGGTGTTGGAGATCTCAATCACATATTTTTTGAATGCCCAATAATGGTCGATAGGGAAAATTTAATAACAAATCTAATCAAACAATTTGCAACTTTGCCATTAAACATACAATCTGTCCTTTATTCACCAACAAATCATGTCATATTATCTTTATGTAAATATTTAAAACTTAATGTTATGAATCTTTAATAAATTTAAGCGTATTTTTAACTATATTTAAAATAATGTAAATATCAATATATTTGATGTAATGTTTTGGTTGTTTCACAATGAGAGAAATGTGAACGTATAATTTTTATACCCTCACAATTTTCTTGAATATCTTAATATAAGGGTATCTCAATTGCAATGATGATTATTTTGTTTAAGTTTTTATTTATTACTTCCTTTGGTGATTTTTACAATTTGTTAATATATTTCAAATATATTTTATGTTTATTAATATTGTGAATGTATACTTTCATACATTCACAATATTGTCTCGATGTTAAAAATATTATTATATTACAATTAAGAGAACTGTTTTTGTACTTTTATCTTTGAAAATAGTAATGTTGTAAAGTTTTGTTAAAATAATTTTAGTTGTTTTTTACGGTTTTGGTGTTTGGTTATGTTATATTGTTCAAATTAAGAGAAATGTGAAAGTATAATATATATTTACGCAATTTTCTTTATAAATTCAATTAATACTTTATGTGAATTGAAATATTACATTGTTTTTTTATTTTTAGTTATATATTTTTTTATTCAATCCTTCACTTATACTTCAGTTATAATTGGTATATTTTTTACTTTCCAATATAAATGTTCTTCTTCTTATTATGTTATGTAATGTATGTTAATTAATGTGTTAATTATTTTTCAAAAATCAAATACTTTTACTAATTTAATTAATAATATTACCATGGTTATTTATTTATGTTTATTGTTTATATATTTAAAAAATTGTATTATTTCATTTGTATATACTTGTAATGGCTAATAACGCCTAATTGGCGAAGGCCATAATAAAGAGAAAAAAAAAAAAAAAAAATTCGTTATTGTTATTTGGATCCATAATGAGTCACGAACTTCAGTTGCCACCACCCGGGGACAAGTGCTGTTTTAAGGGTGATAATTTTATGTAGATCCTGGTAAAGAAGTTTCAATTCTTTGTCAAAAAAAAATTCTATCGAAACTATGCTAATAGTGCCATCTACCTTAGCACTTCTGGCGTGTGCGCCGGGCGTCGAGCGAGGGGCGATCTATCCCTTAGGGAAACAACCCTAGGTACCTACGCGGAGTCAAACGCGCCTAGTAAGGGAAGGTAATTAATTCACGTTTCATTTAAGATCGCTTAGGCTGAATGGTATTAATATTAATAAGGAATATGAAGACGTTTCGGATATTAGTCACGTATTATATTTGCGTCGCGGCTGCCTGAAATAATTAACTGAAAATTCGTCGCTAATACAGACACGAGCACAACTTCGGAATGGGGACAATTATTATTTTGATTGACTGAAAAATATTTTTATTTTTGCAATATTGTATTTGCACTTGTCAAGGTGAATTTCATAATGAAATTTACTTTCTTTATGTGGGCCAATTTTAAATGTGATACATTACAGTTACCTTTCAAATAAACACTTTTTGAAGTATATAGATGTGGAATTACATGTTCTTATATAAAAGTAAACGATTCTATTTTTAATGCCTGAAATATCTTTTTTTTGTGATTTTACTTAATATTATTATGACATGTGTACCATTATATATCATGCCATTATGTTATGTATTTTTTAAACATTTTATGTAAACAATCAAGATCATTTTTTTCTGACAATATGTAACGCTGGAATACCGTTAATAGTATAAAAAAATACATTTCGAAATAATTAACTTTATGAAAATAATTTCATCAATACCTATCAAAGGCAAGCTTGCTGCGTTAATACTGATTATTTTTATGCATTTAAAATCATTTAAAAAACAACCCTTTTTAGTCTTCTTTTTCTGCCGATCTGCGTCCAGTGTTGAATACATGGCTACCTTTGTTAGCTTTCCGCAGCTCCCTAACCATTTTGCTCAACAACTCACCAGATCACCACGTCTTGCGACGTATAAAAGGCTAGTGTGGCAACAAAGATAAAAATCTACTACATTTTAGTACAGTATCACGAAACAGCATAAATAACAGGTAGATTTGCATTAAAGGATGTTCACTGAGCAATAAGCCAGAGATTACAACAAAGTTTAATTTTTATTATAAAATCTCAATTCAGGGGCTCTTAAATTTTTTTATTTAAACTGTGTTAGAAATCTTTGTAACATTTTTACTCTCACTTATACCGTATACCTACTTTATTATCAAATTAATTTTAAAACTATTTAGGAGGCACCGGATACTCAGTGGCGTGCAATAGATATAGATGTAGGTTATACTGTTACTAATTATATTACACAATCATATATAATATATCTACTACAATAAATGTCGTTCATAGGATTATGAACTTTCGTTAAGCCAACGTCTTTAGACAAAATGAATCCGTCGTTTATTCGACCCTACCATGTATTTATTTGTTATTTTAGAGTACTTTTAATATAGTTTTTAAAGTTTGAGTTTTAACGTAAATAATACGTAGTTTTTAGAACTAAACAATTAAAGTTTCTACTGGTACACAGATGGTACTAATTGTAATAAATCCGTAATCAAAATAATTAGACAAAATACTTGGTTTAAACCACTATGTATTGATTATTCGTAAATATATATCCGTAAATGTCTGTTCATGTTAATCCATATAATAGATTATTTAATTTATACTTTTTTCCCAGAATTTTTAGTAATGAACAGCCTTTTAGCTTGTATGCACTGCACGCCCTTGGGAATACTGCTACCTCTCAGGTGCTCGCTCAGTATGTGAGAGGTAGAAATATATAATAATATAGTATAATCATATAACTATGTACCCTAACTATGTATTAACTATATATGTCAGCTACCGTGCCAAATTATCGTGTAAGAATATAAGGGTAATTTGGTGTGAATTATAATTATTCATATTTTTAATATACCTACCTTTTTTATTATTTATACATTTTAACGTCAATATTATACTAATGTTGAATTTAATTTAAAAACACCTAATTTATTTGTAAACTTATATTTCGAAAATATTCTAATTAATATATTTAATTCATATTTAAACTATCACAGACCTATGTTCTGAATAATTAGAGCTTCACAATAAGAATGTGTTCTAATAATTAATTAATAATTCTGGCGTTTGCTATCAGATTACTCAAAGGTATTTGAGATTCTATAAAAATAAGGTAGATGGTTTTTTCAAATAATGGAACGATTAAATGTATTAATATCAAAAAGGTAACATATAGATTCGAAAATTTGTCGCTAAAAATATTGGATAAAGCACCTTCCCCAGTTTGGAAAGAGATCTAGGTTCGAATCACAGTGGCACAATATTTTTCGATAAAATTAATTTTATATGTATATCTTTCTAATTAATATATTTAATTCATATTTAAGATTAAAGTATTTTCTTTTACTTAAACTTATCTTTTACATATTTGGTCATTTTAATTTTAAATTTATTCAATTTCTCCTCCTTTCTTATATTTTCTGGCATTTCATTAAAAAATTTCATCGCACTATGCAGATTTAGCTTTCTTTTGAATGGTAGTCTCAGTCTATCCCTTCCTCTTGTACGATGCTCGTGCTCATGTTGATTTGCATCAATTTTTCGTGTAAATTCCACTGATATTTTCCTATTGAGAATTTTGTAAATAAATACCATTATATAAAATACATATTTTCTGCTTAAAGGTCATCATATTCAGGTGACAATCCCCGCTGGGGACAATTTTTATTTTTACGTTTGTTTTTAAATACAGCTATTTAACTGAATTTGTGTCAAACATATCCTGCGCAGGGGTGGTATGATACACGTAACGTCTGTAACATATAATATCTAAAATATCTAACTTATTTTTTGTCTAGTCAAGAAATGAACCAAAATTAATTTACGAATTACAATTATGACATGATTACACAAAGGGTATTGTTCTGAAATGTGTCGAGTATTTATGTATATAGAACACATTGAGGAACCCTCGTCGTTACACTTACACTTACTGCTACGCCGAGGGAGTCATCTTAATTAATAGAATTAGCAATGGTACCCCCGAGGGTAGTTCGGGGGTTAACGAAGGTAATATGTGTACAATACACAATCTACAATGGTTCAGTAACAGTATCGATTAATAAACCTATTTTTGTTGGAAAATTTCATTCTTTGTGTTGTTTGAAGGACGTTTGAAGGCTACTAATTTATTTACACAGTATGTACTCTCCCCTTTTCGCTCCTCGAACTAACGTGTAACAGAACAATATTTATTGCCTAATCAGTCCTTAGCCTTAGTAAAAATCCCTTAAAAAGCTAACCATTTGATGAAAGAAATGGATATGATTAATGCAAACTATCCTTGTAAATGCCTATGAATTACACAACCAGTTTTTAAAACCCGCCCTAGAATGAATCGTACTAAAAAATTAACGAAACAGATTTGAAGAATTCGGAGACACTTTCTCCCTGAGGCAGCTCGTCCACTCATTAATGCATTTATGGAATCACGTGTAGACTACTGTAATAGTACTTATGCTGGCCTACCAATATTTCAGCTGGATAGATTATAATTTATTCTGAATGTGGCACCACGGATAATATATGGAACGTCTAAATTAACATCCCTTTGCGTGAATTACATTGGCTCCGTTTCCTTGAAATAGTATAAATTAAATAGTTGTAGTTGATATGCAAACCGACACATGACTAACATGGCGCCTTTGTATCTTCAAGAGCTCTGCACCACAGACAACTTTAATGATGGACGTCAAACTCTCAAGTCAGCCCTTATTTCAACCGCACCAAGGGTTATATAACCGATCAGCCATTCCAAAAAGTTCAAGTTCAGTGAAAGGGCATTTACGGTTGCAGGCCTAAAAGTGTGGAACTTTTGTCCTCCGTCATAAAGAATAGCGCACCATATACTGAAAGCACCTTTTCACAAAATCATACACATAAGTTATAATAATTTATTATTATTTTAAATACTACAGTAGGACAACAGTTTATATATAAAGTGCACGTGCAGTATTTTTTTTCAGGAAAATGGCGTTATGTAAAGTTGTGTATAGTTTTCACCAATAAATTCATTGTAAATATTTTTTAATTCCACAGATTGGATGATAGATAATCTGAAGAAGCTGACTGGAAAAATGGAAGGCCAAAGATGAAGAGAAAGGAGATACTGGCTATTCTATTGTAATGGCTCTTTGAACTGCAGGCTGCTGAGGAAGGTGGAAAGAAAGGCATCAACAGATCACAATCCAAGGATCACAATCTTCAGTAATGAGGGAACCAAATAAAAAAGAAGACAAGAATTATTATAAATATATTTACCTAATAATACCATCGTTACTCAAAAAATCGTAACACGGCCATCTAATGACACACATAAGGACATTTTTGAGAAATTATAAATGAAACGGTATTTTTAATTAGGTTATATTTGGGGCGACTTCGTCTATTTTTGTTGAAATCAGAGTGGCAAAATATTAATGAAATAATCTTACAATATTAAGAAAAAACTTACAAATCTCAAGTCTATTTGTGAAAGTAAAAACCATTATTTATCATCAACTAAAATGAATAATAGGTCAACCTCAGCACAACCTCACTTAAAATAACTAACTAACACAAATAAATATACACGAGACCGTTTATTTTCTAATCACTATCATGATGTACGCTGATACGTGTAAAAAAACAATACAATAATATGATCAATAGACGCAACTGAATATACATACACTCAAAATAAATAAAAAAGTTCCACTAAAATGTCAAATATCTAAAACGCCGCACGGCCAAAGACCGACTAAACAATGTAGCGTGCAATGACGCAGCGATTAGGGGCATTAAGTAGTAAGTAGTTACAGTTCAGCATTCAATATTAATGTATGATAGTTAAAGCTGTAAGTTTGTTTTCGTTGTCTAAAGTTAGCACTGTTCAATAAACATAACAGAGCTTATATTTAACGGCGTCAACCAATATCGGAAGTAGTAGTTCAAATGTTCGACACGAGAGTTAGCGTCAATCGTTAAAATCAATTGTTATCCTGATATAAATTAAAATTGAATTATTACCCATCCGCGTACACACCGAATCTTTGTAGGTAATACGATAATTTGTAATTTCAAACTTCTATATATTTATACATTATTATTTATTATTGGCTACTTTAACACAGACTTTAGTCTAGCAAAGTAGCCAGGACAACGCTGTATATATCAGAGGTGAAGTCTACTCCATCCCACACATTAAACTATGTATTATGTATGTTATGTATCCACCTTTGTGACTACAAAAATATGGATGTCAAAATATATATAAATAAATAAATAAATAAATACAACATAAACATCTAGCAATTACTTTATTAAATTGTTAATTATTAATATGCATTTTAAGCTTTGTATTATTCGCGATATATTTTCGAAATATAACTTAAGGGAACTTAAGTACTTAATGATTACCGTTTAATACGTTTCGAATAAGTATATGTGTGATTTTAGTAAAGTTTAAAAGTTTAGTAACCCGCAATTTGCTTAACTGTTTTGAACTTACGATTAAAATATCGAAGCTTATTTAGCTGTTTGTGAATGTAGAATATTTTCGCTTCACCCCACGAATAGGTTTAATACATTCAGAAAAATAGTAATAACCCACGAATAAATTTAATATATACAAAAAAATTGCGTAACCATGGAAAATAATAAGGATGCCAACTATTCGCGTTAATAAATGTACAACACTAAACAAAACGAACAAACCGAATACAATATTCAGAAGTGATTTGACTCAGCGCCGCGCAATCTCGCAGGGGAGCTGTGATGGAGGTTCCATTAATAACCCTACTTTGTGGTAGTTGCGCAAACTTCATTTATTATTATTCCCTTTGTGATTCTAAATTAATAAAGCTCACTACGTAGCCCTTCTGGTACATGCAATTATGTCAAACTAAGTTAATCGTGACAGACAGACGCGTGCCAGGGATGTCTACAGCGTATCCGCGTCTACTTTAAAAACTGGATAATAATATTTGTTTTTCTATTACACCTATGTGTAAACTATTGTGTTGCTAACTATAAACTAATGTGTTACACCTATGTGTAACTGTTGGCAATTTTTCTACTATGATAGGAAAAATGAGAAAAAAAAAGTACAATACGTTCCTATCTATATCAATTGAACATGCAAATTGATAAAAAAAACTAATTAGATAAGTATTACACTAAAACGTGATCAGTTATCACGACTTTTAGAAAGGGTTAAAAAACCTATTTACTAAACAATTCATTACCATAACAATATTGTTCTACAGAGTAAATATTATGTTCCAGGCCGATTTTCTTTAACCGCCATTTTACTTTAGCAGACATTTGTTAATTTACATTTAATAGTCGTAAAGAGCAGTTGATTACAATTTAATTGGGAGCATCTAACGCCTCAACAATATGTTAACAACAACAAAAACATTATTAATACAAACACAAACCCTACTTTTAAACAAAATCATCATAAGCTACGAAGTTCATTTCGACTCGGCAGGTTTTGTTAATAAATAAAACAGCCGTTATTGAGGCACTGAATAGTCTCAATTGATATACCAACGACTTTTATATCCACGCAGAGTTACTGTATGGTGCGCCATATAGACCAGCGAGCCCTATTTCTTTCAGGAAGCAAGAAGCAATGCTGTAAAAACTTTTTGGTGGCCAAATTGGATCGATTGGGCCTGCAACAGATATGGTTTCAATAGGACGGTACCGCCACATACACAGGTCTAGCTACGCTCGAAATTTTCATGAATGAAGCAACATCGGCCTGGAACTTAATGCTCACCCAGTATTAGGTATATTCTCCAATTCGTTACTAAGCTACAAAAAAACTTTTACACAAAACTTTTTCTTGAAACTATGTTTTTGTATTGATGCTAAATATTTGTTTATAATTATATTTAAGTACCTGTTACTATGTATTTTTTTATGCTTTCGTGTATTTTATATTTTAATTTGTTAAGATATATGCTATAACATCTCATTTATATGTACATTGTATTTCATTGTCAGTGCACAGTTCATACTAACTGGATCTATTTGGATGGTATCTACATCTACAGCCTGCGGTGGGTAGTCGCATTACAGTAAACGCATGTGATGAGCATTTAAAAAAAGTTTAATGTCTTAGATAAGTTTCACCTATGTGATTCAGTCGAGATTAATTTTTTCAGATAATATAAATATATTTTTTTATTTAATTTAGCGAAAATACAATGGAAAAATAAATTCAATTTTTAAATAGATGGTTACATACACACATATGGTTATATACATACATAGTTTTTCTTTCGCTTACCTCTCCAAAAAAGAGACCAGCTCTTGTGCTTGGAGAGGGAGTTACACTACAATAATTTTATATGAAAATAATATGTCACATAAATGTGGTATTTTCAAGTAAAATGAAAAATCTATAAATCGAAAAAGTATTTGGTTACAACCAATAGAAATAATATAATACATACATTCGGTGCACAGATTTTTTCTTTCTAAATGATTCATCTAATTTATTTTAAATACAGAACCATGTTCACAGACTATCAAATATATAGACATGAACTAACGGAAATTCTTTGTTTCAATATTTTCATGTTGGTGTCACCCACGTAATCACTTTAGTACAACTTACGCAATCAAATAGCTCAGCATCTTTTTAAAAATATATGACTCGATTAGATTGAAAATTTAAACGCTGACAATAGAATATGCATTAATGTAAAAAATACGTCTTGTTTACACAAAGATGGAATTTAATTTACTTTTACTGTTGCATAAATTTACCATAAACTTTTTATTTGGATTTGTGTTTCCATAAATAATGTGTGTAGAATGCCCCTCGTCCCGCAACTAATTTTTCAAACCCCTCTCCTATATGTATACTTTATTTCATGTGTATTCATTTACTAGTTTGTGATTATGTTCTTAAACCGCAACTTCTCATGAAATGTATTTTCAATAAAATTAATAAAATACTATTGTTAAAAACTAATGTAAATCTTTTGAATATACATATATATGAAAAATAGGACTAACACGTTGGTGGTGACCTGAGACGATGCTCGAATCTTAGTCACTAGGCGATTGTCACTGCTGTAATTCTATTATGTTTCTAATAAGATCGACTACGAAATTCTTTGATGACGAAAATCTTATTTCATAAATCTTAATCGACTTATTTCATTTCTCATATCCCACACCGGCAGATTTTATATTAAAAAATATTATTTAGCCGTATTAAAATCTTTTAAAATATATGATATAGTAGTTAGTTGATATATATATTGCTGAAAATTTTCTGTGTTATTAGGTATCTCAAAACAATACATTTTGACAGTTTTGATTCTATTTTGTTTTTTGATTAGATTTAAGGATGTTTAAATTACAAATAAAAAAAATCTCAGCTTTTCTCGAATTAATAATAATATATATGTTTAATGCATACCTTAAACGAGTTAATAGAAGAATAGCTCCCGCAACAAAAAGTCACCTACCTGAAACAAAAAATGTTTATTTAATTATTTTATTCAGATACATAAAAAGGGGTACATAAAGATTTTTTTTATAGTTTTTTTCTTATCATAATAAATCAATTGATGTTTTATTCGGTATTAAAAATCCGACTTATTCAGATAAAGTGCAAAATAAAAAGGAAATAAAATGCAGGTTTAACGATTAAGTTAGAGTGGTCATTAGCAAGAAGTGTTTTTTAACGGCAAGTAACGCCGTTATAACGTCCTAACGGCGGACAACGGGAGGTAACGAAATACTGAAGTGGCCAATCGAACGCCCCTAACGGATCCCCGTTACGGAGCGTTGACTTTGCAATCTTTAATTTTCTTTGAGATACTTCTTAAATATAAATAATGAATGTGTTTTTCTTTCACAGTTGTATAGAGGGAAAACAACAAGAAAATTTACGAGAAAAGTATGTTAGTTTTATTAGTATTTGTTTTATATATATATGAAAATATTGCGTTAACTGGTTATTGACTGACTAGGTACATGTTTGTATTCTGAATACTTTTCCAGGCTACTCCTTTTGTTATTTCTCAATACTCACTCAAAAGTTTTTTTTATTACTTTTTTAACCAATATCTACCAAGAATCAATAGTTACAATATTGAAAGGTATTAGAAGGAAGGAGGAAAGTGAAAATTGAATTTTAGGGTGGGATTTGAAAGCAGCAGATACTTATATTAGGAAAAGGACCAGAGTCAAAAGGTGATTGAAAAGGCTTGCTGACCAATGGCTTCGTCGAGTCGTTGCGTCAGTACACGAAGAAATGTGAGCAAACCTCTCTTTTACCAAATTGCAATTAACGGATGAGGTAAAAAGAATTTGATTAATAATTCAAAAATACATCATTATTAATTATATGCATATATGCATATGCAAATCATATGATTTTACAACTTTTAACTCTGTGCCTTTTATATTTATGTGTACCCATTATTATGATAGTGGTCTAAGTCAAGAAATTGTAAATAAATAGTTTATCAATTATTTCACGTCAAATTATTTTTAATTAATATAATATGATGCATATACAGTGTTGTAACAATTGTAAAAAATTTGAAGCGTTATATTCAGTGTATTGTTACAACGTTCAACGCTATTCCGTTCGTGTTTATTTTTATAATAAGTCATTTTTTTATTTTCTTATAAGTTACGTGCAACATTTAAATGTCGAAATAAATTATAAATCTAGTAGACTAAACAAATTTTGAAACATTGTGTTGTGTAATATAAAAATATTTTTTAATCCATTAAAACGCAAACCTTTTAATATCTCGATACGAAAGAAACATGACTTAGATCACTTTCATAATAATGAGCACATATACTGTTTTAAATCAGTTAACTAAAAGCCTATTATTTGCTCATTTCTCCTTTATCAACTCTTCACTTTAATATTAAAATTGCAATAACTCTACTTCACTCTCTTTACTCTACGTAACTTAATATTTTATATTTCGACAATTCCAACCAGTCGTTTAAAACCATAAATTTTAGATTTTTAAACAACTGTTTGTATTTACAAACAATTTAGGAAATTATACGGGCTTAACAAACCTAGTCTACAATATTTTATGGTATACGTGTATAGTTAATATTTAGCTGACTAAATTAAGTTACGTAAAATATTTTTGTACGTGTTTTTTACAAAATTGTGTCGAGCTTTAAGTACTTCGAAATAAATATTTGCGAAATTGACCAACTATTATTCTAAACGTTTGCCACAGGGCCTAAATCATTTAATTAAAAAAGTTCAGTAGTCGAAGTTATTTGACATTCTATTTTTGATGTAATACTCTTGATAAGATACGATATGAAAGGAGGAGGCCTGGAGCTGGCAGTAGAGGAACGAAAGTAGACTGAATGTAGTGGAAATGAGATCACTTAGGCATATATGTGGCAGATTCATGAAAGACAGAATAAAGAATGACGAAATAAGCAAATAATATAAAACTGATCTTAGCATAGTGAGTAAAATTAAGAAAGGATCACTTTGGTAGTTTGGTCATATAGAATGGATGAATGAGGAGAGAATGGTAAGGAAGATATATAACCCAAGTGCAGTATTAAAAGTAGAGGACGTCCGCGGAAGACTTAGCATGACCAGGTAAACCAGATACTGGAGGATGGTCCTGTTACAAGCCTCAATAATCGGCGAACTTGTATGAAAATATGTAAGAATGTGAATGAGGCGAGAATTGTGTGTCAGGACAGAAAAGTGTGGCGCTCTATCCTTTCTGCCTTCTCTAGTAAGTTAGTGAGTTAGTTAGTTTTGCTTTTAATACTAGACTGATAATTGACATGGTTGAGATTATTATGGAGCTTAAACATTTATAACTCATATTTCTAAAATATAGTGCGCTGGAAGATTTTTTAATATTTACTTCTATTGTGAGCAGCTGAAATCTAATCATTATACTTAAAAAGATACACAAAAAAAACAATAATCAACTTTCCGCTGTTGAAAAATATGTAGATGTAGATATATACTTATGCCGTATGAAGTCAATTAAATTTCCCGTAACTGCGAGCAGAAATTCACGGCACGATCTAAAAAGAAAAATTTAAAAAATAATTGCTAAAACAATCATTTATCTTACCCTCTAAGGGGCTGTTACTCATTCCGGATAATTTGTACTCACTTTTTCATTTTGTCTTCGTAATCCCGAGGAGTCGGCTCTCTGGAAGTTTAATTTTCTTTTAAAATTGAAGAGATGAGATTTTTAATTGAGCTACCGGCCTACCTGCTACATCTGACTCCAGACTCCTGACTCCTGGCACAAGAGGCAAATTGTAAATATTAGGAAACATCGACAACTGGACTTTCTCTTAAATTATGCTACTTAACATACATAACTGGTTTAATGGTGTAAATGCTCACTATCACCTTGACGATCACCATTTTCACAAATTCGAATATCAAACAATATCGAATCACTGTTCCAACTCTGTTTATGTTTTTTATATCCTATTATATTTCAATAAATACATCTTATATATATAAATATATATATAAATATTTTCAAGTGATTTAGTAGTAAATTTCTTGAATAGAGAGTGATAAAAACGTAAATGGAAATGAATGAGCCATATTTTTTAATGATATCCACTAAATAAAACGACGCCTAAACTTTCGACGCATAGACGCCATTAATATATTTGTATCATATATGTAGAAGCATTATTTATTTATTATTATTCTTAATATAATGTATACATAAATATATTTATATATGCTCTAATATAAACACTAATAACCTTTAATATTAACGGAAGGTGATAGCTTTAATATTAACGGATTGTGATTAAGAAGTCTCCAAGTTTTGATCATAAAAATGCATTAAAATATTCCAGAAGTTGAGTGCATGAGACTCATCATCTGCAGTATTATGCATACATCTTATATTTCCATCAAAATCAACCTAAAAGTACATTATTTGCATTTAAGAAAATAGCATAGGTAGTCGCAAAAAATTTACCAAATAAAAAAAAATCTATTGTTAAAAAATTCCAATTAGTGATTTAATAGGTGTAATCAATGACATTTATCAAGAGGCGTTATGGCCTAGTAAATTTTTAACGAATATTAAAACATCGGATTTTTTATATAATGTAACTCAAAAATTAATATAAATAACTTCTTTAATAAGAAGTGTTCATGAAAGTTGAAAAATAATAAAATTTGCAAACACTTCTTTCGGGGACTATTGTTACGAAGGTCAAAGTTACTTGAAATACAGAACCTTCATTTTAGATTAGGATGTGCTCAGTTACGAAGTTATAATTAAAACTTTTTCATTTTGTCGTCTTGGGAATTGTTAAGCCTTTGTAGAGCGGTGTATTAGGGATGAAAAAAAAAATTATAAAAATTAATACATTTTAGAGAAAAGTTAATTATAATTTTGTTAAACAAAATACTGTCTCCAAGTATACAATTACAGGAAAGTACTTGAATTAATTAATGTTTAATTTAATAAATACAGTTTGATGATTTAATCGTATTCATTATTTATCATATTTTTGTCGAATGTTGTTGTTGTATATGTATTTGATAGGTTTGTCATTAAGTAGTCAATCCTAGACTGTCTACTTTAACACAGACTTCAGTCTAGCAAAGTAGCCAGGGCGACGCTGTATATACCAAAGATGGAGTCTACTCCATCCTACACAGTAAACAAATTACAATGTTATATTATAATATATTCACCTATGTTATAACAAAAATATGTTTGTCAATAAACAAATTAATTAATTAATAAAATAATACAAATGGACATACGGAAGCATGGGTGATGAGAGCTGCGACTCTCAGAAATGACAAATTTTTAAAAATAGGATCCTAAGTAACGTATTTGACCCAGTCTGTAACAGTGGTATCTGGAGATATTATAATCATGATTTTTTAATATCTATGGTGAGTTTAATATCACCAAGATCATTTCTAGCAAGTATTACTCGGCAACTCTAAAGAGAACATGTTGTACCAAAAATAGCGCAAACGGTCACATAATAGAAAGTAGGTGGATTTATTATAAATGAATTAATGACTGGTGATACACTCATCTTCCAAATGCATGGTGGTCAACTCCATCCGACAAATGCCCATATATAATGTCAAGCGGGAGCGAAAAAATTGAAACGATTCAAAGAATATATCTGACTTACTTACTATCGTGCCTTTTCTCCGCGGGGGTAGGCAGAGAGGACAGAGCGTCATACTCTTCTGTTCTGACACAATTTTCGCCTCATCCATATTCATACATCTTCTCGTATAAGCTCGACGATTATTGAGGCTTCTAACAAGATCTTGTTCACCTCTTCTCTTGTACTGCAGTATCTTGTTTACCTGGTCGTGCCAAGTGTTCCGCGGACGTCCTTTACTTCTGGTGCCGTCAACACTTGCGTCATATATCTTTCTTACCATTCTCTCCTCGTGCATCCGTTCCACTTGACCAAACCACCTAAGTGATTCTTTCTTAATCTTACTCACTATTCTAAGATCAGCCATACATTATTTTATTAACTCTTCATTATTTTCTCTGTCATAAATGGATCTACCACATATACGCCTAAGTGATCTCATTTCTACTGCATTCATTCCAATTTCGTTCCTCTTCTGCCAGCTCCAGGCCTCACTTCCATGTATCAGTGTCGGTACCAGGACTCCATTGCGAACCGCTAGTCTTGTCTCAGTTGACAAGTTCCCATTAGCTATAATTCCATTCAAAGCGCCGTTCACTTTATTCCCGGTAGTCACCCTCCTTTCGATATATTTCTCCGTTTCTATCACACATACTTCCCAAATACACAAACTCATCTACTTGTTCCAAATTTTCATTACCTACAAGTATTTAGCACGGTGTCTTGCTTTCCTCCTTCGCGAATACTATCACTTTCGACTTGTTGACATTCATAAAAAGATTGCTACTATTTATACCCCCAATAACAATAATACTACAGAAGAGATCTAAAAACGCACAGTAAGCGCAAATCATCGTTTCCACCCCCAAAATTGTATAAAATTCTGACTGTTGTCCAGAAACGTCATAATTCGAGAGTATGCTTATCAGACTAGTGTTAAAATATGAGTATAGTAAAACCTCGATATAACGGACTAATTGGGGGGAGGGGGTGTGGATAGATTTAAAATAAATTAAAAAACTTTATTTTGAAAATATGTATACTGTATTTAGACAAAAATAAACAATACAAAACACAAACAAAATTCTATTTATTGTCTTCGGTCACTCGTCGTGAAGTGGCGTTGCTGTTTGATATCGACGCGCTCGTTTTCGGTAATCCTGCTTTGAAAAAGGAATCATGTTTTGTTTGCACTTTTGAAGTTTGCTGTTTTTTTATAATCAATTCTAAAATTACAAAAATGTGTATAATTTAGTTGAACTTAGTTATCTGACGAATAGTCAATAAATGTTATAAGATCATCGACATGTGATCTTACCACTGATAACTTAATTTTTGGCAGTGTTGTTTCTTCTTTTTCTTCACTATCTTCACTTCCATCCTCTGTTTTATATCAGGGAATCCTCTAATATACTATCGCTCCGGCTGGGTGCAGTCTACGAGCAGGACGGCATTATGTCTCAAATTCTAGTGCTAGACGTATGACGTGATTAAAATGGCCGCATTATAATATTAACAAAACGTTTTTATTTTTTTTACATCTGACCGAATTTGTTGTCCGTTATATCCGAAGTTCGTTAAATAGAGGTCCGTTATATCGAGGTTTTACTGTACTGACTATAAAAAATGACCGTGTTTTTGATGTTTTTGAAATAAATATTTTGGGTCGGAAATAGAAAATTAATTTTGGCGTAGACCCTATAATGAAGTCTATACTTTGTTTAATGAGATAAACATTTGAAGGTTTATTAAAATACGAAGACTTCGGTGGTTGGGTCAAGTGAATAAGATGCACCAACAGTAATATCCAAGTCATTGCTGAACACAATACTAACAGGGCGCAGGAATTTGGGAGGGCCAAAGCTAAGATGGAGCGACAATGTACTCAAAGACATATCTGTCTTAGAAATTCAGGTTTGGAAATTTTTGAGGAATCCATAACCAACCAGGTGTTGGAGAGCCAACTGTGATGATGACGATGATGAATACACTCGTGTAACGACCAAGTGGTCGGCGTGCGAGCTTCGTGTCGGGGGACTGCAAGGTCTCATTTTACAAGAGCATAGCTCAGTTTGAAAAAGAATAATATAAAATAAATTAATCAACTATAAAAATATACAGAAAAAATCTATTTATCGAAAAAATATTTGGTTGCTACCAGGATAAACACCTTTGAGTAATACACGCTAAGAGACGCTGGAGTTAAATCAATTAATTTTATTAAATTTGGATGAATTTCGATACAATTTATATATTTTAATATTCGTATAAAAAAAAACACAGAACTATGTTCTGAAATAACAACTTCATAAAAAAATATGTTGTCATACAAATGAAAATAAGTAAGCGCATTAATAGTTATTTATTTTTTGACCAAAAAGTATGACGTATGAAGTCAATCTAAGGTGATCTACTACTCGTATATTCCTCCAGCACGGATATCAAAATCATTTATCTTTATTTAAAAAAGAATACTATTACTGAACATTAATTTTAAATTTGTTCTTTGTTTAAAAATGCTAAGTGTGAACACAGAAAGTTTTATGACCACGTGTATGAGGCCGACAAAGTAATAGAGCAATTCGTTTAGCGCGTAATGAGAAATTCACCTTGACAGCGCTTTACAGCTTCACGCACAATAACATCTCTCAAGCAACATAAACTTTAACTGTCGTTTGTTTTAGGCTACACCACGTATGCACCTGAGAATACCGCACAAATCATTCCACTCCATAGGACTAGAGTACTCCGTAAGCAACGTATAATTTACAAACATCATTCTGAACTTCGTAATGTGTCAATATATTTTTTTTATAAATACTTGAATTAAAAAGCCATCCTAGACGGGCACGAAAGACTTACATAATTGAAATAATTACCTGTTTACGTACAAAGTGCATAATTTAAATAATTATCTACCTACGTATATTAAGACGTCCTGTAAGATTGGAAGATTCATTAGTACCGGGTTTGTAAAACGTAATAGTGTACAACTCTATTATTATTCATCATACAAACTACTGCAGCAGCATTTTAATTTTGCCTGATGAAGCTATACTGTAATTATCCGTACTTTAAAATAAAGTTTTGAGAGAAACTTGGATCAGAACAAAGCTGAAAGATATAATATTAATATTATGACCTTTAAACAGAAAATGTTATAGTGTTTATTTTTTAAATCTTCACATCATACAAGAGGAAGAGATATAATGAATCCACCATTCAGGAAAATAGCTAAATCTTAGAAACGGGCAATTTACATACAGTGCGATGACATAAAAAATTACATAAAAAGAAAGGAGAAATTGTATAGATTCAAAATTGAACTAAGCTATACATGTAAGCATTTGTAAGTTACATTATTGTGTAAGTTATAGTAAAAAATGAAAATTTCGGTATTGTTTATATTAGAACATATATATTGTTAGGGAGAGAGATAGGGATTATCAGACCTTCACCGACAGTTATATCGAAGAAACATGAGAAATGGGTTCTCAACGTCAGGATTATCTACTTACCTTTAGACAATAAAAATCTCTCTCCTTCACGTGTAGAAAAATAAAATATTAATTAAATAAATGTTCAAATAAGAAGATAGGGAAATCAACTTTACCAACGTTAAAATAAGTTTTGAGGTAAAAAAATTAGGAAATATAAAGTTAGCATTTAATTTACAATCAAATAAAATACCAATAATGGCTTTACACTTACAGAAATCATCATCATTAAATAATATTGGACAACTGCATGTATAATATAATCTATGAAAATTACACTAATAGCACAATAACCACAGATTCTGAGAATGTTATGTGTGAATAATTTATACCAGCTATATATTAGAATAAATGAAAATAATTACAGAATGAGAGAAGATGAAATAATTTAATAGTTATTTTAACTGTGCAGGTAGGTGGCAAATGTTAAAACTGAAAGAAATTAATATATTGTAGAAGGTAATGAAGTGAGTAGATAACTTTCATAGGAGATTGTTAGATAGTATAATATAACCTAGAAAATTATCCATCTTCACCGTTAAAAGTACTAGTCACATAATATACTTGATTTCACACTATACTTCCCCTATTACTGTCTACATTTCACCTAGTTTAGTATTATTTCACATGAGTTCCTGATTTTTTCGGGACTGGAATTCCAGCAGATGTTGTTGTATTGTCGTCACCAAACGATCCAAATTCAAAATGACCATGTGATAGTTTCCATTTATGTAAAATGCCATATGCGCGGGATACGTTATTGTAAATAAACTCCATGGTACAACAAAATATCTCCATCGAAATAATAAATAATGATAACTCCAATTGTAACAGATGTCACCGGTATCAAGAGGCCATTTTGAAAACACGCCAATGTCCAATTTATAAAGAGAAAAGTGCATGTTTTCCTTAAACAAAATAGAATTGTAGATTAAACACGAATATTTCTCACATATATTATATTAGCTGGATGACCACGATTTAAGATTTATTCATAACAGTAAACGCAGACGGCCCGAAGCCGGTCGCCTCGCAGCGCGCCTGTCCTAGTCCCTTGCGGAAACGTCAAAAAATTCCGCCATCTTAAAACACGCTGAGGCATTATTGGTCAAAGCGTACTACGGTATTACCATAGTGAAGAATGAAATGTGACATACATTCAAAATAAATTCGTGACCCCACTTTCGTTACGTCACAATATATATATAATACAAACATTTAGTTTATTTACTGTTTCCGAGGTAAGTTTGTAGAACTCCATAATTACATGTATGAAAATAAAACACTTGTTTTTGTTTCGCCTTGCAAGGGATCAATCTAACAATTTTAACTCAATTTGTGTTCATGGCAAAACATGGCAAAAAATAAAAATAGATTCCCAATTCGCGAAACATCTTTTAGACAATAATCACAAAATAAACGACAATCTACACCAATTCCATCGCACTTTGAAACTAAAGGTTTCAGATTAATTTTATTTGAACAATTAGAGATTATCAAGCATGAAATAAGATATTAATAACATAATAAATGAATAAATTAATATTTATATATCTCTTCTAATTGACATTTTCAAAAACCCATAATAATTTGAATATATAAAAACATTTTCTCTAATACATTTTTTATTTTGTACTTTTTCATTTAATTTTTTATTTTCATAAATTATAGACAATCTGAGGATTTGATTCTGCTAAAACCTTTTTTCTGTTATAGATCTAGCAAGGATGTGGAACAAGATCACCGATTCGACATTGCTGCATTAGTTTTAAAAAATATCGTTCGTGTTGAACAGAACTATTTCCTAGAAAAATACATCATTATATAAATTCCAGAAGAGCAAAAATAACTGTCCTTTTCTACAAATTACCATTAGTATTGAAACTGAATGGTTGCTTAGAATGATTAGAAGCATTAAAAGTACATGGAAATCCTCAGAATTTCAATGAATAATGTTGTCCCTTTTCATCTCGTGTAAATAAATTGTATAGCTGTCCCCCATGATAGTTATAAATACAAATTGCTGAGTTAAAATTTATTTGATTGATAATGCCTCTGCAAGGCGAAACGCGTTTCAAATAAATTAAACGAGTAGAATCAAAAAACAGGTGTTTTATTTTCACATATGTGACAAAATTCTGTATAATAAATAAATTTAAAAAATTAAATGTAATATAATTTTTAAATGCTCCATTGCACGACATCTCCCACGAGTCTATGGTAAATAAATTAACAAAAATTAACATTAAAACTTATTTTACGTACAAAATAATTTAAAATAAATTTTTGTCGTCACGAATGAAGCTGAAATGAAGCGAATGAAACTTCCCTCTTTCTTTTTGCTAGACAACAGTTGGTTCAAATTACAGATGACAATGTTTAAAGTCCAGTGAGCTTTTTCCAATACTCACGCTACGAGCGATTCGATTTAAAATAAAAGTTACGATCAGAAATGAAAGCACCATCTCGTATTGCAGATTTTATATTTGCGATCAATTATTTGAAACTAATTGAAATGTCTGTGTCATTCGATGCCGGCGAGACAATATTGCACTGCAGTTGAAGAATTACCACAGATGAACGTCCACTAGAAAAAGAAAACTTAAACTCAAGCGATCCAATTACAAATACTACAAATCCCATTTGTGATTGCATTTCAAATGGCGATCAACTCCTGAAATCGCTGGGCGAGACTAACGAATTGTTGATTTTTTAAGATTCGAATATTAAACGCTGATCAGCGATATCAGCCCCGATTATGAATTTCGCAATGTAACCCTTTACTTTAACACAAACTTCAGTCTAGCAAAGTAACCAGGACAACGCTGTATATATCAGAGGTGGAGTCTACTCCATCCCACACAATAAACTACGAATGTTTAATTGCAATATAATTGTATCTTATGTTTAAAAGTCGGCCAGAGTCGTCGGAAATAGAATGACAGAATATCTTTGAAACAATTAGAATTGTGCATAAATTTATATAAATTCACAAAGTTCTAATGAATAATGTTGTCTCTTTTCATTCCTTTTAAATAAAATTATAAAGCTGTTCTTCACTATACATAAACTTTAATATAAATACAAGTTATTGAGTTGAATTATTAGATTGATAGTGTCTTTACAAAGCCAAACAAAACAAAGTTAATAATCTGAAATAATGGATTTTAACCACAAAGTTAATTTTGCTAATCTTAAAAATATTGTGTATCTTATTTGAACCATCATCTAAATATATCTTCGTTGCATATTTTATTTTTGAACTTTTCACTGACCTAATTCGTTTTATTTTCATTGTTTGTTAATGATTGTAGGAGCGAAAATAGGCGATTTGGTTGCATGCTGTTTATTGTACACCGATGATGCAGTATTAATGGCGAATAATGAACAATAATTACAGAGGCCAGTGAGTAGAATGTACGATGTATGTAAGGAAAGCGACCTTTTTATGAATGTCAACATGTCGAAAGTGATAGTATTCGAGAAGTGGGAAAGCGAGACAGCGTGCAAAATAAATTGTAGGTAATGAATGTTTGGAACAAGTAGATGAGTTTGTGTATTTAGGAAGTATGTTCGATAGAAATAGAAAGACAGAGATAGATATCGAAAGGAGGGTGACTGCAGTGGAATAAAGTGGACGGCGCTTTGAATGGAATTATAGTTAATGGGAACTTGTCAACTGAGGGAAGACTAGCGGTTCGCAATGGAGTCCTGGTACCGACACTGATACATGGAAGTGAGGCCTGGAGCTGGCAGAAGAGGAACGAAAGTAGACTGAATGCAGTGAAAATTACATCACTTCGGCGTATATGTGGCAGATCCATTTATGACAGAGTAAAGAATGAAGAAATAATGTAAAGCTGGCCTTAGAATAGTGAGTAAAATTAAAAAAGGATCACTTAGATGGTTTGGTCATATGGGACGGATGAATGAGGAAAGAATGGTAAGAAAGATATATGTAGCAAGTGTTGATGGCACCAGAAACATGACTTGATATGACCAGGTAAACCAGATACTGGAGGATGATCCTATTAGAAGCTTCATTAATCGTCGAGTTTGTATGAGAAGATGTATAAATGTGGATAAGGCGAAAATTGTGTATCAGGACAGAAGAGCGTGGCGCGTGATGGTAAATAAGTAAGTTTGTCAACGTTTTCTTTATAATGTTTTACATTTTCTTTATAATGGGCAGGTGGCCATTGCGCCAAGTCCTCAAATGCGGTTGTCCCGCATGCATACGCGAAATAAGCGAGGCTGCAATTACTTGTTCGTGTTCTTGCTATATTCTCTTGGACGCTTT
This sequence comes from Eubasilissa regina, assembly GCA_022840565.1. Lineage (NCBI taxonomy): Eukaryota > Metazoa > Arthropoda > Insecta > Trichoptera > Phryganeidae > Eubasilissa > Eubasilissa regina. Next base: position 4,647,336 of record JAINEB010000020.1, read on the forward strand.
TGTTTTTACTTTTCCATTAAGGCATCAGATCGTCAGAAATAAAAAATAAAAAACATTTGAAACTCTCCGGTTGCAAGTTATTGCCTACGAGAGCAGAAACGCCACAGACGAAACTAAATATTGCGAGTTAATTGGACGGAACGTCTTCTAATGCAAACATAAAAGCCGTGGGTGGAGAAGGGAGGACGGAGGGATACGATGACCCCTTTTCATTCATTTATTTATTTTCATTTCAGCCCCGTTCCGAATGTTACTACTATCTACGGTTTCCTGGTCGCAATACAATACGAGAGTTATTGCTAGTATTAACTTACCCCCTCGTGTGGAAAATTATTTACGAGTATTACGCTTTAACTGAAGAGACAAATCATTTTGCTCACATTCAAGATGCTCTGTAAAATGAAATATGGTATATTTGTAATATTTTATGCAATACCTTTACGGCATCATTAATTTTAATTAATTTTTCTTATTCCCTTGATAATAATTAATAACAAATTAGAGGAATACTTAGATAACTGTACAAAAAAAAGTTATATTGACCATATTTTAATACATAATGTTAGATTTAATCTATCATTCAACTATTACTCGGAAGTAGCAAACTTCCATAATATGAAAACCTTAAAATATCGAAGAACACGTGCTGACCAAATTCTTCTCTTCAAGATAATAGAAATAATATCTCTCCACATACCATCTAGATCGACCCAGCAGTCCGCACTCTTCCACATTCTTAGAAGTAAAACATCTTACATACAAAATTCATTTATACACCGGTCATGCAAATACCATAATGAGAAATTTACAGAAATTGACTTTTTCAACATTGACCTTACTACGCTTAAAGAGTTATTTTTATGAACCACCACAATCTCAATTTTGGCCAATCATTCTACCTATAAACACATCTTGCTCTCCTTTTACCGCAAAAATAGTTGCAACCTCCCCACCCCTCTTCCCACCTTTTTTATTTTTATTTATCTTCTGCACCTAAACATACATAATACATATACACATACATACATAATAGTATCACATGTTAAATATTTATTATATTAGTTATATTAAGTTTACACTGTCAAAATTCGATATAAAATATTTCGATAATTTTTTTTTTTTGTTTTTATCTGATTTGTTTAAATTATCAAAGAACTACGTTACGTTATGTTATAAAAAACACATATTCACAATTAAAAAAATAATAATTTCATTAAAATTGATATAATTAGTTAATATAAATATGTTTTGTTAATAAAATGGACTGGGAGTCCTGGCGCTACCTAGCGGATGCCACTCAAAGATTGTTATTTAAAATTTCAATAAAATATATATATCGACAGATAGCTTTGCATATAACCTATTGAATGTGTTTGTATAACGCTAGCCGGTTATGGAATATCTGTCCCTTCTTCAGATCAGTTATAAAACTAAAACTAATAGTTTTATTTTGAGGTAGAAAACATTATTGTTGTGAAGTTACAGTTTTTAGTAGAATCAACAAAAAAAAATATTTATCGAAAAAATATTCTAGTTGATTCATTTTTATTTTGTATTTGATTAGTAATTTTTTATTTGTTTTCCGATTATTTCGAAATACACTTTTAAAAATCTCCGATGTTTGAGTTCCTAGTTGAATTTACAAGACGGCCAAAAATATACAAAAATATAAATACATCGGGGTGTATAATGAAATAAAATAAAGTGATACATATTCTACATATATTGCAGTTATTTATTATACAGGATGTCCAGTGGAAAAATTTCAAAATTAAATTGTAATTGCTCGTAATCCATCAGAGTGAGGTAAGTAGGAAGGGTATTGTTCGACGCGCGTGATTTGCTGATTTGCCAGTCGAAATAAGTCACTAGTCGGGAGTGCACCGCGCGTTCGCGGTTGAGCAATATTTAAAGTGCGGTGATTCACTTGATTGGTTCGTGCGCGTCGCGCTTTTTGTACGCACTTTAATATTCGACGAGTAAGTGATGGACCGAGATTGTGTTGAGTTCAAAAGTTTAGATAAGAATGGACAATGGTTAACTAAATTTCTCCAACGCTTTGCTCTCGCGTGTTTGCAAATTTAAGAGTCCGATTGCAAGAGTGTCTTGAGAAAAATGAACGGCATTTAGACTATATTGTTTATAAAACGTAAAATCCACATCGTCAAACTCCATTTTGTATAAATAAAATATAATAATAACATTGTAGTTTTTTTAAATTTAATATTAACCTTGAAAATTTTCCGCTAGACACTCTATTTTAATATTTGAAATAAGTAGCAACTTTATAGTAAGACACGTTATATAATTAACTCCTAAACTGAAATAAACTATTATTGATTTTAATAATAATGATCACTCAGTTGTTATTTACACTGATGAAACCTCCATAATAGTGTTTATTTAACAATACTGAAATGTTTATGGTGGTGTGGTTTACGGCACACTTACAAGTATTCTAAAAGCACCTTATCCACACTGAAAGGATTCCATGGTCCATAACCGATCATAGTTAATTGGCACATTCTCTGCATACATAAATGAGGTTTCAGTATCTAACGAGTGTGTTTTATTAGGTATTAAGCAAAATTAAACATGGGCAGATAACTTTGTTAAGGAATGGATGCGAGGCGATTTAATAAAAAATATTTTAATACAAATTACATGCATCATTTAGAAAGATGTACATATGGATAAAATCAATTTATCGAAAAAATATTTTACCTGACACCGGGATTCAAAACCAGCCCAGTAAATTGACGACAATTTTTCGAACTTAAGTTGCAGCTGTTTCAAATTAATATATCTAACATTAAATTTTTTTAAATTATGTTCTGAAAAACCACAACTTCACAATAATAATGTTTTCTCTTTAAAAAAATATGTTTTCGTTGCTACCGGGAGACGAACCCGAAACTGCACCTATTGCGGAAACGCGTTACTATTTCGCCATATGAACCGATTACGTTTTCGACAATTTTGTAACTTATTATATTCTATAGCGTGTATTATATTGTATTACTTAAAGATATTTGGGATTCATTGTAACATAAAGTTGATTGCTTTTAAAATTGGAATAAAAAATGTAGATATTAATTATAAAAGTAAGACTACTATACTATATTTATTATCGTGGTCGGTCTTGTGGTTTATTTGACGTACGTGTGATCTAATGGTTACGAAACTCGCCTAGTGATCTAGTAGTCGGGGGTTCGTGCCACGTTTCAGAAGGCCATCAAGTTGTTATATTTTCATAGCACAAGCATTTAGCTTAATTTGACAATAGTAAAAATATTAATAAGACATGTACTCCTCTTCTCTATTTTTTTTATATAAAACAATTTATTTTGTATTAAAAATATCACAGAAATTGCAAATAAAACTATGTTCTTGGTTTGTGTGCTGAGTGGTGACGATCCATAGAGTAGTATGGAAGTTCTATGACAAGTTTATCTTTGTGTAATATAGAAATTCTATGACAAATTTATCTATGTGTAGTATGGAAGTTTTATGACAAGTTTATCTATCGTCACTTTTACTAAACATTCTGGTTCTTGCAGATTGTATAGCTGATGCTAAATGAGATAATCATCGTAGCTCTACTCTCAGGGTGGCGGTACGGTAAATGAATAATTTATCATTCAGGGGTTTGCACAATTAAATAGCGGGAACCTCGCTCCTGGCGCCACCCCTGGTCCCTGATGTTCATGCCAGGTATCATCAGAGGAATTTGATACCTGAATGTACTTATCCCTTTCCGCTTGTACCTCTCGCAAATCGAGCCATTACGGCTCGGATACCACTTAACATTATATTTTATTGGCGGGTTCCGGCATCAGGTACGCGCGGGGACATAAATTCTTTAATGTTTTATGTAAATTTCCACATTTGCTGCATATTTTATACGCCTTTAGGGATAATAAAGTAAGCATCTTGAGTCTGCGATAAATAAAATATCCGCCAAGTAAATGGATAAATTATCGAGAGTAGAAGCATATCTGTTGTATTTCTCGACTTTTAAAATATAAGCTAAAATGTGCCAGCATATGAACGAGATATTTCAAGGTTCTTAAAAGTCTTCCCGGAGTTAAGTGATTAAGACGCTGCCCTAGTGATCTAGTGGTCGGAGGTTCGCGCAAGTTAGTCCTATTTTCATAATACAAGCATTTGGCTTAGTTTTAAAGCAGAAAGAATCTTGATGTGACATGTTTTCAAAAAAGAATGTCGGTTTTTTTAATAAAACTTTAATAAGCTATTTGATCTTTTTATTGAAGTAATTTGTTAAACAATATAATTTCCATCATTTTCGTAAACCTTTCTCCACCTCTCAACCAAATCATAAATCTCTTTTCAAATACTAATTAATGTATTAATTAAAAAGATACATATATAAAATCAATTTTATGGAAAAATATTGTTGATGCGCTACCGGGATTCGAACCTGAATGTCTTTCTAACTAAACTAAACTAAACTACAGCGACAGTACTTTTGACGACAAATTTTTGAACCTATATGTTACACTTTTTCAAATTAATACTTCTATTGTTCCATTATTTGAAAGCCATCTACTTTGTTTTTACGGAATCTCAAATTCCTTTGAGAAAACCGATAGCAGACGCCACAATTAACAATACATTTTTATTCAATTTTGGACAGATAGATACAACTTATATATTATTAAGAATAAAATATTCTTATTGTGAAATTGTAATTATTCAGAACATGGTTTGGAAAGAAATACAGGTCCAACAATAATATTTTTCGATAAAATAGATTTTTTATGTGTATTTTTCTAATTAATGCATTTAATTAGTATTTAAAACATCACAGACCGTCTGTTCTGAATAATTACAACTTCAAAATAAGAATGTGTTCTTCTTAATAACTAATAATTTCTTTTCTGTAAAATAAAATTCCGTATATTGCGAAATTGACTCGGGAAAAAATCAACGGCCTTGTTTGGAAACTTTTCATCAGATGTGCCCCCTTCGGACCACTACTATTTATTACGGTCGATACAACATTTTTTAATGGATTAAAAATTCTATTCAATAGAGGAAGTAAAATGGACAACAAACCGGAAAAATTTTACAATTTTATACAACACTACAATTAATATATAAATTCAATCGTTCAATTTCTAATTGATGCATTTAATTTGTATTAAGATATTTTTTTCATGAGTAATGAAAACTACTGAAAAATTAAACAATATAATGTATGGAATGGAATTAAAATAAATATTACTTGTATATTTGTTTCACAGAAATGTCTTCGTAATATTATCTATGTCAGGTTGTTTCAAAAATAATGACCGATCTTAATATTTTATCATATCATTTTTAACTTTCTTGATTAAGAAATATTTATTAATTAATTGATAGTTAGGAATCCACTATATATAATACATTTATTAGCATTATTTTGATACTTCAGAAATGGGAACGAAAAAAATGTGCAATTTTTTTTAATGAATTTATTAACATGGGCATTAAGCATTTCGAACAGCACGCAATATTAACTGAGTATAGGGTGAAGGAACAACTTCTGAACAAACAGTACGGCATTGGTGCGAAAAGTTTTAGAATAGAGACATAAGTCTTGAAAATGAAAAGGGTCGAGGACGTTTTGTTACTGTTGAAAACGACACATTGAAAGCTTTAGTGGAAGAAAACTAAAAAAGACCCATCTTTCTTCACTGCTTCTTTTACTTTTGCAAGTACCTTGATAACTATTTACGACAAAAAAAGTTAAATAACAGAGAAGTTGCAGAAAATGGTTATAAATAATGGATTCTAACCCATCCGAGTTTTATTCTACAGGCATACACGTAACGTACTTGTAATTTATTAGCAAAAGTATATAGAATCAATTGAATATACTTTGATTAATATAATTTATTTACTCTAAAACTATGTGTAATTGAATTTGACGTTGAAAATTGGTCATTATTTTCAAAACACCCTATTAATTTCACGGAGATAGCTAGACTGTCATAGTTAGGATAAAATAAAACTAATTTCGCGTGATTCTAACAACCGTTGGGACCAAAAATATAAAACTTATATTACAATATTATATACCACAGCATGAGCTACAATAATCGCATCGGTTTGATAGACCCCGAATGATAGAATATCTCAAAAAGCTCGCGGTAACTTTCACACGAAGTTTACATAAACATCAAAAAGTACTCGATAAATTTCTGCTACGTTCTCCCCGTGTGTTTACAGATATTTTCTGAAAGATTTCTACCCCTTGCGGTCGGGGATGGTCCCGATAGGGTTGGAGGTTTACGTCCTGCACGTGACCCAATTAAATGCGATGGATTGAGATCACTCTCGCGAGTCTTGACCTCGCTTTCTGACACAACGCGATAACGGAAAGGGCTTAGCTGAACGTGGTTTTTACAAGACAATCGAAAGGAGAAATTAATTTAATATTCTCAGAACACAATTTCATTATTTTATTTAAATTTTAATAAAGCATCCTTCCATGCACCCAGCATACTTGAAAGTCGTCGTACCTAATATATTTTTATTATCTTATAAATAATGTCCTTAATTATTCTATTGTCTGTTCGTCATAAATCAAAAGAAAAAGAAAAATTCATACATTTCATTGTAGAGAAAGGTCAAATTAGTTTATACGATCTTTTTGTTCTGAAGATACATTTTTTGAAAACTGGTAAAAATATTAATTTATGTTGAAATTAAAAATTGAAATTGAAACAGTAATATTTTAGCTACTATATTTTGTAGGTAGGTATGTAATTATTATTAAATACCCTCTTTTTCAGAATTATTCTGTTCATAATGATTAATTTTTTAAAGATAAAAATTCAAATCATTTTTCTTAACGTTTCAATTCGTTAGTTATTAAAAAATGTTCGTAGTGTTTAATTAACATGGAAGATCCAATTGATAAAAAACACTTTTCGTCTATCCCATAAACCTTTTTATACTTGTCCTTTTCTGGCCCACTTCTAACTAGGGATTTTCCCGACGTGGAAACCAGATTGCATTCCGACGCCGAGCTATCAACACATGTTTATTTTAACGGGTGAGAGTAACGCTGTGCATAACGCCAGGACCACGAAAAATAAGCGATGTTCTTCAGCATCAGGAGTGCAGTGATATCTCCGATCTTAACGAAAAAAGTGCGAGTCAACTGGAGGTGAAACTTGACGTCTAACCCAGGACCGAGATCAAGAAAGGCCAGATCCATCTGCCAATATTCCTTTCTTGTTCCAATTCGGATTGCGTCAACTAATCATTAATTTGAATAGATACGGTCCACGGGATCTTGTCTCATCAGTCTTTAATACCTATATAAAGATGTAATGATGTACAATACATTAAAATAATTTTCATGTTTCAATTCACCACATTGACAGTTTCCTATGTCTACTTATCTAGTTCACAGTATCGACAGTAATTTATTTTCATAAGACAAGATAAATTTTATAACTATATTATTTGAAATTTTAATTCCAATAAATTATAATAATAAATTATTGTACCCACGAAACGTAAAGGCACATTTTATCGTGGGCTACTGTTAATAGATAATTTATTAAATAAGCTTTGTTTTTTTCTATTATATAATCAATCTGGTTATCAGTTGAAAATTTGAAGCATCGTCGCGCGAAAATAACATTTCGAAATCCGTCACATGTTAGGAAAAATATAAGTACTCAATATAATTAGAATTTTAAAAATTACTTCAATTTCAGTAATTTAAAAAATACAAAAGTTTTCAATGAAATCGTGTAACCTACAAACACAACGATAGTACAATCACAATATTGTAGGATTTTAAGGTAATAATACTTTGAAAGTTGAGCAATTAGCAAACAGTCTAACAACAAGGCACAAGTACAGCGGTGCAAGGATCCTCATCCAATTAATATTATCCCTATTAAATTTGAGTTAACTGAAGATCTGTTTCCACGGACGCCCATTTCACTTGGTCCAATCCAAATGCCGCCACTTGCGAGGGTCCTCTCTGGAGGTGCAGAAGAGTGATCTCCAGGCCACTCGGCTAGGATCTGAGTAAGTGTTCCTCAAACTGTGAGGCTATCATAAAAGAGAACATGCAAAAGTAACGTTTTGAGACTATTTAAATTATTTATTATTAAATATTTCATAATATAATAAATGATATTTCACAACGTAAGAGTCTATGATCAGATAAAAGAATCTTTGATAGAAAAATCTGATATTGACCGCATATTGATAATATATGTAAGAAACTGAGATCCATGTTAAGGTTATGCATCTCTCGGCCCACACTGTACTCACTATACTTTGCGATGGTCGACTCGGTTTACAATTATGGAGTGAGTAGCTATGGACTAACTTTTAAAACATATGCTGATAAAATTAAACAGTTATAATTAGTATTCTTAAAACTTATAGTAGACAAATGTCTACCAAATTAAAATGGCGGCCAAATAAAATCAGCCTTGAACAAAATATTCATCCTATATGTTGCATTTCATTTTTAAAAAATTGGTGTTGATTAGACACTGTTAAGTACTATGTGAAACAAATTACTCTTAAAGGATGGACTGCCTATTTAAAAGAAAAAAAAAGAAAAAAAAGTACTATGTGAAAGGTAATCCTTGCCGTAAAACTGTTCTGCGGTTTGGCAAATATTGAAAAAATTATGTAAAAAAAATAAGTATGTAATAAAGTAGGAATAAAGAAAAAAACTTGGTGGACTTGAGTTCTTAAAGAATAGAGATATTCATTAGTCTCACATTCCATAGGACATGCAGCAACGACGCCAACACCATATATCAAATTTTAATTAAGTTTTCGATTAAAAAATTAAATCTTTGAAATTGCCAAGGACTTCATAATTACTCACGATGGTAGTTGCGAGACAAATCAAACGATGCATAGGTATGGCGAAAAGTTCGATGTCCAGGCATTCTATATTTTTATATGGTGTGGAATCATGAATCCCGAAGGCAAGAATGAGAAGACTGATTGGTACTGGAGACGAACGTTGCGTACATCAAGTCTCCAATGTCTCCATTCTGCAGGAGTTGAACATCAAGGGCAGACTCTCAAATTTGCCTGTGACAAATCCTTCAATTTTTGGGCTTCTTGCGAGAAGGGAAGATAGCTTGGAGAAGCTTGTTGTGGTGAGTCACGTCGAAGGACGAATAAGAAGAGGAAAATCTCCCACATGTTGGACCGATCAAGTGGAAAAGACAATAGACACTTCTCTAGTAACAGCCCCAAAAGTGGAGTAGCATGGTAAACAAGCGGGAGTTTATGTAGATTACGATCATGAGCTACGATGACGATGATGATGATGAAATAAATTATGGTTTACTCTTTAACAACTTAATTATCTTTATGGAAATCTCTCTCTATTAATTTGAAAGTTTGGGTGTCTTGGCGCAAGTAACCCGGAGAGAGGAATTGGACCAATCTGCTGACGTCACGCGCCTAGTATAAAGTTTCCGTGATCAGAGGGCGACGGTCACGTGGGCAGGTGACTTCGTGTTTAAAGTTTTAATGAGCCACCGAATAATTATTAACGGAGATATTTGTGATGTTGTAGTATATTTGTATTTGAACTATTCCATAAACAAAAATATTAACACACTGACTAAACAGGATAAAAATATAAAATGGTAACTATAAAAAAAATATTTTTAATTTTGATATAATTGTTTATGGTTTATCCACCTACGTATGAAATAATATTAAAAAAACTGATAATTTTTATGTCATAACTGAATATTAATGTTGACTAATATGTAACATAACTTTTTTTCTTTCACGCGGTATTTCTAATTTCTCAATCATCAAAATGACCTGTTGGTAATCTTTAGGTATACTAAAAATAAATAAATTAAAAAAGTATTCAATATTTTTTATAGACTAAAATGCGTAGGTAGACGGCATTCTATGGAATTTTTTTTTTTTTTAAATAGAGATGCGTACACGGAATACGTGTCACATCAATATTCTTACTATTTTCAAACTAAGCTAAACGCTTGTGATATGAAAATCGGACTAACTTGCTGGTGACCTGGAATGAGGCGCGAACCCGAAGAATGAAAAAGAAATACATTTTTCAATATTTAAGTATGCGTTGTGAAAGCATTTTTAATTCTTTCTTTGAGACGCTTAGTGGCTTGAAAAACATTTGGCATTTACTTCTCAGTTGTGATTTACTATACATGATCATCTGTATTGGAGATGGTCTCATGACGAGACTTCCGGAAAATTTACACGTACATTTTTCGATCATGACCAGGAAAACCCGAAAGTACCGTTTAAATGGTTATTTATGTTTATATACACGTATATACATTACACTTTACTTTGCAAATATCTCAGCTAAGTTCGTTAGCTAGTTTGATGCATCGCCTTTTTTTAAAATTGAGGCTTTTAAAAAAATATATAACGCCGATAATTTTGAAAAAAGTAAAAAAGTGGTAGAGAGCTTACGGGGTATCATAAAACGGAACATCGTTTCCATTCACACATTGATCTACCTAATTCTTGCGGCGGGAGTTCTGGTGGGATTTTTTATATATCATATTCGTATTTTACTTTTTTTCGACTACAATGATATATGTTAAGAATGATATATATTCTTGTTAGTTTTGCAGATGAAATTTAGCGAGAAATGATTTCTGCTCTTCAATATCTGTCATCGTATGTCATCAATATTCTTCATTCGCCCACAATTCTTTCTTCCCTTATAATATAAATGTGAATCATACATCCCCAAAAAATATTCATCATAAAAATGATTTTATTTAATAACTCGGTATATAGATGACCCAAAAGACACTTAACCATTTAAAAAAGTTGTTTTTTTTTAAATTATGTTTCACGGAATATATATATTTAACCAGTATTATTCTATGCAAGTATTATAAATATTTTTTATTTAAAATTAAAATAATTAAATTAAAATTAAAATAAGGTAGATGGTTTTTTCAAATAATGGAACGATTAAATGTATTAATATCAAAAAGGTAACATATAGGTTCGAAAATTTGTCGCTAAAAATATTGTCGCTGTAGCAAAGTTGGATAATGCACCTTCCCCGGTTAGGAAAGAGATCAAGGTTTGAATCCCGGTGGCGCAACAATAATATTTTTCGATAGAATTGATTTTATATGTATGTCTTTCTAATAAAAATATTCAATTCATATTTAAGAATTCCATTTTCATCTTTGCAAACGCGAACTTCATATAGGTATAGGTAAAAAAAAATATGATATTTAAAATACAAAATAACTTTTGGCCACTAACATATACGCACAAAACAAATCAAAATAACATCAGAAATAATAAAAATTACATCCATACTGACTTTAGCTGATATACTGAACCATGGAAATGTCACACGTAAACAAAAATAAAATCCACCTTCTTTATTCATTTTTCTTACTCAGAAAAAAAGGTAGTTCTACTTAAAACGTAGTCCAATTTTTAAATTTCTGTCAGTTGAATGAACTTGTTCGTTTTTTTATTTAAAATACGTAGCTTTAGAACAGAAACTATCACTTCATTGCAATGTAATTAATATATTTTATTTTTATTAGGAAAACATACAACTTTTCAGTAAATACAAAATCATAATAATAGCGAGACAATAATTAAACCAGTTATATGTTTTCTCAGAAGATACAATATACTTTATACAGTGGGTACAATTTAAAATTTAAAAAGGACCATAAAACAGAAAAAAAATATTCCTTTCAAGATTCCCTACGCGTTATACACAGACAATAATATTGGATAGATAAGGATATTGTATGAAAGAAGGGATTATATAAAATAAATAAGAGTACATAAGAATTTATCCTTATCAATTCGGTAAAGCGAATTGTGATTTGCCCCTCTGGTATTCTGGAAACGCTGTTAAAAAATATTTTTTGAATATTATTTAATAAGACAGACATACCTTTCACTGCTAGTGGACGAAAACCTCCTTCTCCTCGGCTCTTGGTCCCCGAAGGTCTTGCTGCCGGGTCTCCTGGTGCTCTCCAACAAGATGGCGGTATATCGGGTGATGAACATCGCCATATTGTTTTTTTCACCTTCCATCAACTTTATACATTAACTAATTAGCCTTTGACGGTCACATATGATAACATGAGGTTAGACATTACAAAAGAATGACTTCACATTTATTTCACAAAAAATGTATGTTTTTTTAACACTCAGCTATTAAAGTCGATGAAAACTAACGAATCTTTGGTGCATTTCTTCATTCTCGTTTAGTGTTTTGCGTAACTGATCTTTTTTTTTTTCATTCAAATGTCGTAATTAATTTAAATCAATATATCTGTTTCTTTGCTTTCTAAATACTTATATTTCGATAAAAATAATATTACTGGGGGTCTCATCACGAAGAAACTTCCATAAATAAGCTTAAGGTAACATAGGTACCTTGCGATACTTGGGTACAGAACGGGGCTCTCATCAACCTCAAAAACACGCCTGATACCGATCCCCAACAGACAACAATAATAAGCGCCAAAGCCGTCCAGAGAGCGCGTCAGTTTTCTCGTAGCCGCCTCCCTGACGAGTTCGACAAACGCTTCACGTTGTCGACTTATTACTGCTTATACTGTATCCGTAACTGCGTTTCTAGAATCAATAAACATCGACACTCGAACGCTTTCATATAACCTTCTGATATCTCATAACCTATCTTATCCTTCATTTACACCACCACACATTAACATTACATAATTTTTCCCAAAAGTAATTTTAAATGTATTAAGAAGTATACATTAGAAAGTGAACGATTCACTTTCACTAGATCACATTTTAACAACTTTAGTTGCCCGCATTATCAATCGAATTCAATCATTTTTTACTAGTCTCTTTATTTTTACCGTACCCGGCGAAACAACATAACCATGCTTCCATACAAAACAAGTGCAACTATTTGCAAGTATTTTCTATCAAAATTTCCATTTATGCGCAGTAGTATACACGCAGTGCAATGGTACACATCTCCAGTAATACATAATTAATTCACAAGATTATCGCTGATCGTTATGCTGCGTAATTAATATCTATAATTATTATCAGAATTTATGATCTTTTTATGATTCGATTATGTTCTTATTGGTGTAAATGAATCGTGATACAGGTGGAGTAATTAATTCATACCGTTTAACACCATTGTTTACAATGGTGTGATTTTTCACTTTCGCTTTTGTTAAAGACTCTTAAAACATCCATTGTTTGTTAGACCTGAATGATGATTTAATAGAAAAACAATGGGTATTTGAAGAAAACCTACCAAAGAAAGAAAATCCCAAGGTGCATTGCAACTAAAAACAATGTTATGTTTTGTGCGTGGTGGAATTTTGAAGAGATTAATAATTTTACTCGTAAAATCTTGGAAAATAACGAATTAATTATACCGGAAATTGAAGAGATATTTATATACTACAGCAATATTTAGATACGATAAATTTCCTAATTACAGAAGACTAAATAAACTGATTTTTTTGCCTATAATTATGGGAATACAAATTTATTAACGAGATGGATAAATGCAATAAATTGAAATCTGGTTTACATTAATGACCTGTACTTGCTTCTACAACTTATTTTTTGCCGATCTGGTCATGTGTATTAAATTCACTTAACATTTTATTATGTATTAATTGCTATATAATAATATAACTAATTTACTATATATTTATAACAAACTGTGTAAACACACTAGTTTCGTCTAGTCTGTGTTACTGACAGACTAGACGAAATAAACACAGAAAAAGTGTATATAATATTAATAATATACCTCCGGGTCTAGAATCTGGAACTTACCTGAAGTTATATCTCACTAAAAAAATATAAAGTCGAATAGTTAACAGAGTGTAATTGGTAATCGATCATTTTTGTTTGATTTGTCTAATTTGTTTTCATGGCTATATTTAAAAATTCCTACTATACAATAAAAATAAATTTTAATTAAAATATATTGTATGAAACGCCAGAAAAATGTATTTCATTTAATTAATTTATTCGTTGTAAATACCATATTGGTGTAAATTTAAATAAAATTCATTGTTAAATTATAGAAGAGATCATTGAAGATTATTCAATTATAGAAGCCGCTTAAAAGGCAGCACGTATTAATGGCAAGACCGATTTAATTATACCATTAGTCTGCAGGACACATCTAGTCCAGAATCTATTAAGAGCAAAGAAGTGTTAAGTATTTAATAAGAGTTTTAACCAGTTTTCCAATCAGCAACAAACAAGATAGAGGTATTTTAAACAACAGCTGCGAAATAGCTGTTATTAACTCAGACTACATTCATTTATCAAGATTGCAAAATAATTATAATGTTATACTGCTACGTGTTAGAATAATAACAACTGATTCAGATTTCCGGAGGCCATGTCATAAATAATCAGCGTTGTGGCAGAAAATTTTTAAATGCAATACTGATTATCTCAGCGTATTAAAGTGAAACCATCTCGCCGTTATCTATAAAAGATCTAGCTAAAACTTGTTCACAGTGACATAAATGCATACGGATATTATATTCATCTACCATCGGCTCTGTTCCTACTCTTATTCCGGGTGGCAACTAAAGCGCGGATACGTTAACGTCTCCAGTGAAGTATCTCGAGTTGAAGTGAACCTATTTTGAAAAAAATGAAAATCCTTTATTTTGTAGAATAGTATGGGAAAATTGATTAACAAAGTTTTTCATTATAAAATATTAAAAAAACGCAGACCACCAAATATATACCTAGACATGAACTAACGTACATTTCTTGTCCCAGTATTTTCACTTTGGTACCACTTACGCAATCAATAGTTCCGCAACTTTTTTTAAAAATATAACTTGATTGTAATGTAAAAAATACGTCGAAGAGAAAATACTTTTAATGTTAACTATCGGATTTATGTTTCCACCAAGAATATGTGTAGAATGCCCCTCGTTCCAAATTCCTCTCCTATATGTACACTTCAATTCATATCTATTTATTTAGTGGTATGTGAAAAAATATGAACTTCGAACTCTCGTGCTTATTTAACAAAACGAATGTGATATATATATATACACGATATTGAAATGGTGAATATCAAAAGGAATTGAAACTTAATTAACTCTAAATTTAATTTTACATAACATGATACTAAAGAACTGTAAAATTTACTAATGTAGGAAATTTTTATTCAAATTTAACAAAACTTGATAAAATATCCATATTTTTACCCTCGTAAGCAGATACTACAACAAAAATCAGATTGCTATAATATCAAATCAAATTTTATTTATTTAAAAAACGTTAAAATAAATGGATTTGTGATTTACGTATGTAATTAATAAAGAATGGTCCATTTAATACAATACGGTAAACATTGGATGGAGTAGGGTCTAACCTAACCTGCCCTAGAGTGTGACTAACTGTGACAAAGAGGTTGGAATATTTTTGAATGATTTTTATAAACTTACGTACGTAAAGGTCTCTATACACGACACTAAATGAAAACATAGCGTTACAATAGGTGTGTATGTCTTAGCTTAAATAAAATATACTACATTGAAAATATCAACAGTCATGTCCAGCTTGCTTTATGATGAAGCACAAATGTACAACTCCATAACTATTGAATTTGTAACTGAGCAATGCAAATGCTTTCAATATATATTTTGGAAAAAATTACCTCCAAAGAAATCTGTTATAGTGTAATTAATCTTAGAAAAATACGTGACGATAAAGTGACCTAACAAATCATACTCGTTACCATGGTGAATATAAATTTTATTCAGTAGCCATAAATGTTAAAATCACGGTATGACACTTTTTTATAAATTCACATGTTCGAAAAGCCACAATACTCGCATTCCTTCCTTCCTAGAGAACTGTACACATAAAACAAACACGATTTTTAAATCATCATTTAAATACTAGTCCCTTTTATGTCAAGGGAATGTTAGTAGCAAAAATTTAATATTTATTTAGTTTGAAATATAAGCGGCATTTTACTTTTATGGCAGAAATCTGCGAATTCATTACATTTTTTTATTGTCTTTTTTTATATCTTTGTCGACCCTTACTCTTTCTTTTTAATTTTAATTAAATAACACCACAACCACGAACAAAAACTGGTTACTTTAACGCAGACAGTAGTCTAGCAAAGTAGCCAGAACAATAGTACACAGAACAGAAGTAGCGTTGTATATCAGAGGTGGATGGATACTTACTGCATCCCAGGCAGTTAATTAATGAATATATTATATTATTGCATGTTCACTTCTGATGTACAAAAAAATGTATCTATTTCTCAAACTTTTATATCGAATGGACTCATGAATACTAATATTTAAAACAATGCTAATATTTAAAAATAAGCTGGATTGATAGGGTCTCCACTGTCAAAGAATAAAGATAGCCTTAAAATATTTTGGCCGTATCCTCTAGAAAATCTAGAAAAATATTAAATACTGCATCTCATCATTCAAGGCAAAATTGCCAGTAGAAGAGACATCCTGGCTGAAGAAACTATGGCGATGGTTTGACACAGTCTGACTGATGCAAATAAAATAATGATCGGGCAACACAAGATGATGAAACACCTTCCACACGTGCTAAAAAGTTGATCAACATTAATTAAATAATTAATCTTATTGAGAACTCGTTCCATCATCAGTGATATGGATCCAGAATGGAAAATTTATAAATTACACAAATTTTGAAATATCAATTAACTTAATTTTAAAATACGCGACTTTGCACCAGAAGTACCTATCGTATCGAAACCCAATGAAAGGTAACCCACTACCGTTCTATAAACGAATTCTCCCATATCGGTCTTTCTCATTCGCCGCCAGGTTGGTATTTTATTAATGCTATATGGCAACCGTGCCCCTCCGCCATACACCCATCACTGTTCCCCGGTAAATAATCTCATATCGTAGCACAGCATTTATTAAACATTTTACTGATAATGACTTTTGAGACACGCTGTTTAATAATTTCCCATACTGACTCGCCTGCCAGTCTACACTAGCGTAAAAATAAGGCATGATGTCACCGAAAGTAACGAAGCGTAACGATCTGTAGCGTGGTTATCCAAGAAGAACTATCGATTCACATAAAATCGATCTCCCGTACATTACTCGAGGCATTGTTATTCTTGATTGAAATGTTTATGACCTAAAACGATGAACAAGAAAACTGTACCGCATTACTAAAATACATTATTTTTTATTCACCCAGTACCTGAGGCGCCTTTTTTAATAGTGTTCGGAACTTTGTTGGCCAACAATTTTTCGACCACAAATAACCAATTTTTCGACCACAATAAACTACCTCAGCAGCATTTTATTTTTGGCTAATGAAGAAGAAATGCAACAATTATCAGTACCGCAAAATAAATCTTTTAGAATAATACTGAACTCGGATCAGTACAATGCTGAAAGACCTTTAAGCAGAAAATATATTTTTTAAATCCGCACATCGGTGGAATTTATAAGAAAAATTGATTCAAATCAACATGATCACGAATATCATACAAGAGGATTAGATAGACAGAGACCTGCCATTCAGGATGAAGGCTAAATCTCAGAAATTGGAGATGAAGATTTGCAATGAATGCCAGATGATATAAGAAAGGATGAGAAACTACATAGATTCAACATGAAACTAAGCAAATATGTGTAAGATAAGTTATAGTAAAAAGGAATGTTTTGATCTTGTTTCCATAAGAACATAATTTATATATATATATATATATTTATGTACGCACTATATTAAGAATAAATAAATTACTTTTAAAATTAGCAATATTAATATAATATTAATATGTGTAGGTCACAAATTAAATAATTTGGAATCGTTGGAGATAAATAAAGCATGTAAAAGTAATCAGGAAATTCTAAACAGCCAACTAAATTTAACTACGAGTCCTATTCTAAAATTTTTTCCTAAAAATTATTCGACTAAATTTGTATTGAGCAGCAATTTGAGTTAGGTACTAAATTTACTTTTTAAATAATTGTTGTTTTTTTAAAAAAATTTTTAAAAATTTAAAAATAGATTCTGGATAAATAGAAAAACAATGCTATATTTTTAGTTAGTTTTGACATATCCTGAAGAAGGAAAAGGTGTTTTCCGAAACCGGTAGATGTTTTTTAAACTCAATTGTGGTTATTAAACTAAGATAATAAATAAAAAAAAATAAAAAAATTGTTGTACCACAATTTTTTGCCTAGAAAATTGTTCGTCAAATAAATTTTTGATAAATGTACCAGTTTTAATTTATAATGGCATTTTTGTTTACTTTGTCTTAATTTAGAATACATTATTTTACGTTTGTCAAATGCAAATATATCATACTGTTGTGCTACATTTAGAAAAAAAAAAATATGTATATAAATATATTTTCAATTCTTTATTTATTCATTCGTAGAGGGAGTGATTGTGTTCTCCATATTTTTAATTGTTGCAGAGTCATGGACGATTAAAGCCAGAGAGAGAGACAAGATCGATGCCTTCGAAAAGTACTAGAGATGTATTTTTTAAATTACATGGACCGCCAGAAGAGCGATTGAGAGCTTCAAATTGAGGCTCAAGAAACTCTTAAGCGCGTGCTAACAATGAATGATATCGTTTTTTTTTTTTCGAGAGCCTTGTTGCATTTGAAGATCCCTAGAAACTAAATTCCGAGGACGCATTTCGATACGCTGGACTCACAAGTGAGAGGCCATATCTCCATCTCTATACGAGGCTTCCAGATTCGCCGAGTCCGTACTCAGGATCTGAATCAGTATCCATGCAGATGAAGACAGAACTTTTTAACTGCCAACCATATTTCACACGCGAAATACCATACCTACATACATACAGACATAGTCCACAATATTTTATATGTGGCTCCCTGACTAAATTACGAGTCAAAAATGTTCGAAGAATATGTGCAAATTCTGGACTATTACGGAAAATATTATTGTTTGAAATTTTTACAAAATTCTGTTAAGCTTAATGTTTACGTACTACGAAATAAAAATTTGCGAAATTGTTCCATTATTAATGAATATTTTTGCTTCAGACTCTAAATCACCTAACAAAAAAACAGTCTAGCCGCTTGAAATTCGATGACCTTTAATTTTTTGAATTCAATACATAATTTGGAAGTAATAAAATATTTAAATTAATCGAAATTATAGAACAATTACGATTTTTTTTAATGCTGGACATGATTGAGATTAGGCACATAACCCTTGAATATTTTCGACTCGTAATTTAATCAGGTATGAAATGTGGACTATGTCTGTTACACCTTGTATAGTAGAGGTGTTGACCAAAGATGTATTTTAAAAGTTGGAAACAGTTGTCCACAGATGGCAGTATAATTAAAAATATTTGACATTGAAAATCGTGTTCACTCTAGTCTTCGCAAGGTTGAAAAGTGCGTAGGATCACGCTTATGAAATTTAAAAGGATTCACAGATAGAGTAAAAATAATTTAAGATCAAATTGAATGCAATAGTAACAATAATGCATGAGATAGATATACATATATGCAAGATCGATTAAGAAGAATATATGTCATGAATAGTATAAGAACAGAGTGAGGAAAAATATTTTGTACTTGTTTATTATACTTAGTTACTTGTAAACCCTTAGTATTTATTGGATATGATATTATTTAATTATTTATTATATATTGGTACTCAACAAAGCTGCTTGCGTCCTTTTACTTCTTTTCCCAAAAAAATATTTTGTTTTCAGAGAAAAAAACATTAAAATTATTAAAATAAAAAACAAATCACGTACTTCAAATATTTTTGTTGCATTTACATGTACGAGTATAATAAGTTTTAACATCTTAATTTAATTTAATATTTCAGCGCACATCAATTTTGACAATTGCCATTTTTCAAGTACAACACAATGTTACAGATGTAAACTTGTTTACAAATGGTATCCGCAAAACAGACAAATACCGATTTGTTTATGTAGCAATAGGCCATGTGATGTAACGTATCTACCGAATTACTTATGTAGCGATAGAGCATATAATTTAACGTATTGTTGTATAGTGATTTAACCGTTTTAGTGCTAAGCAATTTTGGATACAAACGATCGCAGCGCTTTTGCGACGCGTAGCATTCAAACGGTTAAATGATATAAACGTGTGACTTATGACAGGATAGAAACAAAAATATGCGTGGATGTGAAAGAAGAAAAAGACACGTATCAGGTATATGTGGTATACTATTAATCTTATTTTTTTTATTTTTGACATATTATATTATAAGATGATATTATTTTTCCATCCTGACTGCACAAATTTTAAAAAATGTTTATCAAATACAATGTCAACTGTAACGATTGTGTCATTTATCATAAAAGCGGCTTCACACGGAACCAGAACGCAGGGTCGCAATGTGGCCATTTTCACGCAATATAAATATTCAAATGTCGCATTTTTTGTAAGAAATAAACATTTACAAAATGTGTGAGAAAACAAGATATAAACAAAAAACGAATCCATTGTTCATTTGGTAGCATTGGACCATTATATAGTACTCTTAATTAGGCTATTTAAAATTTTTTATTGATTTCTAACAAAATATTGAACACAAAAAATTTGCGGCAGTGGCAGGAGGGGAAGGTACTTTTTGATAAACAAATAAACTTAAGGCAGATTGGAATTATTGATTATATACACAATTTAGGGATTGGACAAGAGCTGTTCTATTACTTAAAATTTGTGGAGTGGCTGATCTTTGAAGGTTATGTAATTCGGATCAGAAGATTTTGTATATGGTAAGGCTGAGGGCCCTATCTTTCCTCAATTCACACGCTTGTTCATGTATGTCGCAGTGTATATGAATGTTAAATATGCGTGTCTGTATATACGCTGTGACTAGAGCAAGGTATGAAAATAAAATGAAAGTATGATTCCGAAAAGACTGGCCGAGAAGTGTCTGGCTTTTGCTGGTTTCTCAGAGATGTCCATCTCGATCCGCATTGGGTCAGTACGCTTCGGCACTAAATGGCTGCAGAGGGCTTGGATAAACGGCCAGGAATGGCCATATATACCTGAATGTACAATTGCTTATTCTCTATGCAATCCTATACCATTTGACCTAACCTAAACCAAATTTTACAAAACCCCCACAAAATACCACATTCGCCAAATTCACCGGACATAAATGTGTAGTATATTGAATGGCCTCCATTCTGAATTTTGCTCAATTGTATTCTAGAACTCTGAGGAAAATATATTCACACTACTCATCCCACTGGACATCGCACTCTCCCCTTGCCTGGATCAAATTTTGTATAATCACTAGGTAGTTGATTATAAATTCAAGTGGAGTTTTACAAAAATATTTGCTTATTTATTATTATTTTTTTTTTAGTTATTTTTTAATTTACTTCCATGGTTTGGTATTAAAAAACATGAGCAGCTAAACAAGTAGCATAAAATATATATATAGTATAAAAATAGAAATTAATAGAATAAAAAACAAAATAAAAATATTTTCAATATGTTTATGATATCTCGATTATAACCCTAATAGAACAGAATTTTCATAGCTAGCTTGATCACTTTTAACTCTGTTATCAAGTTATGATCATTTCAATACTTCCATCAGCCCATGTAGCATAGCATCATAAACAAAAACATATTTACGTTGTCAACTATCTATGTCGCGCGACAACATAATACAATCGTATTGCGTAACAACTTGAAACAATAATGTAATGTCAGCTATCCGTACCGCTTGGCAACATACACAATCACTTGAAAGTGTCCAATTATCGCGTCAAACATAACAAATTATTGTACTATTGAATTACATTTCTAAATGTTTTAAAAGTTATTGATTCGAGGTTATTTCTAGTTTTATTATATTTATATTAATCAATAGCTAGGAACTTAGGAAGATAAATCCTTGTACACAATGAATTAAATAATGTATCCTCTACCAATTTCATGTCATTACTTGAAGCCATTTATTTTCAAGTTCCATTAGTCCTCCTCGAGATTAATGTGTCAACCATTTATAGGGCACTTCAAATCGAATCGCGTAGCTCCACCTACGATATCACGGCAAGCGAAACCAAACCACATCGTGCTAAGGCCAGATCAATGTCATATCGCATTTAAAGACGGCAATATCTACATAAAGCTCTTTTGTTGCGCTTGTATTATATTTATTTTTTCATTAAACATCGTTACAAGAAAATCCAGAGACGTAACATTGCATTCCTGCGGCCGTGCGGAATGTTGTATAGTTCCGTCTCAACGGAGTTTAATCTTCATAAAAGTTTGGCATGAAGTCAAAGTGCCTGTCTCCAAAAGCAACTTGTGTTATGAAGACGTGATTTTAATCCCAGATACGAGATAATACTTTCATAAAAATCAATTACCAGAAGCAGAATATTACATTTTTAAGACACTTCGCCCATTTAAAAAGTCTATTGATATATATATATATATATATTACTTTTAAAATTAGCAATATTAACTTGGTGGTTAAGATTCATATTTATATTATATTATATTATATTTAGTTATGACATCCTGAAGAAGGAAAAGTGTTTTCCGAAACCGGTAGATGTTTTTTAAACTCAATTGTGGTTAATAAAACTAAGAAAAAAAAATTTAAAAATATATATATATATATATATTTTCATTTATTTTACATTTTTACAATTTTTTATTACTTGAATTAAGTATTTTACATTATTAAAATTACATGTTTTTTTTTTCGCTTACCTCTTCAAAAAACAGACTAGCTATAATAATTTTATACAATATTTTATATGTTTTATTTATTGTCTATTTGTGTGCTTCTGAAGTGTTCTGTAATATTGTCTATTTTGTAATTATGTGTTTTTGAAGTGTTCATTTAATTTCTTTCTAAACTCTTTTATATCTTTAATTTGTGTAGGGAGGCTATTGAATTTTTTTATCTCTAAAAATATAAAATTTTGCTGATAGTGTTTGGTGTTACATTTAGGGATTTTAAAATCATTTTTAAACCTTAATGATGTGCTTATTTCAAATTTTACAGTGTTATTTTCTTTAATTAATTGATTTATCTTTCGTAGCGTCAGCGAGCAAACAAAAACACAGAAAGAATAGCTTGACCGCCATTTTCCACACAAGACGACATTCAAAAAAATGTAAAGGGCATGAAAACATCCACTTCACCTGGAATTGATAATTTTCGCATGTGCGATTTGAAATTAGATATTAAATTACTGTGTCCTGTCATTACTCACCTTATAAACAGTATTTTAAAAACTAGTAATATACCAAACTAGTAATATGTAGTATTATAAGACCGATCCACAAGGGCGGAGATAATTACAGACCGATTTCCATTATACCTGCTTTAGATAAGATCAAATTAAAAAACACCTTCAAATTTATTTAAACAAATTTAATCTAACTGACAAACAACAATATGGATATCAAAAAAAAAAAAAAAAGTACAGATTATTATTAGCAAAAATTTCCAATTACTTAAATAGTGAGTTAAATGAGAAGAAACATATACTGGTCATGTTTATTGACTATTCTAAGGCTTTCGATATTATTAACCATAAATCACTTTTAGGAATTCTAGAAGCCATCGGAATTAGAAGATCTTTATTAGAATTATTTACAAATTAGTTGTAGGAAAAGAGTTTATGGTAAAAGTCAACGGAAAACTTAGTAGGAAAAAATGTGTTAAAAATTATGTACTACAAGGTTCAATTTTGGGACCTCGTCTGTATATTGTTTGTCTCTTTGATCTCTAAACTTTTTTGTCATTATCTTCACTTTGTTTTTGCAGATGACACAGTTAAAGTAATGTCTCACGATAACTTGAACGAAGCTTCATATGCCTTACAAATTGATTTCAATGAACTGTTAAAGTGGTCACATGATATGGAACTCATAATCAATGCCAAAAAAATTAAATGTTTACACATAAGATCACCTCATGCTCAAAATATAATTAAACCAAACACAATTGCGCATACCTTTGACTACACATCATAACATTATAAGCTATTGTGAATGTACTTCAGTCGAATTTGTTAAGTCGCATAAATACCTCGGTTTCATTATTTATGAAATAAGATTTGCTCCAATCTCAGGCCATTGTTAGAATTCTACAAAATTCGTTACGTAATCCCAAAGCCAGTTTTACGAATAATTTATTTTCCTTTGGTCGAGTCATTATTAAGATATGGGATCCGATCGCGGGCTCACTCCTGTATCTCAAATATAAAACAAACATTAAAATCTTCAAACAGCCACGGTGAAAAAAATTATAAGCCTGGAAGCATTTAAATTGAGGCATAATCTAAAATTGTTATATTCTTCCGTTAACGTTCTTCCTGTACACGGGCTGTTACTGTTCTTTTTAATAAAATAAAATTATAACAACGACGTTCTAAATAGGGTGACTTCACACGGAAAAAACACTAATCTAAATTTAATAATTCCCAAAATCACCAATAAGTATGGATCGACGACAATAGAATTTGTTTTTCCTACAATAGAAAATAAACTACCTGGATTTTTACAAAAGAGCACGCTTTCTCTCAATTTAGAAGAAATGATAAAGAAATTACTATTTTGTTTAATGAACGCTTGCAGCCGAGAATACTAAAAGCAATTTAATAATTTTCCAAAAACGTTTGAGTATACACAATGTTGACGTGTAAACAAAAGATTTGTAGCGTTATTTGTCCTCAATACTGGCCTTTCTGTGAGACATGATCGTTGTTGAATAAATAAATATTAAAGTACGGCGTGGGCTAATAGATGGCGGAGCGGCTCGGTTTCCTCCTTCGAATCCATTAGACTTAAGAGTCAAAACAATTGTTAAATTAATTCCATGTTTTATTTTATTGTAGTACTCTGAAAAAGAACAAAGCCTACAAGAAGTCTGTATTATGTTGTTTTTGATGATGTATTGACGGAATAAAATTATTAATAATTCATATGAATATCTTAGTATTACAACCATTGAGTTTTGATTTATGAACCAACCGGTTTCAGAAAAAAATTTGCGGTCATCGTGGTATAAAGTTATTATCTTTTGTTTCAAAAGTATCACGAAAATTGTGGGAAAATGACCAAAATTAACCTAATGTGACTAAAGTGTCATATAATATTATTTTATAGTCGATTTAGTCGATTATCTATGATATTTTGGTAAACTTTACACGTTCCACTTATTTACCAGGTTATCAAATTTAAGACTATGATCATTTTCTAATAAATGATTCGAAAATTCTGAGAAATCATGATTTTTAAAACATCTCTTTGACACTTATGTTAAAATTATAGCTGATTATTATTGTCGTATGTACATTTATCCAGATATATTGATGTTTAACATCGATATTTTATGATAAATGGACACTAATAGCACAAATGGCCAAAACAGATCATTACTTTTGAAAACAGATTTCTGCAGAGAAAATGGCTAAGTAAAAAAAAAATTGGCCAAATGAAGCTAAAGGTATAAAAATGATTCATGAGATGTGAAATTCTAAACATTGGCTTGAACAATAACTTTAAATTTATTTTTACTAAAAATTAAATGTCAGATAATTAATTTACATAGTAGATATTAAATAAATCAATTAGAAAGATATACAAAAAAATCTGTAGGTATATTTAACTTTTTTTTCTAATTGATTCATTTAATTTGTATTAAAAATATCACAGAACTGTTTTTTGAAATTGAAAGATTACAACAAAAATAATTTTAATATGAATTAAATATATTAATTAGAAGTATATACACATAAAATCAATTTTATCGAAAAAGATTGTTGTTGCGCCACCGAGATTCGAACCTGGATCTCTTGCATTATCCAACTATGCTACAGCGACAATATTTTTAGGGACAAATTGTTATTAGTACATTTAATCGTTCCATTATTTGAAAAAACCATCTACCTTATCTACCCAATAATAAAAATAATTGATTATTTATACTAGTTTTTTCAAATTTAAAGTGCATTTAATTATCACTATTTTTTAATAATTAATATTGTTCCATTTTTCATAACTTTTGACATGTAAAAATAAATTCATAAACAAATTTTGACAAGTACCTAAATCATAATTAAACAATAATGCACCAGATTATCGGGGCGTCCCTGTTTTAGCGATATTAATTATTGTAAATCACGTTCTGTCGATAATAAGAAATGATTTATTGCCGTGAAATACCGCGTGGTCACTTTTAACGGAAAGTTGTAAATATTCAGCGGTAAATTGATAATACAATCTCCGACATTTCATTCGGGTCCGCATTCATTACTGGCACGGCCATCCCACGCCGGTAACTGAGTGTTGCACAACTTTGGTGTTAACTTCAGAATTGCCTACTAAAATGCATAATTTGAAAGGCCACTTTCAATTGATGTTTACACAAGGGACTACAATGTTGCATTATTGAACATACTCGTATATACATAGTCAAGAACTATGGTGATGAACGTGGTGCGGTGTTCAAGAAAGACGAAAGTATGAGTTCAAGCGACCTAATGTAAATGAGTTTTGATCAGTGGCGTAACTACAAAAATTAGACCGCAATGCAGAATGGAAAAAAGTATTGTATATAAGATATACAAATATTTTTGGTTGATGCATAATTATCCGCCGTTTTTTTCGCGACGGTATGTTTTTTTAATTAATTTGACGTTTAATTGACATTTGTTGTATAATAGTTCTTTAATAGGGTTAGAAAATTAAAATGCGCATCAAAAGCCATACATATATGCTACATTATGCTGTATCACTTGGAAAAATTATTGAAAGCTGCTGAGTTATTTCGCGATCTTTTCGGCGAAGGAACGATTAGCGAAAGGGCATGCCGATAGTGATTTGTTCGCTTCAAAGCTGGTGATACCAACATAGACAACAAGTCAGGAAAGGGTCGATCTTCGGATTTTGATGACCAGGCCCTTCTGGCAGCTGTGGAAGAGGACGATAGTTGGACCACTAGGATACTGGCTGCAAACTTCAATATCGATCAATCCACGATTATTTGCCATCTCAAAAAACTCGGCAAGGTGTAAAAATTAACCGGATGATAATAATACATAGTGTGTTTTGAGTTTGTTTTCATTTTTAGTTGTTACAGTGTAATAATACAATATAATTTATGTTACAATATAATTTTCAACCATCAACCGTGAGTATAAGTATAAATTGTAAAAATAAAATTAGTGTCTAGTCTCATATAATACTCACTCATTCATGAAAAAAAGAAGCGTTTTTAGACATTTATAAACACTTGCAAT
The DNA here is from genome assembly GCA_022840565.1 of Eubasilissa regina. Taxonomy (NCBI): domain Eukaryota; kingdom Metazoa; phylum Arthropoda; class Insecta; order Trichoptera; family Phryganeidae; genus Eubasilissa; species Eubasilissa regina. The sequence continues at coordinate 4,674,645 of JAINEB010000020.1, forward strand.
TTAAAAAATTCTCTAATATAAATTAAATGCATCAATCAGAAAGATACACATACAGATAAACTCAATTTATCGAAAATATATTTTAGTTGCCACCGGAATTTGAGCCAGGATCTCTTCCTATACAGGGAAGTGCGATATCCAATTACATTACGTCAGCCTTGTAAATAGTCGACAAATTTTCGAATATTGAACAGTTGATACATGTTACGTTCTATTTATTTGTATCAATATCAATATATTTGAATAAATAGTATCAATATGTATACCTAAAAAATTGGAGATTTCGTTTTAGACAAATGATTGAGAATCGTTTAAGTGTAGTTCTTGCAGAATGAAGACATTAATCCACCTTCTTTCCTTTGCATTCTTTAGAGTCTTCAGTTCTACATGGAAATATGGAAATTATCACACAATTCAATCTACTAACAAACATTATTAAAAAATAATAATAAATTAAATTAATCAATTAGAAAAATACACAAAAAAAAATTATCGCTACCGGATTATGAACCCAGAACTTTTCCCATCCGGTGAAACGCATTACCATTTCATTTAATGTAATTAAAAATGTATCATTTATAAAAAAAAAAAACTACAGAATATACGAGTAAGTTCAAAATTTTTCGAAAACTTGATTGGTTGATGTGGCAAAATGGTAACGCGTTTCTCCGAATGAGAAAAGTTTCGGGTTTGTATACCGGTAGCAAACAAAATGTTTTGTTGATGGATAATTTGTTTCTGTATATACTTATTTAACTTGTTAATGTTCTGAAATTGCAACTTGCAATAAAATACTGCAATAAATTACTGCAATAAAATGTATTTTCAATAAATATATTAAAATTCTATGCTTGAACTTTTGCAATTCGCAAGGGTCGAATTAACAAATGGTATATATCAGAGGATAAAAATATTTTATTTCTAAATGTCACAATTATCATAACAAAGAAATGCGATTGCAGACCACAGAGAGGTAATCATGTTGTACACACTATTATTTACAGAATATATTTCTTGCGGATCGTCAGGATACCAACACTAAGTTTCACTTTACATTGTTAAGAATAATCTTCAAGTACATCCGTGGGTACATCACGTATTTTACATATCGAATACAATCTAGCTTCTGAATCTGGCCTTTCGATATCCGTATACGGCTGACCTTTTAGCTAGTAGTTCTCAAGAGCGGTAAGATGGTATACTTTCAGAAAATTAAACCTTTTAGGTAGATTTCGAAAGAAAATTGTCTAATACAGAAGGTCTCTATCTGCTATTAATAGTAATACTACTAATATATATATTATAGTACAGAAGGTCTTATGATGTAACTTTCTGAAAATGTCAAAGCACTTTCTTCAACAATTCGTTCGTTCAAAAACGTGAAATTCTTTTAATAATTCGGTCTAGACTGATTATTCTTTACAGATTTGTTCTTAACTTTAATAAAATGATATTTTTTTTATTTTATAAGAAAATATCTTCGGTTTTAGGAACGAGAAGAATCAAATCTTGTTTAAGAATTAAAATAATTGTATTATAGGAAAGAAGATGTTAAAATAAAATCAAAACAATGACGTAATGTTTTATGCTCACGTTCGATACTTACTCTACCACCAGTGACTGAAATGGACCGGTAGCAGATAAGCCAGTTTAAGCTCAAATACTATTTTTATTTATTTAATCGGATTTACTGGACCCCGAAAAATTTTGCAGGTCTCATCAAAAATATTCAAAATAAAGATGCGAGCGCAAAAATATTTTGAAATACTAATCTACATTCTAATTATTTTGAAGTTGAGATAATAATCACTTGTTTTAGAAAATACTGCTTAATTAGATGATTGACACAAGCCACATCCGCTTTCGTCATTCTTTGCCATTTTCAGAATATTATGGTTGTTTAAAACTGTATATTTAAAACAAAATGTCCACATTGAATGACATCTTTATAAAAAATTTTTTTTTTAAAATACATATTAATTGTATTATTGTTATTTTTGCTGATACATTACAGGACAAAAACATATCAATTCATGACAGTTTTACATTAAGCACGAGTAAACGCTAAGTGTGTATATTTATGGTGAAGGCAGCACAGGACGCCGACAGCGCTAATATTTGTCAGTGAAAACATCGGCAGGACACACCCGCCCGGGGTCACCTGTCAGCGGACCCACCGCTGCTACACTTCTCTACCACACCTACTCCTAACAATACCGTTCGATTCAACAACATTTGTACGAGTATTTTACTTTCTGCATAATTATTTATATCCGCATAACCTATAGAGAGAAAGATGTGACAATCAGAATGTGTATAGTCAGAATGTTGATGGATCAGATCGATGTGCTTTAGCGTGAGTAGATGAATGCCCCTTTATATTTCACCCATCCACTAACACGTTCGTTTGAATTATAACGAGGAGTGTGCGTGTGCAAATGTGTGGCCAGAGCAGGTTGGACAATGAAAGATTACTTACAATAGATAATGTTCATTGATACTTAATGCGCAGTCTACAACAGAGAAGAGTTGCTAATGAACTCGTTGGTTGGGACGGTAGCCGTGCGAGAAGTGGCGCGCACTGGCCGATCTCCAGATGGCTGTGGGCGCGTTGTATTATTATCTGTTTTTCTGTCGGTACCGGCATGATTTTAATATTGATGAGAGCCCCGTTTTACACCCAGGTATATGCAGAGTGCAGATTGCGGAGGCGATAGACCTCCACATTATTGTAAATACATATTGCAAACGTTTGATCAACAAATTCAATATATCTCATGTCCGAATATCTCTTCCTAACTGTCAAACCATGATGAATATTATATCTTAGATGGACCGACATGTGAAGCGGCTTGTCATTCTTATTAAAATTCTTCTGATTCTTCTTCTCAGGTATTGTAATTAACACATTCAAAAGTAAGAAATGCTGATGAAATGCTAAGAAATTTTAGTTGTCTTGAACGTATAAATCGTGGTATTTGATTACAACATATTTGTTGAAGAAAGAATGTAATGCCTATGATTACCATGTGAACACCTATAAAGATAAGAACATGGTGGCAGCAGGTGATAAATCAATGAAGCCAACACTTGCGACGAAAACTGATTCGCCCACCATCTCAATACAGAGCGGTTCCGAGAAGAAATAATTGTGACACGGAGTAACTGTACCAGTTTCTGACAGCTACTTTACTTTCATATTTCGGTTTATGTTTATATTCTGAGTGTGACAGAATTATTACGAACTTTTGAACATGCAAAATATTATATTATCGCAGGTATCCACTACTGTCAGGTAGTAAAAATTTCACGTCCTCGATGGTCTATAACAGGGGTGGGCAATTCGCGGTTCTCGAGTCTTTTGGTGTGGCGTGAAAATAAATCTTGTTAACCTATTTACTGTATTTACTTACTAACTTTGTTAACCTACAGAAAGTAAATGATATTTGACACCCAGTAAAGACTTCCAGACTCGTACAATCAATTTATTGTTCTTATTATCATAATTTCAAAACATTCTTAAGAGCGATCAGTTTTAAACATGAACCATACAAAGAGAAAATTAAAAAGCAAATATTTGAGCCCTGTCTAAAATTAAACTACCGGCTTCATAAAGTAAAAGCGGTGGGAAAGACATGTAGCGACAGCAGATGAATCCTGAAACACGCACAAAACAGTCATACACAAGCCAACAGTAACACAAGGGAATGACAGGCGAATGTCCAGTAGACAGGACAATAACTATGATAACAACTGCAGTCATGAAGTTCCGAATTCGTTAACACACTTTTGGCGCGTCTTTTCGAATCAGCTGCTACCCATGTTATTGACACATTTCCACATCCAAATTCCCATCCATATAATTCCTAATGCTCGTCTTGTCAGTGTGAATTGTGACTTTGACTTCAGCAGACGTCAACTTGACCGATATTTGTTCGATCTTGACATGGCGATAGCATTCGCGGTGTAGACTTTCAGCTCCAGTGCACCAGCACTGTATTTTGTGATATTGTGTTTTGATCCCGTATTGTTTGTTGTTTGTGTGCCGTGGATTGGAGATGCCATTTTTTGTGATCTCGGTGGCGACTGCAGGGATTAAGAAAACGTCATATCCGAATCCCAGTTCCCGAGATCACTGGTCCTTCAAATAGAACCCCTATCCCCTCACCGGCCTCATCCTATACCTATCCCATACTTTGCGGTGATTACGATTTACCTGGAGATCACGCAATTTGTTAAGTCACGAAATAAAAAAAAGTACTACGTATCAGATTCTAAACGCTTTCCCAAAAAATGCAAGGCCTCTACACGTCAATTAATATATATGTATATTTAAACTTGATATGGTTTACGTTTAAGTAATTTTTACGTATACACGTTGGTTTTTAACATATTTTTAATAAAGATAATTGTAAATTAACATTAATACCTTTTCACTCAATAATAAAACTACTATAATACATCTCTAGACCAGGATAATGTCCACATCAATTCATTGTAAAAAAAAACGCGTATGCTATCCCTTTATATCCACATACTTGTTTTTCATATCAAAAGATCCAGTCCTCTGATCTTGTGGTAAAACAGTCGCCTAGTGATCAGATTGCCGAGGTATGAGACAGTATTTTGCTAGTTTGAAAATAGTTAATAATACGAGTTTTGACGTAACACCAACAATTTTTTTTTTAAATATCAAAATTATATTCTTTTTTTTTAAAAAAAAAAAATAGAGATGCGTACACAGAATACATGTCACATCAATATTCTTACTATTTTCAGACTAAGCTAAATGCTTGTGCTATGAAAATAGGACTAACTTGCTGGTGTCGTGGAACGAGGCGCGAACCCCCGACCACTCGATCACTAGGCCAACGTCTTGACCACTACACCAACAAGCTACTCAAATTCGTACTTCAATGAATTTTTATGTTATTTATCTAAAAATTAATCGAATTGAAATGACAATAATAATAGAGTATAGGTACAATACATAATATATCCATTACATTTAGCTGTTTTTCATCTTAGTAATATTTTTAATGCGTTTTTACTTTTTACTGCGGTTCGTGCCCGGTACTACCCGGGATTCTGATTTAGTTATAATTTAAAATGGATAGATGGGAAAAGGGTGCTCTATAAAATAACTATGATTGTATTTTCTTCAAGGAAATAGAGTGGAACTCAAAAAAATTTGGAACAGATGGCATTCAATATAATACACATTTATAATGGTGCCTATTTTATAATCATTATAATAAGCTAGAGATTCGTGCCCGGCGTTGCTCGAAATTCGATAACAAGTTCAAAAGAGCAAGATTTGGTCCAGGTAGAAGGAGAGTAAGGTATCCGAAGGGATAGGATAAATATATTTTCCTCAGGGTTCAGCAACATAGCATGGAGCAAGGAGTGACATTCAATCTAATAATATAATAACACATCATCGCTATTCGATCTGTTAGTGGCGGAACAGATTAGCAAATAATTAATATTAATGTTCATTTACGATCTTTCCGCAAGATACAATAGATGTCACCCACACCTAATTATTGTTAAAACTGTTTTGAATAATTATTAGATATATTTCTCGATAATTTTTGCATTGCTGTTCTAAATGGTTTTACACAAAATATTGAAGTAATTTGAGATTTTAAGTTATTTTGTTTACCCGTTCACATTATTTCATTTACTATATAATGACTGACTATAATCATATCAATTTAAGATAGCTCTAGGTGTACATATTACTAACATTTTGTTTTTTCCACCTATAAATAAAGGTAAAGTAAACTACGTGCTGCATTATTAAAGCGATATAATAAGGGATTTCCGTATTGAAATACAGATTCTACGGAAGCTCTGGATACGAAGCGGCCAGAATAACCGACCGTAGGGTCTAGCAGCAAGCAATCGGCGACATATAATATACGTATATCTATAGATACATCTTATGATTTACTTTGTCCGTCTGGCTTAATGTCATATTATTGACATCATAATATTCAATAACAATGTTTATATTTTCAATACGAATTAAATGCATCAATTAGAAAGATATATAATACATACAGATAAACTCAATTCAAAGAAAAAACAACCTCGTAACTAGATGACAAATATTTCTAACTTATATGTTGTAGCTATTGCAAATTAATACATCTTACATTCCATTTATTTAAAAGCTATCACCTTTTTATTGCTAATACATTTTAAGAAATATTCGCTAGGAGACGCCAGAGATTTTTCAATTTCATTTTATTTAATTTTTTAACATATTTTAATACAACTTATGTATTTTTATAGATAAGATTTAATTTGTGAAGTAGTATTTGTTTCAGAACAAATTATAATTTCACAAATTAATGTGACCTCTTTAAAAAAATGTTTATATTTTTGTTTGTAATGTGTAATAATGTTTAAAAATAATAATATTCCAGAAAGGTTTGCCCGAAACCAGTAGTTAAGCCCAATGTTTTGAAGAAATTTGAGAAAAGAGCGAGAATCCACAATATTTCTCAAAGGTATGTAATAAAAGTAAGTGCTTTCTATTGGCGTTCAGCAACTCGGTGCGCTACCCCTAATATTTCATAATATTTCCAGCTCTGCAATGATTCTACTATTGATACCATTTCAATATGAGGGAACCCGGTGAAGATTAATAAGCAATAGTGTTCAACCGAGCTTAAATTAATAGTCTAGTAGTTATTATTATATTTGTGCTGTTTGCTATCTTAACTGCAATCAAATGTTAATGGTAGGTCTACCATTCAAAGCACTAGATGTTGTTCAGTAAAGGAGTCTGTTTCAATTAATATTTTTGTACGGGTAATAATAATATTTGAATACTGCATTCTCAAGAACGTGCTGCAGGGCTATCCATTAAAATATACACGTATGCACATCCTACTTTTCGATAGTCTCGATGGGTACACGAAGTATCGAAACTGCCGGAGAGAATATAATTACAGAGTCACAGAGAGCTCTTCATCCAGCAGTGGATCGATAATGACTAATAACGATGAAACAAAAATACATTTTAAATACTAAATTAATGTATATATTAATAATTAATACATTAATTTAGTATTTAAAATATCACAGACCTATGTTCTGAATAATTACAACTTCACAATAAGAATGTGTTTTCCTTAATAATATATGTTGTATCAATGTGTCCAAAATTTAATAAAAATGAACTGATAATTCTGGCGTCTGCAGTCGGTTTACTCAAAGGTATTTGAGATTCTGTAAAAATAATGTAGATGGCTTTCAAATAATGGAACGACAGGTGTATTAATTTGAAAAATGTAACATATAGGTTCGAAAATTTGTCAAAAAAAAAAAAAAAGAAAAATACTGGCGTTATAGCACAATGGTAGTGCACTTCCTCGGATTGGAAATAGAGATCCAGGTTCGTATCCCGGTGACGCAAAAACAATATTTTTCGACAAAATTGATTTTATATGTATATATTTATAATTAATACATTAATTTAGTATTTAAAATATCACAGACCTATGTTCTGAATAATTACACCTTCGCAATAAGAATGTGTTTTCCTTAATAAAAAATACATTTAATTCATACGCCAGTTTGTTCCCATTAAGAGTTTGCAATCATTTTTATAGATAAATAAATATATATATATAATAGTTGCATCTCCTTTATAGAGTTTACGTTCTTATCTTTACACTGTGTGCCGAACAGGATACCACCTTGCGACTGGCCCGGGAGGCGGCGTCTCATGAGGAACCGCCGGACCCGACGCGCCAGCGGGTATCCACGGAAAGGAGCCGTTTGGAGACCTGCGGGTGGCCTTAAAACGACCGCCGGCGGAGTTGTGAGCTCGCCGGGTGCGGAGCGCCCACGAGTGGCCCTGGAAGTGGCCCGATGAGGGCTCTAGAGACCGAGTGTCCTTGGACACGGCTTCGTGCGCGGAGTTATCAGAGATAAACACGACAATTCTGAGTACGCGAAGCGCCCAGGTCAAGGATTCTGTGTTAAATAATATGAGACGATCACCCATGGAGTGATTTTTTATGTTTTTGTCTTTTCTGTAACCTAAATTGTGATACTCGTGTTTTTGTATTTTTAATTGACAATAAATGAATAACGGGCGATAGCCCAACCTGGTCTTATGTTAAATATACGCGGAAAAGCGTAAAAGTAAAGAAATAAAATACTCGCGATATCACTAAATGTATAGGTTTATGAGCTATTGTGAGAATAAAGAGCGAAAATGTAATAGTGACCGCCCAGTTCGATGGAACGCCCGTCTGGACGGACTAGTTGCGACCCCGGCCGCTAGGCGGTGGCGCCATGACAACTGGGGCAGGGTAGCCGGTGCAATACGGGGGGGGCCAGGCCCGCCACTCGATATAAATAACGGGCTCTCGCGGTCGAGAGCTTATTAGTAGGGTTTTTTATCAGAATTTTTTACCCTTCCAATTCATGTATTAATATAAAACACATATGATGTTTATTACAATAAGTAGTTAGTAAAAGTGTCAAAGCGATTAGCGCTGATGCACTTGTAGCAGTAGATTTGGCGGTCTAGCCGCATGTAGAGTACTCAGAGTATCGTAGACTCTAAGGAATTGGAAAAAAAAAAATTCGAGAGCTTATTTTCGCCACAGCCCGTCTCGAGTACGCGCGCTTTGTTTTATTTCTTCTTTACTTCAACCCTGGCGCATTGTAACACTGGACGACGATTTGGAATTTTCTACGAACACCACCATGCAGATTTCGTCTGTCCAACCGAAGAAGCGCGAATCGGCGAACTACCCTATGTTTTCTGTACGGAACACACTGCACTCTACCACGTATTTGTACCTAATGGTTACTAAGCAATGACCTTTTATATTAAAATAAACGAATATGCGTTTTTCATTTCTTTTTAGATTTTTAATACAAATTTCATTTTTGAACACTTTTTACATTTTGTAATATTCCTCAATTTTTTTTTTCCGCGTTGCTTTTCAGTTCGACGAAAAAAAGAACGCTGCTTAATGTTTCAAAATCGATTCACTAGAAACGGAAATGCAAAACTGGAGACGAAATGACGTCACGCGCTCCAGTAGCTATCGCTGAAAAGGGGTGGGAGCAGAACCAGTATTGGATGCAAGGTAATATTTTGGTTAGAGAATTTATTTAAAAATATATATGTAAATGATAAAATAACTACAAAAATATTATTGTATCGATAATAGTGCTTTGTTTATTTTGTACGATAAAAATATGATTAAGTAATTGAAGCACTTAGTGCTGATTTAACATGAATATGCCAATAAAACGAGACTCCAGCTATTATTAGGTCATACTTATAAAGGAAGCAATTCACAGATTCGATATAAAACTTTCCATTAACCTGTCATGAGTCCACACTTAACCAGATGAAAAATATCTTATTTGAATCGGTTGCAAAGTTAAGATGAGTTGAATAACATTTTAATAGGTACTAACATTTGTTATGGCGAACATAACATTTTGAATGATAACAATAACACCGTCAAACGAATACACAAACAGAACTGGCATTCATTAGCAAATCGCACTTGAATCACGAAGATAGCACTCGCGGATGGAAATACGTTGAAGTGTAGGCGGAGTTGATTCAATGAATGATTCTACCAATTAATCGGGATTGACTGAAGCTACAATGACCATTTTGGTAGGTATCTGGTTAATAATATACGTTTTTATTTTGACATGGTCTACATATAACCCAACACTAATAATACCAGGTATTTAATAGCAGCTAAAAAATTACATCAAGGAGGAAAAGTTTGTGTCGTGTTTTAGTGAATTTAGATCGATTTCGATAGAAATACTATCGATTTCTGAAAATCTCTAAAATTTCGAAAAAACCTTTTTTTTATTATTCTGGCATTGATATTTTAACATTAATTTTATTTTCACTAACTAGTATACCGAAAAAATCACTATCTGCTTTAGAGTAAAACACTAATATAGCAGGCAGGTTATCCAATGGTGACCTGTAAAGTGAATTATCCTGCCAAAATTCTCAGCAATGCTACTAATTTATTTTATTAGGTAATCTAATATTTTCTATCAAACATTTATAGAAATAATAAATTATAATTATTATAATACATGTATCAGAAAATAATTTTCAAAAGTGGTCGACTAAAAATTTGATATTTTGATACTAGCAATGCTAGATCACTCTCTTGAGAGTGCTTTACGTTATATGATTTTCAAATCTAGCCAAATTAAACGTCATATCTTTTAAAAAATCTTCTTAACATAGTACTAATTTTCAATAGAGGACAAATTTAGACAGGTTTATTTTCAATTTCAATCAATCATAAAGGCAGACGCTATATCCCATACAATATAAAAGTGATCAGGGAGACCACATTCAGTTAATTTATCTAATGTTTCATTTTATCACTTTGTCAAAAAGTGGATTTGACTAAATTTGAAAATTATATATGGGGCACAACGGATTTTGTAAAAATGATAAATGGGACATAATGATAACTCCTGTAGTTCTTTCATTTAATAAAAATTAACCTTGTGAAATTTTCCCCATTTTTTTCACATTCAGAAAAAATTCCAGTAGCAACTAAGTATTTTTTCGATAATTTTTTTTTCTCTATATCTTTCTAGTTGAATCATTTCATTTCAATTAAAAATACCTTTGCAACATATATCTGATCTTATTTATTATAACATGATTTAATTAGTGTTAACTACAGTGTATCGTGTGTGAATAGACACGAACTATCAACGAACAAAATAACATTTCTATAAACACGCGGAAAATGATAATTTGTCTATTATTGTGAGCGATGAGCGAATATGGTAACAGACGTTAGCCGTCACCATAAACAATCGCTAGGAAGCCACGGCTGAGCTCCTCCATTTGTTTACCATTAATGGCGGACGCTGTGATATCATTCACGCGAGCTCTGGGTGTCGAGTCCGTCGAGACATTCATATCTCACACGTGGACGGTTTTCTCTGATGTAGTTTTCGATTCCATAACTTGTACACGAATAACACGAATAATTTGTGTGTTATAAATGTGTATTCGAATTCACGCACGCACATTGTAACTAACACCATTCCATAACCCATCAGATCGAGACGTGCAGAAATTAGTTGGAACTACGAAATATAGAATTAAACGGGAATATAGATAGAAATATGAAGTTTGCGTACAAAAATGAGATGGGAACAAAAAGTAATTAGTGCACTCGTAGATTTTCACATAATAATAATACAACTAATATGTAGTAAAGTGTAATAGCACAAATTTTATTTAAGTTATTCTGATGGCTACTGAAATTACAATACCATTTACAAAAATGTTATAATAATAATAATATCCTTGCAGACATATTATTGAACAAACCTGAGAAAGATTATTTATAGAAAATAACATAAGCAAGTGTAAATAATTCATTATATAACTGTTTTTTTTTATATAAAGGCAAATATTATAATTAGCTGTGAACAGAAAATACATACATATCCAAAAATAACACCATTTTTATTATTTTTTTATTTTATCAGTAGATATAATACATTTTTAAACATAATCAGTAATTATATATATATATATTTCTTTTTATATTTTTTCTTCTCTATGAGAGTCGAGAATCGTGTATAGACAAGGAGTATGTAAGAAAGTATGTAATTTATGTGTTTGTTGGTCTGTATACACATTTTTCTAATTTCAGATACAAATTTATAAAAGTCTGTAATTTTTTTAATTGTTAGGGGAAGATTATTAAAGAATTTGAAGCCTTGATAATTATAGTGGTTTTGCATTGTGGTATATATAAGTTTTGAAATATCAATTTAGTTTCTAAATCTTGTAGATCGGAAGTTACTTCTAGTATTTAATTTATATTTAAATATGAATTAAATATAATAATTAGAAAGATATACAAATAAAATCAATTTTATCGAAAAATATTGTTGTTGCGCCACCGTGATTCAAACCTGGATCTCTTTCCAAACTGGGGAAGGTGCATTATCCAACTATGCTACAGCGACAATATTTTTAGCGACAAATTTTCGAACCTATATGTTACCTTTTTGATATTAATACATTTAATAGTTCCATTATTTGAAAGAGCCATCAACCTTATTTTTACGGAATTTCAAATATATAAAATATCAGACTTATTAAGAATGTGTTTTCCTAATAATTTATATTTAATTTTTAAAATTTGAATTATTAAATTTAATTTCATAAAGTTAAGATAAAAAAAGTATAAATATATACTAAAAGTATTTAGAAAAATAAAGAAGAAATGTGTATATCATGTATAGTGAAAATAAAACATTTAACTGTTATTTTTACCTAGAAATTATAATAGATCATGTGCGGAGGATGTATTTAAAATATGCATCTTTTTTGTTTGATAGTTGTCATTACTTATCTTGACTTATTCGGCGCGTCTTAGTACTTTGTTACTATTTGATCCTAATAAGTAATAGTCACATTGACAACCGAACAGTTGGGAAAACATTCTATAACAATATCAAAATTTTCCTCTTTTCTATAACTTATCTTGCATTGTTTCATTTTGAATATAAGTCATTTCTCCTCCTTTCTTATATCAACTGGCATTTCATTGAAAGTCTTCATGGCAATGTACGTCGTTGATTTCTGAGATTTAGCCTTCTTCCTGAGTGGCAGTCTCATTCTATCTCTTCCTCTTGTACGATGTTCGTACTCATCTTAATTTGCCAAAAATTTTGTTATAAATTCTGCTGTTATTTTTAGTGAAGATTTGAAAAATGAATGATGAATCTCGTAACACAAACAAAACTCTCATTCACAAGCCAACAGAATCAAGATTTTCTGCTCGTATACTGCAGGTTGAAAATCCTGGCCACACCGCGAGTATTGGATGCCTACGCGATGTCAAGACCGCGGAAACCCAAAATGGAGAAGTTGCGTGCGAATGTCGACCCACATAACGCCCCCGGATCATCTATGACAATGAGCTTCGTTTCTCGAAGCCTGCCACAACTCATAATCATCATGCAGGCGCACGGGAGCGTGTAGGCACTAAGCCGAACACGTTCTGGCTTTGCACGCTTTCGTACCAGTGTCACAGATCTAGAAAATGATGAGTATTAATTTAATCACCTATCATAAGAAAAAACGGTATTTATCCAGCGGTTAATTAATTAATGCGATGTTTACATTAGGCAAGTAGGTTACAAAATAACTAGAGATCACTTAACTCGGATGAGATTTTCGTTTCAAGAAAATCTCTGCGAGAGAGATTTCTTATATTTGTAATCATATCAACAGTTGTTTTAAATAAATGAATAAAATAAAAACTAGCGACTTTTTCAGTTCCACTATGTAAACACCAAGACAAAGATATTCGAGCACCGCCACTTGCCTTGCGCCTTACTGCCCGCTTGTTGTACTGTCAGTGTATTGACGTTCCGTTCGTGCGTTAGGTGAATTTACATGAAAATAAATGTATTTATTTATATATTATTATACACACCATATTCAGGCATTAACATAATTTGTAAATTGAGATAAAATTACAACAGAAGTGCAATACACAAAAAAAAGATTACATAATGTCAGCATGTTTTTACATAATTAAAAATAAATATAAAATGTGTTGTAACAATTTATGCGTCACCATTGAGTTAAGACACAAAAAATTGTAATGGTGTAGTCCTGTAAAGAATTAAATTAACAGCAAAAATATCGGCTATCTCCGCGTATTCATTCCCCAAATAATACATTCTGGGAACTGCGGAGTTAGCTAGTGCATGAATTTTGACATTACCACTGTAATAAAACTATAAGTTGTGTCAAATATTTGCAATTTAACTCTTCCGTTTGTTTAGTTTTCAAAATAAATAGTTATAGGTTTCTATAGTTTCATGAAATGTTTTTACGCACATATCAAATCGAACGCTATATATATGGGCTGGTCCTTAAAGAATGCGGTACTGAGATTTATCTAGACTAAATCTCTCATCATGTCTCATACCGTGGACACGGGCCATTAGTATTAATTAATTCCATTAGTCACTCACAGGATGAAGTTACCTTTTTGATTATAATACTGCGTGAAACGTATTGAGTAATGAATTATATATGTATTTGCGAATTATCTTCTTTCTTGATTTTAATTTTAAATATGAGTGTTTGAATATGTTGCAATAAAAGATTGTCGAGAATTAGCTGGTCAGAAATAAAAAAAAGAACAAAGATTTTTTAAAGAGGGGTTACGAAAAAAATTATTGTACCGACCATAGCAAATATGTCTGAAAAATGATAATGATAATAAAGCTTTCATGAAATGACGGAGTGGACTAGATGCAGGAAGCAAAAAGAAACGTTTTTTTCTAAAAATTTGTGACAATTGTTAAATAAAATTGTTATGATACACAAAATTTAAATCGTTACTGACCTATAACTAAATACACCAACATTTACATCAATTAATTCCGGAAGAAGAGTAAAGTTTCAAACCCCAATGAGACATGAAACGACGCGAAATCCAAGAAAATTCTGGTTTGTAAATAATAATATTGCTTGCATATTCTCAAATTTATGCGATTGCGAAGTTATTATATAATGTTGAAAGTAAAATCTTAACTTATACATATTTAATAGTGTTATATCATAACCAATCTCATCGCCATAATAATAGAAATAATGACATTTAACAAATAATTATGTTTTGTTTCGAAATTTTCTTATGGAAACATCACGGGCGTGAACATTACGTCCTTACCATTTATGTCAGTGTAATGAGTATTCGAATAAAAATTATTTTAAAGTTATTATAAAGTTATTTATTCAATTTCTTATGGATGTGCGTCCTTTTGTACTACATAGCTATTTGAACCATCAATGTACATGTACATATACACTCGTAAACTTTGCATAAACTAAAATAAAACAACAAATTAGATGAATATGATTACCACCGGAATACGCACACGGAACTTTTCCTTGCCGAAAAACTACGTTACCAATTTTCATACGTTAACCATTTCAAATTCCAATAAACTTGAGATTTATATACGTATATTATTCCATTTCAAAAAAGTTATTTTCATTCCACAAAAAAAAAATCTGTATTTTGTGATATTATCCCGCCTCCTCGGTGTATGCTTACCTACCTGACATAATAACCCAGTAAACAACTATAAAAATCCGTGAGCATATATTTAATAAACTGTCAAAATGTTTTATATGTGTGTAACACATGAGTACATTAATATCCACGCATAACTAGCCGTGATACAGCGGTTAAGGTATCTGATTACAAATCGTATCCTACTGGCTTCGAGTTTTTGCGAACCTCTGTTTTTTAAAACATTAATTATTTATTTTATTAAAAAAATATATTTTTGTAAATTTGAATTTCATCTACTTTATAAAGTATTAAGATGCATACGTTAACAATTATAAATAATTCAAAGTGAAAAATCACCAAAGTAGCAAAAATGTCGAACGTGTTTTTAATATGTCTAGATTAAAATTATTTAAATATTTTCTGTTTTATGCATGATTAGTATTCAATTAGAAATTAAGTGTACATTGTCTTTATTACGAGTAAGAAAAAACATGCATTAGTGAAATCGTACGATTTTGATGACTGGAAAGTATATTGCCCATCTATAATCTTCTTTTCTTATCTATGCTGTCTATGGTTAGAGAGATCTCTTAGCGATCCGATTGCTTATCGACCAGTTAATATTATTTGAAAATATGATTCCAAATATAATACTACGCACAAAAAATAAAGACGCACGGAGACAGGAACTACTCGTGGTAGATGAATATTTAATTCAAAATCAATTCAATTTTCGTATTATAAAAACTTATAGTTTTCAAAGATTGCAATTTGTAAAGGATACGAAAGCCAAATTATGGAAAACACGTATTTAAAGAAAGTTTTTTGTCGGTTATGTCATTAAGAAAATTGCTGGCAACTTCGCCAACAGATGTCGAGGTCAAACTCTCAAATTCGCCATCAAATTTGCTAAATTTATGTCAAAAGTTTGTAATCGTGGGAACATGTTTCAACAGTTTAGTATTTATTTACGAGTTGTAATGGTGCGTGTCTACAGATGAGAGTTTGATCTCTCATTTCAGAAATTTGTTGGTTATAGTTGATGTGCATCAGTAACGTCATTCTACTATGCAGATTGCATTGAATCACTGTTTTGTCCATTACATTGCTTTCGAGATGAATCTCCGAGACAAATATTATAAAAGAAAAAATGTTCAAGGAAAGATACTTCATTTGGTAGTCCGAAAAATGCAGTTGAGTGTACAATATATTTTACCTACTTTAAAATATGCTTAATTTATGTTAAGAATGTTACATTTTTATAAGTTAGGTTTGGTTAGGTTGGCGCTTTACGCGTTTGGCTTAAAGATAAAATTTTATTGTCCATTTTTACGGTGTTTTACATGAGAGGCGAAATACAATAACCATAATATAATCAAAAAACATATCTATTAAAAATAATTTTAGATTACAAATCACTTTTTGTGTGGGTGCAGTGGGAATCATCTCTGATAGTTATTCAGCCTTGTCCCGGCTGCTTTGTTAGTTTTTTCGTGTTGTTTTAATGGTGCCAATTTATAAATAAATAATATGTAAATATATACATAATAAAACAAGTAGGTTATAAAGTGATATAAAAATGGATTGGATGGATATGTTGTGTTGGAGTATGACCGAACGTAGCAAGCCGCAGTTGTGATTATCGATATTTTAGATTCATTCATAAAACGAATTTGTACTATGTGCTCCAATAGGGCGCCGCATTTGCTACTACCGGCCCTGGTGACAGTCAGAATGAAAATTAATTTCAAGTACTAAATTAATGTATTAATTATAAATATATACATATAAAATCAATTTTGTCGAAAAATATTGTTTTAGCGTCACCGGGATTCGAACCTGGATCTTCATTTCCAATCCGGGGAAGTACACTACCTTTGTGCTATAACGCCAGTATTTTTATTGACAAATTTTCGAACCTATATGTTACATTTTTTCAAATTAATACACCTGTCGTTCCATTATTTGAAAGCCATCTACATTATTTTTACAGAATCTCAAATACCTTTGAGTAAACCGTCAAGAAAAATACTGGCGTTATAGCACAAAGGTAGTGCACTTCCCCGGATTGGAAATGAAGATCCAGGTTCGAATCCCGGTGACGCTAAAACAATATTTTTCGACAAAATTGATTTTATATGTATATATTTATAATTAATACATTAATTTAGTATTTAAAATATCACAGACCTATGTTCTGAATAATTACAACTTCACAATAAGAATGTGTTTTCCTTAATAAAATTAATTTCACTAATAAATGAATGCTTTAAAATTCGTATACCCTTATTTAATTTGTACAATTCTTTAAAAAAAGCATTGTACCAAATATTCACTTTCTCATATATTTTTACTTACTTACACTTTTATTTTAGTTAATCAAATACTTTAAAATAACATTATTTGTTTTAAAAAAATGTCGCACTTAAATGTTACTTTTATCACTTTCCCGTTCCATTTCAAAAGTTAAACCGGATTCCGCTTCCTTCCTTGCGAAATTATCGCGAACACACCTTAGGAACAAACATCAAAATCACATGTCTATGGACACTTCAATAATTTTAAATAACAAACACATTTCAGCGATGTCACTCTTTACTGTTCCGTTTTTTTTTAAATCGTTTCGATATTATTTTAAGTTTTTTCCGTGCGCGCGTCGCGTCAGTACCGCCTGGCCGTCGCGCCGGGCAACAGGTCGCGGGGGACTGATCGCTCGCGGTTTGTTTGCGAATTAATGCATTGGCGGGGGGCGAGGCGGTCGTAAGGACCTCCGATATGTTATTTTACATTATCATGCTGTTGTAATTCCGCTCATCTTTTGTGGGATGCAGCGTAGCCGTTCGTTGATAAAGGTTGTATAAGATTATTGCGTGCTAAAAAATTGCTGGGTTCATAAAATACAGTGATATGTGATTTCGATTGGGATTTTTAAATTGAAATAAAGTATTTTGTGTATCTGAGGATATATTCGAATTAATTGATGTAGGACTGAGATAAAACAATAATGCCTTATCCCCGGAATGGACACAGATAGGTTACTGGGGAGGTCCGTTCTCTACCCCCTTGAGTGCCATTTACACCCTCATAATTATATATGATTCTCAGCCCTAGAGAGATAAACAATAACAATTTTTATATTCTATTCTACGCTAAAGTAACGGTTATTGTTGTAACTTAGATAAGTATCAATGAATTCTTCGATAGTTTTAAATCAATATTAAAAATATATTAAATTATTCGCTCACGAGAGTTGTGAGTCGATTATTTTTATAGAAGTAGTGTGACTTAAAACGTGTGAAGAGAATTGTATATACTGATTAAGCACCGATGAAAAATTATACAGTCTCGAAATGCAAACAGTAATTCATGTCTGCCGCATGTTACTTTATAATAACACGAAGCCACACGTCATGTGGGTCATACAGATATCCTAACTAACTTACCATCGCGTCGTTTCCCCGTTAGGCAGAGAGGATAGAGCGCCACTCTTCTATCCTGATAAACAGTTTGTCCACATTCATACATCTTCTCATACAAGCTCGCCGATCATTCTCCATCCTCCAGTATTTGATTTACCTGGTTGTGCCAAGCCTTCTGCGGACGTTCTCTATTTCTGATGCCATCAACACTTGCGTCATATATTTTCCTTACCATTCTCTCCTCATTCATCCGTTTCATGTGGCCAAACCACCTAAGTGATCCTTTCTTAATCTTACTCGCTATACTAAGATCAGCTTTACATTCTTTTCTTATTTATTCATTTTTTACTCTGTCGTAAATGAATCTGCCACTTATACGCCTGAACGATTTCAATTATTCCATTCTTCACCACCTGCCTCACTTCCATACATCAGTGTCGGTACTAGGACTCCATTATGTATCGCTAGTTTTGTCTCAGTTGACAAGTTCCCATTAGCTATAATTCCATTCAGTTCACTTTTACTACACTTTTACTAAGCGCTGTTCACTTTTACTACACTCATTTGAGTGCTATTTTTAAAGATAACATAAATATATGTCATTATATTCCTTGTCTCTGGTAAATTATTATTATATATTAATGCTTTAGGTCATTGGTGCTGAAAATTAGCTACTCGGGCATGACATTAATACGAAATGCTTTTCTGTCAGTACATTCCGTATTACTCTCCCTGGGATTGTACAAACGTGAAAAATACGAACAAAATATTCATGTCACATTTGACAGCGAAATAGATAAGGAAGGAAACATAGATGAGATGACAGGAGTCCCACATACCCGGTCGTTTAAGTAAGTACTTTACAAATGACACTAACGAGTCACCGCGGCCGCCACATACAGAAAGTCATGGATATAGACGGGGAAGAGTAATATTATTATGGTTTAGTTACTCGGGCATTATTCGTAATAAATATCTCATAAATACTACATAAATTTAAAAAATCCGCATAAACTCGTTATATACAGGTTTTTATACATTTTTCGGAAGTTGTAAAATACTGCCTATTGCAGAAGACCTTCTGCAATAGACAGTAATTAATCAATAAATTATACATTCTATAATCTATCGTAAAATATAATAGGCCGATCGCGACTCATTTTACAGTGGACTAAAATGATATAACGACCTACTTACAGACATGATAACGAACACAGTCAGATTTAAAAAAATGACAAACATACAAAAACTTTCACAAGCGTAAAAAAAACAAATAAAACCGTATTCTTTCCATTTTAATTTTCCGGATTTTTTAAAAATAAATTTATTAATATAATAAAATACGCTGTACTTCGTCCGAACTGAAAACAATTGTCCAGATAGCGCATTATTGTCGATAATAATTTAGATAGTTCTGATTTTCACTTTTATAAATAAAATGTAGGGCACACTATTAAACATTATGTAAAGTATTATAAATATTTTATATCAAATACTTAATTAATGTATTAATTATAAATATATACATATAAAATCAATTTAGTCGAAAAATATTGTTTTTGCGTCACCGGGATACGAACCTGGAACTCTATTTTCAATCCGGGGAAGTGCACTACCATTGTGCTATAACGCCAGTATTTTTCTTGACAAATTTTCGAACCTATATGTTACATTTTTCAAATTAATACACCTGTCGTTCCATTATTTGAAAGCCTTCTACATTATTTTTACAGAATCTCAAATACCTTTGAGTAAACCGACTGCAGACGCCAGAGTTATCAATTCATTTTCATTAAATTTTGGACACATTGACACAACATATATTATTAAGGAAAACACATTCTTATTGTGAGTTGTAATTATTCAGAACATAGGTCTGTGATATTTTAAATACTAAATTAATGTATATATTTATAATTAATACATTAATTTAGTATTTAAAATATATTTATAATTAATACATTAATTTAGTATTTAAAATATCACAGACCTATGTTCTGAATAATTACAACTTCACAATAAGAATGTGTTTTCCTTAATAATATTTTATATCATGCCAGTTTTTTAAAAATTCAGAAATGTTAGAAATACTCTCAGAAACTCTTCACGACACGGGTCAATCGTTTATTTATTAATATTAAGTTGAAAATCAAATTATAAAGTAATTTAAAAACCACACTCAATATCGTGTCGTCACGTTCAGTAACAAAAACCTGCAAAAATTACGGCTTTATTGCGTGTATTACTTATTTATATCGTTAAATAACTTAACGATCCCGGGTCACAGAAGCCGTTACTTCTGTTAAATTTACTGAACACGATATCGGCAACAATATAAATGTAGTAAATGACAAAAATACTATACATACTCGTATGTATGTGCGAATACAATATAGGTGCATTAATATGCTCGATCGAGCATATCAAGCTTATTGTCCTTAACGGTTTAGTGTACCAGGAGTCGGAGTGTGGAGTCGGAAGTAGTTGATTTATTGTATTTTAAGCGGAGTCGGAACTGGAATTATCCGACTATTTTTTTAAATAATTGTTCCATTTTAATTATTTAAATCATGGGTTATTTATAAAGCGACGAATGTGTCTGCTTCAGAAGTCTGGGGCGAGAGCGAATCATCAATACCGTATATGTATGTAGACTGACAGTCTACATAGAATAAATGTATGTAGACTGACAACGAATAATATCGCGGTTTCTCGCTCTAGCGCATGCAGCTAAGCTAATCGGTATTGCATCTGAGAACTGTGTTTCTTTCTTTGTTTATCGCTCTGAGTCAAACTCGAAGTCAGGATCAGACCAGTGGCGCAACTATGTCAATGCAGCCAACGAGGTGCATTGGGACCCACGCAAGGTTGGGGTTCAAGATGTTGTCATATTCAATTCAACATCAAGAACCCTTCAACTTCAAATTTAACCCTTGAGAACCATCTGAAAGCTTTTAAAAACTCCTAGAATCATCTACGTAATTTTTATATCCCCTTTCCCTAATAGCTTTTTTATCATCAAAATTTTATCGGTTTTGAAAGGCCCATGTTATCTGTTGTGACTGACGGGTGGACGCGTAGTTGGAAGGAGTTAACGAATGAAATAGGGAATGGGAAATGAGGGAACTAAGGGATGAGGGTTAGAAAATCCTTCGATAGCGGACCAGGATGGCTTACAGGATAAGGAGGACAGCTCGACTCATCTGATGATGACTCTCCCTGGCTTACCCTAAAGTTCAACCCAAAACTTGAATAAACTCGAACCGGTGATTCTTAAGTCCACCGCACACTGTTCAATGAGTTCCGCAACATTCAATGAGAAAGAACTAGCCGAGCTGGGGAATAAGTGTTGACTGAATTGGGAATTGGCTAAAGGGTAGGAACAAAAACAAAACCGGTGACAATTATATTATATTTAACAATAATTCTTTTTAATTCAAGTATGGAAGTGCATGCGTTCACCTATAAAATAAAACTTACGAATACGAATTATCTGTCTTGAAAAGATACCTCTCTAGTAACTATGTCCATAACATATTTCATCTTATATCTATACAAAGACAGACAAAAAGACATCATAAAATATGTATAAGATTCATATATACAGTGGGATCCTTTTTTCCGTTTTGCATTAGGGCCCAACTTTTTTAGTTACATCACTAGCATAGATTGTAATGCCATTTTTGAGTAGGATTTTTAAACGACTCCACAGCCCTGGCAATTATCGTATGGAAAATAAAATTTATTAATACTAAAATGTCAATACAGCAATAACTATTATTATATTATTACATTACGATGATCTTGAAAATGGTATCCTTAAGGCTTTTATTTAACGTTCAATAGGTCCGCAATCTCGAGAAATGAAATGGAATAAGGTATTTCTAAAACGGCGGAGAAAAATGCGACTCCAAGCCTGTTTTGCAACGCGCGCCATATTTGACGGCCGCCATCGGCGGTCATGCCCCGCCCGCGCAGCGAAATAAGGAGAAACGAGATGTCTTCTGCGCCGATTCTATTTTTAAAATGTCCCCTTACATAATTCACAATGATGCATTACACGATTTCGCTCTTTGTTTTGGCTTTTCGATGCAAAATGCAACGACCGAGACATTGCACTTGGAACTGCATGAAGGTATCGGATATTCGATGCATTTGATTTAATGTAGCAGAAATGGATTGTGACAATTTATTACATTTTCGAATAGAAAAAAGAATAAAATGAAAGGTAGAAATTTTTATCGTCTTTTCTAGCAGATAAATAAATATAATGATAATATAATTAAAGTGATCAATGTGACAAATGAATTTCCAGATCGACCACGTAGTCGCACGTATTACCGGTGACGTAAGTATTCATGTTTGAAATAATTGGCGGGTAAATTTCAAGACAATAGATCCAGATGTTAGTGATGTAATGGGAAGGTAACAGGTATTTGCGTGAGCGAGCACCTTGGCATAAAAATGGGCGATCGAAAATTATAGCGCGTAGTGCTCAGGGCACTTTTACAGGCTCGACTTTCAGGCCAAAAAAACAATCAGCAATTAGATCATCCTACCTGTTCACTTGACTTGGTTTATTGTGATTTCTGGCTATTTCCAAAATTAAAATCTGCGCTGATGGGACGAAGATTTACTAATATATTTCCAACAGAATGTATGATATATAGCAGATAGGTACTCAACTGTATTCCGGAAAATGAGTTCCAGACCTGCTTCCAGATCAGTCAATAGATGTATAAGGGGTGTACATTTAAGGTGACAACAAAGAGAACACATTCTTATTGTAAAGTTGCAATTATTCAGGAATATTTTCTGTGACATTTTTTAAATAAAAATTAAATATTTTAGGTAATTAGAAAGATATACACATAAAATCAATTTTATCGAAAAATATTGTCGTTGCTATCGGGATTCGAAACTGGATCACTTCCTATCCGGGGAACGTGCGTTAACCGATTATGCTACACCAACAACATTTTTGATTGACTGACGACAAATTTTTGAACATATATGTTACACTTTTCAAATTAATACATCTATCGTTCCATTATTTGAAAACCATATTTTTTATTTTTACGGAATATCAAATACCTTTGAGTAATCCGAAAGGAGACGCCAGAATTAATAATCCATTTTTATTCAATTTTAAACACATTAATACAACTTATATATCATTAAGAAGAACATATTCTTATTGCGAAATTGTAATTATTAACGTTAATTAAGGTACTTTCCCCGGATAGGAAGAGATCCAGGTTCAAATCCCGGTAGCAACAACAACATTTTTTTATAAGAATATCTTTCTAATAAATACAGATAATTTGTATTTAAATAAATTTTGTAATTATGAATTATTTATTAAAATTGTCTGGCCGCGTTGTAAGGAGCTCGAACCCATAATTCTTGGCTCCATGACCGGAAGTCGACCACCAGCCCGTCCAAGAAAGAGATGGCCGGAAATAGTGAAGAAGGATTATAGGTTTCGGTCTGGAGAGATTTGTCTCCAGACAATAATGTCAGGAAAAAGCTGCGAGATTAGTCTTGAACCTGTATGTCCTGTAGCGCCAAATAATTATGATGATAAAATCACTACTAAAAGTGTCGGTGCAAGATCTACCTTTCTTTTCATTAAAGTGTTTTGCACACGATTCTAGGCATAAATTGTAGACAAACAATACAGAGTATGGAATATAAATAACAGTCTACCTTTTTGACTAACACTTTTTTAAAATAATATTGATTCATTTCATTGGAATGAGCCGTCAATTTTCTTTGGAATACGAATTAAATTGATATGTAATCTTTTGGTTCTGAACTTAAATAGTTGGTCAATTTCGTCACTGTATTTAAAGGTGGAAGATCAAAATATGGAACATCAAACTGATATAACATTGTCATTTTCATTGAGATAAGATTAATGATCAAGAAATTCAGACTATGTGAATGTCCGGATAATAGGGAGCTCCTAATAAGAACGGCTTCTGGGATATGTACGTCAATTTACTAAGAAATAGTGTTCAATGAGAATTATTAAGACAAAGTCATGAAATCAGATATTACTTCTATTTTTGTTTGATTTGTCCGCCGCTCTTTAAAACTTCAAAGATGTTTATTTAAAAGAAAAAAAATCTTATTATATTCTGCGAAATAACCGCCTACAAAATCTAAATACTTTTGGCTGCTGGCAAATCCCATCTCGGTAAAAGAACTGCGGTTTTCCGCTGACAAAGTCGACAATACTTTTATCGATAAATTAATATTTGCACTTATTTTATTAATCATAGTACAAGCTAACTGCCTTACATAATGAATTATAAATCAATTATATTTTAAAAGACGAAAGAAAAAGAAGAAAACCACGGTATCCTGGGCGGCAAAAGCCAACAAACGTATCCACTTTACTATCATACGACCGCACGCATCAGGAAAGCCTTCTTCGCGCATATTAGTCTTCCATACCCTCCTATATTCGCGTTTCTTTTCGAGAAGCTGTAACGCGTGCGATTCAAAGAATTCATTCCTGTTGTTCACTTTTTAATACATTTCCTTTGTTCCAATTATGGTGAAACTTTTCCTTGAAAGTGTATCGGCAACGGCCGATATACAATGCCAGTAGACTTTTTTGAACCGATTAGTTTATACTACCAAAGTAAATTCTACATTCTGAAGACGCAGCTGAACGTATGATATTATTGTGATTTGTTAAGATTTTATCTTAACCAAAGCTGGACTGACCATACATTAACCACACGGTAAAAGTGAACGTATATTTACGAATTTATTACAATTTTCGCCATCTGTGTACCATTAGAAACTTTAAAAGCTTAGTTCTAAAAACTACCACGACAACCCACTCTTGTAGCCTTAGAACTAGTGGTTACAATGCGTCGATTTTAGCTTCTCACATTACCGTCTTCTATTTTTAAGTTAGTGTATTACTCAAGTCGTATAATTGGCAATTTATTGAATTAAAAATTGCTTTCGCTTGATCCGTTTTGTATGGAATCGTTACTTATGCTGTTTTTTTAACAGAATAATATTTGAAAGGCTCACAACTAAGTGCAAATCATTGAAGTGTCTACTTCCTTTTTAATTCGCGAATTTTACTATCTTATTGTGTTTAACGTGTTGATTTCATGATCGTTCTTAGCGTTCGTGGTGCATTTGGTGCACGGATTTGTTTTTGATTTGGGAAAAACAAAAAGCAATTGGCAGAACTATTTCCAAAGTTAACCCTAAATAAAAATAATGATTTCCTTTAGTTTACGTAAAGGATTTTCAAACAATAAATTAATCATATTCAGTCATAGAAAGTGTTCTTAAAAACGTCCATACATTTTTTATATGGGTAAAAAGGTATTATTTTACGTTAAAACTTTAACTTTAAAAACACTATTATAGTACTCTAAAATTACAAATAAATACATGGTAGGGTCGTATAAACGACGGATTCATTTTTTCTAAAGACGTTTGTCAAACGAATTCTATGTACAACATATATCGTATTACATATATATTTTTTTATTTATTTACACCCAATCCCGAATCGTTTTGAGAGTTGTTTACCCTCGTTTCGATTCGTCATAATTACATATATTTTTTTCATTTATTTTATCACATTCAGTCATATCATCATAACACCATCATAGGTTAGCTTCGGTATCGTCGTACCAGAACCATACCTGTACAATATGAGAGACTTGTTGTCATATTAATTTCAAAAGGCAGCCAGAAAGAAGCTATAGAAATCACACACCCCCAAAAGTGGAGGGTAGACGTCACATTTATGTGTTTCAGTCGCAGAACTTAGTCACAGTCCGGCAGAAATTCACTCTGTCCAGGTCGCAAAAGTGCGAGGGAGAGCCGATAGAATGCTCCGTTTCATATATTATATATGATTGTACAATATCATTGGTAACAGCATAATCTAAATCTATACCTACTGCACGCCACTGCCACTAATAAAATAATCAATGCCTATCATAACAATGTTACGTTTTTTAATCCGATTTCACGAATGTGTAGATTGTATAATGAGATTAATACAGTAAATGAATTAGACATATTCTCCAATTCATTATAAACTTTTTCTTAACATGTATTATATTAATAACAATGTTTGTATATATTGCTGCTAAATATTTATTTGTAATTATTTTTAGTTCTTGTATGTAATTATGTTCTTATGTAATAAATTATTGTGAGTTTTAATTTGTTCAGATATATGCTGTAACATCTCTTTTTTATATACACTATATTTCATGGCCAATGCACGGTTCATACCAACTGTATAACAGGGTGAATATTATGTTCCAGGCTGATTTTGTTTGGCAACCATTTTAGTTTAGCAGACGTTTGTGAGATCGCATTTAGTTGTCGTAGAGAGTAGATAGTAAAAATTATTAAGAAGTTTCAAACGTCTCAACCACGTGTTGAGGTCATTAAAACAAACACAAACTAAATTTTTATAAAAACACAGCGTGGGCGACGAAGCTCATTTCGACTTGGCAGGTTTTGTTAACTAACAAATACAACATTATAAGGGTACTAAAAATTCTCAATTGATACACCGATTACATTTACACCCACGCAAAGTTATATGGAGAGAGTGTATGGTGCGCCATGTGAGCCAGCGGAATCATTGGGCCCTATTTCTTTCAGGATGCAAGAGGTAATGCTGTAAATACTTCTTGGTGGACAAATTGAGTCGACAGGGTCTGCAATATATGTGGTTTCAACAGGACGGTGTCGTGCACTTCATACAAAGCCCGAGCTACACTTGAAATTTTGATGAATGAAACAACATCGGCCTGGAACATAATATTCATAATATTGTATCTATAGGCTGCATTGGATAGTCGCATGATAGTGAACACTTTTAAGACGTTTAATTTCAATATTTTTGAATACAGTGTATGCATATTTTTTATATATTATGTCATCAAACTATTGTTGCTTGACAGTCTCCTCATTGAAGAAGTCTGCCGCCTGTCCTATGAAATAATTGATGACAGTTTCATGGATGCCGTTATCGGTCTGTATACATTTTCCGAAAAAAAATCCTTTAATTTCCGGAAAAGATGAAAGTCCGATGACGCCAGATCCGGGTTGTATGTAGGATGGTTCAGAAGCTGTCGCTACTGTGCACTACCTCCGTTCACAAAGGTTACTAGCGCACCCGGGCGGTAGAGCATAACACCCGCCGGACTCCGCTAGTCTTAATGTCTCAACGAACCTATCTGCCTAACTGCGGCACACCCGGTAATTGTGCTGTGTTCAGATACTGTATAGACCATAGTGCTTGACTATTGTTGTTTTTTTTAACCATCATTACTTTCTTATGTTTGTTGTTTTTACGTTTCAAGCTAATAAACAAATATACCAAATTTTTAGTTTAAAATCGTCATCGTGATCACGGTCATCAATCGTTGTCAATCCACTACTGGATGAAGGGCTTCCCATGAGTCTGCCACTCTATTCGATTTTTCGCCAATTTTTTTCATGTCAATCCCACTTCTTCGATAATTTTATCTACCTAACGAGAGAAGAGGGAGACAGTAAACCATTTTGCTGCCCTCTTTTCCCCGTCGTCTCTGTGTAAATAATATTTTTATTTTTATTTTAGGTCGATAACGACTGAGTGAGACTCAAAATCTTTATGTCTATGTTCTGTCTGAGTCTCCCTTCTGGGAGCATCTCTTTGATACTACAAATTCTATGGCAACATCTCTCTCTCTCTCTCTCTCTCTTGTAACTACCATTACACCTTAATTGGTACTTGATATCTATTGTAATTATAATTGGGTTTTTTATGTGTAATTTATAAATATCTCAATATACTTTCAACTTTAACCAAATGTTGACTTTTACTATGTACTCTTTATTTCCTAAATACCGCTGAAAGCTAGTATAAAAGAGTAATAAATATGAGCTAAATAATTTATCTATACGGAATCAAATTATGGTTACATTAGACCCCCGTCGCTTTGCATTGTTCAGAGGAACTGGCAAAAGAGTAACCACTCCTATAATAATTCCAGGTAAGGGTGACTCCTTTTTACCTAACGAGATTTCTAGGTCGTTTTTAGTCTCGTAGATAAGATTCAAGAATATTCTTTATCCAATATTCAATTAAAGTTATCGAATCGTCACAATAAACTGTTAGGTGGTTCTCTTGCGTTATCTTCTTTACTTAACGCATAAAGAATGATAATATTGACGAAGGAACTTCCATGAACACCAGCGCCTTGATTCATTCAACTGACAACAACGCGATCAGTCGACAGTGACAATATTCCGTGTTTGTTCAACAAACGAGCAGGCACGACCGCGAGATGCACCGCACCATAGTGCGGCACAAGCGTGTCTAAGTACATCGTGCAAGATCGTCCAGTGTACGAGTCGAATGTGTATACAGATTGCATATACGTGACGAGGCATTTTGCAACATTATTTTAAAATTCGCATTATGATGGCAGTATGTATTCTATGAAATTAACGCTACGTTTCTACTGACATATGGGAAATATAATATATGTTAAACAATATCTCGCAATATAATAACAGATAGTATATATTCTATGAAACTAACGCTATGTTTCTACTGACATATGGGAAATATAATACATGTTAAACAATATCTCGCGATATAACGACACATAGTATATATTCTATGAAACTAACGCTATGTTTCTACTGACATATGGGAAATATAATACATGTTAAACAATATCTCGCGATATAACGACAGATAGTATATATTCTATGAAACTAACGCTATGTTTCTACTGACATATGGGAAATATAATACATGTTAAACAATATCTCGCGATATAACGACACATAGTATATATTCTATGAAACTAACGCTATGTTTCTACTGACATATGGGAAATATAATACATGTTAAACAATATCTCGCGATATAACGACAGATAGTATATATTCTATGAAACTAACGCTATGTTTCTACTGACATATGGGAAATATAATACATGTTAAACAATGTCTCGCAATATAACGACAGATATTATGAAACTAATGGTACGTTTCTACGGACATATCGGAAATAATGTACCAGTAAAACAATATTACACTAGATATCTTGTAAGAATAACAAAATAAAGTTCAAAGTTTGAAAAATTTTAATTAAAATTTCAGGAGAAAAAATATAATAAAAGAGACGAAAAATATGATGTAATAGATACCAATAATAGTCACACTACAAAGAAAGATTCAAGAGGAACGCGGTGAAGACGCATCTCCTGGTTCAAGAACTTGCGTGACTGATAGTCTTTATTCAGAACACATGATTCCAACCTCCATGGGAGTGGAACTTTGAAAAAGAAGAAGATAGAAATGAGAGGTGAGATCGGTGGATCAATTTTAGGGTTAGGATTAAATAAATTAAAAAAAGATAGTATCTGATTAAAAATATTTTTGAAATATAAATATAATAAACTAAATATAAAAATATGAATTTGAATGATTGCTGTTATTATAATATATTATTTGAGCTATGACTGAAGTAAGTAACCAACTATTTTAAAGTCATGTATTCAAGAATTATATATATGATAGATGTTACATTTACAACAACTAATCCTTTAAATCCTTCAAATTCTCTCATACACCATCCCTTTTACATCAGTTACATTGGCTCCGATTCCCTGAAACAGTTGAATTTAAATTGTGCTGGTTGATGTATAAGGCGACATATAACATGGCGCCTCTGTATCTTCAAGAACTTTGTATCCCAGATAATTTGAATAGTAGACGTCAATGTCTCAGGTCAGGGTTGTAGAACCGACTAACCGTTTCCAGATGTCTAAATTTAGTGAACGGGCATTTGCAGTGGCAGGCTCAAAAGCGTATAACTCTTTGCCCTCCGTCATAAGAAACAATGCATCAGAGTTTATTGACGAAGAAAGTAAAAACGCATCTTTTCAAAAAATCATTCGCATAAGTGGAAATAACAATTTTTAATTTTAAAAAAACAAAGATAATGTAACTATAAACAAATTATGCGTAAAGCAGCCTTGAAGTAAAAGTTTTTACGAAAATGGCGCTATACAAATTATCCAATATTATTATTATTTAAAAATGTTCAAAATATATTTGCTGTTTTTATATAAAAATATGAGCTTTATTTAAAGTGGAGTTAACTTTTAAAAAATATATTGTCTATATATTTATTATGGTAAGGTAATTTTTTTCAATTAATTTATTAATTATTAATTTTTCTGATATTTTTATTTTCTTTTAGATATATAATATATTTTTTCAAAAATCTTGCCCAATATTCTTTAAAGTTTTTATGTAAAAAGAGTATTTCGTGTTTTATTTTCGCTACTATGTGTACCAACATATTTCTATAATTTATTTCTAATGAAATGTATTTATTTCTTATGTGTTAATAATCTTTGTCATTTTTAATAATTTTATTATATATATATATATATATTATTTTTTGTCAAGAGTCATATAAAAAAATGATTATTTTATTCAACTGACCAGTTTGAAAGATCCAGGTCACCGAATATCGTGTGATGAACGTTATATAAAGAAATTTGCCGTATGTTGGTATTACAGCGCTGGAGACCCAAGGTGTCGTTCGATTTAGGTGATGCGTTGGAGCAATTCAGGGCAATCAATTCTGGAAGTGGCTAGATTATGCAAGAATATAACGTCAGCTGTGTTCATGCGATCCTTTAAGGAAACTATTTATTTTTATTTGCCAAACGATTATAGATTTATTTTATTCGAAATATGCGTGCATACGGTTTACGTCATTAAAAGTGTGACGTACTATTTGTATTATGAATTATTTTAATTTTGATACATTACAAATAGAACACGCATTACCGGTTTTCGGTAAACCGGTTTACCGGCAAATATGGCAAAATTTATTTAATATATATATATATATATATATATAATTACCGGTATTTTGGTAAATTAAATAAAAACGAAAATGATGTACAAATCGTCAATCCATATAATCTCCTTGCTGCTATAGTATGCTGTAGGACAATTGTCTACTGGAAAACCAAGCTACTAACAATATAACATACATTTAGCCAAGGCAGTAAGAAGAGAAATGGTATACTTTAATTAAGAAAAATATTGAGGGAAATATTTACAATTAGCATTTAATTATCTTACAAAAATTTATCTAACTGAGCTTTCTCCTTAGCAGGAGCAATGTGCAATTAAATCAAATCCAGCCTAAACGATGACACGTTATGTTTTTAAGGGCTCATTTTAATTCATCATCAAAAAACAAATTATTAAAAAAAATAGTAATAAATAGCCATTGTAATAATTTATTTTCATTAAAATGTTTTTTTAAATTTGTTTTACGCCATAATAACCACCTTTTAATAATTACCGTTAAATTACAAAAATACGGGAATCAATATATATTTTACCGATTTACCTGTAATGCCATTTCTCGGTAATTTTTCATGTCCTAATTACTAATATATTGTATAAAGCAAACTAAACCAGTTTATGCACCAAATAAATAATTAAAATATAATGATGTTATCAATAAACGTAATTGTTGTCTAGGGGTTAAGACACTTGCCTAGTGATCGATTGGGGGTTCGAACCTCGTTTCAGGATACCATTGAGTTAGTTACATTTTCATAACATAAGCGTTTTTCTTAGATTGTAAATATATTAGTAAGAATATTGATGTGACATATTCCGTGTACGAACCCCTATTTTTTATAACTTTTTTTTAATGTCTTATAGAGAGGTTACTGCAAAGTTGGTTTAATTGGTCGAAATGTTTAGATCAAAGTCGTATTATATCCTCGTACGTAATTAATTAAACAAAATAAAGATAACATTCGCGTCCTGTTAAAAAGTCAAATTTAATTCCGCCAATAATTCATTTGTTGTTGATAGCAATATCAAATTGCCGGACAGAAAAAATAAATAACCGAAAGCGCCACAGGAGTGAGCAGCCACAACCTACCGGTGTTGAAATTTCAATTTTAAATGAGACCCGCGCCAAATTTGGTGTGGAGAAATCGATTTTTTGTGATCCACGCGACTCGTCCTGCTCGCCGAATCTCCAAGGGCCAGACCTTGACAGACCCGACCGGTATGAGACAATCGAACTGAGTGATGGTTCGCTGTCTGGAATTATGCAAAACTGTTGTATTCCTATTCCCGATTCCCGTGTACTTCTGATCTTTTGGGAAAAGGTTTTTAATTAAATAAATGTTAAGCCTTAATATTAGTGGTATGCAGGAGAGTTGAATTAGTTGATTATTATTATTTTTAATTTAATTTAAAAAGTCAAATTATAATAAATATTATTATTAAGTTATGTTATTTTGTGTAACCATTGTTATATGTTACAGCTGTTTCGGCGGTAGTCAAAATAAATAGAGGCACTTACAGAATATTTAAACTAATTATTTACATGTTTATGGCAATTAAGCTTAACTATTAATAAATATAGATGTTATACATATTAACGGGGGATTTCTAATGATAAGGTAGTGCCTTTGAGAATAGGTAATATTAATATACATCGGTTCCACCGAAACCACCTAATTACCCATAGATAGAGGAAAGGGTAACTAAAATCAGTTAAATAAGTCGATTGTACATGGTTTATCCACTATTTGAAAATGGCCTTGACAGCCGAAACAGCTGTAACATATTACAATGGTTACACAAACGAGCGGAACTTAATAATAATATTTATTATAATTTGACTTTTTAAATTAAATTAAAAATAAACATGGAATTCTACAAACCAAACACAATAACAATGAAAAAAATAAAAATATATATTTATTAGTTTTGTGACGACAGGAACACAGTCCCAAACACACCACCACTGCGGGACGTCAGTCGGCACGACCTACTGCAGCCGTTCACACGGCCACTATCTGTCGATGTGCTCATGACGGAGCATCGCGGTGCTCTAATCTGCTTCTACAGCTCTAACTACTTGCCTCCACTATTCGCGATCCTTGGCCTTAGCAACTGCGAAGAGAAATCAGCCGGTAGGTCGCTCCAGACTGAGTTGAGATAAACCTTTCGAGATAAACGATAAATTGTACCTTGATTGGCCGTCATGTATGAAAAATTGCAAGACAGAGGAATATGGAAACACCTTGTCAATAGTCAGGACTCCCGGCCCTCCTAGGATAAGCTAATGAAAATAGTGATATTGTTTTCACAAAATGACAACAGATTCCTATACAAAACAAATGCAATAAGATCGTGCGTTCTCAATTAAATTATTTGACTTTCCCTTCAATTTTGCTATTATTCTGTGCATATCTTTATAGCTATAATTTTAGATCCATTCAGTGCAGGGTCTCTTTCCAGGGTTACTGAGACTAATGACAGGTGGCAGGTTCACAATCTTGACCAAAGAAAAGAAATGGCATAATCGCCTAGAAAACCACAAACATAAGTTTCTGTATAGACGTGGAAATGTGAGATTTTATTACTTACTTCCTGTCTCCATTCTATTTTAAAAAATGATCTCTGTCATTCGCGAGGAATTTTCATCAATCTTTTATATGTTCCATATCTGTAACCGGATGTGGATGCGACGGTTGGCTTTGGAATATCTGGGCCACGTCGGCAATCTCATTTCTTGGGCCTTTATTGAATTGTAAAGGGGGAAACGTTTATATGGAAAATTGCTTGAAGTCTTACGACATCAAAAAGCTGACGTCGACTTTTTGGGAGCAATAAGGCTACGATCGGCGCAACCTCAAACGGTATAACATTATTTTTCTCTCCACATCTGTGCTGGAAAGGAATGTGCAATGGTATTTATTTCACAAGGTTAATACGACCGTCTGGAATTATTTAATTGAGCCCTATTCCAAACGCCGTTTATAATTAAATTGTGACATTGTATTAATTTGATAAGAATGGAAAGGCTGAGGAAAGACGTCAAAAAGAGAGTAACGGTGTTTTCAAACCTTGTCAGAAAATAGGGGAGGATACAGGGGCCTGTCTCACTTGACATTTTGGAAGCCCCTTGTATTGAGACAAAATGATAATATCACAATACAATACGAATTACGAACAGCAACATAGATGTAAAGACGATATTTTAAAGAAAATTATCAGTATTAATAACATAACTGGCGTCTAGAGCTTCCAAGCCATCCCGATAAAAACAGAGGGTCCACGAATACCCGACAGCAGCTGAGCATAATCAGATCTGCTAGTGTTTTTGGTGTTAAAAAAATATTTTTAGATCTTATTTTTTAAATCTTTCCGTTTCCTTTCGCTTTCTCTGTTACAGATGGTTTTATCCTCTTTTCTTAATGATTGGGGCCCTCTAGAAAACGACTCCATAAATCCTCCATCGTGTACAGTGGAATTATTGTACAATGAATACAGTAGATATTAGGTCGCAATTGAATTGACTAGCAATTGAACATGTATGAGTTCGGTTGATCTTAGCACAGTAAGTAGAATTAAGTAAGGTGGTCACTTGGACCGTACGAGAATTTAAGATAAGATGGATATGGAAAGTATGATAAGATAGGCATACGAGTGTAGTGGTCAAGACGTTGGCCTAGTGATCTAATGTTCGTGGGTTTGCGCCTCGTTCCAGGATACCAGCAAGTTAGTCCTATTTTCACAGCACAAGCGTTTAGCTCAGTTTGAAAATAGTAAGAAGAGAGTCCTAGAGTTTTCGCTTCTATCAATGTGCTAACCCATTCCAATATTTTTGTGATGTTAGCAGAAATACAATCCTTGCAAAACCTGGCAAGATCAGGTAAACTACATATTGGAATATGGTCACGCTAGAAGACTCAATCTGCCTACCTTAACGGGTAAACGACGTTACAATAAGTTAATTAGTTAGATAATTGTATTTGTTTGATTACATTTTGTATCAAAAACATACATACATTTTTAATGCATACCTGTTGTAACTTCAAATTACATTCTAAATTTTGTGTTTCTACATAAAAGTATAAATAAGTGCGACGTCACGTTATATCTAAACCACAAAGTTGGAGATAATAACAATGTTAATAATATTATTTTGTTATAAAATTTGTTCGTTTTAAACTTTTAACGCGTAAAATATTTTTTTAACTTCACGTTTTAAATATAATGAGTAACTTTAAAGTACTTAATTAATTAACTTTGAAACGACTAATTTTAATCATAATGGATAATTTATAAAATTTATCTTATTAATCCGTAAATTTTTAATGTATCTACTCGTTAAACAAAAAGTTCCAATGAACCTAAATATTAAACCTATAAAATCTCAAAATAAGTGGTTTGATCATCCATTTAAGATTTAAGCCGATTCGATCTGATTACATTCTTATTATTGTGTAATTCTTACTCACTTTCATCTATGATTAGTTCTTCGGAATCCCCACGACCTCTACTCCATTGTGTTGTCCATCCGATTGCTTCTCGAATTCAATTCATTTTAGATAAAGCTACATCTCACCTTTATTCTTCGTATTCTTCTTATACTTCAGCATTCTCGTGATTCAATAGATTGGTGGCACCCATAAATGTGCATTTCAGCAAAGTGAACGCCAACATTTATTGATTTTAACTACTTCTTACGTACCTGTAACAAAGAAAATATGCTTTTAATATACGCAAATAAAAAATATTTTTTTTATACAAATTCTATTTTTGTATACTCCGTACGCATAAATATATAATACAATCTGTTTTGAAAATAATGCAATTGTTAAGAATTTTTATCAAAGCACCAAGAACGTACACCTTCACGTCCATGTAACATACCATTATTTCTCAGATGTCAATATTTCTATTCTTAATATTTGTATATTGAACTTTGTGGTTCATGATCATTTTAATATAGATTATTTAACGTTGTTTTTAACCACTTAATGAATTATTTTAATTCATTAACCGGTTTCGTAAAATACAATTTTCTTCGTCAGGATGAAAAATTAATTAACTTAAACCATATATGTTACGTTATTCAAATATTTTTAAAATCTATTAAAAAAAAAATTAAAATAATAATTTATAATAATTAATTTCTATCATTACGGTGGTAACATAGTCTCAGGATTACTATATTTGAATACATCTCAATTGACATAACGTTCAATGATATAAAATAGGTATAAAAACATAATTAGATATACACTGCAAGCTGATATTTCAGAATGTTGGTTGATATTTATTAATCGTTTAAAATTTTCTTCTGGCAATATTTTATCTATGTGTATGCTATCGATCATCATCAAATACTTAAATCTGTAATCTATATTATGTATTTATATAATTTATTATCGGGTCACCTAAATTTTAGTTCTAGTTCACACAATAAATACAATGTAATATTTAACTATGAATTAAATATATTAATTAGAAAGATATACACATGAAATCAATTTTATCGAAACATATTGTTGTTGCGCCACCGGGATTCGAACCTGGATTTCTTTCCTAACCGGGGAAGGTGCATTATCCAACTATACTGCGACAAATTTTGGAACTTACATCTTACCTTTTTGATATTAATACATCTAATCGTTCCATTATTTTTATATAATTGATTTTATGATTTTATGTGTATTTCTTTCTAATTAATATATTTAATTAGAATTTAAAATATGACAGACCGTCTGTTCTGAATAATTACAACTTCACAATATTAAACTTTTATTGTTTTGTCTTCATATTATATTGTCATAACATTTTGTAGAAAAAAGTTTCAACGCATTTGGGACTTTCTGTAATGTTTGTTAAAATTATTAATCGCAATCCCAAGAGAAAGAGGAAACCACCGTAAAGGTGTTGGCTATCATATTTTTTATATTAAAATAAACAAATTGTAAAAATTGTGAAGTAGAATTTTCATTAGTACCAAGAGTACATGGCGCTGAAGAGTAAATCAAACTATATTGGCAATGGCTGATCATATTTTTATACGTAGTTATTCGAAAAATATACAGCGATGTTCATCCCTCGCCGTCCATGACGTCTTACATTAATACCGGGAGTTCAGAGCAGCGACGGGACTAACCATGTAATTGGCAATATAAATCAAGGCTGAGACTTTCCTCCCAGGCGAGCGTAGGTACCAGGAGCATAGGAGTATCGGGAGAGTAAGAGAGTATACGAGGTGGCACACCAAACTACAAGCCGCTTGCTTAAACTTCAACACGACATTGGTGTTGCCATGCACGTCGTTTAATTAAAGATCAGCGCCTTGGGGTCCGTTTCTCAACGAACTTTTCTCAAACACAAAAAAGTCTAAAAATAAAATTTTCTTATGAATATTTGCGACAGTTATGATCAATTTAACATCCTTTACGTCTGTCAACTGTGTATATGTGTGTGTGTGTGTAGCCGCGGTAGATTTAACAGACGTAAAGAGAGATATGTGTGAAGAAAACTAGCTGTAGTACCGGGCGGGTGTACACGGTGGGGGGAACCCGGAACGGTTAAAAAAGCTATGTACATGAGTGACGGGCTTTCTTACTTACTAATTAATAGATTGAGTGTAATATTTTAAATATTCCGTGTATATTTCTTACTATCAATTGTGAAATTGTAGTACGCAATACGAGTTTTGTTCCTACACCAACCGACATCGCACACCAGACAAAGAAACACAAGTCACCGTCAAGGGGATACATTACATGGCGTATTCGCATCAAATCAGAGCTTTATCGCTAATCTTCTAACAGCCCATAGTATGAGGTTGATGAGAATACTATGGCAGATTAGCCACGAGAACTTTAAAATTCTTCAAAAGGTCTTTGAGGAAACCCCGGCAAGAAATCGAAAAATAGTGACTTTTATGTTTTTACTCTTTTAAGTTTATACTTTGAGAATATACATGAATGGCCCTTAATGGTATTCAAACCCCCGACTTATAAAATTGTCAAAGATGAGTATTCGACTATGTAAGCTTGATAAAACCGTGAAAATATAATTATATTTTACCAAATTAAAACAAATTGGATGAAACACAAAAAATATATATTAAAAAAATACTAAGTTCCCGGTTATTATCGAAAAAATATATAATGACCGTGAGTAATACAGGGAAATATTTTTTTCTGTGTGCTTTTCTAAGTGATTATTCTAATTTGTTTTAGAATATATTTAAGATAAGCCACCACTCCCTTACACATAGGTAAAACAAAAACATTTCTCAGCACGAGAATACACACATATTGGTCTTAATTATTTAATCAATATTTTATTGACAATAATGAGTTTTATTATTCTTTTTTTAAGTAGGTACTGTTACAGATTACAGGTATATAAAATTACATAAGTTGACGGAAATATAAAGTTCAATTGAAAAACGTGACCTCATTGGACTCGAGATGTATCTACCAGTAACTTATTGGCTGAATAGTTTTTATTTGAGACTGTAATTCACATTGACTCTAATTGTACAACTTGCATTCTTATTGTGAATAGTCGCTAAGTCTGCTTAGTAAAGGAGAAAGCAATTCAATCAATTTGTTTTACTGCCTCCGCTTATTTATATTGTTTCAACGGAAATTCTAACTCAGATGACCAAATTACAATTAAAACAGAAATTGTATAAATGAATTAATTCTTAATGTAGTTTTTAGTATTTATGATTTTGGTATTTTATAGAATTCCAAGGATAATAGTAAATTATTTAAATAATATATTAAAAATACTAATTAAATGTATTAATTATAAAGATAACACATAAAATCACACCTTTTGAAATTAATACATCAATCGTTCTATTATTTGAAAGCCATCTACTTTATTTTTATGGAATCTCAAATACCTTTGAGTAAACCGATAGCAGACGCCAGAATTAACAATTCATTTTTATAAAATTTTTGGACACATTGATACAACTTATATATTATTAGGAGAACACAAATATAAATACAACGTAAAACGTAATGTAAATGCAATGTTCAATGTATATAAAAAGTAAAAAAATATTATATATAGAGTAAAACAAGATGCAATTAATTACATATAATGTAAAACTTAAAGTAAATGCAATGTTCAATTTATAAAAAATAAATGAGTAAGTAAAGTAAGATTGAATAAGTAAATAATATACAAATATGAAGCAAGAGTGTGTAATAATATGAAGTAAACTTATGTAAAATTGTAATATAAAAAAGATTGAACATAAAAGATTGAAAAAAGTTCAGTTAAGTAACATACTCACACAACTACAGATAAAAGTATAAAATGCCATAATTATTAGTTGACCACATTAAAAAGTACATAATAATAATAATATATGATTAACCTCATTTCCTAAACTGGTTACTGCAGCCATTTCAGTCAGCCGCAATATTGTGCAGTGTTCATGACCCCCGTTAAAGATCCAAATTGAACTGGTGCTGGATCATGCGGGCTTTACTGTTAATTGACGACTTCAATCCTTATGCACGTACCACAGAACATGCCGCAGAGTAACCGCATGCGCATTGATCATCTTAAATGAATAACAAAGGGACAAGGACTCTTGGAGCAACACCCTCAACTGCTGACTAAAAGATCACT
The DNA here is from genome assembly GCA_022840565.1 of Eubasilissa regina. Classification (NCBI taxonomy): domain Eukaryota; kingdom Metazoa; phylum Arthropoda; class Insecta; order Trichoptera; family Phryganeidae; genus Eubasilissa; species Eubasilissa regina. The sequence goes on from JAINEB010000020.1 coordinate 4,714,699, forward strand.
TAAATTGATTTTCATTACGTTTCATTTTTTAGATCAAAATATAAGTTATCTTCCCAAATTCGGACACAAATACTACGTACCTATATTGTACAATATTTGACTCAAATACTAAGTACCTACATTATACAATATTGGACTCAAATACTATGTACCTACATTATACAATATTGGACTCAAATACTATGTACCTACATTATACAATATTGGACTCAAATACTAAGTACCTACATTGTACAATATTGGACTCAAATACTAAGTACCTACATTGTACAATATTGGACTCAAATACTAAGTACCTACATTGTACAATATGTATTGGATACAAATACCTAGTACATACATTATACAATGAAAAATATTAATTGGTATTGTATTATTTTCCATATTTATTATACTTTAAACTAACAGAAATAAATCTCTTACAATAATGAAAGATAGCTCTTGTCGGATGGTGGAAAATAATGACCGCCGCGCAGTTATTATCAGTGTTTCCGTCCATAAAACCTATTGGTCAATGTTGCAATTAAAATTTATCAAAAAAGAGAAGTGGTCTAAACTAAAGAAAACAAATAGCCAATTAGACACAGTCTTAAAATAATTTTTGCCGTTCCGGCGATATGACACGACACACAACTGCAATACCGCCTGGCGATAGATAATATTTCGGGTTTCGCTAAAAGCGGTTTGGGTCTTGGCTAAATATAAGTTGGAAAATACTGGCACTAGAAGTATAGTCGGGTGCGAAAAATATTAAAAACAATAAAAAGAAAATATAAATAATGAGAATGGTCAGATGCTGTGTGTTATTGATTTTATTTTATGGATTGGAAGCATGGACACTTACCGAATAAACGATAAGGCGATTTGAAGCATTTGAGATCTGGATCTACAGAAGAATACTTAAAACAAGTTGGATGGATAGTGTTACGAATACGAAAGAAAAATAAGTAATTAAATTTCGGACATGTAATGAGATATCCGGAAAGTATGAGATCTTGCGCCTCACAATGCAGGAAGATTTTTGTAAGTCGGGGCCCTGGAAGAAGGAGAATATCATAGCTGAAGAATCTGAGACAATGGTTTGGCCAGTCTACTGTACAACTTTTCTGAGCCGCAGTAAATAAAGTCACGATAACCAACGTCCGTTGAACGAATAGGGCACACGAAGAAAAAAAAAGTAAAAGAGAAAGAATATTATTTTCCATACTACTTTCGTTTTAATTTTATTATTATTTTCATATTTTAATATGTATGTTTATTTTAAATCTTTTTTTTTTAATGTTTTCAATTGTATTTCACAATATTTTAAGATAATGTGGTAAAAAAAATCTCCTAAAGGTACCTATAAATACCTAAATAAAAAATATGAAGTTTAAGCACAATGTTAATATTGCTAATTTTAAAAGTAGTACCTATATCATATCAATAAGTACGCTACAACATACCTTTTAGATCGAATAAATAGCTTTAACCATGAATTAACTTTTGAAATAAAATGTGGTGCAAGTTCAGACCTTAATCACTCTTCTAAACAAGCACCAACAACTTTATGGCATATTTATTACCAACAAGATGATATAATTGATAATGCCAAAACTGATATTTGTTTTGCGTGTTCATTGACTTATATACAGGCTTGTTGGGCTTATGTGAGTTGACAGGTATTATGTTAACAAAAGGGTCGAGTAGCGAACCTTTCAGCTCGGGTTTCGAAATAAGTCCTCGTAAAGTTCCACAGCCAATGACCCAATAGAAGACGCAAACAAAAAAGCTGTCGGGAGGACTCCAGGTGAATAACTCCTCATGCGTGTGATCACTTGCCAAAAAAATGTATATCTGTACGTATTAAAATGTATTTAATTCTATTGTTGGAAATCGACTGAGTGTGTCAATGTACTTCACATTGTCACCCGAAGTCTTGGTGTTTAAAAAATAACATTAAATATTGAACACCCTTTTATCCTAGATTTAGAGTTTTATTCTTCTTCTCAGTTGCCCAAACATCCTAAAAACTTGTCGCTGTGCTCGTGCTCAGTTGGATGTTCTTTCGTAGTCGGCCTAAAATATGAGAATCAAAGAGGAAATTACTTACTATACGGTTGTATTTCTCTGCTTACAATGATGAATAATGGTTATAAATCAGTTGTACTGTACACTACGCGCGATGGTATATTCAAATTGCCACACTGCCAATGGAATATTGATAACATAGCCAGAGCCGGGTCAACCGCCGCAGTCACGAATGGAAAACAGTGATTTTTAATAGGGTCATAAAACCAACAATCACACGTTGTATCAGCAACATCGGGCCTGATGATGGACCCTGATGAGTTGGAATACTCATGGCAGAATTGTCTAGAAAACTGAATACAGAAGGAAACGGAGTGGCCTTTTCTGGCGCTGCTTTCGATCAGCTGCTCTGGTGTGCGCTCCGGTAAACTTACAGTCGCCTCGAGCTCAGTATCGTTGCGCCACTGGTAGGTGTGAGTCCATACCCACCACACTTGCATACCGATCCTGCTACAATTAATTTCTTACATCTTCTCATGCATACTCACTATTGTTGAAGCTTCTGACAGAGTCATCCTGCAATATGTGGTCTATTATGGTTGATTATACCAGGATTTTTGCTGGCACCTTCTGTTCCTATTGTACGCCTTCACTCTACCATTCTCTCCTCATTATATAATAATAATAATGTGTTTTTTTCAGCGTAATCAGGTTTTTTTTAATCCGATTCGCCATAAATATACTACAAATTATATTACATATTAAAGTTACGAAATAAATATAATGTTATGAAAAAGAAAACTAAGGAAAATATTAATAAATAAAATTGCAATAAACAAATTTACATTCCCTCCTAATTTGTTAATTTTTCCTCTATCGTACCTACATGGGCGACCGCAGGATCACTCAGGCGCATGTATCATGTCAACGCTGGCTGTGTCGGTCGGTACATTAAAAAAGAAAACTCTCAAAGAGGTTTATCGAATACCTGCTTGTTTTTAAGAAATAATTTTACGAAAATGTTCTAGAAACGTCGGGATCATTTGTGATACTATTTATATTTTGTATATTATAAGAGGTACTTATATAATTTATTATGGCAGGAACAGAAATAACAATCGAAATACTAAAATTATTATCTTGTTAGTTCACTGATTAACATGCTGCGTTCTGGACCAAACTCTCCCGGTTCGTTGGCCTGGGGACGTTGGCTAACGACAGAAGGTCATAAAGCGATATGTAATTATTTCATTAACTTTTTCTTAGTGTTTATAAATTGAAAGTCCTCGGATACTGGAAATTATACAAAAAAACAAAGATTTTTTAATAAGAATTTGTTAATGTGACGAATGTCAAAGTACATCCTTATTTTTTGTATCAACCTAGTAATGCATTGTATTACTCATAGCATTTTTCATAATACAAAAATGTCATCTTACTAATTTATCATGATATAGTTTCTCCACAATACACCACACATTTCTACATTTTATCTGTCGGGTAATTCAATCTTCCAGAGGTGACGAAACAGCGCCATAATGTTTTTACGATTCTACCAAAAATTTGAATATCTAAATAAATAAATATTATTTGAAGAACACAAAAAAAAATGAACATGTGACCATTCAGTATGTATATATGGTTAAGGTTCTATATTGATATTAATATTGATGATATAAAATATAAAAATACATTTTATGGCAGAAAGAAAATAATTATTTTTGGATTGCTTTTAAAATAAAGTGTCCTTATTAGGCTTAACTTATTCCATTTATCAAAAAAAAAAAAAAAAGTGAGATAAATTTTAGAGGACTGGGTTTACCAGGTGTTTTAAAAGTTTTAAGTGTAACGCGAAAGGAAAGTTTGAGAACAAGTGGGCTCGAGCCAAGGGTGCTTAAAGAGGGTTCCAAGAAGTTTCTTAAAATTATGAATATTGTTTTGAAAATTATCATTTCAAAGTCCTTCTGTTACCTTCAGAAAGTACCTGGACAAAAGATCCAAAAAGGCTGTGTAAATCTGAGACTTAGCGAAAGCTTAAGCGTAAAGCTGAGAGATAGAATGGTACTCAAATTATGAAAGGCCAATAAATATTATTGTCTTAAAATTCAAGTGGTTCTGAAACAATTTTTAACATTTTTTTTAATTGTTTTAAATAAAAAAATGTTAATATTTTTAATAATAATAAGAAAACATTAATTAACAAGAATCAGCACGATCCACAGTACTTTCATTTTGCAAAATCTATTATAATTCAACAATAATCTATTGTAATTTTCAATACTCAATAACTACTCTTTAATAACATTTTGATCCTCGATCCTATAGGAATATTTATTAGAATATTATTTATATTTTTTGACGATATCACATTTTTATTATGAAGTAGTAACACGAATTACAAATTTGCAATAAAACCATAACTAAAAAAAATATAAAAAAATATATACTTAGGCTTCTTATCATCAGGTTGCGTCATTAATAAGCCTACTAATTAACTCATACATTACTCAATGAAAAAATACTTTGTACGAGTCTGAACAATGCGCGCGGCACATTAAATTCAAAATTGTTAGGACTCTATCGAAACTATATATATAATAATATATAATGTAATGTTCAAAATATTAATAGATAACTCACAATTTAATATAAATGTTTTACCTTTACCTGAGCAAAGCCGTGTTTTCTGCTACTAGTTACTTTAATTTATAAATAAATAACTTCACTGGCATTCACTTTTATTTATTTTGTCAACTAAATCCGATCATTTGTGCCATCCCTGATATCGCTAGATATTTTTTTCCATCTTTGATTTAATGGCCTTAAAGGTTAACGCGGAGAAATGTCAAATGAATGACTTTATAGAAAGTTCTAGAGGGTTCATTTTACGAACGAAATTAAATGTTTCCAACTCTCACAAGTGACAGCAGTAAAGAGGTTTTTGTGGATAATTTAATTTAGGTACATATGTTCAAAACTGAAATATTCATTTATTGCCGTGAATATACTGCCGTTGCTCATCCTTCCCTAAAATCCCAATGTTTTTTTCAGGTAGTTATTTATATATAAATACATCCAAAGCCAGAATGATTAGTAGAGAAATTTACGATAAGAATTTAAGACTTATAATTAATTATAAAGCTTAAAGAATACTCAGATATTTTCATAAAAAAAATATTCTCAGTAAACTTAACAACAATTTTTTGACTTCGAACTGAACTACGTATTATATTAACTAAAACAAATGAACTTCGTATTTTATTAATTTATTAACACATCTTCCTTTTTGTAACCATTTTCTATTTAATATAAAATTTGAAGTTTTGAGAATGTAACGCCACACTATTCTGTCATATAAAATGTACCGATTATATATTTAAAAAAAATAAAAAAAACACTTTGTTTTTTGATTTAACTCGTTTGATTTACTTTTAAAAAAACTTTTACCGACATAAACAATATCATCAGCAAATTATGCATCCTTAACAAGGACAAAGGCCAACTCTCACTATCTCATGACAAAATTAAACAAAACTTTTGTACAAAGATTACATTTGTTTCTAGTACCAAAAATATACTGCAGTCTAAATGAAAACGTGAAAACGTTCTGGCTCCACGAAATGGGAAGAAATTACACGCCCAAGAACTTTTAAAAGTACAAACTTGAGATTAAAACTACTACAACAATATATTGAATTACCTATTTGCGTCTTGTTTTACTCTATCCATATATATTTGTATACATTGAAAATTGCATTTAAGTTTTACGTTGTATTTATAACATTATTTAATTGCATCTTGTACTACTCTTTATATACATTTTTTTGTACATTGCACTTTGTTTGCTACTTTACCATAAAAGCACTCTCTGCTATAATACAGTAAAATACTAGTGTAGCATGCAGGGTACCTAAATTATGTCTTACTTTGCTGAAATGTTTATCCGATTATAATAATATAACACACTGTACTATTAATTGAATTATTAATTTACTTGTAAATTACTTAAAAGTTTCAAATTAAATAAGTAGAATCAAAAAACAAGTGTATTATTTTCATATATGTGTGTGATTGTGAAGTTCTACAAACTTACTTCGGAAACTAGATATGTATCAATCATCTCATGATTGAGTTATTCGTATACTCTCATAAAAAACATTAATATATCTTCCTATTTAAGTTTATCATTTAAATCTTCTATGAGGATCTATCTTCAAATTATGGTTCACCAGATCATTTGATATCTTTAGAGAACGTTATCTGTTTCTGTTGCGTTGAACGCCCTTAAACTTGCGTCATAAATTTTATTTTCTATCCACTCGTAAGTTCAACTTGCCCAAATCAGAGCTACCCTATCATAATCCTGTCAATTATTCTACAATCATACTTTCTCTCTCAATTTGTTAATAATACTACATACGAGTGAGCGAGCAAATTTCCACCGTAGTTAATGTTTCTGCATTAGGACTCCATTGTGTACTTACTTCAGATGATAGATGTGAAGATTAGAGATTAGATAGATGTAAAACATGGATATATTGATTTACTGAATTTTTTCAAAGATATCATTTTAAGGAGAACACATTCTTATTATGAAGTTGCAATTTTTCAGAACATAGGTCTGTGATATTTTAAATACAAATTAAATGTATTAATTAAAAAGATACAATTTGTATTAAATAAATTATTAGTTATGTCATCCTGAAGAAGAAAATGGTATTTTTCGAAACCGGTAGATGTATTTAAACTCAATTAAGTGGTTAATAAATAAAAAATATAAATAAAATATTTGCCTAATTTCATTTACAAATTATATTGGATAATTTTTGTAGCGCCATTTTTGTAAAAAATTTCTCCTCGAAGGCTTCTTGTCTTTTTATTAAATTTCTTTGTACGAAATGAACCTCAACCTTGTAAGGGTAATTGAAATAAAAATAAAATTATTTAATTTATCAAATACACATAAATTAGGTCAGTTTAATATGGCTTAAAACTTAACAAATAAACTATCTACACGTTGTTTTCAGTTTTTAGTTTTCAGGAAACAAGAAAACAAACATTTAGCTAATTTAAATTAATTAAAATTTTTTTCATTAAATACATAAATAGTATTTTCTTTTTTAAATAGACTGTGTAATAAATGGTATTTTCTCTTTTAAATAGAATTTTCAGGTGATGCGTTATTATTTTAATTTATTAATTTCAACCATTAGATACTTTGTAGATTTATTTGCTTATTTAATTAATTAAGGAATTTTAACTGTATAAAAGTTTACAACACACTGAAACTTGACTTGGGCCTGGGAAAATATTTGTTTTTCTGATTATTTTAAATAAATAACTCAAAAATACATTTTTTGTAGATAGGTGTTTGTGTTATTAAGCCATCAATATATTCAAACGTATAGTAAAACTACTTTTAAAAAAGTTCCGGATGAGGTGTAATAATATCATTATTTTGAACACCATAACAAATTCATCCTGACGTTTACCGTCACACGGAAACACCAAGACACACACACGGTGTTACTTTTAAACTGCATGTGAGAACCCCATAAACCCGAAGCAAGTCTATCAAACTCCATAATATTACCACCCTTTGCTGCAGGCTCACAGCCCTCACCATAAACAACTTAGGATGCCTCCCAAAAATCTACTGATTCTAAGAATAATTAACAAATATTTGACAGTTGTACCTCCGCACTGGTATCCATAGGTCTACGAGATTATTATTTCCTGTGATGTATCTATGGAACGAATATGAAACGCGCGCAAAGTTGGTAAAATGACGCGCGTAAAAGAGATAAAGGATCGCGCCACGGTCGGCGCGGTCTCTCTTGCCTCCAAACCGTTGAACTGATAACATACTATTATGACTTGTACTGTATTGTATAGAGGCATTAAGATTAAATACTACACGTACGAGTAATTATTCCATCTATCCAATCCCGCACACGATAAGGAATACTTACCACAAATTAAGAATATATAACATTTCCATACCATGATTAACCTCTTAGTTCGAAAATTATATTTTTTAAATACGACGGAGAAATCACTTTTTATTTATGAAGTTACAATTTTTCAGAATGTGATACGTGATAATTAAAACAAATTTAGAATAATCACTTATAAAAAAATCTATTTATTGAAAAAATACAGTCATCACTGAGACTCGAATCCGGAACTTAAATTGCCGATAGACAACGAGGCATCTATTTTTCCCGTTGGAAGCGAACATCTTTTTAACAATACTGTTTCTCAAAAACGTTCAACTAGATTTTATGTCTGATTGTTACAAAGATATAGAGAAGTATAATACTTGAATGCAGTGTATTTTACTGTAGCACTGTGCTACGTTACGTCAGTTATACGATTTTGTTATGACTGGACCAGATCGCCGGTCGCCCTAGGCGTGCGAATGCCCCATTAGGTTTACTGTACCTATCTATCCCCCCCCCCTCCACCCTTTACCCTTACTACAGTGAATGACATTTTTTTTTCTGTGTGTAATCTATGACTTATGAATAGACAAGAAGTCTGAATGTCCTGCTACCAGCTCGTAACACTGACTTGAATAATTATTGTGTTTCTTAGACTACCATACCGTACCGTACAGTACCGAAGATTTACAATCACTATTGTGTATAACAGTGCTTCATGCTAACCGCTGAAGAAGTATCCTGAAGTTCGGGAGAATTGTGAATACAGAAAGAAAATCCAGGTAAGTCGTGTTCTACATGGTCGATCCTTAAGCCCTTATTGTTCTGTCCTTCTACCAAATTCCTACCATCCTTCCTACATCCCGTTTTACCACCCTCTTGTGTAAACATATTTCAATATAAATAAGACGAGTTTTGAAGGACCAGGAGCAGATGGCGTCCGCGAAAATCCTGGCATGATCAAGTAAACCAGATATTTAATGACGGCCCTGTTAGAAGCTTTAATAATAGACGAGCGTACATGAGAATATGTTTTAAAGTGAACGGGGCATGAGTGAAATGTCAGAACGCAAGAATATGTCATTCTATCCACTCTGTTTATTCCTGATGGAAATAGCGTCACGTAACGGCGTTATAAATATTGTCAATTCTTACTCAGTACCTTCACATAAAATATTGTACTTACTTACCATCACGCCGTTTACCCGCTGGGGTAGGCAGAGAGGATAGAGCGCTACACTCTTCTGTCCTGACACAATTATCGCTTGATCCACATTCGTACATCTTATACAAGCTCGCCGATTATTGTGGCTTTTAACAGGATCTTCTTCCAGTATCTGGTGTAACCGGTCGTGCCAAATCTTCCACTCGTATATATTACATATTTCTAATCTGTTATGTATTACGATTGAAATATTTATTAATTTCGGCTATTATTGTAATTGTGACATGCTTACCGAGGATCCTTTTTCTTAGGGATTGCCTAGATAACCCCATTTCATAGTACCAGCGTTTTGCTTAGAAATAGTGAGAATATTAATGAGACATATTACTATTAAATTTAAAAAAATGTTAAACATTAATAATCACAAAAATAAAGAAGTAAAACTCTGACACATAAAATATTAATATTTAAGGCTTTTGTTTTATCACCGGATGAATATCGGAACGCCTCTATGACTACCCTTACCTAGTTTAGGGTAACTGCTTCTATCATAATGATGGGAAGAGGCAGGTGCTACGAGCACATAGATAAAAACACCCCAGTACCGAATCTGCTTGAAGCATGCTCGCCGTAATACTTAGCCTTATTTATTATTTATGGTGGAATAAAACTTCAGCAGTTTCTGAGAAACTAATCTATGTACAATTAAGGTTGCCTGTATGTATTGCAAACCTTTTATCGAAATCACGATAAGTTTAGTAACAAAAAACTTCTGCCATGCTAAGAAACTAATTTTAATTAATTTATTAATACGAAAACCATTAAGAGTGTAATAGTTACATTCTCTAGGTTCATATTTAAAGTTATGTTTCCCAAATGGGTATCTACGATGTAATTATAATTATATTTTTAATAACTTGGAAAAAGTAAGTGATTTGAATTCCGTATATTTGAATCTTGTTTAAAAAGACTATTGTTTTTAAACAGTCTCAGATGGGGTTATTTGGAAATAAATTCTCTAGAAACTCCGGTCACATTTATTAAATTCAGTTCATAAATCTAGAATGAAACAAGTTTTAATGGAATACCATCGTGTAAACGAGTGGCTGCCCAAGGTCGTAAATATGGAGGAATACCTTCCAAATCTTGGTACTTAAAGGATGGTTGCTGCAGTATTCACATTACTTATAGACGTAATCGAAATACATTACTATGGTTAGCTACATTACTACTATGGAAATATTTTGAAGATCTAAATTTTCAGATTCTGCTATAATAATAATAATAATGTGTTTATCCCAGCGAGATCAGGTTTTTTTTTAACCTGATTCGCCATAAAGATAATACATATTATGTTATACATTAAAGGTTATGAAATAAATATAATGCTATGAAAAAGAAAACCAAGGAAAATATTAATAAATACAAAAAAAATATATAAAAATTAAAAAGTTAATAAAAAGTAAAAAGTTCACACATATATACACACAAAATATAAATATTACATACATAACTACTTCAGTCACGGCCATTGTTGTATATGTAGCTATTTTGTAGGCGCTGCCATTCTCTGGTCAGGGAACCAGCTTTCCATGAGAGCGCCGCTTGCACCAGAGAGTTGGTGCTGAGCTCCAGCCGCAGCTTTACGCCAGCAACTCTCGATGTCTTAGAATCGGAACGAATCCATGTATACGGCCTTCGGTAAACATTGTAGACGCGCTACAATAACGCGCCAATCCGAACAGTATTCTGTATGAGTTGTTGTACTGAATTCGGAGACGGTTATACGTCACTTGCTTGTATTTCGACCAGAGCTCGTAGGTATACATGCTGGTGAAGAACGATTTAAACAGGACACTCTTCACCTCCTAACTGCATCTTCGAAATTTTTTAAATATTTTAGCATATAGTTTTAAATTATTATTATCATTTGATTGGTTGTAATTCAATCAATGATTTGCTTAAGACAAATCCTTCAATTTTTTGGGCATATTGCTGAAAGGGAAGATCGTTTGGAAAAACTTGTGGTAGGCCACGTCGAAGGACTGAGAGAAAGAGGAAGATCTTCATCCGTTAGACCGACCAACACGGGACTAACGGAACCAACGGAAAATACAACATGCACTACTGTGGTGACATCCCTAAGATATGCAGGATGCCGAGAAAAGTGAAGGAAAGGGAGGTAGTTAAAAGAAAGGTAGTTCATAGAGATCACGATCCCCAGTATTGAGGGACCGTCATGGATGGTTGAATTTTTTTAAAATACTTTTTAAATAAAAATTAACATCTAAAAAGTGAGATAACGTGCTAAATACTTGTAGGTAATGAATGTTTGGAACAAGTAGATTAGTTTGTGTATTTGGTAAGTATATTCGATAGAAAAGGAAAGACATAGAAAGATATCGAAAGGAGGGTGACTGCTGGGAATAAAGTGAACGACGATTTGAATGGAATTATAACTAATGAGAACTTGTTAACTGAGGCAAGACTAGTGGTTCACAATGGAGTTCTGGTACCGACACTGACGTATGGAAATGAGACCTGGAACTGGCAGAAGAGGAACGAAAGTAGACTAAATGCAGTGGAAATGAGATTACTGTCATACATGGATCTGTTACATAGGCATATATGTAACAGATCCATGTATGACAGAGTAAAGAATGAATATATAAGAAAAAAATGTAAAGCTGATCTTAGTATAGTGAGTAAGATTAAGAAAGGATCACTAAGGTGGTGTGGTCACATGGAACGGATGAATGAGGGAAGAATGGTAAGGAAAACGCAAATGTTGATATCACTAGAAGTAGAGGACGTCCGCGGAAGACTTGACACGATCAAGTAGTGATGGTAAACCGTTACGTGATTGTGATTGTGTCGATGATTAGTAACTGAGATTTAACGATGATTGATAACTAAGATTTAACTGTCGGAGACTTACTTGCTAATGTACCAGTCATTGATGGAATAAATGTGTTAATTAGTTATCAATCATCGTTACAATCGAACAAAATAGCGGTTTAAATAACGATTTTGCCATCGTTACGACCAAGTAAATCAGATACTGGAGGATGGTCCTGTTAGAAGCCTCAATAATCGTCGAGCTTGTATGAGAAGAAGTATGAATGTGGATGACGTGAGAATTGTGTGTCGGGAAAGCAGAGTGTGGCGTTCTATCTTCTCTGCCTACCACTGCGGGAAAACGCCGTGATGGTAAGTAAGTAAGAAAGTCAAAAGTGACAACAAAAATGATGATAAAACTCATTATTATATTTTAATAATTAGAGACCATTAAGAGATTAATGAAAACCATTAAGAGTTCAGGATGTGTTTAAAATATATATATAGATATACCCAGACTTCCTTCTACAGGTAATAAATTCATTTCATTATGTGGCCTTAAGTTGCATTCATTACTCAAATATTTAAAACGCAATCTTCTTCAGAGAAAAGGGGTTGTCACAAAAGATGTGCGCCTGGAGCCTCACTTAAACACGAAAGCTTCAAGCGAGAGTGAGGGTGCGACAAATGCATTACATTTACTGCGAACCAACTGTGAGAGTTTGGTGCGAGAAGCTAAGTGGAAGTTGCCCATAAACTGAGTGTAAGTGCTGTGTAAGCTGCGCAACACGGCGATGGTGGCACTCGACACCTATTCATATTCACATACTACTCGCATAACACCAAACGTCAAAAACATACAAAGAACAAGCAGAAACGTTGTTCGAGACACCAATAAAGCCAAAAACACCACAATTTTGTAAAAATTGTAAATATCTGTATTTAAACTTTGTATACACCACTGTGAGTTATTTTTACGTCAACTTATTTCGAATTTTCCGACTACCTTCAGAGACAGCCCACAATTTTGTAAAAGAAAACGTCATTAAATAAATTTTACTAATAAAGACCTTTAATTAGATTATTAAGAAATTTTGGAAATTATAAAATCCCTCAACACTAAGTCTTATATAATTAATAACCAATTGAACTTAACAAACCACTGTTTAACATATTTCCTATTTCAATGTTTCGCTGTCCATCCCCTCACCACTCCTACCAAGACTCCACCCCTGCCTCGTAATTAATGTCGTTTTAATATTTTAATTTTATGGAATAGTTTAGTTGTACGCCAATCCTGACGAAGATATGTTAGTATCGAAAACGGTTGACGTAAAAAAAACTCAGTGGTTTATACAAAGTTATATATAGATTCAATTTTTAATTATGTCTAACCACAAAGTTAACGCTAAAAACATCAAGTTTAAATATGTGTCTTATGAGCTCAATACGCCCTTGATATTGAAGTAAGAATGTAGCGTATTATACTATATGATATTACAGTATTATTACTACCAGTCTACAGAATGCCTGTTGTTGTAGTCTTTGATGATTCCATGACAACTGCATACAAAAAAGGTGCACATATAGACAACTACAGGGTGGCCCAAAAAAAGTGAGAATATTTTGTAAAATGTCATATAATTACATCAAAATTAGTTTGACTATATCAACAATAGCTTAAATAGTTTACTAATTTACTTACTTACCTATTTACCTATATTACGTTTTATTTCGATGTTTTTCGTTCGCCATCTTTGATTATTAACTTTCCCATTGTTTATATTTGTTTTTTCAAATTGTTGCCTAGAATGACTTTAATCACTGCAGAAAACCGTATTCAGATCAAAACTTTGCGAACTGAAAAACGTTGAGGTGATAGAAAAATGATCAAAGAGTTTCAAAACAAAGTCTGGAGTATACCTATACATTACAGCGTACTGGACATTTCAGCAGGACGGAGCTCCATCTCACACAGCTAGAAATACAATCAACTTTCTTCGTTATGAGAATGTTAATTTCATCGAGCCAGGCACGTGGCCACCGAACAGCCCAGATTTAAACCCAGTAAATTATGCAATATATGGTGTTTTGATTATTTCTGATTAGCTAAATATTGTGCAATAAAAATTACATTGAGAATTATAATAAATTATATTGTGTTTTGAAATAACTCGTGTGTTACGATATGTTCTCATTTTTTTTGGGCCACCCTGTACATACAGTGACAAATGCACGCGTAGACACATAAAAATATAAATTTTAATTATTATTACATGAAAAAAAATTGTGGAATCATCTACATTTATTTTATTATCGGTAAAATAAATTCATACACTTTAATTATTATTACAGCACTTAAATTATTATTTTAAAGTTTTATAAGTCCTCTAATATTAACACTCTAACTACCGGCCGATTACTCTCGGAATAAATGGTTTGATAAACGATGACAGCAATAAATAGGAGGTCAGAATAGCGGGTCATAAACATACTCGGTCTTAACCATAAAGTGCCGTGTATTAGAAAACGCCAACTAAAATGTTCTAACGGGAAGAATAATTATTTATTTCTCATAAAACGGCAGTCACAGCCCGATAAAAATGTTTGCCGACATGAACCTTGCTGAGAAGTTGTGATTGAATTTCCGGTAAATTTCTCAGCAACGATAGGCAAATCCTCAACTGAAAGAATCATTATTCATTTTTGAAAATTAATCTGCAAGATGGTTCTTTTAAATGCATACTGCGTGTAGATATAGTCCCTTAACGACCTTTTTGATATCCAGAAAATCATTGATTTCGGGAATAAAATTTTTATAATATATAAGAGGTGAGACAGAAGGGTCTCCGATCTTCACCGACAGCTTCTTTGAAAAAATGACAAATGTGGATCCTAAACATCAGAATTACTTACTCACCTTTAAACAACAAAATTTATGTCCTTCACTCGTGGAAAATTAAAATAATCTATTAAATAAATTGTTCAAACATGAAGATAAGAAAATAAATTTTACCAACATTAAAAAAAGTTTGATGACAAAGTAATATATTAGAAAAATTAACAGTTAACATTTAAATTACAATCAAATGACAAACCGATAATGGCTTAACATTAAGATGAATCATTATCAATAAATTTAACTCAAATAACTGCATTCAAAGCGTAAATCTATGCAAATAACATCAGTACTAGTGGCACAAACAATAAAAGCTTTTGATAATTGTATTTGCGCACAATTCACACTGGCTGCATCACGGAACAAATCAAAATAAATACAGAGCGATTGTATACAAGGAAAGATAAAAAAAATTCTTGATTAAGCAAACCAAATCCCTCCCTACAATTTTACGGATGCGCAAATTGTCTTAATATATTATTTATCATCTGCACTTCACAAAGTTCAGTATGAAATAACACTACTCTGCTGAGTTTATTCCTTCCGGGACTGGTACTGAGTGCTTAGAATTTGTGTTGTCTTCACCAAGCGATCCACATCCAAATTATTAGATATAATGACAAGCCATTCGTGATAAGAATGATATTATATATATATATAAATGAACTCCATGGTACAAATAATCTCCATCGTAAAAATAAATATGACATCGGTAGTAAGATTTCCATGATAAAATAACCTTCGTAATATACGCCATCGGTGTAAATATAACATCAAGCAAAACATGCCCATTTCGTAAAACATAGAATTACACAATAAAGATTAGACATGAATATTTCCCACATAGGTACATTCGTATTTTTATTTTCATTTATTTACCGTTTATACAAAGCTGGATGATCACGGATTTTTACATTAATAATATACTTAGAACAGTGCAGCGCGTACGGCTTTCGCCGGCCGCCATCCGTAAACGTCAAAAATCCACCATCTTACAATATGCCGCTTTGCTATTGGTCAATGCATAATCTCTGTGTTACCGTATTGCAAAAGAAATGTAGCACGCATTCAATCATATATATATTATTTTCGTTACGTCACAATATATATAAACCAATTGAATTATCCCAATAACATGAAACAAAAAATTTTAACTCGGATTCGTAATATGGGCAGGGCCAGTATTGGTGAACTCACCCAAACATATTGACTCATACCTTTATTAATTGTTGCCACAAATTTATCCAAAATAATTTATTTGAAAGTTTCCTTTAAAATTGTTTTTCAAATATACCTATATAGAAAGTAATAAATGTTAAGTCTATCTATTACTTGTAATACTAATTCATTGTAGAATTGGTTGTAAACTATGTCCATCTCAACACGGAATTTCTGTAGTGGGACGGGCATAGTCCAACCATATTTTTTTACATTATAAATTACATTACAAATAAATATTATAAGAATTTTATTCGCAAAATCAATGATGTGTATTATTAATGAGTAAGATATATCGGATCAATTTTTCAGTAATGTATTATGCACAGTCGTCGTTAGATGATATCCTATGTCCACCGTAGCACAGGTTTATTTATTTAGTACATTATTACTAATTTACGATATTTAAACGAAGGGATTTCTCCATTGAAGTACTTTTACATGTGTGTATTAGAATAGTTCAGAAGCTCGATTGCACTCACATTTTGAAAACAGGTTCTTTGTTTATTATTTTCTTAATTTCAATCATTTAGATGAAAGATACGAGCGCGCTAATCATGGACAATATTCTCCCAGAATGTTCTATTGTTCTACCGTCACTTTATCTTCCAATACTACTTGAATTAACAATATGCAGTAGGCAAATATTGACTCATAAAAAGAGTACAAGTAATCCTTTGTGAACGGCAGAATATTGCAAGCTGTAATTTTAACGTTTTCTGCCTCAATTATCATTGAAAATGTGCTCAAAAGATCTTGGCTCCCACTACCTAAAAATCAAACAGCACATATAAGAACAATTCGTAACATTTCATTCGAAAAACATTAATTACCAACTAACCCATTGACCGCATGTATACAAAAATTTACTTTTTTTGGAAGATATCTTTAATGAAAAATGTTTGGAGATACTCATTTATATATTTTTTTTTATGAAGTAAGTAAATATAAAATTATTAAAAAAAAAAACAGAAGACAGATATTTATTTTTGTTTTTGGTTCCGTTCTATGGTTCCGTGATCTTAAATGCAAAGTCAGTCTGTATGAATGTAAAATATATATATATATATATATATATATATATATCATTTTATTATGTATAAAAAAGACTTATGACTATCACTGAATCTTTCTGCTATTGTATCATAAAGAGTCAATAAGAATTGAATTGAAAATTAAAGACAAAAAACAAACAAAACTAAAAATCTTATTAACTATACCGTTACAATTACTTCCATTTATCATTACCTGTAGGTAATTCAATCAATATGGCATTAACCGAATATAGAATGGATTTCACATGATCAACGAGATTTTGTGCTAACAAGCCGGTGCTATTTATCTCCCGGTGAAAATTGTACATGTAAAGAAAAGCACAAATCACCTGAAATAATTAATACATTTTAATTAAATATATATAAATAATATATAGTCACGTGATGCGTAATAGAATGAATGATCGCAAAAAACATAAATCATTCGTAAAATACCATTTTAATCCAAGTCCAGGATAAATGGGGACTGTTAGTTATCCTGATGTAAGATTTGACAAATAACATGAGGGCTCCGGTAAAACTAGTCAACAATAACATCAGTAGCTAAAAAAGTGAAAACATTTTAATTATTCAGCAGAACACATTCTTATTGTGAAGTTGTAATTATTCAGTGTGATGTTTAAAATACTAATAAAACGTATTAATTATAAAGATATACATATAAAATTAATTTTATAGAAAAATATTGTTTTTGTACTACGGGGATTCGAACCTGGATCTCTATTTCCAATCAGAGGAAGGTGCGTTACCAAATAATGGATCGATAGATGTATTAATTTGAAAAAATGTGTAAAATTTGTCGTCAATGATAATGGCACTGCAGCCTTTAAAACATTATAATCGCTTACGAAAGCTAAAAAATATACGAACTCAAAAGTATTGCTGGAGAAGGATGTTACGTATTTCGTTGACAACGCTTCAATTCTGACACAAATCCAATCACAGCAAGTCCTATCTACAGCAGTTATTATGCGTTAAAGTGATTAGAAATGGATATTATTCTGGGCACAACTTTGAGCCGAAGAAGACCTGGAAAAGTGGCACAGCGATGGATAGATACGTTGCTATCTAGCTGGAGAGATCCCGGAGCTGGAGTCAGCTGTAAATGCGACCCGGGAGTCTCGTCTGATTGAGACCACTATAAGTCAATACTGACATGAAGCATGAAAGAAGAAGTTGCTTGCTATTCATCCGCCACTTAAGATACTAATCTTGATGATGGAATTCGCATCGTTGACCAATAAGAATATATAAGGATGAAAGAGAATATCCTGTTAAATTTAGAAAACTAATTTTGAATTTCAAAATATGCTAGAAATAAATAACGCTTTACTTCGGGTCTATATTTGAAAAATCTCCTGACTGAATTGTCAGATTTAATTAATTAATTTATTTTATTTGACGTTTGACATAAATTTTTTGTACTTTTGAACATACAATAATACAACACATTTATTAGTTTACTGTGTGGGATGCAATAGGGCATTGTCTTGGCTACTTTGCTAGACTACCGTCTGTGTTAAAGTAGTCAGTTTTTTCCGTGCTGTTGCGATGTTATTTAATAAAAATTAAAAAGAAAGAGTCAGATTCGACAGAGATATAGAATAATAAATAGAGGCAATAAAAAGTATAGTGAATGTGTTGTAAATCTAAGGTGAATTATTAATGTATTGTATTGCGATTAAGTTGGAATGGTGGACAGCGATGCTTCTGATCTCTACCCAAATATATCATGTATCGAGTCCATATTTACGCAATTTTTTTATGAGTTAACTATTTCCAGTTAGTGTTAAGTGTGTTGTACAGTTTCGGAACTAAAAACATGTTAATGCATAATTGTGTTCAATAAAGAAACTCACGGTTAATCCATGCATCGAATTGATGACATTGATACAATCCACCAATTTATCATAGACAATCATTAATTTTCTAATTTCCGTTTTGACCTTCATCGCTTTAGCCTCTGTTGAACATTCTCGAGTTCCATTAGTTTTATTAAAAATCTTTAATTTCACATTTTCAATTCTCTCTTTCATCACTTTAAATCTATAATTAACAAGGCTAACGTCAATTTGAAATGTGAGTGTCAGAAAATTTCGTATCACCACTCCGAAATAGTAAATACAGTAGTTCTCGTTGATTCCAATGAGTATCGCCTCTGCAGAAATAACACAAACTAAAATAACTAACAAACGGAAGGTCATACAATGAATATTCTTTTTTAATTTCACATAAGTCTCTTTGGCGTTGATTCCAAGAATGTAATCGACATCATCAAGATATTTGATCATGTTGAGTGCCAATTCAGGGTTAAGCACGTGTAGAACTTTGATTAAAAAACCAACGATGATTGTGATACTACCGTACCACAAAACTAAGATTTTTACTAGTCGTTTTTGATCTGCTTCAGCAGAATATTTGACGAGTATAAAAAATTGTACAATAAAAGATATAACGTTCACAATCAAATAAAAGATTTTTTTTTTTTTTGATAACGTTGCTACAATGCCGCTGCTGTATTGGTATCTATGTATTCCGACTAACATGTTAAGTTTATTCGTATCGTTAAGTGTCCACGCATTGTTTAAGACGACTTCATTGTTTACTTGATTTTTTAATTGCATTGTTTACCAATAAAATTATGCACGTCACAATTATATTCTTGAGTTAATTTTTTCGTTGTTTTAGTGGCTACACTGGCGGTCTAAAGACAAATGTAAATATTCAAATGAATTTTATTATTTATGGATTCGTTTTATTAGAGCCTGGGAAATAGCAGTCATTATTTGAAATTGGTGACTGTAAAGGGTTATTGCATACGATGCACTCATATACAGCGCAGGAGACAATTATGGAACTATTATATATTGAATGAATTAAACTATATAGCAATATGGCTGAAGAAAAAAACGAAAACTAAAACGAAATGTAAACAAATCTAAATTCATGAACAATGGTAGTAAAATAATATCAAACACACCAGCAATTATCATAAAGGATTAAGGAAGGGACTGAAATAAATTATTTGAGAGTCATAATTGATTCAAAATTGAACTATTCGCAAAATACAAGACTCGTGACTAAAAAGATTATTAAAAAAACTCACTTCTGGGAAGGATCAGAAGAATCATTTGTACTTAGTCTTGTAAAATAGTACACAACTCTGTTATTATTCCTCACATCAACATTTTTTTTGGCTAATGAAGAAGAAATGCAACGATTGTCAGTGCTGCAAAGTAAATCTTTGAGAATAATACCCAGAATAAATAGATATACTCGGATCAACGTAATGCTGAAGGATCTGAATATGATGACTTTTAAGCATAAAATATTTTTCAATGTTAAGTAATTTATTTTTAAAATCCTTGTTGATTCGTCTATTACTCCAAATTTAAAAGCCTGAAAGAACTGCAGCCTATAAGTTCAAAAATATATCGTCAACTTACTCTGTTCGTATGGTGTAATCGGTTAATGCATTTCCCCAGATAGGAAAGCATCCAGGTTCGAATCCTGGTAACAACAATAATATTTTTATGATAAATTGAATTTTTCTGTATATCTTTCCAATTGATACATTAAATTTGTATTAAAATACTACAGAACTTTGTTCTGAAAAACTGCAACTTCACAATAATAATGTGTTCTGCGTATATTATATTATATCATTCTTCATAAAAAGGTATTCGAAAATAAATCGTTTTTAAATATTACCATTATTCAAATTGATATTTACATAATCAGGTTGCTTTTTGAAGCTAAGGCTAGATCGAAACATGAATGAAGTGGTACATAGTAAGGGAGCTTTCAGGTCATTCACGGCTTAATACCCGTAGCCTAGAAGCCAGTCGAGATACACTCTCTTTAAGACCTTTTCCACGTATCGCTTTGCCAAGAAGCCTTCTAGCCTCATGCTGCAACAATAGACTTAATGGTGGTTCACTTGGGAGATGAAAATATAACTCTGTAAGCTTTTTCAATCGGGCATTGTTTTCATAATATACATATTATATTTAATATTATGATAACTATGCGTGTATATTAAAACCTAACTAGAGTAAAAAAATATAATAATGATTAAATTACAACGGTGATGATGATGGTAATAGTAATAATGTAAAGTTTTTTTTTCTTTGTCCCATTTTTATATTTTATATTAATTTAATCAATTTTTATAAGAAAATATATTTTATTAAAAAATATATGTTACATTCGCTACCTTAATAATTTATACTTAATTTATAGATGTTTGAACAATAGTTGGTTTTTAAAATTTTCTAATCTGGTGGGATAAGATCTCGTGGACTGTGATCTAGAATGGTTTTAAATATTTTACGCAATCCGAAATGGAAGTCTGAAGGAAACTATGGCAAATGGATATGGCCTACCTTGCTTTGAAGTCCTGGGTTGGGTATCGATTACGCCTCCGGTTGACGAGCACGTATATGATGCCGAACCGAGATCTCTATAACGGGACTTCCGAAACGGATTCACTTCCTCAGCGCGGTCCAAGCGATACGCACGGCGTTAGGGTAGGGCGGCAGGAAGAAGCGCGAAAAAAACTTAATGTTTCAAGGTCGAAGCACAATCGGAGAGTGGTCCCGGGCGACGAAATGTAAGGTAATCGTTCAGAGCGGGACAGGTATAAAATGATTGGATGGACGAAAGAGGACAGGGAATGAGTATTTGACTTACGTCAACATAATCATTTGAAGAAAATGGTCATGGTTTTGATAAAAAATTGGGATTGTCAATTTTGCACGTACGAAAATGGTCATGGTTTTGGTGTTGGTCACAAATTAAATAATTTGGAAACGTTGGAGATAAATAAAGCGTGTAAAACTAATCAAAAAATTATAAACAACCAACTAAATTTAACTACGACTCCCATTCTAAAATTTTTTCCTAAAAATTATTCGAGCAAATTTGTATTAAGTAACAATTAGAGTTAGGTGCTAAATTTTTTTTTAAATAAATGTTTTTTTTTAAATAGATTCTGGTAAAGAAACAATAATATATGTTTTTAGTTAGTTATGACATCCTGAAGAAGAAAATGGTATTTAAACTCAATTAAGTGGTTAATAAAACAAAGATAATAAATAAAAATATGAATTTTAACCACAAAGTTAATATTGCTAATTTTAAAAGTAATTTATACTGTGTTTAATTTATACTTTTTCGTTTTTATTAATGCCTATGTAATAGATAATTTATATAACATTTTTTTTTAGTTTATTTTAGTCTAGTCCTACATTAGTACATAAAATTAAAAATTGTTATGTGAACTTAATTTAATTCTTTTTTTTTTAAATAGAGATGCATACACGGAATACATGTCACATCAATATTTTTACTATTTTCAAATTAAGGTAAACGCTTGTACTGTGAAAATAGGGCTAACTTGGTGGTCTCTTGGAACGAAGCGTGAACCCCCGACTAATAGATCACTAGACCGACAACCTACTCAACAAATAACCTGGATGGATACGTTTTATTAAATGGTGTGTTTATAATAAGTCTATGATGCAATATTACTTATTGTAGTGACTTTCCAATTCGACTGCACCAGTGTAGCGCCTTTAGAAATACTATCACAGATTTCCTTGGGTACTTTACTCCTTACTTTGTATACTCAAGTTGCTTGTAGTGAAACTCAGTATGATAAGTGTAACAATACTCGTTTATTACAATAACATATTTAAAGTAACGTACAATAATACGAGTATAACTCAGATATTGCTTATTGCTAATGAGAAGGAACGATGGGAAAAGAGACCCGTTCCCAAGTGACGGCCTCTTGTATCCCATGACCCCCACCACTCATCTCACACACACACATACAAAAACGACAGTTCTCACACTTATTACAGAGGGAAAATAGTTCTAACGTTTTTGGACGAGCAACCACAAATGCCCGTTCTCTAAATTCAGTCTTCCGGCAATGACTGTTCGGTTCTACAACCATTTCTCCGTCTGAAGTAGAGGCTAACCTGAGAGTTTGACGTCTATCATCCAAGTTGTCTCAAATGCAGAGCTCCTGCAGATACATAGGGGCCATGTTATGTGTCGCCTTGTACATTAATCAGCACAATGATGTGCGAAAATTTTGACATTCCATATATTATCCTGGCTGCCTTATTCAGAATAGACTATTATATATCCAACTGAAAAATCGGCATTCCAGCATAAATACTATTACAGTAGTCCACATGTGATACCACAAATGTATTTATGAGAACACGTAATCATCTACGTATGTATGTACATAAAAATATTATAATATATGTATATTTTTTAATATGTAAATATTAATACAGAAATAATTATCTCAAATCTTCTCAGGGAAATGAGGGGCTGCCGAGCATTGAGAAAAGTTTACCCGTTAAATCAAAACTTCCCTTAAACACGAGTGCAGCGGAAGCGTTGCACGCCTTGCTTCTCATGACTAAACCACACTACCTTGCGGCAGGGGTGGAGATGAGGTTGTGGACCACTGCGAAGCGACATCCCGTCAACAATAAAATAAAATAATATAAGTTGTTAGGTAACGCGATAAGCCATATAACGCATCCAATGCAAAAATATACATAAAGAAGAATATATCATCATCGGCCATAGTCAATCTACTTCTAGATGAAGTTTTCAATGTGAAATATCATTATTTGACAAAGCAGTTGGTTTGTGGTGCAACATGATTATATTACCTAACTTTACTTCGTACTTCAGACACGTCGAGTTATATTTTTGTCACGACAACTGTTTTTAACAATTACAAACAATTTTTTATAAGAGAACATCGCCGTTGCCTAAAGATAATAACTTCTCGAAGTTTTCTAAATTCTTTCGATAGCCATAAACTAAAAATTATCCACTCTGTATATTACAGAGGAGTAATAATGAATAATTAAGAAACTGAAAAAACACTAATTAATATCATAACGTTCCCTAATACTTCACCCCCTGCATTCCATTTTTACCAATATCAATATCCCTTCCGCTTCCCGTCCCTCTACTTGAATAAGTAATTAATTGCTACGTACACCTGTTGATGAGAGGGACTGAACATAGCGATAGGTACAATGGTCGTAACAAAAATTTAACTATTATAATACCATGTGTAATACAAAAATTAACTTCCATAAAACTCTGCCACTCTCTTTGATCCTCCCATAAACTTTACCAGGACACTGCTACTGTTCCGTTAATTTAGTCAACGCATCGAGATTTTGGGCATCCTCTATGTTGTTTTTTGTCTCATTATTACCTTTTAATAAAAAATATTTTTCCATCGATGAACTTGTGACGAACGTTGCAGGTTCATTACACAATTATCGTGCACAAATTAAGGAAGGGGATGTGGGTATAAAGTGTCTCTTTCCTGCTGACGATAATGGAATGCAGAGATTTGATGGCTATCGTACTGAGGACGTAGCATTAATAGGCGGTCGTAAGTGTGAGCGGTCATTATATGTAAAATGACTATATTTAAGTTATTATTATGACAAAAAGGAGTCAAAGCGAATGAATAATAATAAAATTGTAATGAGCGCAGCGCACTGTCGGTTTGCAGTTTGGACGAGGAACGGTCTGATGTTAGCTGCAGGAGTGGTTCACGGAAAGGGAGAACAGTTAACACGACACAACCATTAGCTAGGGACAAAGAAAAACGTACTTACTTTTACGAAAAGTTGCAAACATTTTATTACCATTATACACTACCAACAGTATAAAATTTTGAATCAAATGGAATCCCTTATTTTCAAGAAAAATGTACAATTTGAAATGGGTAAAAATAAACTAACGTACTTACTTCATCTGATTCATCTCCACAAACTTGTTATCAGTTCATCGTCTAGGTATGAGTATCTTTGATTTCTTGTAAAGAACTCAAGAAACAACTAACAACAGTAGGTACTACCAAGGCCTATTTGACCACCATCTTCTTTAATTAGATATTAGACTGATGAGTAAATTCCCTACTATTTCTTCAATAATACTTCTCCGACGATATACTGAAAAATGATTCTTTGATTATAGGACGAAGACAATAATTCTTAAAAGGAACTTTCAACTTTTCATAATATTAATGCATTTATAAAATTGCAGTATTTTTATTTTGGAAATGCCTCATCACGAGCTCAATTTCACACTTGGTTAATTTACAAGAATGAAAATCTATGTACCATAGACTAAATGATGAACAAATTAGAATCGAATGTAGATTTGTTTGTAGGATAGTAATATAATTAAGAAAGGATCACTAAGATGAAATTAACATATGAGTGAGAAGAGGACGGTAAAGAAATTATTTGTATTGAAGGAAACAGATTGTATCCGTGAAAGACACGACATGATCAGATAAACGATATATTTGGAAAACGGCCCTATTAATGTCATCAAGGATGTTTTTACAAATCTTTCTTTCGTAGAAGGCACACGCATTGATTTTAATATGAATATGTGTTCATTCAGCGAGTACCTCAAGAAAAATTGTCATGAAAACTACGTTAAAAATAGAACGTTGGAAAAATGAATAATCTGTTATGCTCGCTCACTTTTAACTTGTTTTTTATTTTCACCTTTACCGGTACCGAGATCGACACCAGGCGCCTTCGAAACATTTTAGAAATCAAGTAGATTTTACAGGCACCCGGATCCCGGAGACCCTCACATGCTAAGCGAGCATTCTGCCATCTTATTCCTATCTAATATATCTAATTAGACTAAGTTGTCAAACAATCCTATAAATAAATATATAACGCTAATTTTTATGTTAAAATACAAAGCTTTATTATTTGCGTACTTTATGATTTATTAACATTAAATTTTAAAACTAACATTTTATTTTCTTTAAAAATAGTTACCCCTGGTGAAATTTGTAGCATGCTAGTATTATCAAAGATTTCAAACAGTTATTCACACATCTTATTTATGTTTCTCGGTAGTGTAGCGGAGCAGATTTATATTTTTATTTACTTAATTTTTTTTTGGCACTCTAAAAAAATATTAAAGGATACATTTAACGCGTTTATTCATCAATGGTAAATATCACAGACATATGTCCTGAATAATTACAACTTCACAATAATAATGTTCTTCAGTAAGTACCTACAATTATGATTTAATTTTAATGTGTAGAGCATCCATATAAAATGTAAAATCAATTTTTTAACTGTGGATTTCTAGACCTGTGTAATTCTTTTACCACCAAAATTTCGCTCCATGGACTAGACCTTAGATACATGCTCAGGACTACGCTTCAACTGTTGTTGAACCGTAAAGCCATTAAAAATAATAAGAATAAACGATGTTGCCACAGCGAGCAGCGCGGCAGACAACTTTGGGCACACATTGAGATACATTTCAGCCACTAAATCTAATCTCCCATTTAATAAGGATTTATCAAACACACCAAGATAGGAAGCTTTCTTTGTTATCATAGAACTGTTTTAAATATTATTAAAAATAATAATATTAAGTTATTAAATATAAACATTATTACTTTATTTTTTTAAATATCTTCTTTTTCATCCCCTTTACCCCAATCGGGTCGGGGACCTGGCGCTTGGACAGCACTCTTCCATCACTCTCCTGCGTTGTATTGATTACTTGGAGCCACTGATAGTTTCATCTTTCTCTCAATTTGCCTTCTCCGTGTTCTCCTCGCTCGTCCTACAGGTTTTCTTTCCTCTGGCACTGATAATGTTTTAGATAGTCTTTAGTCTCCTATTCAGAAGATATGTCCAAGCCAACATAGAACAACAATTTATATTTAGAGCAGCAGCGAGATCATCCCAAGATCTTCTCACCGTTCCTGAGATATTGAATAGCGGGAGTATCGTTAAAAGATCAAAATTAAGGATATTTAGGAGGAATTTAATTTATGTATGTATATTATAATATATATATTATTAAAATAGTTTAGTAATCAAAACAGATTTACGTAACATTTTATTATTAAGGAGAACAGAAGTTGTAATTATGCCGAACATAGGTCTGTGATTTAAAATTTAAATGTAATAAATTTAAAATGCACCTTCCCCGAATTGGAAAGAGATCCAGGTTCGAATCCCGGTAGCAACAACAATATTTTTCGATAAAATTGATTTTATATGTACATCTTTCTAATTAATACTTTTAATTAGTATTTAAAATATATTTTTCAATATTGGATATAATTTTAGCATAGTTTAATTTGAAAACAAGGTTGTAGAAAAGAAAATTGTGTGTTTGCTGAAAATGATTAATTCCACATTGAGTTGGTAGACTATCGGCCAATCCTAATTATTTTCTTATGGGAAACATCTGCTCCGTGCCGACATCATTAAGAAAACAATCTGCAAAAGAACTTTCGACACCAGTTTTCCATTCCTATTATTGGTACAGTGCAAATACAAAACAAACATTTTATTTCAAACATTTTTTAAATAATTGAATGAATAAACTTCTTATATATCTTTTAAAAATGCTCAACAAATTATTCGTGACTATTTCACTATAGTGATACTGATATTTTCAAACCATATATATATATATAATAAATGTACTGAAATAATTTTAGTAAATATCTTACCCGGAGTTGCACAGGTAGTAACCTCCCAACCCCCCTCCCTGTACCACTCCGCAAGCAAATGCTTGTGAGTTTATATCTCGTTTGTGGTAAAAATCATTCATAGTATTCACAAAACTTAAATCAAATACAGTAATACCCCGAAGTTACGCGATAGGCAGGACCGACGATAATCGCTTAACTCGAATTCGCTTAAGAAGGGATACAACTTTGCATATAAATACATATAATTTTGTTTGATTGGGACCAAGGACTAACAAAAACACTAGTTTAGAAGAAAATTATTTAATAAAATTGCAGTTCTTTATACATATTAATACAAAATATTTAAAAAATAAACGATTTACGTAAAAAGTCATTTCGATGTCGATGGCTTCATAAAATCTAACAAATTCGCCTAACGACGCAATACTTTCTTTTTTCACGCAGAATTTCTTCGTACCAAGCTACTCATTTTTTATTCCTTGGTTTGTAGCTATAACGCGTTGGAGTCTATGTTTTCTGAAATTTTCAATTGAGCTGAGACCTTCTTTCAACCTTGCAATTGTCATGTGTTTTTCTGGTAGAATTGGGTCTGGAGTGTCTTCCTTGTCATTTTGCTTACGCATCTCTATGAGCTCATCGATTGTTAACTCCTGATTAAGTGAATCCAACAGCTCGTTGACATAGTTAGCATTGATTTCCAAATCTAATTGCCTGCCAAGATGAACAACTTCTTCTACCACATGAGCGATATCAGTTTCTATCAATCACAGAAAGAGAAACATTGAATATAGCGGGCGGCAGTTAGTAGCAGTGTTGTTAACGGTCAACGTTTAGCGGCAGTGTCGCCAAACGAACCGCGTAACTCTGAGATCGCGTAAGTCGGGGTATTTATGCATATATATCATAAAAAATATATCAAAATTATTAGAAGAAACGGAACAATCAACAGCGAAATTGTATCATATAGTACATGGTTAATAGTCATTCGAACGTGCAATACGTGCCGATAAACGCTGGACGAGGGCTGTCGCGTATCAAACGATTAAACTTCGTTTACATTGAAACCCAGGCACTACTGCACTAATTAGATAGTTTTAAAAATATCGTTTATTTAACTGTCAATTTGTATTATTTCTCAATAATAAAAGTCGAAAGTAAAGACGTAAAAAATTATTTCCCTAATTGTTTGAAAATACTTACACAATGTACTTGAATATTATACTAGGACTATCTAGCGGGGTCATTAACGATGTGTTGATATTCTTCGTGTTAAAAATAAATTAATATTAATCATATAATAGAATGTAATTTTTTTTCAAAATATCCGTGAGCATATTTGGCGGTATAAATATATATATATACATATATTTTGTACGCTATATATATGTATATATATATTGCGTGCAAAAAACAATAGCCAATTATTGACAGCTCGGACCGTACTCAACTTTTTATCGTTGTTTATTTGAGTTTTGAGACAAAAGTTTCATTAGTGTACCTACACCCGATCCTAAAAATAGTGGGATTTTTCGTACTATTTTAGTTTTCAATCTAATTTATAGTGAATTATTAAAAATGTTTATTATTGTATTAAGTAAACGTCTTTCTTGCTAAATAACGTTGCTCAGATTTACAGATGAAATCAATCTCACTTCGCTACTTTAATTTCTACATATGTTTTCTTTATTCGAGCTATTTATTGTTTGAAATATTTTTAGCAAAAAATCGCTGTTTATTAATATCCTCTTGTAGAAATATGTTTGTATTGTTTTGATACAACAGACCCCCGAATAAAACAGCGCTAAATGGAAAACAATGACGGTCCACCCCGTCTGGCATCATGTGGCATTTTTCCCAATCTCACCTAACCCCGTATTAATTACGGAAAGCTGTGGACGATAGCTGAATACTGAAAACCTCAAAACAATGTTATTATAAATATTATTTACGTTCTAATCATTTGAGGTTTTTAAATGTTTTGTTCTATGTTCTCGGCCACTACTCTCGGCCAAATAATTATTTAATAGTTTTTTATGATTTTTAAGAAATATATCATTTCTTTATAACTAAATCAATGTGAATATGTAATTTATAAACTATTGTTGAAACTTAACTTAACTGAAGGCAATAGAATGGCATCGGGTTCAATGGCACAACCAGGGTGCGAAGGACCAAGGTATACCGAACCCTTCCCCCTCCCCTCATTATTCTTACTCCACATTTTATGAATTTATTTAAGGTGATTTCTTTTAAAAATGGAATAATATAAGTATCAATTGGAAAGATTACAGAATATAAGTTCAAAATTTGTGGAAAATGAATTCAATTGCTACAGAGAAATAGTGAACGCGTTTCTCCGGATAGAAAGTGGTCCAAGTTCGAATCGCGGTATCAACTAAATATTTGTTCGATTGATAGTTTTTTCTGTATCTCTTTCTTCCCAGTTGATTAATTTAATTTCTATAAAAATTGAATCAATTTATTATTTTTAATGTATTTAATTGTCATTGAGTTATATCATTTCTCCACGACATATGGTAACAGTTTATACAAATAATATATTATTATTATACTTTATTTCCGTGAGGAAACAAATGTCAGTACTTAAGTTTTCTGTTATCACAAATGTCAGTACTTAAGAAAATGGTAAAAGTACAACAACTAAATACCGATTTAATGACTACTCTACTAATGCAAATCTACCGCAGTTGTTGACCACCAAGTCCCTTTACCTGCAACATATCCGATCACTTTTGCCGAAATAAATATCAACTCTGAAATAAAAGGGTGAAACACTCCGAATGGACTGTCGGGTTAGAAAAGGAAATATCTGCTTGCTGAAGCCTTACAGCCCGCCATGGCCGGACATCAAAGATACATTAATCAATGGAACAAATATTCCAAGGGTTGGAGGGAGCGGAAAGATATAAGGGATGGGAAACGAAGCATATGATTCGGAATTTCGGTAGGTTTTTATTTGTTTTAGCAATTCGACGCAGGTTTCTATAAAAATGTTAAGACAAATTACATTTAAAGAAATAGGGTTACTGGAAGTCTTTTACAATCAAATGACAAAAAGGACAGAAAAATGTAACTCCAAATGTACCAAAATTGCGAAAATACGAATTGTTCCTTATTTTTATTCAATAGCTTTCTCCCAATTTAGAATAAATTATAAAATAATGGCTTATCGATACTGTTGTTAAACGGATCAATGAGGAGGGGTCCATGGAAGTCACGATCCTTAGTCACGTGTGAACAATTATGAATTAGAAACCCTTCTTTTATGCTTGAAGTAGTCCCGAGAAAACATTCACTTCTACGACGTGTTTCATCTTCTATGATATTATGTTTCAGCTGTTACACTGAACTGTTAAAGAAATTAATTTTTGCTGAAACACTGAGAAACTTTTATGACAATATATTGTATATATGTGAATAAAGTAGGAAAAAAATTAGGTATTACTAAAATTTGAGTTTTATCACCCTTGATAATAATAAATAATAAATATTATTGCATTGCAGGGACATAGTTACGTACTGCATAATGAATATTGTATTTTTAAATCTTAATTTTGATTAGAATAATGCATTTTTTTACAGAATATTGTAATTTTTACAAAATTATTTATCTATCTTATCTTATATTAAGTAAACAACTATCCTATATTAAGTAAGTTTAAAAACGGTATAACAAAAATATAAAAAGAGTATTATAATCCTTCGTCATAAATACGAATAATGTCGTCGACAATTTGATTACCTTTTTGCTTACCAAATAATCAATTACCAAACGCCAACCAGTTTAGTTACAACCATAGAAGCAAATCAGTTAACATTCAATCAAAATCAGATTTAATTTTATTAAAAATAATTTTGCCAATTCAGATACCTGCATATTAATTGAATATTTTACTAATTACCAAAGAGATCTTCAAAAATAATTAAAATGATTAATATGCTATGTTCAAGATCAAGCCTTGTCATTCGATAATAATATCCAAAAAAATTAATAAAAGTTAGAGGACCAACAATATTTTCAATTCCTTATTTAATATCTAAAAGATACAAAATAAATTAATGTTTTTCCCGTTTTTTATTGTATTCCAAGAACTATTAATTTATAAGAAATCTCCGCCATCCAGAACACCTGCAAAAGATTTCTTGTGGGATTTGAGATCCATCCCAACCGAGCCGCTCTCGGGGAAACATAAGAAACGAGGATGTGCAAAGACCTCCGCGTGCATTTCCTAACAGAATTTACTGCCTGTACCGCGACACGTCCGTCCCAGGGGGAGAGGTCAGAACAAATTGAAAAACAATCTGCCGTACCATTCTGCTCTCTTGATACTCCTGGTAGTTTAGGTGGGTTGCGCCATTCTTTATTCAGGGGCGGTAAAGTTTCCCCCCCCCCCCTGCGCTCGAGGGGCTGTGCGGTTAAGGGAAGAGAAAAGCAAGGGATTACTTTTCCGTATTAGAAGAAATGAAACAAAATATTGTTGAGGGGTTTCATATTTTATGTACAGTAAATTTCTAGTTCGACACATCTAACTTCCTATTTTTATTTTAACCCTGCTAATGACAATTATTTTACCCATTAGTTATTGTTTTATTTTGCCGGCACTAGGCACTTTATTATTTCAGCATATATATTAAAAAATATTTTATAATAGCAGTCCCCACCTAGCATTACCCGGGATTCAATTTGGTTAGAATATTTAAAATGTTTTTTCATGCCTTTATATCGATATACGCAAAATTGATGGTCGAGGGCCCAAAGGCTTGACATGGCGCTTCCATCTTCCCCTGTCTTTCACTTTTTCAGTACTTGACATATCAGGGCTAAACTATTATCATAAAATTTTTGTTGCTGTTTACTACTTAATCTGAAACGACCCATCAGGTTTTACATAAAGATATGAGGAGCTTAAAAACAAAACCGTAACTATTTAATTAATGAAATTGAGATAATAGATTTGTAACTGATTTCAAAACCAGAGCGGAGATTTTAAAATTAATTTGTTTTTATATTAAATTAAATATGTCAAACCACAAAGTGATTGCTTTCAACGAAAATATAATTTATTTTTAATAAAATACTTCTAAAGCAAGCAAACATGTTTTATAGATAGATTATCGATTGCAAAACTGCCACCATTGCCAGATATAATCATTTTGAAACACGTCACCCTGTATTTTTTTCGTCAATTGTGAGTGATGATTTTGTTTCCGAAACCTTCGCATGCCAAGAAGAATTGTGAATTTTGAGCATATTGAGGATTATTTTCTAACTGTGCCCAACTTTTAAGAACAATTTACAAGAAAACGAAGAAAAGTTTTAATCTTTCTTTACATCGCATTACAATTTCTGATAATATCAATGAGAGGGGTTTTGAAAGTGCATCATTCATTTCAGTCGTCATCATCATCATCATCAGACATCCTGAGTCATTTTTTTAAGTGCATGCATTCAATCAAACAATTTATATACCAAAAATAAGATTGTTAATGAAATAATATGGATAATAAGACAAAACACTTTGTTTAAACCACTATTTATTGATAAATCGACATGTTTCGATACTAATGCTATCTTCTTCAGGAAACAATGTGTACTAAAATTAAAAACACAAGCATATGAAGAAAATGTCGTAAGTATCGAAACACGTTGATTTATCAATAAATAGTGGTTTAAACAAAGTGTTTTGTCTTATTATTTATATAATATGTGGCCACAAAGTAATTTTGCTAATATAGAAGAAGTGTTCTTTGAATAATTGGAATATCCAGTAAATTATATAATTATTCATACCTAGATTTATTTTAAAAATATGTTCCATACTTGAAATTTTTTACCAAAACTTAAAATCCAATGACTAATTAATTATTTTCATCTCCTAATTGTGATATTTGCCTACAGATAACATTAGAAGAAGACTGCAATTAGTAAAATTATTATAAGAATAATAATAATATAATATAATATCCCAATGTTATTCTGCGAGTTGGAGCGTAGAAAAATTGAAAGTAAACTGATACAGTACACTGGAAGTGTCAATTTTCTTTGAAATCTACGAATACGTGAATAAATTACAATTTTTTCTAAAGGTACATTTATAATATAAAAACAAATCTCAAACAAAGAATCATTTTTATTTTCAGAATTTTCAGAATTAAAATTTTTATGACTAGAATTCGAAATTTCACTTACAATATCAATCAATACCAAAATGTAATTATCTATTGTTTTGGGTCCAAATCCTCCACCATAAAATATACAAGTCCATTTCTATTGCCAAAAATTTTAAAATTGCAACTATTTAATACTGTTGTACCCTTGGAAGGTAATTATTTAATTTACTAAAACAGTCCAACGTACAGACGTCTTTTTGCAAGTCCTAGAACGAATTTTAAACACTAGTAATAAAAATAAATACCATTGATGTTTTGTCTACAAATGTATAAACATTCAATACATTTCCAAATCCGTCACTGGGCCGTGATATCCAACCCAAGTTCAGGAACCAGCGACCATGAAATTCTAGACTTGGAGTTCCCCCAGACGTAAAAGTCCGTCTGTCCTTTCATTGCTGAGAACCTCCCGAGAACACCCCCCCCCTCTCTCTGCCTCCTACAAAGAACGAACCTCTTCGCACCCTGCAGGCACCCCCTCCCGCCCGAGGCAACAGGCCTTGTTTTATGTTCGCATTTCCTTCCCTCAAACACTCATTTTCCTGCACTTTTGTAGCGTTTTCTACAAATGCACGCACACACCCTTGCGAAAAGTATTATTTCTTGTCCCATCACAAATGCTCACATTAGTTTCTTCACTCTTATATTCTTGCACTTGTCATGTTATAGAACATTGAAAATATGTTTTTGCTACAGGACTGGATCGCGATATGTACCTACGTGCCGCTTGGGGGTAAGTAACATTGCTATTTATTTATATTTAACTTATCTATTGTTCTATCATAATTCATTATTATTAGGCCATTTTGGATATTTAGGAGAAAGGAGGCCTTCACGATTTTAGATTTGGCGAGCTGAAACGATAAGTTTTTTCTTTTTAAAAAAGCGCCATTTTTCTTTCATATTTAAGATAGATTTCTTCTTTTCATAAATAATTAGACAAAATACTTTGTTTAAGCTACCATTTATTGATTATTCAATATGTTTCGATACCTATGGTATCTTCTTCAGGAAACGATGTATAATAATGAAATTAAAAATACAAGCACAGAAAAAACAAAACTATAAAGTGGTGAATAAGTAATATCTAATATGAAAACAAATTTAAAAGGTGACTATTTACAAAGAGGTTTGGTTATTTATAATATTTAGCTTGCTAATAATACTTTTTCTTATTTCTAAAATTTCAAATCTATCTAACTGTAAACCCCTAGTATTTGAATGTATTATTTCTAAACCCTTGTTAATATCAAAAGAATGGTTTGAAAAGATAATTAAAAAATTCTGAATAGTTGTTGTAGGCATCTCAAGTGCTCCTTAATTCTAATATCAATGTTTTATTTATATAAAAATAATTGCAATCATTGCAAATTAATTTGTAGACCTCCGATTTTTTTTAAATATCGTTTTTATCCTTGATTTTAATATATATTTAAAATTGTTTTCTTATTACTTCTTACTTATTCACCACTTTATAGTTTTGTTTTTATCTATGCTTGTATTTTTAATTTCAGTATACATTGTTTCCTGAAAAAGATACCACAGGTATCGAAACATGTTGAATAATCAATAAATAGTGGTTAAGGAAAACACATTCTTATTGTGAAGTTGTAATTATTCAGAACATAGGTCTGTGATATTTTAAATACTAAATTAATGTATTAATTGTAAATATATACATATAAAATCAATTTTGTCGAAAAATATTGTTTTTGCGTCACCGGGATATAATACATCAATCAATGTATAATTCTGGCGTCTGCAGTCGGTTTACTCAGAGGTATTTGAGATTCTGTAAAAATAATATAGATGGCTTTCAAATAATGGAACGACAGGTGTATTAATTTGAAAAAATGTAACATATAGGTTCGAAAATTTGTCAAGAAAAATACTGGCGTTATAGCACAATGGTAGTGCACTTCCCCGGATTGGAAATAGAGATCCAGGTTCGTATCCCGGTGACGCAAAAACAATATTTTTCGACAAAATTGATTTTATATGTATATATTTATAATTAATACATTAATTTAGTATAAATAGTGGTTTAAACAAAGTATTTTGTCTAATTATTTATATAAAAATACTTCCTATTGTCTCATAACACAATTTTAGAAAAATTCTATGCACTTTCTGACCATAACCAAGAACTTCGAAGCCACGCTTTGTATAAGAGTATATCTATATGATAGATTTTGCGTAAATGATAACTTCAGAAATTCTTATCAGATTTCGATATAATTTATCCGAAAAATTGATCATATACATATCTCAGCTAAGTTTATTAGCCAGTTTGATTCGATATCTTATTTCAAAATGTCGAGTGATCGAAAATATAATAATTTCTTAACTCCATTAATATTGGTATCAGAGATAAAAGTAAAAAGCGTACATACTTGCAGTAAATACCAGAATGTTTTTTTTTTCCTAATTTTATATTTAATATACTTTAAAATATTAATGCAGTATGTAAATATGAAAATAGGTTACATCAATTATTCAACAAGTTCAATCTGAACAGCTAAATCGTGCGTAATTTGAAAATAGAATTAACTCGTCCGCAGCGGGATTTAAACCACCAAATTTTTCTAACAGTGTCGTTAACAGAGACTCACTCGTCTCTCTCGATGTACTAAACTTAAAAATTAAGTTTATTAGCCGAGATAAAAAAGCAATCGAAAGCTTGTGAACTCTTGAATATGCCGAGCATATTGCGTGACGATTTGTGAATTCACCAACATGTATATATTTGTAATCTTATTCATGGTCGAGTATCTTTAGCGAACAGTGTTCAATACTTAAAATTTATTATTGAAAACGTATGCACGAAACCACCAGGAGGTGTTTAGCATAAAAATGTTTCATATTGCCGTGCTCCGAGCCCTGACCGAATTTACGTTTAGAGCATGTATACGAAACAAATGAATTAATAAACGAAACATGCGTACCGTCAAGTTGGTACCCGACGTGGTTTGGGTGGAAATGGACCGTATCTGTCCCCTCCCTTTGTTTGCAATCCCTGGTCGAAGAAGGGTACATTAATAATGCCTACAGAGCTATGCGGTTAGTTCTACCGGCGGTTTTAAGCTTCGACGTTTAAATGTACACAAAAATGCACACACGAAAAATGCAGCTCTCATAAAAATACTCTATTACATCTATAAACTGCGTTAATTATTATCAAATAACGATGTATACAATATCTATAAAAAAAATATTCATATAAATTTTATCGAAAAATGATCGCGTGTATTATACTAGTTATAAAAATTGACTAAGAATTCTGGCGCCATCCATCCATCCATCAAATACAATTTAATGTTAAGTCTGAGAAATATTTTATTAAATGAAATTGGTAGCATTCTAGTTCTAGTGATTTAAATGGAGTCCATAAAATCTCTGCAAAAGGAGCAAATAATCAATTTGCCGCGTACTTTTGCTTACTTAACAAAAGAGCAGTACGTTCTTCAGAAATGTATTGGGTTTCAGTCTCAGTGGGCTATAGCTGCTGAGAGTATTTTTTCGTTTGGTTTTTTTCCAATGCTGTTATTTACTTGGAATTGAAAGAAATAAACTTTATTTGTTTCAACATTAATATAACACCGAATAAATTATTATTATCAAATAAATATTTGATAAGTTAATCAAAAAAACTTTTGATTGCAACCGGCATACGAACCCCATCCTTTTTCTATCCGGGGAACCACGTTACCATTTTGACATATCGATCGAATACGTTTTCGACAAATTTTGAACTTAGATTTTGTAGTCTTTGTAAATGATATATGTATTATTCTATTTGTAAAAGTAATCAACTTTATATTGCAATAAATCACAAATATCTTCGAGTAATTTTTTTTTTATATATCATTCTAATTGATTTATTTCATTTCTATTAGAAATATCTCAGAACTTAGTTCTGAAAAAAATGTGTTTAAAAAAGTTTATCGAAATTTAATAAAACGGAATAATTCGTGTACTATTATGTATGTACATTAATTTTAAAGAATTTGATGCTTTTTGTACCCAATTTATTTTATTTCTACATGCCCTGCACTTAATAGTCATCATTGAAAATATATAGTTACAAACGAGTGTTCTCTGGAAAAATACCTAATTTTAAAACGCAATCAATTACATGTAAGCATTTGAAGCTCAGTCTTATAGTCAGATATAATTTCGCAGACAATGCGCCTCATTAGCGGGTAGGTGGGTGCACCCGATCCATGTGTATCGATAGAGTACACACAGCGCACTAAATTACTACGGAGGACAGTAGCACTCTTGGGTGGGTCGGTCCTCTAACAATGGCAGGAAATGAATGTTGCAAAGTACCCAAGCGAGGAGCTCGTAATTAGTCTGCGGCCTGGATATCCGCAATAGATATCTGTAGATTTCCAGTCAGCAGGCAACAGCTTCTCCTGGGATATAAGCTGAACTACGCTACATACTATCAATGTGCCCACATATATTCAATACAAATATTTAATTGTTTACTTAACAATAGACGTAAACTAACAAAATATCTCATTTGTCGATGACTCAATTTACGTTGCAATCATATCAAGGTGCACAATTTAAATCTGCAATGTGTACTCGAAATCCTTCTACATACATATCGATGACCTATATATTATACATAATCAAGTGCCTTGAAACAACTGAGGATCAGAAGAACTGCAAATAAATGTGATTAATGAAAAGTTGTTTAAATTTTTGAAATATTAATAATGTTTAGTAGCTTAGTACGAACGCAAAGACCTGCGTTGCAAAAAAATGTAGCAAAATTGTTTACACAAATAAATTATTTAAGAATACATGTATTAGTAAAAACAATACCTTAATAATTCCAGATGTTTGGAGATTCAATATGTAGGTAAACCTTTTCGTTGATATGATCACCGTATTTAAGCAACATTTTTTTGATTGCCTAGCCTCTAAATTCAGTCATATTTTTATCGATGCCAATATTCATATGAAAATAACCATATATGTTTGTTACAGTTAAACTGTTGTGATTGTTACAGTTGACCACTCTATATAAATCGTGCAAAAGCATTGAGGACACATATAACAAGACACAATTTAAATACAATCACAGATATTGTCACAATTCTTAAATTTCTGTAATAAAAGTTTCAACGATTTTGTTAAAAGTTATAGAAACGAATTAGTTTAAATTAATTGTAAACTTAGTTTTATAAATATAGATTTAGATCATTTATTTTTTCTAACTAAATTAGTTATTGAATAATTTAATACTTCTTGTGAACAATGAGGGCGGACCCACTGCTTACCCAGGACCGATGTAATAAGCTCAAGGCTTCTATGTAGGTTCTACACTTTTGCCGCCTGGTTGGCATTATTTTAATGCCCTCGTTGTCCACGGCAGAATCACTATATTAATAAAGAAAATATAAATGAGCATAAAGGATTAACAATCATGATTACAGATAACAAAATTAATGAATATAAAGGGTGGTTTTTTTAGAGGTATAGAACTTTAAAATGAAATAAAACACATAAAATTCTTGATAATGGCCATGCTATTAACTTTATTAGAAAGATAATTTTATTAATTAGATAAAGATAACTAGTATTTAAATATAAAGCGCAATTTGGAAGTCCAATTTTCGATCACTTTTTGGAGTAGCTGGGGCCGTACATCTGCAATAACTCGACGAATATTGGCTTTCAAGTTGTCTATCGTCTCTAGTTTATCAGCGTAGATTGGCGACTTCATATATCCCCACAGAAAATAATCCAAAGGTCACAAATCACATGATCTTGGAGGCCAATTCAAAAGTTACGCGAAATTATGCGCTCATCGAATGTTTCCTTCAATTAATTGATTATGGCGAGCGCTGTGTGGAATATTTCGCCGTTTTTTTGAAACTACAGCTCTTCCATATTAATACCATTCAATTATGGAATGAAAAAGTTAGTAATCATAGATCTATAGCGCTCTCCATTGACTAACGTTCTGGTCCAGCAACATTTTTGAAGAAACGACAGCTTCTTCGGTGCGCACTGTATTATTAATTATAGTATGCGTGGTGCGAAAACGATCCATATTTATTCAAATTACTTACTCGGATGGATGATTATGTCTACGGTAAAATGGACACAGCGCACGGTAAGTTTCGCGAACCAAACCACGATTTTCGAAATAAATTTCCACCATTTACAAGCATTCTTCTAGCGTAAATTATATTCATGATGAAATTTCAAACCAAACTAAGCAAGTTGTCAGCTGTCAAATTGATTGTTGCTGGATAAAGTGTTACCAGTTCGAAAAACAAACCTCTAAAAACAAAATTTACATATAAATAATAAAAAATGTACATAAAGGCAAGTTACATAGAATATATAGAAAACAAGTTGCAGGTCAAAAGAGAAAAACACGAGTTACAAAGATGGAAAGGTGGCGGGTTATCGGGAGATAAAAGATAGGATGGCACTTACTTGTGGGTCTCCGATCTCTGGAAGCTGGTTCGTTTCTTCCTGGTCCACCAATTCACAAGCGACGTAGAATTGTCTCGTAATTGATGACACTCGCGTTAGAAAAGTAATTGTTTTAAATATGTTAGCGGTAGTAAAATATTATATATTAGCGGTAATTAATGTTAGCGGTTGTAAGCGGATTTACAGCGATGGCAACGTACCGTGTTCGGTTTCAAAAGCGGAGTGACTCGTTCAGGCGTATCAGCAGACTGCTTCTTTCTTCTTTCTCCTTTGTGCCTAGGGACTAGGATAGGACCAGAGTAAGAGGGACAAGACATATTTCTGTAATCCAATGAGATTCGCGCGCGTAGTACATTTAAATGGCGCTAACAAAAGATATTAATTGGCGATGAATGTTAATATCAATGTTGTTGGCAAAGTTATTTATTATATTGATTGACGCTATTTGACACAAATTATCAAACTGTAGATTATTCCTGCATGAAGACTGTGATCTTACTACGAACAAACTGGTAACTTGCAGCGTCAAGTATGTGATGCAATAATGGGTAAACATTCCTGATCATTCAATGCACCTATGTATATTCAAAACACTATATTTTTTCCTCCGCACTGTCTTCTGGGTCGTCTACCTCAATGAAAAACATGATAAAAGATATCCATAACAAAAAAATAATTTAAAATGCATCATCACGATTCATGAAATCATGCTGTGAGCTTCGATGTTTGTTAGCTGCTTAATTGAAGGTTTCCTGTTTATTACCTCCAAACCTCTAGGTAAATCACTATTATGTATAAAATGTGTCATTATATAAGTGCAAAATTTCACACGTGTATTCACATCTGTATCTAAATTCAATACGTATTAGTGAATGTGAAAAACCACGCCGATAAAACATAAAAGAAAAAAAGTCTAATAAATTGTGAATCAGGAGAAAATTTACGCCATAAATCTACATCCTTCCGGTTTACCTGCGATGGTACCTGAAAGCCGTGGCCGGATGTGGACGATGGTAAACATGATTTAAAATTGCCTTACACCCGTTTGTAAAGTAATACAGAACATGAATTTTTTTTAAATTAAAAGACTAAAACGATTTGATCTTTTTAATATTTAGACTTTCTAAATATTAAAAAGATTAACGCAATCCATCTAATAATTTCGTGTTGCTTCCTACGTAAAATATTATTACGCAATAATAATTTTTCTCTATCTATTTTGGATTCTTAATTCCTCCAAATTAGAAATTCTAGAGATGACTCAGTGAGCCATACGAAGCTCTATACTCGAAGTGCCTTTACAAGATATAATTAGATATAAAGGTCTTCACCGTAGGACTAAAGCAGAAGATATAATTCGATGAATAATCATGTTTTGGTAGACTGGCCATCTTAACCGAAGAGGGACAAATAGGGATAAGGATAAACATGTGCTGGTTCCACATTGGAAGCCGAAGCGTAGCTTATTAAACCGATGACTGAATCATGACAAAATTGAGGGTAAATTGAGGCTAATGTAAAAAAAAGATGGTAAAAAGGAATGGCAGGTAAAGTTTTTACCGAACAGAAAATGAAATCATTAGAAAAATACGTAAAATAAATCTATCTTTTGAAAAAATGTATCTGCTAAAAGGACTTGAACCCAGAACTCTGCCCAGAATGTTGCTGGTAGAATTTTATTTTGTGTAACTTATTTTATTAAGGAGAACACATTCTAATTGTAAAGTTGTAATTATTCAGAACATTGGTCTGTTCTGACCTATGTTCTGAATAAGTTCACAATAAGAATGTGTTCTCCTTAATACTATTGTATATAAGTTGTATCAATGTGTCCAAAATTGAACAAAAATGAATTGTTAATTCTGGCGTCTCTTATCGGATTACTCAAAGGTATTTGAGATTCCGTAAAAATAAAGTAAATGGCTTTCAAATAATGAAAGGATAGATGTATCAATTTGAAAAGTGTAACATATAAGTTCGAAAATTTGTCGTTAATGTACTGTGTGCTATAGCATAATCGGTTAATACACGTTCCCCGGATTGGAAGAGATCCAGGTTCGAATCCCGGTAGCAACAACAATATGTTTCGATAAAATTGATTTTATATGTATATCATTTAATTAGTATTTGACATATTTTAATTGTCAAGGAACTTTGTTCTCAAAAATCGCAACTTTACAAATAAAGTGTAATTTTGTAGAAAATAAAAATAGAATTAAAGAATGTTCTAACAAAATAGAAAAAAGTAGTTTTTCGATCAGTTGAATAAACAGGCATTCAATCATATTACCTGGTTAAGCCTTATACAGCTCAAGGTGGTGCTCAATTGGTGTACCGGCGAGGGTAGGGGTGGGGTGGGGTACCTACGTGAAAAGATCCAAAAATAAACTTTGAATTGAAAACACTTTAGCTTCCTTACGAAAGATATGTATTTGAAATAAGTTTCGCGATGTGTATAAAAGAAACGACCAGACTTTTTCTTTACACCTTGTTTACTTCTTTTCATGTGAATTGTTTAGGAACCTAATTTATGGTTTTGTGAACTTTGTAAAGAATTTTGTTTATTCAACGATATAATTGGTCGCCTATTCAAAATGTGTTACATGTGTGTATGGGAACATTATTTTTCTTTGATATTGTGCTCTTCTATTGCAGCAAATAAATTGTTTAGTAAATAAACGTAGACAAAAAAATTGAATAGAAAAAAATCAAAGACCTCGAAACTTCGAAAACTGCGTGACGCCCCAGATACCCCGCGGAAGGTAAAAGCAAGGAAGCTGTAATAGGCAGGATATGTATCGAGAATAGATAAGACACATTTAATATCAAGACGGACCTGCAACAGACTGGACCGTAATGGCGGTGTTAAGGATTCGGATGGCGAAATGTGGTGACTGCGTTCATGGATTGTCGAGTCCCGCGAGGACGCAAAAGCCTTTCTAAGGAAGGCTGGACGCGCAGTGAAGATGTTTGATAAATTAATGATCACTATCAAGACAGTCAGGTAAGTTATAGAATATGGAAACCAAACCAAATATTTCACTGATAAAATAAAGAAAGATTTGTACCTTGCATTTTTTAAACGACATATTTACCAATTAACTTCACCGATAAACCGTGTATATATTTATAGTATAATAATATAATATATATTTATTATAGTACTTGTTGATACACCTGGCATTGCACAGGGAGTAAATCCCCTCCCACCATCCCCAGAACCCGCCTGTACCACACAGCAACACCCCACGCAGAAGACCGCCAAATTATTATTTTCATAACACAAGGGTTTAGCTTAATTTGAATGTAGGA
This sequence comes from Eubasilissa regina, assembly GCA_022840565.1. Lineage (NCBI taxonomy): Eukaryota > Metazoa > Arthropoda > Insecta > Trichoptera > Phryganeidae > Eubasilissa > Eubasilissa regina. The sequence continues at coordinate 4,758,344 of JAINEB010000020.1, forward strand.
AGAATATACATTCATATATTTCTTGTATTAATTTCTCTCTATTTTTTTTATTCAAATGTAACTTATTTATTTTTTGGACGTCATTATCGTAGTTGTATGTAATACAAATATTTAAAAATATAATAATATTTTCAACGGGTTTACTTATTTACAAAATAAACAGTGTATTTTACATCAAACGTATACGTAGTACATTTCTTTAATATTTCAACGACGAACGTAAACTTTTCAATGTCGTTCAGAAAAATAAAACCCAGAAAATGTTGGAAAAGTTTCGCTGCAATCGTTTTTGCATGACAGATTCACTTTCAGGATACATTTAGACTTCATCCCCTCTGACAAAATAGTTTAAAAGTCGTGTTTGCGACTGCTGGTAACTTTGCAAGTGCATCAAAGCAATGCAACATTAACCGTTTCTCAAAGGAAATACGTAAGTAAGCCAATTAAATTTCTTGAAATACGTGAACGCTATATTTTGAAATTTTACATTTTTTCAAACGATTATTTTAACTATGTAAAAATTGCATTTTTTAAATTTTCTCTTAATTCGTTTATTTTTTATTCCATCATAAATGTATTAGCGATGTAAATGTCCTAAGTGATTTCATTTCTACCGCATTGGTTCTCTTTCGCCACCTCTGGACTTCACTTCTAGATATCGGTGTTAATACCAAGAGTCCATTATGCACCACTAATCTTGGTTCGACTGACAAATTTCCATTAAAAACTCAACTGCACTCAATGCTTCTTTCACTTTATTCCCTACAGATATCTTCCTTTGGATATCTTTCTCAGCCTTTCCATTCCTATTAAACTTTTTAAGTACACAAACTCTTTTATCCGTTCTAAACATTCATCACCAACCAGTCATTGTCTTACTTTTCTTCTTCTTCTTGAATACTATCACTTCAAATGTACGTGACTAGTAACCTAGTAATATTCATTGACTGCCTAGTAATTTTAAGCTTTTACTGTAACATTAATATAAAGTATCTAAACTGAACTTTCTGATTTCTGAGATTGATATTTAAAATTAACTTGTCTTCTTATAGGTGAAGATTATGAAGAATATTTTATACAAATCATATATAATCTACCTATGTATTTTATTTCTCAAACCAGCATGAAAACATGAAATAACAAGTTACTATACTCCGGTGTTGCACGTTTAGCTCATCCCACGCCCGCCCGACGGCAAGCGCTTATTGGGCACCGCGCTCCGAGCGAGCGTTTCACCCTTTCTACCGGCAACTGTTTATTTCACTTTATTTTTATGTAGCACATACTGCTGAGTAAACATTTTAATGTTTTATGGCAACACTATTTCACAGTTCTCGTAATAAACTCGGAATTCTCGTACGGGACGGACAGTTATTTAAGAGGAAACACATTAAATGGTTTTTCATTTTCACTTAAATTAAATTAAATAAATAAAGCAATACCGAAATCGTATATTTTTTAAAAAAGTATGTATTTCTTAAGAGATAAATCTAAAACAATATTGTGAAAAAAAGCAAAACTGCAAATTGATTTATCGAAAAAGGTTTTTTTTTGTTGATCCTATTGCCGGACATTATTTGAAATATATATATCGTGTATTAAGATCAGCGTTATCGTTTCAATAGCGAGATTCTCTTTTGCCATGTAATTAATTATAATTAAATACAATACGTTTAACCCAAAAAAAACAACCACCGATATACAATCATTTAAACAACAACAAAAAACTTCAAAATATCACAAATTATATAACTAAAAATACGTCAGTAATGACAGGAAATTAATAATTTGCATAAAATCGACATATTTGGACATTTGTTTAAAATGTTAACAAAAACACAGTAGCAAAATAATTAACTTTCTTAACCGCATACTTTTTCGTGTTTAGAATTAACAGCAGATATTATTTATTTTATATCAAAGCCACGCAATATATACAACTATAATATAAATATAAGTTTGTTGTATATTGGTACGCGATGTCGATGAACGAACCAACAGATATAAAGATATTAGACATACAATTTGCCGCCAATAAATACATAAATATAGACTTAATACAATATTTAATATTACTCTATTTACTGGTGCCGCAAACATTAAGGTTCAAGGCCGACTTCAAGACTGCTCTCCGTACCTAATGTCTAATCTTATTGTGTCCTTTCTCACATAGTCAGCTCACCTTATGCATTAGTGACTTAGAGAACTCTTGTTATATTAATTATATTCAAAACAAAATAATACTGTAAAAGTCTAAACAAATATCTTGTCTAGCCATTATAATCGCGCAGAAAATGGCTAGGATAGTCATCTTTCAGTCTTTCTGACCACCATTCTCTATGCAAATATTTTTCATGTTTCAGGATCACGTACCCACAACATAAAAAGCAACATCTCGCGCAGCGCAATTAGTCTGCATATTTTAAAACATATAAACATAATACTTTCTTCCTCGTAACTACTACTTTCCCCGAGCCGCAGGGCTTAGCGTAGGTTTGCTTCGTTTTTGTTTGCTCGCAATTACAAGACGAGATCTGTTATCATACAATTATTTATCCTGAAGTGAAGCTCTAATCAGTTTAAAATTTAGTTTTAAAACAAGTGCCAATAAAGTGTGAAAATATCGTGATATAGATTCTGCATAGATAAATTATTCCATAGATAAAATTACCAAAAGATGAAGGTAGTGGATGACTACCCTAAATTCAAACAATTTTTTTCAATATAAAAGTTATTATTCGGTCTAATGGATTTGGTTAGTCTAACGCTAAGATTCTTGTTTATTTATCAAGTGGTCGAAGGTTTGAGCCTCGCTCCAGGAGACCACTAAATGAGTACTATTTTTATAGCACTCTCATTCTTATTTTTATTTTGTTTTTCATCCCAAATTGCATTTTTATTTTTAGAATTTGGATTAAATGAAATAATTTAGTAAATATTATTTATTTATTTTCTTCGAATTTTTTTGTATTATTATTTCGTTTCATGAAATAATTTTAATTTTCAAAATGCATTATGCAGCACTAAAGACGATAATGCACTTCGTGTTCCAGTAGTTACCGCCCGGTATCTGTGATATTATCAAGCGGCAGGCATGTTTTTTTTTAAAATAAATACAATATATCTATATAATTAAATAATATTTACCTTTATTCAATTTTCATCTCTGAAACCAGGATTCAATCAGTAAAATTTACTGGAATAAATTATACGCACTTTTATTTAACTTCTATTACGTATCCTTTACTAATATTATAAATATTTACATGCCTATGTATACATACATAAACCTATGTATACATGTATCAACATTGGTCAATTATCTCGGGAACCAATCTTCATTGATGTTACAAAACTGAGAAAAAAATATATTACTAGAATGTACATATTTAACTACAGGATTATATTCCATAATGAATATAATAATCATCTAAAGCCGGAACGCCCAGAACTTCATTCGAACTGAAAACAAAAATTGCAAAATCGCGAAAATCTAAAAACTGATATAACCTCAATATTGTTGGTAATAATTATAGCATAGATAACAGATGTTGAATTTTATTTTTTGTAAGTAAAATGAAGCGCGCGGTGTAAAAATTTAATTATTTTTAAATTAAAATATTTTATTTTTACCTTTTTACATGGTGCAGATGATATGTTTAATTTATTTTTTAGTTGGAGAGAATTATTTTTCGTTTTTGAGATTGAATATAGGTACATATGACCACATTTTGTGTATATTTTTGTCCTCAAGTACAATTTTAAAACGTTCATCGTGCAATTATATAACAAATAAGTCTGAATTAAAATTGAATTAGACCTATGAAGCGTAAAATTCAGAATTTAAATGAAATTTCTTACTTTGCATTTTACTTCCCTTAAAAAAAATATAGTTCCTTTTTTTAATAACATTTTTTTAAAGTCGACTTCATTTTTACATAGCGAGTTCATATGAATATTTAAATAAAATGCGGGTATTCGGTGACATCATTTGACTTTAAACGTTTAAAATGCGTTGTGCCGAAGGCAGACAGGTATTAAAAAATGTCCCCTTCACTATGTTAGTGTTTCAGAACACATCCCTCGAATTGTGGCCGGAATTTATATCCGGTACCTGTCTGCCGCGGGACCTTCACCACGCAGCCTTTATTGTAGCCACAAAAAGCGTCGGCGTCGTTTACAAAAAAGATAAAGCCTGTGTTATTTTAAGGCTGCGTTATTTCAACAATGGCGTCCCGCGGTGGAATTTTAACGGGAAAATACTTTACGGCGGGACGGAACTATTTCATGCTTCCCGTGGACTTATGGTTTATTTGATGGCGATTTAATAATAATAGTAATGGCTTTTATGAGAGCGGTAAAACGATAGATTGTAAAATGGAATGTTGAATTATTCCAGGCAAGATGAAAATATTAAAAATGTACTATAATTTATTAGAAGTAATTAATTATTCACGTATCCATATAAATGTACAATATCTATTTTAATACTTTAGAGATAAATTTTAAAAACAAATATTCGTAATATTTTAAAGAAATTATAAATTATTAAATTACTTAAAAGTATTACAGAATTACTAATATATGTTTTAACAGAATTGTAATTAGTCACTTACCACCATTCCGTTTCCACGCAGGAATAGGCAGAGTATAGAACGCCACACTCTTCTATCCCGGCACACCACTCTTGAATCGTTTACTCACATACGTGTGCTCACGTCCGCTCTTTGATTGTTGAATGTTTTTAAAGGGCCGTTCTCTGAAATGTATCGTATAGTTTATCTGATCACGCCAGATCTTTCGCGAACATCTTCTGTTCCTGTTGCCTTCAATACTAGCCTTAAATATATTTTTTTATCGTGATCTCCTCGCTCATACCTTCCTCATAACCGAACCCTCTCAGCGATCCTTTCATAATTCTATCGACTATACCAAAAACAGCTATACATTAGCTTCTAATTTGTTTATTCTTTACTCTATTAAACATAGATTTTCCACACTGCTCCTAAGCGATCGCATTTCCACGACATTCATTTTTTTCCAATTCCAGACTTCACTTGCTTCGTGACAAATTCTTATTGGCGATGATTGCGTCCAGAGCACCATTTACTTTATTTCCCTCCGTCACCCTCCTTTCGATATCATTCTCATTTCTCATCCCTAATACACATACTTCCTAAATAAATAAACTCATCCACTTGTTCTAAATATTTATAAACTTCAATCACACTTACTCTTTCAACCCTCTCAACAACCGTCATTTTCGATTTGCTAACACTCATTAAAAGTTCACTCTCCATGTACAGTAGTTAAGTAAAATAAATCCAATACTTTGTCCTTATCTAAATAAGACCTTCGAGTTAATCTAATATATGGTGGTTGAAATCGTGGAAAACATCATTAATTAAAGCGATTAAAATAAAATAATTTCAGGAGTGATAAAGATATGCAAGAATGTCGGACTTCCATATATATCTTCTCACATTCAGAAAATTCAGTGGAGGCTTTCACAATCATTCGTAGGTTAACACAATGTTAATAAAATAATGTCACTTGGAATAATTCTTCTATTATATTATACTTGTTGAAGAGCCTGACGATTGCTTCTTGAACAGAGCAAAGAGCTCTTGACATTAGAAGTGAATACTAGATCCGATTGAAATTAACACAGCCTCTCGACGAGGCAATCGGGTAAGTCAAGCTCACATTTTACTAGGGCATGCACAACCGGTTTGCGGTAAACCGATTTACCGGTAAATATGGCAAGATTCCATTACCGAATTACAGGTAAATAAATTTCTATGTTCCGGTAATTTCGGTAAATTATTTTTCACTTTTTAATGTACTGTATATTTTTATATTTTTAAGATTAGCAAAATCAACTTAAAAAAATCCTAAAAATCAACTTTATTGAGATTGTTAATTTTGTTTTATTAACCACTTAATTAATTAAATACATCTACAAAAAATATAATTTTCTTCTTCAGGATATCATTAACTAATCAAAAACATATGTTACATTGTTTCTTTAACAGAATCTATTTTTAAAAAACAATAATTATTTAAAAAATAAATTCAACACTTAACTTAAATTGTCACTTGATGATACAAATTTATTAAAATAATTTTAGGTAAAAAATTTAAAATGGGACATGTGGTTAAATTTAATTGGTTGTTCATAATATTTTAGTTAATTTTACACGCTTTGTTTATTTCCAATGATTCCAAATCATTTCATTTAAGACCAACATCGTTTACATGTAAAATAGACAATCTCAAATTTTTATCAAAAGTATGATCATTTTCTAACAAATGATTAAAAATTTCCCAAAAACCGCTATTATTCAAACATCTCAAATGCTCCTTTACTCATATATTATATTATTATATTACCATATCCATTCCACTCACCAAAATCTTTCCCAATTCATTCCATCCGTCGAACATCTTTAAGTATGTATTTATGATTTTCAATTTTTTCTTTTAAATCATCTTTATAATGTCGATACCTACATCTATGAAAAGGATGAAAATATTCTGAAGCCGAGGTGTGACCCGTAATCTATGAACGAGTTGCGCTTCCTGGCAAGATATAATGTCCAAGTGGAATGCGACACCCACTCCCATCCCTCCACCCCGAGGAACGCCTGGGTCCCAAAATTAAAATGCCCTTATTGCCGAATAAATCATTTTTAATTGAAACGCACTGAAAGTTGAGATGAATTATCGGCCGCGGCCCCGGGGGTTGAGGGTCCTTATATTACTTCTAACCCTTCGCGCACGTCGTCTTGGCTTCATTATTATTTATTTATTAAATATATTTTTATATTTGTGTTTTGTTTCGGAATAGTATAGAATATTTGTATTGCGTTTTGCAGGACAGTATAGGAAAAATTCAAGGCGAACACAAAAAGTATTGAAGTCTTATGAATTATATTAACGCACTTATGTATCTGTTATGCGGATTGTATTTGTACGAAAGCATACCACTGTAACGTATGACATTTCTTGAAATTAATGTTGCATTACTGTCAACATTAAATGTAAAAGTCGTTATATAAATGATGTATTGATATTCGCAATTATGTGTAAAGTGTGTTTATTTTTATATGACTTATTATCAATACATAAGACCGCACGAAATTAACTGTCTTATGGCAGACAAGTACTGAATAACATTTCACTCGAATTTCTAGGATGCAGTCAGTCTAGGATAAAGTTATTTATTTATTTAACTGAATTTATGAAGATTTTTTCGAGCCAGAAAAATATATTCTTTGCGAAGATCGTACGACACGTGTGTCTGATATTTAATTTACTACATTTATAAAATAGATGCATACACAGAAAAAAATCAACTATGTGTGAATCATCACAACTTCCAGGACGAGGATCGAATCCCGGCCGCTCGGTCATTATGCGAGCGTTTTACCACTAGACAAAAGAAGCGTAAAAATAAATATATTATTAATAATTCATTATTAATTGTTACTGAAAGGTTAGACAGACTTGACCTATAGCGATACTCGATCTGAGAAACTTGAAGCCTTTCCCTCGACAATTAATTGCTTATTTAATTACTTTAGCAATTTACCCGAAACAATATCAAGTGTTTTTCTTCCCCAAAATATGATGGATTTGTTCAATTAATCGCGAAACGGAGTACGCGCGTAATTTATAAAGAAAGGCAAAAAAAATCCATTGTTATTTTCAATGAAGTTAATCTGGCTCCCGATGTAATGAAAATCTTTCCGCTCCAGAACTGCTGACGAAGCGACAGAAACGCCTTACACATTTTCAATTAGGCTACCCGCATAACGTGTGTGCTGATTGCGAACCTTCCAGGCGCTTGTCTTTTTGTTACAATCTATTTTATCGTTTTTTTTTACGAACTTGTTTAGGGTAGATAGACAACATATGTGGAAATGTATATATAGCTGTACAGCTTTAAACCAAATACATAATGTGTATTCCGTGGATTTTTTATGTAAAGATTTGCTTTTACAACTGGTGCAAGTTTTTGAAAAATATATTTATTATTTATTCATTAATTTTTGCATAATTATAATAAATTACTAATAGAGTAGAGAATAACAAATATTTTAATAATCCCTCCTCAACCATAATAGCTAGTATCTATCAATTTTGGAGAGGTAAGCGATTCACAAAAATATGTAACTTTAGTTTTGTAACAAATTCAAATAACTCATATATTACATAAAATTGTAAAAAATAAAAAATACTATATTTGTGATTTTACTCGTAATTATGTGTCTATTTATATATGAAATAATATAGAATATATAAACGTAGTGCGTGTAACGTGCAAACAAAATAAATATTTTAAAGAGAACACAATATTATTTGTGAAGTTGTGATTTTTTCAAAACATAGTTCTGTGATATTTTACTACTAAAATATTTTTTCGATAAATTGAGTTTATCTGTATGTACATATTTCTAATTGATGCATGTAATTTTTATTAAAATAAATATTATTTTTAATATTTATTGCAAACTTTGCGTTGTGGTTTTTATCATTTTAATATAAATTATTTATAACTTTGTTTTTAACTACTTTTGTTAGTTGAATTTAAAGCACCAACCGGTTTCGGAAAATACCATTTCCTTGTATATATAAAATATGTATATGTAAAATTGTTCTTTTTTTTAAAAGATCTTTTTTTTTTAATTATTATTATTTAAAAAGTTAATCAAGTACCATTACTGTTTAAACACCTCATTTTTTGAGCAATAATATACGAAATTTATTCAGTAATTTCAAATTCAAAAATGATAAATTTAATAATTCCGGTATTTATAAACTTAGCTGTAAAGATTGTACTGCTTTCTATATTGGTAAAACAGGTCGAAATTTTAGATTAAATTCTAATATTTAAATAGTTATGGGTTTTCAGAATCATTATAAAATGATAAAAATTTGGGTTTGTCTTATAAACAATGTTGGTCATAAATTGAATAATTTTGAATCATTAGAAATAATTAAAGCGTATAAAATTAACCAAAATATTATAAATAACTTTTCAAAAATTTCTAAAAAAATTTTACAATAATTTTGGATCATCGTAACAATTTAAATTGGTTAGGTTCTAGATTTTTTTTTTAAAATGATATATATTTTTAATTATTATTTTTTAATATTATATTTAAAAACATTAGAACAATTTGACATGGTTTTGGTTAGTTTATTTGACAACCTGACGAAGGAAATGGTATTTTTCGAAACCGGGGATATTTTGAATTTAACTCATAAAAGTGATTAAAAAAAATTATAAATATTTTATATTAAATAAACATTATTTATTTGTTGCTTAATAAACGTAGAGTACGTACTTAGGTACTTGATAAAATTAAAATAAAATAAAAAAAATACAAAATAAAAATCTAAAACAAAACATATACATTTTTGTGACTTTTAGCTGTCATTTTTACAATGAAGTGACATATAAAATTTCAAGTAATTCATTAGTTATAAATTGTTTTATAAAAAATATATAATTTTTAATCTACCAAAACTCAGTATGAATTTTTACAAAATCGGGATGTATTTCGTGAATTTAATGTGTCTCGTTTTATCAATATCTACAATGATCGCCGGATACGCTGTGATGATGCGCTTCCAAGCGGTCAACTCCATAATCATCGGCATCCCCCTGCACATGCCCTCGTCTGTTCTCTACTCCACGGGGCTGGCGATCTTCATTTTGGTCGTGGCGGTAGGCTGCGTGGGCACTGCGACCGAAAACGGTACACTTCTCTTTATGTACTCGTTCTTTATGCTCTTCCTTGTCATCATCCAAATCGGATTGGCCTGCTTCGCCGTGCTGCAGGTGGATAATGTCAGCATCAACCTCACGAAAACGTTCAAGCACCAGTTCGCGGGGGTTATAGTAAACAACACCAAATCGATGGCGTATTTTGAGAACGCGGAGAGGACGCTTCAATGTTGCGGTCTAAATAATTTCGTCGACTATAAATACGCACTTCCCGACTCTTGTTGTAGCGCTGCTCCTCCGTGCACCCTGCAAAACGTCCATCAGGTCGGTTGCGTCAATGCAATGACGACTTATCTGCATAATGTCACCGAGATGTTCTCCGGTGTCTGCATTGTGTCGGCTATGCTGCAATTCTTCGTGGTGGTCTACGTAGGATTCTTCGCAGATAAAGTCAAAATGGATGGACAAGAATATTTCGAATGAAATTTAATTAATCTTAGTTATTTAAATTGTACATTACCAACAGTTATCAATTTGTTTTATAACAAACGTGTAATTTAATTCTCATTATTTTAATATTTGAGATTAATCATTATACAAATATATTTTTTAGAGCTATAGTTTTAAAATGACTTCGCAAGATTTTTATTTTAACTTTTATTCATTCTTTCTTTCATTGGATTTTTATTAACTTTGCAAAACAATATGTAAAACACACACGATGGCGATAAACAGCGATGGCGAATAATTTACAAATGATTTTTATTTATCCTCCAATGACTGATAATATTTTCAAATAATTTTAGGGCTTATTTTATTTTTTTGGGTTTTTTCTAATTTTCTATCAGTCTTACAACAAAAAAGTGCATTTCTAAAGTAAGCCCTATTTTTATAGAACAAGCTTTTTCTGAGTTTGAAAATATTAGAATATATATATGACACGTATTACGCGTATCACGTATTTAGTTGCTACCGGGATAGCAACTAAATATTTTACTAGTTGATTAATTTAATATGTATTAATACATTAAATATTATAAAGTGTCTCTCACTGACTTTATGAGAGAATAAATTAAGAAATGTTCCGAATATAAATATTTCTAAACATGTGTAACCAATTTGACTGTTTAAATACAGTTTTCCCTTTTATAAAATGGACACACGCCCCGTCATGAAAGTCACCATGCCACATCATTACCATACTTAGGCCGCAGTGTCACTTGCATTAGATGACCAGAGGGTTGGGGGTGAGGGCTACCCCAATGGGAGACGAAACCGACCCCACTTAGATCCCAACATCATACCCTTAAACAGGGTGACCAAGATTTGGATAAGAAGAAACCGCAAAATTCATAAGGTTTTTGGGTATAATAAATATATATTGTAAAAAAGTTTTCGTCATATTATTTTCGAAATAAATATCGTGGATTTAAATTTTTGAAATTCACAGATGAATTTGATGTTGGTTTACAAAGTTTTTTACTCGGTTTTGTATTGTTCAGCAGTTAGTTTTCACAATTTTAAAATTATTTAGAATAGATGTTCTTTAATAATAACTTGTAATAATTGATAACAAATTAATATAAAATCCAGAAATTCTATATTTTTCTTTACGCGGTTTCAGATTTTCTACTCATTTTTCTTCCTAATCTGTCTATATTAACCTTAAAAATTTTATCTATCCTCGATATTAAAAGACGAAAGGGTATGTGTGTATGCATGCGTATGGAGTGGTACGTCAGGAAGAATGGTTAAGTATGACGGACCGCGGGAAAACGGTATCTTTCGCTCCACGTCTTCCAACGCAGATAGAACTCAGAACTTATTGTAATTTATAATATTGTGAATAAATACTAAATGTTACCTATACTATTCACGTCACCATTTCAACCGATATTAATCGAGAAAGAGTGACATGACACAACGAAGATCGAAGATGATTATTAAATTCTGTTATTAAAATCATCCAGAAGCGTATACAGATTAAACTATAACATCATAAATCATTTGAAATAGCATATTTGACGTTATAGACTATTGAGTAGCCTATATTTTGGCTCAACCGTATAACTGAGATGGTAAAATTACACCTAAGAAGTCGACTCATCTGGCTGGGTTGCCCCAATGCAAAACTGAAAAAAGACATTAGGTTTCATTACAAAATAGAAAGAGCTAATGTATACATGTATTGTATATTAAGTAAGATTATTAAATACTACTTGGTTTTATCTAAAAACATTAGCGAAGTACTACTACGTACTGTGATAATGTTTTCACGTGTTTTTGTAATACACGTAAGAAATTATATTTTAAATTTTATAATTCCATTTCTTACTGTGGTGGATTTAAAAAATAATTGGTCCGTATTAGCGCTGGGAAAATATCGATATCAAATGTATTACAGAGCATTGGCGTAGTTATGGCGATCCTCTCACGGGATAGAATCTTCGAATACCCAAATTGAATTATTAAAGGCCTAAGCGCCTAACAGAGATATCGCGTATTATCTGAAATCAAAGCATGTTGGTCGGATTCTCAGATATAAAACAGGACCTTCGATATAAAATATTTGCCGAAAGGAGCTGAATATGGAAGCTGATAGAGAGAAATGAAGGTTATCGGGAAAGCGAGGGATTTTTACCCTACAGTGAGACAGACGTAGGCTGAAGAAAAATAAGCGTAAACAGATATTCATTTATTATGTTAAATGCTAATAGAATTCTTTTTCTTATGCATAGAAATATTTCGTCAATCGCCGATCATAGATATGGATCGTTTGATATAATGATATTAATAAATAAAAGACAAGAAATATATGCGCATTACAATCAATAATTTAGATAATTTTTTACACATCCCAGCCAATGTTACCCGCCGTTAACTTTGGTCACCTCAAATGGTGAAATATTTTAACCAAACGACGCTTCTACGGCTGCAACGCCATAATAACTACGCCATTTGTCAGTATTACCTCAACAAAGACGGTGTACAATTATGTGTTTTGTATACTAAATTCTACGTTTATTAGACACTAAATTTACTTTAGCCACCTACACAACCATATATTATAGTAATTTGGCTTAATTATTTAGCTTTCAGTTTAATTTTCAAGTATATTTTAAAATTTGGCGTTACACAAAGATGTGAATTTATTGTTTACATCATTAAATGTAATGTTCTGTTATTTTTTTATTTGCTAATAAATATTAAATAATACACACATCAAAGAATAAATCATTTTAGATTTTTAATAACAAACTAAACTAAGCTCCAAGAGATCAGGAAGTTAGTCATATTCTCATAACACAAGTGTTTAGCTAAAAAATTGTTTAGTTTTAAAATAGTAAGAATATTGACATGATATGTATTCCATGTAGGCATCTCTATTAAAAATAATAAAAACTAACATTAATTAAAAAATTATTTTAATCATCTAGATTCAAGATGTTCATCTTTGCTTCCACTCTTTGAATTTTGAATACATAGTAAATCTATTACTCTTATAAATTCTCGTACAAAAATTAATGACATTTTCTCCACTACACGTTCACCTACAAAAGTCGACTAGATGATAAGAATGTAATACTGTATATCGCCATTTCCTTATATTTGTGGTATCTCTCTTCTAGTTCATCAGCACGATAATCTACTACCACACTATCAAATCATCTCAACTTCGGCGTACCCACTTTCCTACGCCCTTACGGTAAGACTAAAAAAAATCTTATTTGCAGGTTCCTGATCTTATATGTGACGCAAATGCCCCAGCCAGTACAATCTTACAATTTTTATTGATTTGATAATGCCTTTATTTTTAGATGTAAACTTTCTTTAGTATATTACCTTTTTATAAGATGTTGCCTTTTTTAAATATGTTGTCTTTTTTTAAGTAGTTGTTTTTTTTAAGATGTTGCTTTTTGTTAAGATGTTGCCTTTTTTAAAAATGTTATCTTTTTTTAAGGTGTACAGTTTTAAGGTTTGTTGCTTTTCTTAAGATGTTGCATTTTTTTCAATAAAATGGGTTAAGTGAAAATGAAAGTCCGCGTATATATTTAATTCCACTTTGAAACCGTAAAAATCATTTTAAACACAATTTAATCTTTAGTTGTCGATCATTGTTCATTGAATTTTATAACAAATAAAATAGTATTTTTTAAATACTCGTACATCGTTAAAATAGAAAATATATTAAATTATAACCCTATATGACTTCCTTATAATAATATTTTTCCGTTTAACTACCTTTTTTACACCGTGGATAATATTTGTTATTTCAATATTTTGTACGATTAACATAATCGTAATAAAAAAAAATTGTTACTTACCTATAAAGCATGCCGGCTACAAAAATATATCATTTTTACCATGAATCTTTTTCCAACAGTTACTTTATTTCTGAAGTTTTTATTATCGAGTGGCCTCTGGATCCCACTGTAACCTTCACCCACACGAAAGTTTTCCACCCTTCATTGAGGCATTTACAAATTTAACACATGCCATAAAAATATTACAAACTTTTAATTCGTCCACCTTTTCCGGGATACTGTCAAACGGTTGTACTTAATTCAAAAGGTTGTAATAAAATACCTTCACACAAATTGCTTTTTGTAATTCCTTAATATGACATTAAAACTCGAAACCTTAGCCATATTTTGAACTTCACGGTACGGCGTCGGCGGCGCCCTTAAATGTTACGAGGGCCCTCCGCTCTGAAAGACCACTCGCTCGTCACTCGTGACATTACGGAAGCAGTAAAAAATAAATCCACCACCGACTCCCGGGGGATGATTATTTATCTAATGCATCCCTAACCCCCACTTCACTCCCCCTCGTATGGTATGTCAGTGTTTTAAAAACCTCTTGCTTTATGCGACTCTTTGGCTATATTCACAAATATTATTACATACTAGCAAAAAGCAGATGTTTCCGACATTGATAATTCAAAATAAAAATAACAAGTTGTAAAAACTGGCCAGTCGAGGTCTCGAATCTGAACTTCCAGAGGGAAAGTCAGATGCCGTATCTCACTCAGTGGCCAGAGAAATGTTTCGTTATTAGTATATGTTTAAGTATCTTGGTTAAGTATACACCACTGCTTACGAACGCGGACACAATGTTTTTGGTGTAATGGATATATAATATAGGATATCTTTATAGGGTATATTCAAATTTCTAAGATACTCACGAAAAATATTTATGGAAAATTTACTATGATTCCATTTAAAGAATTTTTTGTGAATTTGATAAAAGATGACAAGGTATTCAATTTATACATACGTCAACATTCATAAATTCAATTTCATTTTTAAGCATTTTATTAAGGTTTTAATACAAGCATGATAGCTGAAATTAAACGATAAACTCAACTTTATTGCATTAACTAATATATATATATATATATATATATATATATATCGATTTTGATAATATTTAGATAAATATGTTAAACAGCTGGTTTTTTTTTTACTTTGATATATTTTCTTTTAGAGTAGGGGGTCGATTTGGACCCCTTGCTCTTCCATCTTGTGGTAAGCTAAAACAGTTGGTGAAAACTCGTCAATAAGAGAAAAAATATTTTCAAATTTACATAAGATTTACATTTCATCACTAAAGTAGCAACACCATATATCTAAGAATTGTGTACTTAGAGACATAACCAATTTTAAATGATTTTTGTAGAATTACTGAAGTATTACTTACCTTTCTAGAGTTGTAAAGAGGAGCAGATTCTTTCTAAACTGAAACTGAACTAAGCTTAGGTACGATTCCCGTGACTTGTGCGCAGTTGACAGGGAGGTTACAGATATGTGGTGATTACATTTCTTTGATTTGCACGCCCCTAGCGGACGCTATCGTGAAACTAGTGATATAGAACGATTCCCCGTGAAAATTCAAATCCAATGGATATACGAGTAAATATCTTAATTTGACAAACAATTGAGACATTCGGTGTTGCTGCTTAGGTGACTATTTGATATTTGTTGGTGTGTTCTGGTACCGAATTAAATTGTTGCTGAATACGTTGAAAGTATATAGATACCTACCTAGGTTAGGTACGCAAAATGCAGTTGATTTATTTAACAAAGTAAAAAGTTTTTTACATTCGATTATGTGAAAAATTGCTAACGATTTTAATATTTACTGCATTGTGATTTTTACACTTTAGTTAATTATTTTACTTTAATACAAGTATACGTGCGCATGACTTAGGCTTGAAGGCCATTATTAAAAGCGTGACATTATATTTATGTAATCAGAAAAATAATTATAAATATAAATTTCTGGGGTATCATAAAATTCGCCCTGTTGACAAATTCAACAAAACTTGAGAGCTTTTGGGGGCCAGGTTTCATGACAATATATATTTGTTTCCTAGAATTGTTGCTTTTCGGGGTGTCCACATTTACGAGCCTTCTTGAACAGCCCCTAAATTTGAGACCAGGTTCATTTGCACCTAATGTCTCTTTTCACTTTACAACGCTCCCGCGGGGTGCACTCAACTTCTTTAAATTAATAACAATCTGCCCTCGTCCGTGGGCCAGGGAATTAATTCAGGAGTCTTCGTTACACAGAAATTATTTTTTTAGGAAATTGGTAATTTATGTTAATTAATATTAGTTTTAACACTTTGTGTAAGACCACTATTTATTGATGCATCAATACGTTTCGATACTAAACTAAAATTTAAAATACAAGCATAAATAAAAACAAAACTATAAAAGTATAAGTAGTGGGTAACTAATTAGGAACTACTGTAAAACAAATTTAAATAGGGACTATTTGCAAATAGGATTGTGTTATTTATAATATTTAATTTACTATTTACATTTTTTCTATTTGTAGTTATTATTTCTAAAATTTCAAATTTATCTAAACTGTAAACTCCTAATACTAGTATAGTGCTTGTAAACTAAGTGTTTTTCTTATTATCTATATAATATGTTACCACAAAGTAATTTGGCTAATATTGAAGAAGTGTTCTGTGAATAATTTGAATATCCAGTAAATAATATAATTATTCATACCTAGTCGATGAAATAATTAAAAATGAAAGAAAACGCAATTGTTATTATTCCAGACAAAAATAGTATTTGTAAATTGTTATATTTATGGTCAAAATATAAATGAGACTACCCCTGCAATAACACTGTATATCGTTATTGGGTAGATCTGATTTATGTATGCCACAACGTTGAATATCTTCTTGGGCATCGATGGTTTATTAAACAACCATATAAAATTACTATAACACATAATTTCTGAGCGACCTTATCACATATAATACTATATATCATCCAAGATAGCCGACGCTCCGCCTATCAACTTTTGTAAAAACTACACAGTGTTGCAGGGAGAGGTCTCACATGTGTATCTACCTACTAAAATGGAGTACGTATACGAAAAAAAATTAAGTTTCACTAAGTCTTGTAATTAAGTTTGTAGTAAGAATTTAATCAAAATCGGATAAATTCGCATACAATACGAGTCCTACGTTTCTACTGTACGGGTGCGTATCCACAATCCAAGAGATGAACATTTTTAAAGATTAGAAAGAACCCATCAATATTTTCTTCAAACAAAATGCAATTAGCAACATTTTTTTTTATTTCAACTTTATTATATATACATTATACTTTTATATTTTCCAAAAAGTATGACAGTTTTACGGCAATAATTAGATGACGCGCTTGTGGTCTAATTGTGGTTAAGACACTCGCCTAGTTGGAAATTCGAGTCGCAATCCAAAAGATCATCAAATTAGCTACAATTTTAGATTTTCATAGCACAAGTATTTACGTTGCTTAATTTGAAAATAGTAAGTATATTGATGTAACATGCATTCAGTATTTTATAAAAATAATAATTCTCTATTGAGTATCTACTGACCTTTACCACTGCTCTCGTCTCTAAAGTCCGGTTATGTATCACTAGTAAACATTTATTATGGTAACTTTTCACTATAGTAACTTATTACTAACGCCCGTAGTAAAAATCCTTTGCGAGTTGTTGATATATCAAACATACTACTGTCAAAGCATAGATGTAGACGTCTATAGGCGCGACAAATAATCATGAAATATGGTTTAGTTTATTCATTATCCAAGAATTTTTTTGCCTAGGCGTTCGAAATCTTTCACTTTGATGGTGAAATTTTTTAGTATTATGTGCTAATATATATTAAATCTATATATATATACTAAACAAAGAAATCATAATCGAACGAATTCTCATCACTAAAACAGCTGGATATTGAATAATTAATTGTCATACACTGCAACTTTCAAAGAATCAATGTGTCAGATGACTTTTCTAACAGCTGTGAAAAGTCCGCCATATTTAACTATCGATTCTCATTTTTTTACTCTCGAATATTGGAGAACAAAATGAGTTTACTACGGGAACTTTCGAGAAGTAAATATTTTTTTACTAAAGATCAAGCAAAAATTTGTAACTTTTTTACTACAGTAAAAAGTTAGTACTGATCACACAACCGGCCCTTAGTATATATTTATAAATATACTTGTAATAATAATATTACCGATGTAACAGCCGTAAATCGTAGCTCCCATGAAGTGAATTGTGATAAAGAAAATATGGTGGAAAAAAAAAATTGAATTATGAAGTTGTTATGTTTCAAATACTGTCAACAGTAAAAAGTAAGTATGAAATTTATAATTATTACCGTTTACATCACAACCCATCGACGAGACTCTTGTCATTACATCATTACGTAATCCATACACTTTTCAGAATCGCAAAACTTTGCTCCTTCACTGACAGAGTAGAGAGAAAAGTAAATGGATCGCATATAAAAAAGTACTTACTGAAAATAGCGAAAATTATTAGCACTCTCATATTTATATGTAAACATCGCATATGTATGTGTGTGTGTGAAGTAGTGAAATTTTTATAATATTTGTCTTACATTTTAAAATTTCATTTGTTATCAAACAGGTGCTTAGCATTACACATTGTAGATAGGTACATAGTAGGTATGTATTTTTTATTCAATCTTTTAGGTAGATATCCTGTAGGTGATAAATTTCCTAGTAGTAACTTTTAGGGGTACTGAATAAAACATGTAATCACCATGGTGAGGAAAAATACGTTATTCTCCTTCGTTATTTTGGCCACTTTTTTGTTACAATTTTCTGAAATTATTTTATAATTCTAAAATTTTGGGGAGGGGTGAGCTAAGATCACACATCAAAATATAATTACACCCAATAAATAAATAATAATTTTACTCTATATTCGAACTATGATATTTGAATATATACAGTAAGATATCGATAACTATTAAAAACAAATATAATTATACATTTATTTTTTTTAAAACAATCGTTAAACATGGATTTATCGTATCTATGAAATTGATTTAACGGAATGAGGTTTCGGGGCCTCTTGATCATAATCGGAAAAAGTGCATTGACAATTTTTGTGATGAGACTCTTCAATACATAGAATTTTTATCGAAATCTACCTAAAAAACTTTAAAATGTTTCAAATGGATCAATGTTCACGCGTTACATTTTTTGTCCGTTCTCAGAAAAAAATTTCATCTTGCTGTGAAAAACATATTTCTTAGCTGCGTTTGAAAAATGACACTTTTTACTAATTCATACAATTTTACTTAACAAACCATTTAGCATCTTATTTTCGAAATCCAAGATAAAGTTGTCGAGACACTTTATATTTACAACTTTCTCGCTATAAAGTTTAATGGGGCACTCGACAAATTGTCTCCTTCAGACGGGGGGCCGGTACCTAGCCACCTCACCACCTACTTGACACTTGATAACATGGCAACACCGCCTACTTGACGCTTGATAATACGGCAACACCGCTGTCATTAGGAAAATGCGCGGGATACGAGAACCCGGGTGTAAGCCGCTAGCCCTATTGACTGATGCAATTATAATAGAGAAAATAGGTAAATTAGCGATGAAAATTGTTCTCTTTCAAGTCTTTGAAAGCTTCCAAATTAAATATTGTATAATACAATCAATAGACTGAGCCTTCATTGTGTTGGAGAAGATATAATTTACAGGCTTTTAAATAAGGATGCTAACTTTATGAGCAGTGTATGCTATAACAAAATATCGATTTCAAGGGGGGACGTTAAACAAATTTTGATTCCAAAACGTTTCTCTCTCGTCGTTTTCGCTATATGCTACGAAACTACTCTTTGATCATATGCAGAACGTGACGTATTCTGATATTTAAAAATCAAACAGGACATTTTTAACACATTTTTTATATTATACCTTGCTTTTTTCAGTTTGCTTTGGTGAGCTAAGTTGCGCACATTTTTTATCGATCATTCTATCAGCTTTAATCTGAGTTTTGATATCACATTCTGCATGGTGATATACAATTTTTAACCTGTTATGTAAATATACTGAATTTTTTAAATACATATGCACAGCATGCGTGTATTATATTAATTTTGTGTCGTGTTTCAACAATAACTTGCTAACTAATCTAACCTAAGACGCTGAACTAAAACTCACCATTACTGAATATTATTTGTTAATTATTATAATAATATTTATACTTACCAATACAAACAAATTACGATTTATTATTTTCTAAATGTTATATTACGTACCTAATATAATTTCTTCCAAGCACCTTACTTCTTTTTATTATGAGACCTAATAACATAATTTTTTTTTTTTTTTTTTTTTAATTGCTAATTTTAAAAGTACATAATTTTATATTACTTATATACCTTTTATTACTTATATTGTACTATTAGAAATATTCCATCAAAAAATATTACGGAAAATTGATTAGAATACTGATTTTTAACCTGGTACCTATCTGAAAGAAAATAATTTTTAAAAATACGACATTCCGTCAATCATGTCGATAAAAATGTTTAAAAAAAATAAATCATACGATATAATTGTACTTAATTTTAACTAAACTTAAGTCTAAATGTATTTATTTATTTATTTATTATTATTATTATTATTATACACGCCCTATTCAGGCATTAACATAATTTGTAAAATAACGGAAAATTTCATCCAAAGTGCAATACACAAAGAAAAAAATTATATAATGTCAGCATGTTATTTCATAATTAAAATATAAAATGTTAAGTAAAGCAATTTATCCGTCACCATTGAGTTGAGACAACAAATTTTAATAATGTAGTTCTATAAAGAATCAAAGTTACAGAAAAAATGTCGACTACCTCCGCATATTCATTCCACAAAGAATACATTGTGGGGACTGCGGAGTTAGTTAATGCATGAGTTCTGACATTACCACTGTAATAGAACAATGAATTGTGTCTCGATGACCTGAATGGTGCATAAAAGTCAAGCAGACCAACAATCTGGGGGCAGTCTCTCATACCATTGATGATCCTGTATAGAAATATAAGGTCGGTCATCGTAAGTCTCGCTGATAATTTTAAGAATTTCATAGTATGAATGAATAAATATTTAGTGCACAAATGTATGCATAAAAATATACGTATTGATTTTTGCATTGTTTTAAACAATTTATTGAAATATTGTTATATAATTTATTTGCTGTGAGAGACTAGACTAGATTAATAAAATAAATGGCTTTTCTGATAGCGTTGAATTGACAAATTTTGTAATTAATTATTCACCACGATTCCTCCTTATTATCTGTGCTATAAGGTAGAATTATCCTTATAGCACACAAAAATTGAAAAGGTAGCAACAAATGATAATTACTATTATAGCGCTAGTATACAAACATAATTTATACTATCATAGATATTAAACACAACAATTGAAATGAATAAATATTAAATGTTTATCTTAAAATTTCATCTCACGTCTGCAATGTTAAATGCCTCTTGAATAAAAAAAGTGTTCTTTGGTTTGCAAAACGAAGGGCGTTTTGAAAATTTATTCATCAAATATTCTGAAAAATGAATATTCATGAAATATTAAATTTAATAAAGGTACAACATCCCATTTGAATACCCAGACGTAACGAAATATTACAAGGTAAAACTAGTTACGCGTTATTTTAATATATTATGTATATATCTATGAAAACTACTGAAGAAAAAATATACTCGTACATATTTTTACTAAAACATTTTTATTTATCTTTTAATATTATAATAATTATGCTCATGACGAGTACCTGCGATATTTCTAGGTATCGTGAAATATATGGTATGTCTAAAACATGAACAATATTAAATAATATAATATGTAAAAAAATATATTATAATAAAATAAACAATGTACTCAGTTCAAATTACATGTCTTTTCTTCTATCAATTTATTCATAGGTACATACAAATTGCAGATCGTTAGAAGTTACATATGATAAAAATAATAAGCAGAGACAAAAGTATATCGCAACTAACAGGATATAGTTCATATGATCTTGATTATTAATATTAATAATCAAGATCGTATGAACTGAAGTTTATTAAATTTAAAATGTACACACCAATAAAATTAAATACTCGACGAACGTCACTGCATGCCGATATGAATATTGGGTCAAAATTTATATTGGGCAATAATCCTAAAAAATCCTAAATAGAAAAATTAGGTATATAAAATTATGGTTAAAAGAAAACTAATTTACATTCACATTCATATTTTCTAACGCACGCTCATCAACTGTTGTAGCTTTTAATAATATATTTTGCACTATTAGTTCTAATATCTGGTTCACCTAATCACATTTGGTTAATTAAATGGTCAACAAAAACTACAAGAAATTTCTTAAAAATTTGATGAGAAAACTGCAATTAACTGAACAAAAAATCTGGTCCAACTCGGAATGCTCACGTGATGAGGAATATTAATTGTAATGGATTCATAAAAAATATGTTTATTGTATAATATATATTTAATTGAAAATTATTTTTACATACACTGACGAAATTCGAGATGAAAAGACAAACAAACTACCGTCAAAACCTTTTATTTAACATTCAACATAACATCCACAACTGCCATTAGGCTCCATTCAACACCCTTAATAAAAAATAACTCAAATGGCATTCGTCCCTTTCACCCCTTGCCAGCATTTGCACATTATCATATCAGAGAAAAACCATATTTTTTACTGCATATGAAATGTGGATTTCTGAAAATCCGGACCCCGTATCGCTCACGGGCCCAGGAGGACCTGCCACTCGTGCCACTGGAATGATACTCTTTATTTTTATGTTGACATAAAAATATACATTTGCCTATTTGAAATGTGATGTTTGTCGATTTATTAATGGGAAAAATGTTTTAATATCAAATATGTTACAGCGGATTCAACATTTTTATTTTAGCGTTATTCTTCTGCCGAAAGTTGGCGACCAATATTACACGGAAATAAAAACACTTATTATAATTCTACTCCTTTTTATATATTTGAATACGCCTTGTAAGAGTATTACCGATCTAAATATTTAAAACTCGACAACTTTCATTTATATTAATACTAATCTATTCTATTTGAACAATATTAAAAAATGTTGTATTTAAAATCTATTTTATTTTGTACAAGCTGCACATGTTTATATTAACTATTTGTAAAACGTTAGAGCATAAATACAAATAAATAAGTTGTAGAAAAAGACAGCTATATTATTTTATATAAATAAGAAAAAAGGAGACAGTATTATTTTATTCTATTCTATTTCTCAGAATTAATATATATTTTTGCATTGTTCTAAGTAACAATTACATTCCAATACTA
Organism: Eubasilissa regina; assembly: GCA_022840565.1. NCBI lineage: Eukaryota > Metazoa > Arthropoda > Insecta > Trichoptera > Phryganeidae > Eubasilissa > Eubasilissa regina. The sequence continues at coordinate 4,781,790 of JAINEB010000020.1, forward strand.
ATTATATCTTAATTTTACATTATTAATATTTGATAGTATTCCAGTATAGTAGCAAGTACAAACATAATTAAAGCTGTAAAATGAATCTAAAAAAAAAACAGTTCAAAAAATAAAAAGTAAAATAACTAATTAAATGTAAAGATGAAAATAAATATCTAAAAATAATAATGTTTAATGTATGCAGAATGTGGCCTAAGTACACTGATTTCCTCCATTTGATTGTTGTTATTAATTCTCCTGACTCATCCATCCGTCTTAATACCGAGTTATATCCCGGGAGACCAACAATTTAGTAATTTTAACATAGAATAGGAAATCTGTCATGCGCATACTTTATATTTGATGTTTTTTTTTAAATAGAGATGTGTGCACGGAATACATGTCACATCAATGTTCTAAATATTTTCAAACTAAGCTAAATGCTTGTAATATGAAAATAGAGCTTACTTTTTGGTCTCCTGGAACAAGGCGCGAACCCCCGACCACTAGATCACTAGGGCAGCGCTTAACCACTAGACCAACAACATAGAAGTTGTTAAATTTACATTATTTACATTATGTATGTAAAGTTATTACATTAAAAGTCACTCGTAGAATCGTAGAATATTGTGCATGATGATATCTTGAATATTGCGGGCTTTTTCTAGAACATAAGGGGAGAAACGACGTAATATGAAAAAAAGTTCAAATGAATATAATATATACAAAATTGAAAAATAGGCAAAAGAGTCAGCTATTAATCCAGTGACGTAACTACAAAAATTGAACCCCAATGTAAAATGAAAAAAGACCCCCCTAAATAAGTATTATATATAAAATATACGAATATTAGTAATGCATGATTTATACATTAAGTAGTAAAAACCAAATTAGTCTTTTGTCTCCTATAATATTCACATCTTCATGAAGAAAGCATTTATACTCACCCACTTGCAATTTTAAAAATATTTGTTTTGCTTTAAGACGATTTTGGCTTTACAGCGATGATCTGATCAACCTTACACATTAGTGGGTTATTGCTGTATACATTGATAATGTATACAGCAATAGCCTTTATACATTGAGCTGTATACATTGATAATATTTTCGTAATATACATTAGTTCCGATTTATAAAATTGTATAAGTAATTCCATTATTTGCTGTGTTAGATTTTAGATATAATCAGTCCATATTAAATACTAGGAAAGGTATCGACAATCGCAAAAAATCGATGCCAAAAGGATTGTGGGATGCGAATTTTTTGGGACCCTATCAAACACGGGCCCCAATGCACTACATTGGCATAGTTACGCCACTGCATTAATCATATTCTTGATAGGATCGGCTTATCGTAATTTGAAAACTAGTATGTAGTAATATTGATTTTAAATTGAAAAATGTCAAGTACATTTGACATTTTACATCTAACCTCAAAATCATAACAAACTATAGAATTACGTTACCATTCTTTCCAATTAAGTGAGCAAACAATGTGCACAGAAGGAACCTATACAAGGTTTAGTTAAACCCAATCAAGTCTCCCCATTTTCCTCTTCCTGTCACGTCTCTGTATTTGCTCTGCCGTTCGCAGGCGGTCAGCGTTTCGCGCAAAGCGTGGAGGCAGGCAAAGTGTAGACAGCTTGTGACGCGCAGTAGCGGTAATCGTATTGGACGCAATCCGTCCATCGTACACCGTGATTGGTCGCGAAGAGGTATAACGAAATGACATTTAGCAAAACTGTAATATATTTTTTATTAATATCAAGTAGTTGCGTATTCTAATTACGTGGGACTCACCATGCTTTGAAGTACCTATGTGATATTTTTATTTATTATTATTTTATTTCCATCAACGCTCTAGTGGATTTTTACATATGAATAAAATTTTTAATATAACAGTTTAAATATAACATAAAAAAATAAAAACTAAATATAATTTACGTACAAATATTTCTTCAGTTCAGGTGTGCTCCTGTAACGAAAAATGTCGACGAAATTCAACTTGCTACCAAGCTGATGCATCCGCGATAGGGCGAGTTAACAGCATAATTATTTATGTGTACCTACAAAAAATACTCGATGTTGTCTCGTTTGAGTTGGTACTTTATACAAAACCATTTGTATCAACTCAGGCAGTCCAACATGCTATTGATAATTTTATATAGATATACTATGTCGCTCACATCTCTTCTCCAGGCTATTTTTTCAAATGTAGTAGACTCATTAAATAATCCTAATTTAAATTTTTTATCGGAATATGCAATTTGAAATTGATAAATCTTAGAAATTTATGTTATGTTATGTGTTTTTAATTTAATAATATGTGAGCTATAGTAGGGAGACCACAGAGTGAAGTTAAATTCCAGCGTACTTCTTACAATAGATGTATATAAAGTTGTTAGAGAGCGGACCGATTTAAAGTTATTGGCTAGTGATATATTAGTGATTGGATAGATCAGAAAGACCAACCATGCAGTTACCGAGCCAAAGTCGGTTTATCGTTTGTGTTCATATATTTAGTATTCCCCTTGGTTTATGTGGTAGGAAGAAATAAGTTATTCAAACAGCAGTATGTGAGAAATACAGTTTTTACCCAAATAATAAATATTGAGTTAGCTATCAGTGCATGCTTTTATCAACTGAGACAGATTAAAAGTATTCGAAAATATCTTCCTCCTGAGTCAGCCCGTCCACTTATAAATGCATTTGTAGTGTAACGAGTGGACTATTGTAACAATATTTATGCTAGCCTGCCAATGTCAGCTGAAGAGACTATAATCCATTCTGAACACGGCAGCATGGATAATACATGGAGCTTCTAAATTCTCTCATATAACATCCCTTTTGCACGAGCTACATTAGCTCCGGATCCATAAAAGAGTTGAATTTAAATGACGCTGGTTGATGAACAAGGCGACACATAACATGGCGCCTCTGTATCTTCGAGAACTTTTCATCCCAGACAATTTGAATAGTAGACGTCAAACTCTCGGGTTAGCCTCTAGAACAGACCAGCCGTTGCCAGAGATCTAAGTTTAGTGAACGGGTATTTGTGGTGGCAGGCCCAAAAGCGTGGAACGCTTTGCCCTCCATCATAAGAAACAGTGCATCAGAGACTTCATTTAAGAAGATACTTAAAACGCACATTTTCAAAAAGGCATTTCCATGAGTTCAAATAACAATAATTTTGACCGCTATTTTGGTTTGGCAGACATTTCTTAGTTTTCATTTTATAATCATAGATAGTAGATAATTACAATTAATTATGGAGCATCTAATGCCTAAATTTGTATTGTTTGTTTTGCTCACTTTTAAAAATTTTTTAAAGATATATGCTACTTGTGCTCATGTTTTTGTTTTTTTTTTTATAGGAAACCAACACTGTAAAAGCCTATAAAGGTGTTAATAAATAAATAAATTCAAAAAAAACATTTTATCTAAATAATAATGACAATACTGTAACCATTAATGGTGATCGCTATCGTCACATGTTGGAAAACTTTTTGATAGCTAAATTGGATCTATTGGACCTACAACACATGTGGTTTCAGTATCACAGTGCCATATCACACACAGCCCGAGCTACGCTTGAAATTTCGCGAAAAAAATTCCCGACCGCATAATGTCAAAAAGCGATGATATCGACTGACCTCCTCGATCACCTGATTTGACGGCTTCCGACTATTTTCTGTGGGGGTTTTTGAAAAAGAAGGTCTACTCCAATAAGCTAATAATTTTGATGCTACAGGATAATATTCGAAATAAAATTACTGAAATAACCCGCAAGGTGTGCGAGAATGTTATAAAAAATATGGTTAAAGGAGCACGCATTTGTGCTACTGCCAGAGGCGGCCACTGACCAATATCATATTTTATACATAATTGTTGTTTATGTAAATACCTTCGATAGCTGGTTCCCAGGTTCCGATTAACAATAAGCATACATATAATATATGAACTGCACCATCCTTTTATTTTTGTTGTCTTTCTGGCCCTATATTGTTATTCTTTTAACTAGGTTGTCTTCTTTAGTGTGGTTTATTTGGATTGCAGGGCTGGTCGAAGCACGGAATGTAAAAAGAATGACTCCTGTCGGTTACCGTTTTCTTAACTTTCCGAAAAAAGGGCGGCAATATTAACACATACACGTGTACATTATTATAAACCAAGAAACCCAGTGGTGTCAATTGAAGTAACAAGACGCATAAACAATTGTAATAAGCCAAATAATTGATAAGTAAAAATTAAATTTAAAAATTGTGTTTTATTTTTTAGTTATTTAAAAACAACATCAGCCTGAAACATAATATTCACCATGTAGTAATATATAATATGTATACATAATAATACATTATATGATATAATGTGCGAAACCCCATAAATTCGTCAGTGTTGGTAATAAGACAAATGTATGTATTAAAACGAATAAAAATTCTTTGAATATCCATACGAAGCAGTTTCATTCGCATTCAGTGTTACCGTGTGGCACCGCACGCCCCTGGTGACGGTGCTTATAAGTTTGCCCAGACAGGAGCCCTTATTGCTCACCCCTGAGGAAGCGTGCGGTGACAAAAACATGTGTACGATATAGCTTTGTTTATTTAAAGTACAGTTTTGGGAAAAGTTGGCGCTCCAAACATGAAAACAACTGAGACTCGTCAAAAATATTATGTGCGAAAATATCTCAGTCTATTATATTTAAAGACAGTTTTTATTTTATTTTTAACGTAAAATTTTTGGAGTGTTTCTTAAATACAATATATATTATGTACAGGTGTGTGTGAGTGTTTGTAACTATTATATTATACATAATAATATTACACTTCCCTGTATAGATCCGTGACTTTCTGGATGCCGGCTTCAGTAGTGTTATTATGGCTGTATAGTACTTGATTAAACGATCAAGTCAGTAAAAACGAACGTGTTTTTAATATCACTAGGTTAAGATTACTTAAATATTTTTTCTTTTACACAGGATCTTTCAATAAGGACGCTCGATTTTAAAATGTAAATAAAACAAGTTGTGTATCCACTCAATCCACTCATTTTTTTTTTCATTTGAAAGTATATTTTATTGCATTAAGTGTGGAATATAACATCTTTCAAATATCCGCCGCGATTTTGCTTGGTGGCACGTATTCGGGAGGTCCAATTTCGAATGACTTTGTCGCATAAATCTGACTGAATTTGCTGGATGGTGTTTGTTATGTTGATTTTGAAGGCGTCAATTGTTTGCAGTTTATTTGCAAAGACTTGCGATTTAAGATAGCTCCAAAGGAAGAAGTTTAAAGACGTTAAATCGCACTATCTCGGTGGTCAGTTCACGTCACTGCCGCGCGAGATAACCATGCCTCAAATCACTCGTGCGGAATGTCCATCGTGGCATATGCTGTGCGGCATATAGCGTCGTCCTGTTGGAATCACATATTATCGGTATTCAAATCATCCAGTTTAGGCCACAAGAAGTTGCTTATTATCGATCTATAGCGCTCGCCGTTGACGGTTATGGCAATGCCAGTTTCATTTTGGAAGAAGTACGGACTGATGATTTCACCAGACCAAAATACGCACCAAACAGTGAATTTCTCGGGAAGCATTTAGTGCTGGTGTATCTCGTATGGATTAGTACCGCCCCAAATCTGACAATCTTACTTGTTCACATATTCATTCCTCCAAAAATGGGCCTCGTCGCTAAAGATGATTTTTTGGCGGAATTGGGTCAACTTCCAACTGCTCCAGAGCCCAATCATCAAATACACGGCGTTGTCTATGGTCGTTTACCTTAAGTTTCTGGGTTAGTTGGATTTTATACGGGTGCAGACTTAAGTTCCGATGCAAAATTTGCCAAGTTGAAGTCGCAGAAAGGCCAAGTTCTTGTTAACGACGAAAAATTGACTGCCTTGGGTTTTCCCGTACTTTCTCACGCACAGCAGCGATGTTTTCAGCAGATCTTGTATTTCAATGACGTACTGGTGTTGGCCGATTATTTATCGAACCGGTTGACTCGAATTTGGCTACCAAACATCGAATAGTCGAATCGGCAGGACGGTTATGGCGAGGATAAAAATCACGCATTGCACGTCACGTTTCTCGAACGGAGCAGTAACTTTGATAATAAAATTTGATGATTTGTACACGTTGTTCAACGCTATTACCTTCCATGGTGATGTGCCGTATACTACTAAACAATTGACAACAAATTTGACAGATGTCGATGTTGTACATACAGTTGTACGACAGATGTTGTAATAAATGTTGTACATGTATAATTTTGGAAACTATCTAAATCCTTTTTTTGGATATTTTTTGTTTACGCCTGTCACTATTTGCTGGGTTCTAATTGTAAAAAAAAGTGTAAAACTAGTGGTGTTCTACCTTTTGTTCTGTTCTGTTGACATGAATTAACGCAAATTCCTTGTTACAATATTTACATTTTGGCACCACTTACGCAATCAAACAGTTCTGCGACTTTTTTTTAATACATGACTCGATTGGAACGAAAATTTAAACGCTGACACCACAATATGCATTATTGTAAAAAAGTACGTCTTGTTTACAAAAATATTTAATTTTCGAAGAGTAAATACTTTTACTGTTTGCGTAAATATGCGATAAACTATCGAATTTATGTTTCCACAAATAATATGTTTAGAATGTCCCTCGTCCCGCAACTAATGTTCCAAACCCCTCTCCTATATGTATACTTTAGTTCACGTTTACTCATATACTGGTCTGTGGCTCTTGGAGAAATGTGGCGTAATATTGTATATAAAAATAATTTACGGAAATATAAAATCTTAGATTCATTTTTTCAAGATCTAACAATTTAGTTTAATTTATTTTTAAATAAGACTCTCGTATAAAATGAGTTATGTGAAGTTCGCAGGTAGATTCTAATATATAAGGACGTCGTTACGGATATTTAGAAACCAACGAGGAAGAAGTATGTGAAGGGTTGGTATGACGAGTGACATGTGGGACGTTTTTTAAAAATAATTTTCAATCATACCACTCGATCAATTTCACTTTCTCTGTATGAGTTGCTCAACTTCACAACGGCGGAGAAGACTGTACAAACGCAAGATATTTTGAGAATTGGGGATTGTGAGGAATGTGCACTGCAAGTTGATAATAGTCTTAAACTATTTTCATAGGCGATAAATAAGGGGCTTGTCCAGCCCCGTGAAAACAATGCACATAAAACGTGGCGATATTATGTACCATCTCCAAGTATATATTATATTTCATTGGTCTACCATTAAATACAGAAGAATAGAGCATTCAACTTAACGCATTACTGCGTCATTCACTTGAGTGCACAAATCTGAGCTAACTGCGTATTGCATTGGAATGAATGTGGCGCACAACAAAATATATCTTTGAAATTCCACTCAATCGTTTTATATACTTTTCATCGGGATCAAATAAAATGTTTACCAAATTAAATTAATTTCAAAAATACTTATAAAATACCAAATTTCAAGTTCAATGTTCACCAAAAATAGCTATGTTCTGTAATAGAAATGTTTGATGAGTTCAAGAAACAACATTTTGATGAGTGGGAAGTAGAATTACCACAGGTCAATACTGATTGGCTGAATGGCACATGCATTTGCGCAAAGTATTTAGAGAGTACGTTTTTAAACATTTCGTTAGGTTAGTTACATTAGAACACAAAGACGAAAGGCTTTTTTAGAGGCTAATAATAATAACAAGAAGTAAATATCTAGATGACGCTTTAAAATTAAATAAAGCAAGTCTAAAATTTGGTGAACATTTACTATTTTTGGGAAACGGAATAATTTTTTTGTATGAATATTTTTATTAAATTTGGTAAGCAATTAAACACAATCTTTTTCGGTTTAAGTCCTCTTCTGAAGAATATTGGCTTTCGATCGCTGAAGGACTCTTGCTCATGAGCAGCGCTAGCTTAAAAATATACTGCTTCTGGTTCAAGTCGATAGTCTAGTTAACCGCTTTTAATATACGAGTATACGCACTACTTTTATTTCGCAGTATATACTTCCAGCACATAAAACATATATTTAATAAATCAATTTAATGAACATGTCAGTTGTCAATTTTAACACATTCCTGTAGTAACATTTACGTAACTTTCATCTAAGTAATCTCGCGTCTGACTATAAATCAGCAACCGCTAGTTTGAATAGTTTTTTTTAGCTTGGTGTTTTTTTAGAACTTGAATTATATTTACATTATTATCACTTCGCAGCGGTACTTATGTAAATGCCTTCGATAGCTGGTTCTCAGGTTTACGATTGACAATAAGGACACGTATGATATATGAACACTGCACTAACCTTTTTATTATATTTGCTGTGTTTCTAGTTCGATGTTGTCGTTTTTTTAGCTGGGTAGATTTCGACCGGTCGAAGTGCGCACTGGTGGTTTATTCTGGACTTCTGAACTGGTCGAAGCACATGATATAATTTAATCGCCTTATTGTCTCTTCGAAAATACGCAGTGATACCAATCGAATTAACAAGGGACGTAAACAAGCGGTGCACAAGCTATATATTTAGCCAAGGCTGCTTTATTTATTCTTCCTGATAACTGTCAAGTATTGCCATAAAGCCTCGTGGCGAGACCCTGATGCACTGTCGCCTTTCCGCTCTGAAGTCGGAACGGTACATTACGTATTTACGAATTGGTGAAATTATGTTGCACCGCGGTAGACCACTATTTTTTTTTTTAAATTAAAAAGTAGGTTTTACGCCCACCATTGGTCTAGCGGTCTAGCCTACTTGCTTGCTCGCCTAGCGATAAGCAATTGACGATAACCGACCGGTTTCTGCTAGTTTTTTTTTTCAAAAATTCGACAAATTAGTTAACGTTTCAAACAATTTAAATTCAACAAAATTCCGTTTTACAATTTACAATTTTAATTAGATCATTTATATTCCAGACAATTTGAATTCGCTGAATTGTATTCCATAGCTGATATAAGAAACATTGATCTTAAAAAAATTGATTTCGACTCTGTGTCAACACGTGTGTAAGTAAATTTAAATACTTTTTTCCGTTAGCCCGGCAATTTGCATAACAAATCTTGTATGTAATCACGACATGGAAGAATGGCGTCGTCCCGGTTTTTTTTTGACCGTGTCGGAACGGGAAATTCTAGCGGAAATTATCAGGCTTCATGATGTCGGCCGGTAATACAAATTACATCTCTCTCGACACCATTTATCGATTTAATACTTCACTATTTATAAAAATTCACGCTGTCAAATTTGTTGTACCACAAACTGACATGTATAAATTGAATCTATCAGTGCCTAGAGAAAACTATATAACATTTTTTTATAATTAGTTCAACATGAACACTTATAAATAAATGCGAGCAAGTGTTTTTAACCCTTTATTGGGCAAAGCCGAAAATGGTTAATATATTAATCAATCGTGTTAACCTTTTCCATATCCATACGCAGACATGCTGTCAACTCGTGTTACCGTAAGAAATTTTTAATGTGAAGAAAGCTTTCATTAGTTTAAATGGCTTTAATATTATTAATCCTATAAACTCACTCTAAATATTAAGTATTAATTACGAAAATGGTATCAATATCCTAATATAATTCGGAGCATTCATCAAGCCCTACACAATACTACCTTATTTTTTATCTCTCTTCATTAAATTAGTGAGAAAGAGAGATCATATATTCGTCTGTTTGTTATTATTTTTATTGTGAAATTAATGTACCATCTCTATTTGTCTTACCACAAGTGATATTTTTCCCAGCATATTAATTTTACAACTGACTGAATTGAAAAAAAATATTATTTTTGTAGGATTTGCTTTACACAACTAGTCAATTCTGAGCATAAATATTTTCCTTAGAATTAACTAAAATATAAATTTTATGTTGGGTATATTAACAGAAATATTACAGTGTTAATTGGGACAGTAAACCTATGTTACTGCATGGTTTTGGAAGGGTTAAGACCTAAATTTTTAATACCACCGATAGTAAAGTTATACCTTAGTATCTCAATACATTGTCGAGAATGTTTTTTGGTTAATAAATTTATCCATCGGCGTGAATTTTGCGTTATTCTCCGAAAAACAACGTGTTTTTTAAAATATGACAGTACAAATTCAAATTCAAAAATAATTAATTTGCCCTATAAAGGGTTAACTTTTAAAAGCGTGGTTACTAACCACGTATTAAGTATCCTTTATAATTAGAACGTATAACAGAGGTGTACCTATCAGATATTTATATAATGGGTGCAATACACCTAATGCAGAATATTTTAGATGTACATAGATACATATTTAAAATATAAGTCAAAGATATTCATGATGTATGTGCCCAATCCTCAACGACGTCAGAAATACAAGTATTAAAAAATATAGTTGGGTATTTATGTCGATTAATTGAAATATTTTATTAATTTCAAATTATAAATAGATAGAATACAAAAATAAAAGGACATCGACCTTCAAACAACCAGATTATTTTTTGCTAAATGATTTAGTATCCAAAACAAAGATAAACGCAGCAACGTTGCAGCAAAGTAAAAACGATTTATTCGGTGCCCTACCTGCTATACTAGTATATTACTGTATTACAGCAGTCAGTGATTTCCGGTATAGTAGTAGCAATAAAATAATGGAAAAATAATAATACAAAATCAAAATACACAATAATAAAAATAATGAAATAAGATTCAGTTAAAGATAATAAAAATACAAGGTTAAAATAAAACTATAAATGTCATGTTTAACGAATAAAAATAAAAATAGTAGGTAAAACTAATTTGTTTGAAAGAAATAAAAAATTGCGTCTGTTTTCTTACTGGCAATAAAGATAATGAACAGTGCTTGGATGGAGTTCGCATAGTTAGAGCAATATAAATCTCAGAAATCGATGATGTACAGTGCGATAAAAATATTTAATGAAATTCCAGAATATATAAGAAAGGAGGAGAAACTACATAGATTTAAAATGAAACTAAACAAATATATGTATGATAAGTTGTAGTAAAAGGAAACATTTTGATTGTGTTTGTATTAGAGCATATATAAATATACCTATGTATGCGCTATATTAAGAATAAATAAATAAATATAAGAATTGACATTTAATGTACATAGTTGTATACATTTATTCTACATAGTTGCACTGAAGTAAAGTATACAATTTAATGGTAACAACAAAGTTTATTGTGATAATGTTTTGTTTTAAATCTTCCGTCCTGCAGAGTACTAGTTGTGCTGTACTGCACTAATAATCAGTTTGAAAGCTACACTTTCGAAGTAATTGCTTTTGATTTTGAGTACTATTTTATAACATTAAGCGTTTTGACAATTGTGATGTTCTCAGATTTAATAGTATTGGAACCAATAATGGATGAGTACAGATGAAATACTGTTTCCAAATATTGAAAAATAAACATTACAAACATGACATTAGGGTACTCAATATATCTATGTTTGAAAAACAATCAAACCTAACATTATACCTAAATAACTTATGTTATTTTTTACCGTCATACTGTTTCTCCGTAGATGTAGGCAGATAGGGAAAGATACGATACACAATTCTCGAATCATTAAAATTAATTGATTAATTCTGCTCACTATGCTTTACTTTTACTTCAAATTTGTTTGTTCGAGAACCCAGACAAAATTCAGATATAACTTTTAAATTTTCTTATCACTCACACATTATTAATAAATTACATCACACACAATGTTATTTACAAAATTGGGTAAATAATTTCTCAATATTAATTAAGTTTATAAAAATTTAATATATCGACCCCTCCTACGTAAAGTATTGTAAGTAAAAAATTACATTTTTAATCATTCTAGTAATTCGCACGTATTTTATATTTATTAACGTGGCAAATTTGAAAAAATGTATATATTATATTCCATGATGTATGTACTAATAATTTATTTTTTTAAATACAGGCATTTAAAAATGTATCAAATACGTGCTAAATATTAGAATGAATGAATAAAAATGTCATTTTATATTTACGTTACTTTACGTACGTACTGAAATGATAGAAAAATGCTTATTTACTACTTTAGGTAAGAATAAAAACGTGCTTTAGTATTTTTCTCTATATTTATACTTTCACATTATTATTATTTATTTATAACATAAAACTGATCATACCGACAGTAAAAAAAGTGCCGTCGTGTATGGGAAGACGTATTATTTATGTATGGGGAAGTGGCTGAGTAAAATCTGAAACATTACGAAATAAAACGCTCACTTTGAATATATGAATATTTTTGGACATAAAAACCGTAAATATATGGCGCGCTTTATTTGCAAGCCGGGGCTTGGGGTTCGCGCCCAATCCTGTTAGAAGCATTTCATAGTAATAATATTGTGAAGGCGTGAATATTGCAAGGTTCACCAGAAACAAACAAACCTACAAATATATGTATGCTTTTTCTGCAATTTCTGTGGATTTTTTCCAGAATAGTAAACCCGGAAAATTAGTCTCATAAACTTATTTGCTTACACGTCATTGCGCCGTCTTCTCGCAGGGGTGCGCAAAGAGGATAGAATGCCACACATACAAATGCTCGTTGATTGCTAAAGTTTGATTCAGGGGCATCTTCTAAAATTAAACTGAATGAGATTTCTTGCTCCTCACTCATACGTTCCACACGCACAAACTAACTCAATTAGGTTCACTTCTAATTAGTTCGATCTTCACTATCTATAGTAAATATTTAAACTTACCCGCCTAAACGACCATATTTCCTACTTTCTTCTTTTTCCAATTCTATGCTTCATTTCTATATTTTAGTGTTGGTAACAGGACTCCGTTATGCACCGGAAGTCTTGCTTCGGATGGCAAATTCCTCTTAGGGACAACTGTATTCAAGAGCAGCATTAACTTTATTCGCTGCAGTCCTTCCGTTCGATATCTTACTCAACCTTACCGTCCCTAGAGAATCTTTTTCCCAAAAACACAAACTCATTAGCCTGTTCCAAGCATTCATTATTTATAATTATATTACATTTAGTTATACTTTTATCTCAAAAAATATACCCAAAGTTGGTGCTAAACTTTACTTGAATCGCTCGGTTGTCCGAAGCGTATCGATTATCGGGTATCGATTCAAGCTGACTTGCCCCGATAATAGCGATCGCTCATGTAACTCTCCTTTCGTAAGTAGAACGATAGTAAATACTGTAAGACCTATGACTTTCTCGATAATGCCCGAACTGTCAAAACGCACGGCGTGGACACGCGAGTTCTGCAGGAGCATACTGGCATCGAGAATTTCACTTTGAATGTGGAATATAGAATAGTGACGTGATAATAATTATAAAGTCTCAAACAATACGATACAGGATGAAAATAACAATTCACTTGTCCGCATTTGATATTATATTCACACAAATAGAAACGCATACGTTACATATACCAGAATAACTCATAATATATTATAACTAACAATGTCCGTTGTCCGTTCTGCAGCCACAAGATGAAAGATCCTAAGGGCATAATTAAGGGGTATATTTTCACGACAGATAACATAGGCATATCAGGTAGTGAGAGGTGGATTACAAGACATTGAACGCCGGATGGCAAGGGTTGCGATGGTTGTGTCAACTAATATCTTAAGTACACCATCTTTCGATGTATTGTTTTCGAGGAATTTATCGTAATTTATTACTTACTTACCATCACGCCGTTTCTCCTCAGAAGTAGATAGAGAGGATAGAGCTCCACACTCTTCTGTCCTCGCCTCATCCACATTCATACATCTTCTAATATAAACTCGCCGGTTATTGTGGCTTCTAACAGGACCATCTTCCAGTATCCGGTTTACCTGGTCGTGCCAAGTCTTCTGCCGACGTCCTCTATTTCTGGTGCCATCAACACTTGCGCTAGATATCTTTCTTACCATTTTCCCTCATTCATCCGTTCCATATGATCAAACCGCCTGAGTGATCCTTTCTTAATCTTATTCACTATACTAAGAATAGCTTTACATTATTTCCTTATTTCTTCATTCTTTACTCTGTCATAAATGGATTTACCACACATACGCCCAAGTGATCTCATTTCCACTGCATTCAGTCTACTTTCGTTCCTCTTCTGCCAACTCCAGGCCTCACTTACATACATCAGTGTCGATACCAGAACTCTAGTACATCTACTTACTCCAAACATTCCTTTATTCTACCAATAAAGACTCGGTTGTTAATGAACTTGAGAATATAAACTATATAATAAGTCTGGAATAAGGCAACGCTAAATACATGTTCCTACCATTCGACCACAACGCTAGTATCTGAATCTCAAGAGGTAACTATTGAAGTCTTGAATATTCAATGCAATTATTTTAAAATGGCGTAAAGATACAACAGGAAATAGACACTGCCAGTTTGTTATGCAAATATCGGTCGGGTAGAAACCGCACGGTTGGGGGTGGGGTGCACGGGGTGAGGGCGCGTTTTAGTTCAGGGATAAATGGTTTCAGTTTGCTCAGTGCACATTCTAATTCAAGAGCTTCACTGCACCGCATACTAAACGACCAAATCAGAAGGAACAGTAAATAAACTAGAAAGTTCCAGCAATGAATCCACTACGGATGCTAGAGCCGATATATTCCCTTATTTCAATCTAACAATCATGAACGGAGAATCATAGTCTATCAATATTTCGAGAAAGAGTAGCGAAACATTTTCAAATTCTATTGAAATTTTCTATTTACTATTTTCAAACTACGCTAAACGCTTCTACTATGAAAATAGGACTAACTTTATGGAACAAGGCTCGAACCCCCAACCACTAGATCACTAGGCGAGTATCGTAATCAGTAGACCACAAGCACACTATTTTTGACTTAGATTGGACATTTTTGAGTAATAATAAAGTTAAATTTATGTATGAGTAAAAGATAGAGCGAGAGTAATAATGGCCATCGCCTACGAGAAAGACGTATAAAATAAAATAGTATCAGAATCATCACTCTAAATAGCCTTGCGGGAAGAATGGAGAAGAATCGTCAAGGCAGACCCGAGAAGAACGAAGAGCACACCCATCAATGGCCAAATAATCTACTAGTAGTAAATAGTATTACGATTGTTGACAACATTTTTTAGAAATAGTAAAATGAGTAGTCACATCACCTAAAAAGTGAGACACGAGATTACTTCGTAATGTAGAACTCGTAGATCTTTTACCTAAATAGTAATTTTATGTAAATATAATATTTCTAATTAAAACACATTTTAATTGTAACAGTTATGTGATTTTTTTTACACAAATTAAATTAATCAATTAGAAAGATATAAAAAAAAATCTATCTATCAAAAAAATATTCGGCTGTTAATATTGCGTTTCCTCAGATAGAAAAAGGTCCAGGCTCGAATCTCGGTAGATTTTTTTCTGTGTATCTTTCTTATTAATTATTTTAATTTGTGTTAATAATTTCGTATAAAACAGTTGGGATATTAGTTTTAGATGTGAATAGAATTAGTAACGTAAGTTATCTCTATGCCGAGGTGATTCGCACTACTATTTAAGAAAAAATATTTCCTTACGTATTACAATTTATATGTTTCATGTAAACTTTTATAAATTACATGCAAGTCGAAATATAAATATAATAATATCCAGTACCTGATCTTTAGTCACAATTTTCAAATTAAACCCCATATTACCGGTACATGAAAAAACTGTCCAGAATCATCTCACTATCTCATCGTCGAAGTGAGAAAGTACTCGTACTAACTTTCGTGAATCATTTTCATTTCGTTTCCATGTACCAGTTTTATAGTATGAGAATTATTATCTTAAATAAAATTTTAATACTAGTAATATATTTTTACAATTTTATGTACATTCGATTCAGACAATGATCATCCACATTCCAAGAAGTAGAACGTCTTACACACAGAACTCGTTCATTCACCGTTCATGCAAATACCATAATGAGAAATTAACAGAAATTAACTTGATATAGATGTCTCACAGAGACGACGCTATTATTTTTACATGGAA
The DNA here is from genome assembly GCA_022840565.1 of Eubasilissa regina. Taxonomy (NCBI): domain Eukaryota; kingdom Metazoa; phylum Arthropoda; class Insecta; order Trichoptera; family Phryganeidae; genus Eubasilissa; species Eubasilissa regina. The sequence continues at coordinate 4,797,785 of JAINEB010000020.1, forward strand.
AGAATGGAAGTCTTGGGCATTTACAGGTCTTACGACCTGTCATCGGCTGGCTTAAGTGATCACTTTACACAATGTAACGTTCACCTATTTACCCATGCTACCACATATATAATATCATGTTGGAACATTTCAATTATTTATTATCAATCGCCATCTAAAGATTTTTTTTTTTAATTTGATATTCATTCTCATGTAATGGTATAAATGTCGCTGAAGCTTAGACTATTTTCTTCTGAAGTAAGCTCTATAATGCCCAAGACTTTCATACATCCCATGTAAAAATAATAACTTCATCTCTGTGAGACATCTATATCCTGATGACAATCCCTCAGGGGATAAATCTCAGTAAGCGGTTCCTACAAAGATTTGGACATACTCAAAATATTGATAAATTGACTTTTTCAACACCAGCTTTACTACTCCAAAAGAGTTTTTTTTATGAAATACTACATTTAAACTTTAACCAATCATTCGACCTTCAAAAACATCTTGCTCTCCCTTTACCATAGTTTTTATCTTCTTCTACTAATATTATATTACCTTATATAATGTACTTCATTACTACTTAGCACTGAATATATCTGTTGATTTTTATAAGTAATTTCATTATGATTATTAATACTGTTAAAATCTCCATAATTAATTAAATAAATATCTTACGAATACTCATCAGATAATTAATATTATATACCTAAAATACCGAGTTTTTTTATCATAAATCGCATGCAAGAAATTTTAATTTCATTTTATAATCCACGAAGCTTATTAATTTTTACCTACTAACTGGGATAGAACAACAGAAAGCATTTTCTTCTCGTCAAATGAAATTTTATTTCCCCATAGCGAGAACATTTCCGACTTCTTCAAACAGTAAATTTAAAATCTCTGCCTCCGCCAGCGGACGCTCAAACGCTAACTGAGAAGAGTACTTATCCACTAAGTTAAGCGGATAATTAGTGTAGAGTTTGCACGTGGTTTGGGCAGGTCCCGACAGATAATTAAGAAGAACTAAATTGTTGAAACTTTATTCCAAGAAATCGCTGTAGTCGTAATAACTTAAACGGGGGTAAACAGACATCAAGAAATGCTCAAGAATTGATGACAATAATCTTGCGGTTCTGCATTAGTATTATTAAATGATGAACTCAAAATCACGAACCGTGAGTCAATCGCTGATACTTTGAGTCACACTCGCTATCAGTGATTGAATATCTGGGAATATCGTGATTCGTGATTCATTTTTTTATTTTATTTATATTTGGTTGTGAACCGTGATTCGTCGTATGTGCACATGAAACGAAAATATTTATGAGAGAATGACGTCATAGTTCATGATACGCATTTGACTTGAAATGCTGAGAATTTGACCCGAAAAATAAAGTCACATTTTTTAAGGGTTTTCATTCTCTTTATGATGATATTAAATTAGACATATATTCTAGAATACGAATACGCAAATAATATTTGAATGATATAAGTAAATGCGCTCAAAATTATGTTTCTATTTTATTTATTTATTTCGTGTATTGTGATATCGTGCGGCGCACGCGTATTAGTAATGAAACTGTAATCACAGTCACAATTTTCAATCACTGATATTATCGAATATCAATCACATTCACACCAGTGAGTCAAAAGTAGCATTTTTTCTCATCATTTGTATTATTCTAAAATAAACAAAATTGTGATAGGTAATAATTCCAAAAAGAATATCACGATATTTTATTGACCAATCGCTGTAACTATTTTTTTCTATCTGTATTTCATTTTATTTCTTTATTTAGAATATTTAATGACAAACATCCACAATATTTATTAAATTTAATAACTATAATAATCGCTCAATCATTATGATGTATAGATTGCCGATCGCCGTATAGTATCTTTCCATTACCTACCTATTATCACCTCTACATACCCAGAGCATTATCTTTTTCTGTGGTTTTGAAGTTCAGAAGTGTGAACTGTCAGTAATCGTTTACCATTGCTTACGATAGGCTGTGAAAATTGCGTGAATTATCTTCCTGCCGTGTTGGAATGATAAATTGATGGAGAGTGTATATTGTGTGTGCGGTTTCTCGCCATGCGTGCCGAAACCTGTACATCTCGACTATACTGTAATCGGTTTCTCGCTACCGTGCGTACCGATTAGTGTTTTCATTCTACTATTGTGCATAATGTGTGTCATCCCACTTTGTGTTATCAACGAAGTGTGGTTTTCTGGAGCCAGAAGACCTGTGGATCCACAATGAAAGAAAAAATTGCACATTCTTAAAGGAGCAACTCTTAAGTGGGTCATGTTCCTTCCTGGTTCTTGGTGGTTCTTCAGCCCCTCTGTTCCCCATTCCTGTCCTTCTGCCAAATTTCTTTCACTCTTCCAACATTTCGTTTTCCAATCATCTTATTCAAACAATAATAATAATAATAATGGGAACGGTATACCCCAGATATCTTGAGGAAGGTAAAAGCAAGAAAGCTGCAGCGACTCATATAGCAAGAGTAGACAAGTCCCTTTGAGTACGGCCAGTGTAAGAATGCGGCTGAAACTTTTGCCAAGCGCAGCTGGCTGATTGGGTTAAATACATTAAAAAGGATTCTGATACAATAAAATAGTTAGACCAGCTTGCAAGCCATGCGGTTAATAATTTAAATAAATGCTGACTGGGATCAAATTGGACTAAGAGACACCCGTTCTTCAAATGCATTTCTGCCAAGATAATTTCAGCCGCATTACATAACGCTAACATACACCAAGCCCTCATACACAAGTCAATAGTATGGTGATTAAGAGGAATATCAAGACATAGAAGAGCGGATAATGTCAAGACAAACATGGGGAAGAGATGGGCGAATGCCCAGTGGACAGGACAACAAAGCGATGCCAATGAATGAATGGTGATCTGTGGTGACTGCGGTCATGGACTTCCCGAGTACAAATCGACTACAAATGCTTACCACATTCTAACACACCCAACAGTCTACCAACACTCTCCTATAGTAAATACAAGTTGTGCTTTAAAATTAATTAATTAGTAGAATAGCTATAGAATAATACACAAAGATTTAAACAACCGTGAAAACCCGGTATCATTTTTAATAAAGGTATTTGAGATTCCGTAAAAATAAAATAGATGGCTTTCAAATAATGGACGATTCATTTTCTAGTTATTCAAAAACAAGATCAACTTGGAACATAATATTCACCCTGTATAATATCTTCCGTACTAGGAACTTTTGTAAGTCCTTGTCTTAAAGCGTATTGTATAATATTATAAAAAAAAAATTGTACAAAACAAACACAGAGATATTTTGTAATCCCTGAATTTTGCTCAACGAATTGAAATTTCCGCTGAGGCGTAACTTATGAAAACCTCAAACATGGTAAAGGAGTAGATTGTCTGCATTTTATTTGTGAACTTTGAATAAACTTCAGAAACAGTTGAGAGCTGAAGACTGCGACGAAGAGCTTCAACCAGTTTCTACAGAAAGTTTCTAAGCTGAAATATCTTCACTGGTTTTTGTTCTATTCTAATATCAGATATATTTACTCTTTACCAAATATTTACTGTTGAGATTATGAGAAAACAGCTCCAGACTACATATACAGTAGGCGCACTATTTTACAGGGAAGCTGGGAAATTAATTTTCCCGGATAATCCGCAAATTAATGTAAAACTAAGAAACATCATAAACACGAATTGAAAATTTCCTTTGTTTAGTTGTTCATATTCTTCTCTGGGGTTGATAAACACACGCACATACATGCTTATTGTAAAATATTAATAATAAGATATTAAGTTTAACATTTTAAGAAAAAGAAATAAGATTTTAAATTTCATATTTAAAGAAAAATAAATAAGACTAGCAGCAAAAAGTAATCGGCTATCGCCGATTGAAAAGCATTTAGCTATCGCTGATTGCTTTTTTGTTAGTGCATTCTGTATTGCTCTCCTTGGAATTATACAAACGATGTTTTAACAAATCAATTTTGAAATATGTATATCCACTTAGACATTCTTGAAAAATACGAACAAAACATTCATTTGTTATCTCGCGTCATTAATTATATTCTATAGATATATTTGACAGAAACTGTGACCATACACACGAGATGACCATGAGACATATATGAGATGACAGGATGACAGATGCTCAATATACTTGCAAGCCGTAATACGATTTCGCTAATTATGTTTTTACTCGTAATGAAGACAATGTACACTTCATTTCAAATTTAATATACATGTATTTACGTACTGTTATTTAAAATAAAGGATGTTCTTTTAGAGATTTGAGATTTGTGCGACAGCTGTTTTGTGCTCAGTTTTTTTGCTATTTCACTATGAATATACTTACGCCAGAACAACGCTTGCAAATTGTGCAAATTTATTTCTAAAATCGTGATTTAGTTCGCGAAATTTACCGTGATATATAATCAAGTATGTACTATACAGCCACATTGACACTATGGCTTCTTTCTGGATCCAATAGATCCAAGACGTCCAGAAAATCATAGAAATAGATGAGGAAACGCAATATATAATAAGGATGGTGAGAATGAATGGTATATGCACGCACGTGATTATTTCAATGAAATAAGAAACCAAAAACATAATTATTATCGACAATATTTTAGATATTTGGATTTCTAATAATAACAGATGTCGCATTATTTTACTTCTGTAAATAAAATGAGAGTCAAAATGTTTTGAATAAAAATACACACATTTTGCACCATTTTATAAAATAACAGTTTTAAAACAGTTCAGAAACATTCATGGCTCGGGTTAATCGTCTAGTTATTTAATCTTTATTATAATAAAGTTCTGTAAAATGAATTGAGTTATTTATATACATATATAAATAGTATAAAAATTCGGGCTAATACAATTCACCACTAGATACACATAACGACAGATATTACAGATGACTACAATCGGGACATGATTCATATCTTCATGGCAAATTACGTAAATATTTTTCTGTATTAAAATATATGCCATCGAATAAGAATAGGTAGAGATGAAAAATTTAAACATATTTTCAGATCCTCCCTACACGTGCTTGATGTTTAGGCTTCTGATATAATCTTCTTAAAAAAAACTGGTTCTATGTATCGGACGCATGTATTACGAGGCGCGTTTTTTAAGTAAGTACCGTTCCCGGATATTTCAATGTTGCGCATGCGCAATGGTTTCCTTTATCTGTTGACTCACCACATGCAACGTTAGAGACAATCGCTTAGTGTTTCCATCTTGTAGAGAGTGGTTGAAATGTTCAAAACAATATATCAGCCCGCCGACTGTGAGACATGGTCCGTGATTCGTTTCTTGAATGCAAGAAAGATGATAACAGCTGACAGTGTTCCGTTTTGTCCTGATTTAGCGCCAATTAATTTCCATATTTTCCTTCATCTAAAGCGGTTCCTTGGTGGCAAGCGTTTGATAACGATGATGAGCTCAAACACGGAGTGCAGACATGGTTTTCATCCCAGGCGGCGTCTTTCTATGACGAAGATGTACAAAAATTTATGCCTCGTTATGACAAGTGCCTTAATAATGGTGGCGACTATGTTGAGAAGTAGTAGGTGTGTAGAGTCCGAAGAAAGTAAAGTGTTGTAAAAATGATGTCGTGATTCTCTAAAAAAAATTTCAGTACTTAAAAAACCCGCCCTATATAAATATGTTCAATGACTGGCTTTCTAGTCTTTTCATAATATAATATGTAAAGAAAATCGATACACACATTCATCGATACTTACCTACTAAATTTCAAACACTTAGTCATTTCACCCCTTATATACTAGAAAAAGCACAAAATCTTCATAATATCATGCATAGTTTTGGATTTCATTCTATGATTCTACATGTACCATTTAATGTGACATACACATCACTCATTTCGACAGGATACCAGCCATTAAAAATATTCTAAATGAAAATCATATTCGAAGGTGCTAGGTTTGTAAGTACCTACAAACTGTACCATTCACGCAAATCTCAGGTAATATATAATATCTGTGCCGCTATTATTTCAAGAACTTCGTACAAATTCTTCTTAACGATAATATTTCGACTAACATAAAAATCAAGAGACTATCAAAATATTATGAAATTTTCTAACTTGACAACTTTTACTAGAGTATCTACCAGCTGAAACAGCATTTTGTGATAAAATTAAGTTGAACGGGTTCGAGAAAGTAATGTATTAAATCGTGGATCGGCATTTTTCAACTGCCGATTTTGCATGTGTGAAAAAAAGCAATCGATAATCTGAGTAAAGAAAGGGTAGTGCAGCCAGCCATATTGTCCCCATAGAAGTGCCACCCCACCCTGTCGGGGCAGGATTAAAGTCTGCGGGAGACCAACCCTAGCTGAGGGCCATTCTTCACGCAAACTGCAAGCTCTGGTGCACCCAATCTTACACCGCGCGAAATGCATTATTGCGGGAGGCTTTTTAATCTTTCTGATTTAAATAAGCGAAAAGCTGGGAGATGCAGGTACGAGTACGGTACATCTGGGCAAAACAAATGATTTAAAAATCTTAAGAATTTTCAAGGATGCCTTATGGTACATATTATTTATTATTAGGAGAACATATTATTATTGTGAAGTTGTAATTATCCAGAATATAGGTCTGTGATATTTTATATACTAATATTAATTATGAAGATATACATATAAAATCAATTTTATCGAAAAATATTGTTGTTACGCTATCGGAATTCTAACCTGGATCTCTTTTTTAATCCGGGGAAGACTAAAGCCAGCCGAAGACAGGTTGTAAGCTCTGTAATTACCCATACTTCCATATTTTCCCATATAATATAATATAAATAGCTTCGTCTCTATGAGACATCAACATTTGTGTAATTTAATTTTATACATAAATAACTTTTCGAATCAAATATCTAAACACCTACCACGAAATATTAGACCAGCATTTTATACAAATATTATAATAATATAGGAAATTTACTCATAAATTCTAATGACAAAGATGATAAATTTAACAATTCTGGTGTCTATAAACTTAGTTGCAAAGATTGTGCTACATTTTATATTGGTAAAAGGGGTAGAAATTTAGTAAAGGTAAAGGGGCATTTGAGATTTACCTTATAGTAAAGGAGCATTTGAGATTTTTGAGCAATAGTGGGTTTTCAGAATTTTTAATCATTTAATAGAAAATGGTCATGATTTTGATAAAAAATTGGGATTGTCAATTTTGCATGTAAACGGTGTTGGTCACAAATTAATTGTTGTTTTTTTAAAAATAGATTCTCACAATAATTATTGTTTTTTTCAAATAGATTCTGGTAAAGAAACAATAATATATGTTTTTAATTAGTATTGACATCCTGAAGAAGAAAATTGTATTTTTCGAAACCGGTAGATGTGTTTAAACTCAATAAGTGGTTAATAAAACTAAGTTAACAAATAAAAATATTCATTTTAACAACAATTTTAATTTTGCTAATTTCAAAAGTAAATAAGTTTTACCCAATTTCCATCTAAACTAGGCAAGAATGCAGGAAGCAGCTACTTCTACTGGCGTGTTTGGCGTGACATCGTCGTCAGAGAGCACGTGATCAGTTTGAAGTTCCGTTGGTTACAAGTGGGGTTATGCACCCCCTTCAACGAAAACCTACTGCATTAGAGAACTGCTCGTAAAAGTCACTTTTGAGACAAAGAAAGGGAAATAAGGGTTGTAGGTGTGAAAAGGTATGAAGTTAGTGTTTTTAGTGATGGAAACTTTTTGGAATACAGTTTTTAAAAATATTAAATTAGTCTGTTATATATTCATATTACATGTATACGTAAATTTCATTTGTGAAAATATCTTATTAAGTTATTTATGTATTTCGTGTTAATATAATTATGTATTTACTGCAAAATTATTGTATTTTAAGTTTTATCTCATTTTCAAGAGGTCTCTTTCCTATTGGATCAGAGACGACGTAACTTAAGACGGGGTTTTTATTCATTTTAATATAGAGTATTTAAAACTTTGAGTTTCATTTAATACAACAACCGAATTCCTTCATCAGGATGTCGAATAAACTAACTTAAACAATCCTATGTCAAATTGTTCTAATGTTTATAAAATTCTATTATTTTTAAATAAATCTAGTGCCTAACATAAAATGTTACGATGATGAAAGATTTTGTTATGTTCCGGAAGTTAGTTAACTAATACATTGCGGCTTTTCTTTATATTTGTTTTCTTTATTATATGGCATGTACATCTTGGACATGTGATGAGATACCTATCCATATTCAAATAGAGGCTCTGGAAAAAATAGAACATCATGGATGAAGAACCTGCAACAACGAATGATTTGTCCAATATACTGAAAAGTTTTTCTGGACCGTAGTAAATAAGGTATTGATAGAACCAACGTCCGTGAAGAAAGAACAAAATTGTATACAATTAAACTGATACAACTCATTGTTATATACGGGTGTGAAGTTTCGTCTTTAGTGCACTTTAGTGCAAGAAAAAATAAATTCTTCCACAAGATTTACGGTCTAATACCTGAAAATAGAGAAATTTAAAGAACCTGGAACTTCGGGAATGGTATACCACCCCAGATATCTGCAGAAATGTGAAAGCAAGAGGCTGCAGTGGGCGGGACGTGTAGTGAGAACAGATCGAGGGGAATACTAACATATAGAAGAGCAGATAATATCAAGGCAGACCTAGACAGCATGAGAATCATATATAATGTATATCATACGACTGTCAAATATCACCGTGGTTTGTACAAAAGAAAAAGGTTTGTTTGACACAAACAAAAATAAAAAACAAAACCTCAACCCTCTGGCACCCAGTGAGTGCACTAGAGCAGCACTTCGCACCCCTCGGGGAGAGGGTTAGATTTGCATACGTCTTTCCCGTGTAGTATAACTTACCCCAGCCCTGACGTAGGCTGTATTTCAATCTCCTGATCTCCTTAACTCCTTGCCCCCGAAAGACGAGGGAATCTTCTTTCAAAGCAACTATTATTACAGTAGCGTTGGAATCCATTTACAAAACTTTACTAAAACTCGGTCTGCCGTATTTAAGTTTTGTTTTCTAATTAAAACTGACACTTGAAATAGTCATTTATAAATGGTGTTCTACATATGGTCGCTAGCGGTTCAGCTCCATTAAAAAAAAGTTTTAATTAATTAGTTTAATTATTTCCTAATTTTTAGTGTATTCTAATAAATTTATATATTATTATTTTTATATTTAACTTTCATAAGAATAAGAAAAATATAAAATTAATTTGTTATTTATTTAAATTGTGCATTTGAAGTGTACGTGTAATTTTATTACTTGTTAATCTAGCATATACATATAAAAAATATTAAATGTTTACCTCAGCGCGGGAATAGATCAGTGAGTCTTACATTATGAATAACAATGAATGTATAAATAAATAAATTGGAATATTCCAAATCATAAGACGTAATACTTTTATTATTTGACTAGTGACTGCTATCATAAATTGAAAAAATTGAAAAATTCAGAAGGCAATTTTCAAAAGTTGACAACTCCAAATTTCTTTTTTTTTTAAGCAATATAATATACCACTCTCTTGAGAATGCTTAAGATTATACTACTTTTATAACTAGCTAAATTCACCGTCAAATTATTTAAAAAAACTATCTAAATATAGGACTAATTTTCAACAGTTCAAAATTTAGTCAGATTAATTTTTAAACGGTATCAAATCGCAAAGGCAGACGCCATTTCACTGAAACCAAATACATTATGAATTGGAGAGAGAGAGATCACATGTTAAATTTTCGCTACCAAAAATTATCTTAAAATTATTAAATGTCTTATTTTCCACTTTGTCAAAAAATGCATTTGAAATGAATGAAACATAAAAAAGAGCTGATTATGTCGTGTTGATTATCTCATATTACATATATATTTATATGTAAAACACTACCCTTGCTTCGCTAGCCACACCATTAACCCAGAAACCGCTGAGATGCATTTTATAAATTTAATCAATTATAAAACATATTTTTCAATGTGTTAAACAATATTTTACATTACAATTACAGTTATACACCACAACACAACTTATCTTAACCAGTTAATACAGATTTTCAATTTAACATCTTCTTAAAATAAAATAATATTATTATTTTAATACGTAAAGTAAAATTTCGGCGCTACATTTAACGGCTAACGGCCGACTGGCGCGATGCCAAATGGCTCCGATAAACTATAACAATGGAATTAAGTGGAACTATGTTCTACAGCAGTCGCTGTTGAATCAAAATTTCGAGTGAGTATCGAAAGCCATACATGTATTTATCAATACATTGATATGAGTACACGCTTTCACACAATTACACATTTTTCATAGACTTTGATTTAATACTGATATGATTTTAAAATAAAACGATTTCCTTCTGAGTAAAATTAAACTTTAATAATAGTATTATTTGAACGTGAGGTCTGTCCGCCGCTTCCACTAACGCCGTCACGCACGGACAACGCATTACACAAAAGTGATTTTGCATGTAAAAGTAAAATCGAAGAACATTCCAGACTTACTTACTTTATAAAGTTTAGAAGAGGGTTTCGAGGAACAATTGTAAAACTTAATAAATCATTCGGGGAGAACTTTAAATAGTTACCCCGATGACCCTAAAGTTTATTCTGGTTTTAAATTACAACAAAGTTTCAAATATCGTGATTATACGTAAGTAAGATACATGGGTGAGAAATATATTACCTACGTAATACATTATAAAACCTAGGCTTAACATTGTAAATATATTACCTACGTAATACATTATAAAACCTAGGCTTAACATTGTAAATAATAAAAATATATTATTCTTTTCACTGATTTATTTAGTTATGAAACAGATCATCACTATTATTTTATATTATTGAGTCGCACGACAATATTAAACACACAAGATCTGCTGTCAATTCAATGACGTTATTGTTTCAAAGAAAATTATTTTACTATCCTAGGGCGTCGTATGAGCGTCGCTTTTTTGGAACTGGATTTTCTTCCATATTAATTAAATACCACAAACATTTTTAATAACCAAGGTCCTGAAACGTTAAAAAATTTTGTTTGATGTTTTAACTTTATAAACAGAAGAACATTTCTAAAAAAATAATCTTGAATCATGTACAATATCCATATCACAAAAATATTACTGTATAATCCCAATTTTTTAATTTTTAACAAAATTAATGAACTTTTTTATTTGAAAAATGTATTTTTAAGACAAAAAGTTCCCGTATCCACATTTCAAAAGACACACAGAAATATACTGAGATTTAAAATCTTACATTAAATGTTCAGAATAGTCAGTAGGTACTTTCTGAAATTGGATTAAATTATTATTGAATATGTGGGAAGCAGGTATTTATGTAGATTGGATACACAAAACTCAATTGATTAATATAAAAAGATGTAAAGTTTAAGAACAATATTTTCTCTTATCCAGTCAAGTGACTACGAGTATGTGCCAGGGGATTATATAATATTATTTAATTACTTTAATCGAAATGTAGGTACGCATGGCTCACGTCATTAAAAATGTGATAAACAAATAGCCAGAATTATTTTAATGGCGGCGTTGATTGTAATTTAGTTAACTCTTTAATTTCCTGTCATTATTGCAGGATTCTTTCTAGTACATCTAATATATAATAGCGTATTCAAAGACACTATAAATTCGTCCCTTTCTATACTGAAGAAAGTGAATACAGGGAATATTAATCTCGTCAATGCATTATTTTACTATTTAGAACCCGTTGTTTAATGTAAATTAATATTTTTTGTGAACGACTTTAAAGGTAAAACCTAATGATTGCATGGAAACCTAATGGATACATGACACAATGTTGAATACTCAATCCTTTTCATTTTCTCTCTCTGAGATTCCGTAAACTGTATTTATTGACCCATGTTTATATGATTTTTGCGCTTTAGAATTCATTATTAAGGTGTGTGAACGTGGATGAGACTTTTTTCTCGCATCTCGGAGATTTTGCCAAAAAGATTGATATTTTTTAGGTATTTATTAATTCTACTCTGCGTACAAAGTACAATACACATTATGTGAGCGCTTTTACTACGTCAGAAACAATTCTCATCCGTTAATATTGACGTTGGTCCCTCGTGAGAGAGAATAATGATCTTGATAAACTCTCGTTCACTATGCTCTATCACTTTTCTTGACATCCTGCATATTTGAGAGATATCACCAGAGAAGTGCCGGTTGCTTTTCCACTCGATCGGTCCAACGGGTAGAAAATCTTTCTCTTTCTCTCCGTCCTTCAACGCGGCCCACTACAGCAAGGTTCTCTAAGCTATCTTCTCTTTTCGCACGATGTCCAAAAATTTAACAATACGATACAACAAATTTCAAAAAAAGGAAGATCCCCTACCCGTTCTAGTAGTTCTACACATATTTGTATTCACATCTTAATATATTGTTACATGTCGTTATTTTTTTTCTGTATTGCGTATTAATTTTAACCTTTACAGTAAATAGTAATCTCCGTGTATTTGCAAAACGCGGTTGGCTTTGGTAGGGCTGAATCTTATTAAGGATACGTAATGTGGGTTTTTGTCTCGCGTAATATATTTCAACAACAGCAGCCACGAGAGACAAATTGTCGGAAGGCTTTTGTTACAAAGGAATACCGATCAGGTAGCGTAAAGACTTTACCGCTTTTGATTTATAATTACTTTTACGAATTTCTAGTATAACCTACGTCGTTTTTTTCTTCAGTCCAGGTAGCAAGAAAAATTTTATTGTAACAAGTTAAGTTCGATTAAAAATCTAGTGATCGAAATTTAAACATCGATCAGTTCAAACTGGTATAGGCACTTAGGACAGTCCTAAGATCAGCAAAATGCGGAAAAAAGTAGAGAACCATAATCAAAAAGGCGGGAATTCATGGACTTCACGATCTCAGTCATGGCGGACTGACGTGGATGACTTAGACAAGTAATTGAGAATGAGTTTATTATTATATTCATTAAATATTTATGTCGAAAAAAATTGTTAATTTAATAATGTTGATTAATTTTAAACGATTTACAGGTTAGGTTATAATATTATATAAGGGATAGCTCTAAGAGAGACAAGACCAAAGTAGTTAGGTACAAGCGGCAGAAAAACTCACCGAAGTATTATTAGGAGAGATCTTATATCATTTTAATTACAAAAATAAATGTAACAAAATACATTTTACGAAACTGCATTGGCTATTATTTGGAGCTATAAAGATGAGATGTTTTAGAGAATACAAACATATTTTATTAATGTTGAAACTACTCGTAGTCGCTAGAGAAGACCTGAAATGTAGACATTTAAACTAGGAAAAGTAATATTTTAGACTGTCTACACAACACGCCATCTAGCGAGAGCACTGTAATCAGATGGTGCGCTGTGTTGCTTCGGTCCGTGACTGGTGGGAGTGAGGAGGGACGTGGAAATGAGAACAGATATCTCAGGGCATCACACACTCCCCCTTATGTAAATATTCATACAGCCCACAAAGAAATATTTCCCACCCTCTAAAACTTCAGTGGAGACATTTGGAGACGGCTCTTGCTAGAGAATCAAAAAGGCTTGCACGAAATGCAAAACAATATCAAAAACAAGAAATAATCTTAATCGTCAATAATGATGAGAAATTAAGAATTTTATAAAATTAATTTATTTATAAAAATAACTAAAAATAGCTGGTAAAATTATTTACTTTCATACGATAACCGCGCGTGATTAAAATTAAGACAGATTTTGTTCGTTTTATGTCACTATGCGGTACAACAAGCGAATGGGCATAAGAAAATATATGTAAGTCGATAGAATATACTTTAAAAAAAATTTACGATTGTGTCAAATTATTGTTATGATAAAATATGTCATCTAACATATACTCAAATCGTTTCAAAAATATTTGTATCTGTAAATATTTTATTTCACCTATAATTGAAATTAAGGATTCCAGGGAACACAAAAAGTTTTTCCTTTTAGGCACAAACTTACTTTTTTAGCCATGTTTTATTATTTCATTGCAAATTAAATAAATAATATATTTGTTAAATTGGTTAAACTCAACAACTATAATATTTAAAGACATATGTTTCAATTTGAATTCGTTATCATTGTTAAAAAATTAATATTGCTTTAGATATTCCTAACCTTTTAAATGATATGTGCGCTTTAACACGCCAAACGTTGTTTGTCACGCTAAACTATAAGCGTGTTAACACGCAATTTTTGACCTTGCAAACTTGCATGGATTAAAGTCATAATTTTAAATAATTTTGCCATCTGTGGACGACAGGTCTTAGCTTTTGATAGATAAGTCAATACCCTTAAAGCATAGTCTTACCCTATGTGGTGTCTTCCATTTCAAATGGAGTTGGTAGTTAAAAGTTTAATATACAAGTGTTTAAAACCCATCTTAGTATGGGCGCGAAAGACAGATATAGGATATTATTTCAATAATACCCACCAATAGTACAAGAGTATTACAGTTTTCCAATTTATCAAATTCATGACAATTAAAATGAACTTTTTGGTTTTCTATTTCAAAAAGAGTTTATTCGAAATCGAACATATCCATCCAATTCAAAATTATTTGTGAAATGGTACCTCAATCCAATTTCTAATTTTCTTACGCTTAACACAGAATAATATTTCTGGGATACTTAGTGTATTATATTTTGAATATTTAATCAAATACATTATGGTTAGTGATTTTAATCAAATTATACAGTAAAATTTTACCATATATTTTTTTTACATACACCAACTGGTTTCATACACCAATTTTTAAATAATTTATTAGTAAATGATGATACTTTTGATATAAATTTGGTATTATCTATTTTATACGTAAACAATGTTAGTATTTAATTGTATAAATTAGAAATGTTTAAAAATGAGAAGATCGAGTAAAATCAGCCAAAATATCCTAAATAACTAAATTTATCAAGAAATTCTATCCCAAAAAAATTACAATATTTTCGGATCATTTGGTCATATTCTACGTCTTTCATAATCGTAAAAATGTTATATATTAAATAGAAAGATATATATATAAAATCAATTTTATCGAAAAATATTGTTGTTGCGCTACCGGGATTCGAACCTGGATTTCTTTCCTAACCGGGTAAGGTGCATTATCCAACTATGCTACAGCGATAATATTTTTAGCGACTAATCTTCGAGCCTATATGTTACCTTTTTGATATTAATACATTTAATCGTTCCATTATTTGAAAGAGCCATCTACCTTATTTTTACGGAATCTCAAATACTTTTGAGTAATCTGACAGCAGACGCCAGAATTATCAATTCATTTTACATACAACTTTATTATTAGGAGAACACATTCTTATTGTGAAGTTGTAGATGGCTCTTTCAAATAATGGAACGATTAAATATATTAATATCAAAAAGGTAACATAGGTTCGAAAATTTGTCGCAAAAATATTGTTGCTGTAGCATAGTTGGATAATGCACCTTCCCCGGTTTGGAAAGAGATCCAGGTTCGAATCCTGGTGGTGAAACAATAATATTTTTTAATAAAATTGATTTCATGTGTATACATTTTTAATTAATATATTTAATTCATAATTAATATATTTAATTCACAGACCGTCTGTTCTGAATAATTACAACTTCACAATAAGAATGTGTTTTCCTAGTGTTATATATTATGTAATCAGGTACATGAATTATTTTTTAATTAATTTACCAATATTTTTTTTAATGATTTTTGTATTTGTACTCGTAATTTAACATTTTATATCATTCTGATGAATAAAATGTTTTTTTTAAAGCGGTTGGTGTGTAATAATTTTACATTTTTTTTTTTTAATTAGTCATATATTTTCCATCAAAAAACTACCCCATGGGAACCTGTAAAAATTAAATAATACTTTTTTTATGTATGTAGTTTGCGCTTGTTTCATTTTCAGAGGCATCTTTCGCCCCTTCGCCTCCGTAGCGCCAATATTAAAGTGACATTTCAACCCCTTTCTTATGAAAGTAATATTCAGCTTTTAGGCCCCAGCTCGCACATGATCATTCAGCCCCACCCCTCCACGTATGTGCTCCTGGTAATGGGAAATGCTCAATACCAACACTTTTCACTTTGATATTTTCTAAATTACCATCATACTTTCGTCTAAGCGAAAATCTCGACGGTGACATGACGAGCATTTGTCATTTTTTTATGAATTTATCCGACTTTGAAAATATAAGTGTTGATTAATATTATGAATTTTCGTAAAAAGAAAAGTACAAATTTTTACGTTTTTTTTAAATAAAACCAACTTTCATTGCCAGTGATGAAAATTTTAGTTTAAATAGATGTAAAAGAAATAATCATCGTATTTTAAAGAAATATATATTCAACAGGTTGTTCGTTTGTAGATATTTATAAAAATACATATTGCAAACTACTCTTTAAAAAGCATCATTTCTCTAAGCACCATATCATAACCGTAGTTTTTTTATAATGTTAGTTATACACACTTTAACAAAAAAAGTTACAATAAACACATAACATTAACGTTAAGTCGTCTAGCGGCTAACTAATAAATAATTCACGAATCTTGTAGCTTAAAATATCTGTATTTTTAATGACAAATTACAAAATCTTCTTAGATTATGTTATTTTATTTTTAGCAGATATCAATACGTGATTTATGACCCTAAGGTTGTGTGATCAGTAGTAAAAGTTTTAAATAATGTGAAAACGGGTTGTTTGATCGTTGGTAAAAAAATATTTACTTCTCGAAAATAATCCCGTAGTAAACTCATTTTACTCTCCAATATCCGACAGTAATAACGAGTATCGATAGCTTAATGTGGCGGACTCTTCACAGCTGTTCCAAAAGTATTTGATGCACATTGAAACTTTGAAAGTTGCAGTATACGACAATTAATCATTCAATATCCCGCTATTTTAGTGATAAGAGTTCGTCCGATGATGATCTCGTTGTTAAATATACATTAGTGCATAATCCGAAAAAAATTCAGCATCAAAGTGAACGATTTCGAACTCCTGGGCGAAAAAATCTATAGATAATGCATAAAATAGTCAATTTTACGTTCAAACAACCCGCAAACGATTTTAACCACGAGCGTTACTAAAGTACAAATTTACTACTAATTTACCAGCCCTAATAGATCGTTAAACGAAGACAAATTAATGTGAAGAAAGAAGTTTCATAGTTAACAATTTTCGTGATTGAAAGGATAAAACCATATTAAGACGATTAGAAGAATAAAATGTCACATATTACAGCTTTATGTGAGAATAAACAAGATGTTAAATCTACCGTACAGGTCAAAGTTCATGGCATCCAAGATCATCGATATTGGAACACGTGATACGCGACAGTGCACAGCAAAATAGTGCGAATTCGGCTGTACGGTAAACATGTATTACGCGCTCGAACAAATATCAACTTGTACAATTACGCTTTTAACTGAGCCTGCATCATGAAGAATGTATCCAGGTTAGCGTTAATGTACGAGATCTCACTGCAGAATTTAAGCATTCTAGGCATGGGTGTAGATTCTAGATTGATATTGTAAATCTTGGAGTGAAGTTGGGTTGGAGATTTCAGTGAACGGGCAGGATTAGGTGTATGTAGTTTATTATTAACTTTTTTAAAGAGTGTCATTACATTTGTAATTTTTTTCCAGGAAGATTTAATGACAACCATCACTTAGGACTTGGTTTTGATTTTTTCTACTATATGGTTGTTGACTTTGTATTTGGGTGACCATATTTTTCAATATTCTTCTTCTGAAATTCTGTTTAATTGAGAAAAATATAATTAAATTAATAATCTTCCATACTCATATTTAAAGCAATTTAAATAAACGGATATATAAAAAAAAAAAAAAAATTATTTACATTTATTATTTTTTTGATTCGTCTATATATTGCATGTATATTTTTATACGATAACTTAATCATCAGAGGTTAGATTTAATCGCTCTTGCGTAAAAGCAAAATAAATCGTAAATATTTTTTATAAGCTGGTACCCGATTCAATTATTTTAAAATAAACTTGTGTATGACTTCAAAGGCTTCAGTTTTTAATATCGCTAAGCGTATTTATTCTGATCCAGCTCCGTTATCCGTTAGAGCTTTCAATTATTTTCCACTAAAAATAAAAACAAATTTAAGACTCCAATATTTAATGAAAATTTTAACATTTTTATTAAAATTATTAAATTACCAAGGTCTCTATTTAAGACAACAAATTGATAATATAAAACGTATGAGAGTTTAATCTCCCGCGCGGCATCTCGGGCGGCTGGGTGGAGAATATGATTTGGGGATTTTAGATTGATTCGATTTTTCAGCAATTTTATGAATTTCTTCCGCTTCCTCGGCGGAAGCGGCTTTCAGGAACCGGAGAGATTGAGATGGGGTCGTGAATCGTGCGTTAGGGTCCACTCAACCAAAATATTATTATTGTTTTACAATAAATTTTTATTACCGATACTAAAGAATGTCAGCAAAACCATTAGTAGAATTTCTATCCTTTAGGTTTATTTATAACAGAATCGATCTTTTTGAGTAAAAAGAATTAACAAATCGCCGCCATGTACAAATTATCACTGTGTGAAAAATAATATATTTCCGAGAAAAAATCTTTTTTTTTTTAATTATTCATAATATTACATTTTTCTTCTCATTCTTTATCACTCCATCAACACTCTGGAAATTTTGTCGTTATTTTATAAATATTCTACAAAAATAAAACATCTAAATGTATTTTATCGACTGTATGGCAAAATGTAAAAGAAACATAATTAAATATCGTAATTTCTCAGAAATATTGGCTTTTTGCAAAATTATTAGACTTACCGAAACCGAAGGAAACCGACTTACCGTTTACATAACCGAGGTCCGACATATAATAATAAAATATCTAAAAATAAACAATTTCACAAATTATCTCACAGAACTACTCTCATACATATATATTCTTATGATCACGCATTATACATGGATGAAACATTAATCTCTTTTCTCGGAAATCTAGTGGTAAATGTCAGTATGCGTCAATAAGTCATTCTGCTCTGCTTACAAATTACAATACACAACAAATGTCAGCTCGCTCTGCGCTCACCTCTGTATTCTTCTTTGCGTGAGACTTGATACATGTATCATCTATGTACATGCACCATTTCACAGTCTGATAGAACTCGGTGAGAAACTATAATTGTCAAAATATTTCTCTCTTGCTCTAGGAGGGTTGTAATTGTTCCATTCATTGCGATCAATCGGTTAATTGACTGCGTCTATTTAAATAAACCAATGAAATGTCATATTTATGTTTACTTATGTACGATGGAGACAGTTTTAATAAGACAGTAGATACTGAGAGTGTAGAAAGACGACGAGCTAGAAAATTATCTTCGTTGAGATGATCAGACCAAATAAAGGAGATAACCGACACCTCACCAAGTGCAGCACTCAACATGGTCCAGGAATAAGAGGTAGTGAACGCGAATACGACATGCAGTTCCATCGAATCATTGAGCTAAACGACGATGAAAATATATGATTTAGTAATTTGACTATTTCAAAAAACCATTTTCTGAATACATTATATAACGCAAAAAACAGAATCACTGCTGATTTATCATTAATATATAAATTAGCGCTAGATATTTTTATTTGTATTATGTATTTGTGTAGATTGCTAAGAAATATTTGAATCTTACGCCAATTGTTTTTGAATGATTTAAAAAGGTTGTCGAACATATCAACTTAAAAGATTGTTATAAAGCAGGATAAAACAGGGTTAATCCGTGATTATCAGCTATTCCGTGATTTTAAAATCTAGCCTTACTGTACAAACATGTTTTAAACTATATATAATAGATAGGATTTGATAGCTGTCATTGTAAAGTTCATAATGGTTTAAAAATTATCAGATAGTAGCGCAATTTTTATCATAAAACAGTTAATTTCATTTTTCTATGTTTTTAGTGAAGAATGTGAAATGTTTGATATTCGTTTTTATTGCATATATATTTATAAAGTTTTACCGAGTTTCCAAAACCATTACAAAGAAACCTATATGATATCACGACTTGATTTGAAAATTACGAAATTATTTGACTTTCTTAGTTAAAACTAAAATTAATTTTTTCCTGTCAAGTACCAATTTTTTGTTAAAATTTTATCTTTCAATAAATATTTCTTCAATAGATAAATAATATTGCTCAATATTGTGGACTTACTCAGTTTTACTCAATGGGAACATTACATATAAAAAAAAACCGGAATAACTTTTAACTACCCCTGAAATATGGTGTCCTTACACTTACAAGGTTCGATGAGCATCCATTGTGGACACCTGATCAAAAAGCTTATCCTTTTCATAACACTTCAAAAGGTTTTACTCAGTTGGAGGCTTCAGTCATTTTTATTGTGGATATTTTTTATTATATTTACCCCTCAAAGAGCGTCAGTTGATGTGCAGAAAAGACGACGAACTCAAAGAATGAATATTATATTTTATCGCGGTTAGAGCCTGGATTCTATCAAATTTCGCTGTTTATATAATATATTTTTGATTATATTTACAATTACTTTACTTCATAAGATAATAAAGTACGGTGCTATTATATTTATATAAGACACTTTTTCTCGTAACTATGTCTGTAAATTTTGGCATTAAATATTCATAATAATATTACGCCTCCCCGTCTATTTTCTATGACTTTCTAGATGTCTAGAATATCTAGGATGTAGTGTATTATGGCTATATAATGTTTGATTAAACAGATAAGTCTGTGAGACGTGTTTTTAAGTAAGGTTAAGATAAGTTAAATCGTATATATTCTCTTTTATATACTCATTAATAGTATATAAATATATATCTGCGAAATCGTATTACGGCTGGAAAATATATTGAACATCTGTCATTCTGTCATCTCATCTATGTTTCATGGTCATATCGCGTCGCACTCTATAATCAGTTTCTTATCTATGATAGAACTGTCAAATTATGATAATATGAATGTTTTGTTTGTATTTTTCAAGAATGTTTTTAAGTGTATGTATATATTTCAAAATTAATACGTCAAATCACTGTTTGTACAATTCCAAAGACAGCAATACAGAATGTTATATATATAATATCGTCTATACGGATTGCATTTCTGTCAGTGCAAGAAGCAGAAAGGAATTGCTTTTGCTGCTAGTTATAATTATGTATATTTTTCTATAATTACTCGTACTTTACTTTGAAGTCTATGTTTTATTGATCAATTTATTTTGCATTGGAATATGTTCAAAATTATACCGTAATATTTTAATTTTATGTATATGTTTAATATTTTATCAACAATATAAAATTCGTACCCACTGTAGTAGTACATGGTGAATATTATGTTCCAGGCCGATTTTGTTTAGTCACCATTTTAGTTTGGTAAATATTTGTTAATTCGTATCTGGTAGTCGTAGAAAGTAATTGATTACAATTTATTATACAGTATTTAACGCCTCAGTTGCAAAAGAAATCTGGAATTATACAAGACCTTCGTGAGAGTTTGGGTGTCTAGATGGGAACTATCTGGGGGCTATAGGACCCCTGGGACTTCCAATATGTAATTAGGACTCCCAATATTAATTGGGACTCGCAATATGTAATTAGGATTCTTTAGTCATACACTTTGTTTTCTCTTTTATTGTTTTAATTTTGTTTTTCTCATATCATTGGGATATTACGGCCGGCATTGGTGATCTGATGACTGATCAATTTGTTGTTAATTTTATATTGTCCTTTTCCCTTTTTCATGGGCGTGTTCTTTTCTTCCCTCTTCGTCTTTCGTCTTTCGTCTCCCCGACTTACATTTAATTTATTTGTTTTTTCATCTACTACGTCTATTTATTAAAATTTTTATAAACTGTCAATAAATAAATACAGGATCGGGGCCAATGAGAGTTTTTGTGATGGCGGCTGTCCGGTTCCGTCTTGTCACTATGTGCGAAAAGAAATTGCACAGTTACTTATTAGCATTAAAAAAAATGCTAAGTGGGCGGCTAATGAGTAGGACCATATAGGAGTTTTTGCTTATAAACGGTCATGGGTAAGCGGCGAGTTCACCCAACCTCATTGGTTCAAAAAAAAAGCCTCAACAACGTTTTGAAATTAATAAAACAATGTATTTAAATAATAATAGCAATGCTATAAACATGTGATGGTGATCACTATCGACACACGTTAAAAACTTATTGGTGACCGAATTGGGTCGATTGGGCCTACAACACACGTGGTTTTAACAGGACGGTGCCACCTCACACATAGCCCGAGCTACGATTGAAATTTTGCGAGAAATTTTTCCCGGCCGCATAATGTCAAAATGTGGTGATATCGACTGGCCTCCTCGATCACCTGATTTGACGGCTCCCGACTATTTTCTGTGAGGGTCCTTGAAAAGAAAGGTCTACGCCAATAAACCAACAATAATTCCGATGCTACAGGACAATATTCGAAATAACACGCAAAATGTGCGAGAATGTTATGAAAAATATGATTAAATTTTTTGTCATTGTCATCATTTGTGGCGCTGCCAGGGGCGGCCACTTGGCCGATTTTGGGCAAATTGGTCAAATTTTACGCATAATTGTAATAAACCATATAATTGATAAATAAAAACTTTATTACAAAATTTATGTTTTATTTTTTAGCTATTAAACAATAACATCGGCCTGGAACATAATATTCACCTGCATTTAGAGTATTTGCATGCTACGATGGGTGGTCACACAGTATTCAGGAAATGCTTATGATCAGCATTAGTATGAGATTTGATGACAGAATTTTTATTGTAACCTATTTATTCCGTAACAATGTTTTGTTATCAAATTGTTCATTCTCTGCATAATGTAAAATAAAAAATTAAATACACAAATAATTGCATTAAATATAAATATGTGCCTTGAAATACATTAAAAAAATATATTAATAATAAAACTATGAAACAATTAAATTTACATAGAATACAATTAATTATGAACACATTATACATAAAAAAACTGACACAAATAAATTTTCAGTAGGATTATAGAGGTATTGAAATGGGGAGAAAATTTTTTTAGTTCGTTAGATAATATCATCTTCTTCATATATTCAGGTATGTTCGGCTTAAGACTAGGTTTCGTGGTATGTCCACGAATGTTGGAGCGAGACGGAGGCCTATTCCGGCAGGTATACAAGAAGAGAGTGGACGATGGAGTTGGGAGTGACCGAAGTAAAACACAGACAATTGAATACCTTAAAATAAAGGTGCAAAAAGACTTCAAAAGTAAGAGGGAGTAAGTCGTATAAATGAACATGTACTCGGGACAGGAATTAAATAGATAAAAAATTTACAAAAGGCAATACAAAATTTTAAATAGAGAAGATCCTAGCGTTATATCATGGGATTTTAATATTGAATTAAAAGATGCCAGTATCAAGTCGCTAGAAGCATTTGATGTGCTTAGAGGCTGTTTCGATATATTTTGAA
Source organism: Eubasilissa regina (assembly GCA_022840565.1). Lineage (NCBI taxonomy): Eukaryota > Metazoa > Arthropoda > Insecta > Trichoptera > Phryganeidae > Eubasilissa > Eubasilissa regina. Next base: position 4,821,337 of record JAINEB010000020.1, read on the forward strand.
AGTCTCCTGGATTGCAAACATGCTGGAAGACAGAATTGAACATAATAGTACATAGAAAGAGGTTATCTTAACTGCGTAACCTCAAAAAGTGGCTAAATAAGGTCTTATACTTCTTATGCAGGATCAATTAACATGTTGCAACCAGTCGATAGAGGAAGAGTGTCGGAAGAATTAAAGGAAAGAGAGACTGAACTCATTGAAAATGCGATCACTGTGAATAATAAGTGAACAAGTAGCTTTGAGTAGCTTGATGGTGTAGTAGTCAAGACGTTGGCCTAGTGATCTGGTGGTCGAGGGTTAGCGCCTCGTTCCAGGACACCAGCAAGTTAGTAAGACGTATCTCTAATTTTTTTTTCAAATCTGATCTGAATAATTGAGTAAGAAATAAAGGGAAAAAGAAAAAATGTACGATTATTTTGGAACATGGAACGTGTAACTAATGACAGAAAATTAAGATGTTTAAAAGAAAACAAATAACAAAATGAATTATTACATGGCACGATGCATAAAACACTCTTAATCTGGCCATACGCGCAACGTTATACCTGACAGGTATACCCGTTCAGGTTGTCTATACAGACAAATTGGAGCTTGTATGTGAGACAACTGGCAGGTATCCCTACCCGTACAAGCGACCTGACAACAATTGAAAATTCATGTTTCCTACCTGTGGGTAAGTGCTAACTTCGGGCAAACATGAGCGTGAGTTACTCCAGGGCACAGGTCTCAGTTGTTCCGTCCACCGCGAAGGGAAAGGTCGCGTTGCGTAGTTTGAAAAAATGACGCCCCGCAAGCGCAGCGTAATTGTGGAAGATTTTGTTTCATTGGATAAATCTGAGCCATCCATTCTTAAATAATTACAGTAATCTCGAGGTTCTACATTTAATTCGTTTATCAAATTGACGTGACTGTATTGGCTTCTTTTTAACAACCATTCTTAACACCACTTTAGTTGCGGTTTTCTTTCTTTCTTTCGCAAGATGACGACAAGGTCTACTAGCGCTACCGCATCGTCGTAGTTGTACTGTACAGGTACCATGGTTGACTGAGAGGTTGTCACAGATTGGCCGCAACGTGTATGGCCAAATTCGAGCTTCGCTTAACTTGTCATGTTTACCTGAACAGGTATATCTGTCCGGTATATGGCCGGCCTTACCTATAGTCGTAATTTAAACAATTATGTATTAGCTTTGATCGGGATGGATCTTGAGATGTGGATCGGTGTACAATTTATTAGAAAATTTACTTACAAAAATCTAAGTCTACGTCTGTCCCATTTATCGGCGATCTCGCGAATTTTTTCGTACTACTTCGAATAAATATCGGGACGCTTCTGATATAGACTGTGTCGACGGATGACATTTTGGAGTCAAAACAGGTATATGTATGATATTCTCATTAGATTCCTTGGATACAATTCTCGATTTTCGTAGACCGCCGTATGTATATATATATATACAGACCTCACTCCATGCTTGTTGTATGCCAGATGTCAAATGTTAGTCGTCCATTGCCCATTGATGCGCTCTGTTCGTAAGTTGGGTGAATTTTAATCTCCCCAATAGCAGGTAAAACGGAATAAATATTTGTAACTTAACGCTTCTGTTTATTTAAATAGTACTAGGTATCTATGCTTCTCAGTGACGTTTGTGTGCACGTGTCGAATCTCGCTGTCAAATCGAACTTCGCATACACGGGTCGGTCCCACGAATCTTAAGTGGTGATCTCTGATCAAAATCTCAAAACACACACGGTACTAAGATTTATCTTAAGTAAATCTCTGAAACTTATCTCATCGTGTCTCATTCCGTGGATATGGGGTATTAGAGCGAGGGATATGAGACACGAGAACAATCGAGTTTATATAATTATTTCTACATTTTATGATTATAAGTACAAGTTGATTTATTTAACATCTATGTAATTACATTTTTAAGTACAATAGTTTTGATAGTTTAGCGCACGATTTCAAGAAGCCAGTGACAGATTATTTGTTTGAAGGTTTTCAAAAAATACTCTGTGTACACGTTTTTGAGGAACGAAGATAGTAAATAGTAACGAACCTGTAATCCAGCGGAGAGCAGCCCTCGTCCAAGTCTCCCAGGTAAGGGTGAAGCGGAGGACCAGCGCACAGCTCGCTGAGCATCACGTCCAACTCTGAAGAAAGTGAGTTCAGCAGCTGGAAACCAAACTGTAATTTAGGATAAATTTACTACATGGTGTCCCAATAAAATATGTACACGTGAAAGAGGAATTCAAAAATCGCCAAACATTTTGAAACAAGCCCGTCGAAGGTGTGAGGCCGTGTTTTGATGAAAATTGATTGGGTAGCATTGAATCCCCTCCGCGTTCTCCAGACCTCAAACCACTGAACTATTTTATGAGGAAAAAATAAGGTTTATGATACAAAACTGGCAACAATCAAAGAATTAGAGTCAGCGTTTTTTAAATTTGCCGAAATATTACATTAAATATTTGAAATTCAATTGATTTGAGAACAATGTCTGAATCAGATTGACCAACAGTTCGAGTACTTGCTATAACTCTTCAAAATTCTACATTTGATTTAATAATATAACATAAATTTTGCTTAATATGTACTGAATTATCTTTCAAAGTACGTATACATTTTTTGGGACTGTCTATAATTTCATCACCTTTTTGGGATTGACAATATTTGTTCTACATCCAATTTATATTTTATTGCAATTAATTACGAACACTAATCTTCAAAAAATCAGGTAGGTACTAACAATCCTTACAACGTAATATTTTTTAAGTCATATGCTCGTCAATAATCATTTAATATTAATTTATAAGCGCTACTGTGGTTCAATAATCAAAGAAAAAAATACCTTATTTTTATGCAAACCTTTTCAAAGGTTTTTAAATAATATTGTAATAAAAATACGAAACCTTCCAGCGGGAATAAGTAGATGTCTCAATCTGACGACATTGTTTAGTGTCACTACTATTCACTATAACTTAATTGGTTTTTTACATTTTTTTTCTGTGAATTTTTCTAAATGATTCTTTCACACGCAGGAATCGGGATTTATACTAAATTTTAAAATAAATACAACGTCTGAAAGCGCAATATTTTTTCACATCCAGTTAAGTGACAAAATATTATGCCGACAATTACGGAATTATATTATTCGAAATATGCGTGCACACGACTTACATTTACGGCTTTCGTTAACATACAAGGAAATTACATTGCAAGGATAATTAATGTAATGGTGCCATATATCCCTAAATTCATTTAGCTTAACGACTGTAGCGTAATAAATGCATCGTCCATGCGCATGCGCAGGCAAAAACGCATAAAGATTGTTAACTTTAATTTCTATATATATGAAATCATATTGTAACTATAAATATAAATTGTAAGTTTGTGCGTCAAATCGATGTATAATTTTCATTGTGTAGTTTCACCATGAGCAGTACGAGTATTGTGAGGATCTAGGCTCCAGTACTTCCTCTCCAGGAAATGTTCTTTAAGCTTCATGGTTCGGGGAACCGTAATTACAAAAACACGACATGGTCGTTGAATCTCGCAAAATATAAATATAAGATTAACTAAAATTCCTGCACACACGAGAGTTGTTTCATTTTATTTTAAAACATCATTATCTTGGACATGATTAAATAATTTAAAAAAAAAAAAAAAATCCGAATTTCGTTTATAACTCTGTAATTTTAAATTCGTTATTTTTAGACGTGAAAGAGTTTTCGGTGGCTTTTAAAATTGTATTCTTAGGTGATGAGCTCGAGATCGCGGTGCGTATATTAGAGCCGCAGATCTTTTATCCAGATCCGCATAAAAAATAATTATAAAACTATTGCCGCTGGTAATTCGTTTATAAATCGTGTTAAAAATTGATTTACAAAATGTGAAAAAAAACTTAGATTTATATAATTGATTTCTCACTTCAATAATTCCACCTCGTATAATTTCACACTTAACAAACTCGACGCTCTGTCATCAAATAATTTTACACTATTTATAACAAATTTTAATAAATAGGGTGTATAATAAAAATTATCTTCAACAAATTGTTTTACTATAGACTGTCCAGCGGAAAAATTTCAAGATTAAATTGTAATTGCTCGTAAACTATCAGGGTAAGGTAAATGGTAAGAGTATTGTTCGACGCGCGTGATTTGCGAATTTACCAGTCGCAATAAGTCACTGATCGGGAGCGCACCGCGCGTTCGCTGTTGAGCAATATTTAAAGTGCGGTGATTCATTGGTTCGTGCGTGTCGCGTTTTTTGTACTTTAATATTCGACGAGTAAGTGATGGGCCGAGCAGCACTATGTATGATGTTGGGTTCAAAAGTTCAGACAAAGAAGGACAATGGTTAACCAAACTCCTCCGGGACCATCAACGTCAGCAGCGACACCAGAACATGTGGCTCAAGTTCGACGTGAAATTATGCGCAATCCGCGTAAATCGATAAGGAAGATTGCAACCTTTACTAGAATAAAAAAATCAACAGTGCACATTATTTTGTAAAAGAAACCACAGTTTCACCTATACAAACTGCAAATCGTGCAGTTTCTCAACGAAAATGACTATTCTTTACGTGAAACCTTAGCGAGAACGATGATGGAATATTTTGGAACAGCACAAAAGCTTGGAAACATATTATTTACTGACGAAACACATTTTCATACCGTTGGCTATGTTAATAAATAGAACATGCCCCGACAGCCCAAGGGAATTCCATCAAAAATGTGCGACCTTTTTTTGTGAGGATACCTTAAGTCGAGAGTATACAGCAACAATCCTCGAATAAGTCAGGCCCTACAAGAAAATATCCGCCGTGAAGTTGCTGCCATTAGACCAATGCTCTCGCGTGTTCGCAAATTTAAGAGTCCGACTGCAAGAGTGTCTTGAGAGAAATGGACAGCATTTAGACGATATCGTTTATAAAACGAAAAATCCGCATCGTTTAACTCCATTTTGTATAAATAAAATATGAGAATAACGTTACAGTTTTTTTTATTTAATATTAAACTTGAAAATTTTACGCTGGACATCCTTTATAACAGAACTACGCTCCGAAATTGTAACTTCACAATAAATATGTTTTCATTAAAATATACAGTACTATGATTTGATATTACGTGGTGCATGATATTGTAAATATATGTATGTAAAATATATCAACGTAAGCATGCCACTGTATTGTACTATTGTATTAAATAAAATTGAAATACTTTCGAAGAATATAAAAATAAATTTACACGTAAAATTAATTTAGTGTTGATATTACAGTTCGATAGTATAAAATAAAAGAAAATCAAACCAAAGTACATTGAGGTCGATCTTCAAGGCTATCGTCACACGAAATTTGAAACAAAAACAAACTTAAGCATCAGGAGAATTACAATTGAAAAGTAGTTGACATTTGTCCCGTTATTTAGTTCGGAGATTAGTTAGTTAATTTAATGGGATGGCAGCATATATTATTATTTTTTTAAATTGCAAAAATCGATGTTATGACAGATTTAAGCTCACACCCGCTATTCACACAACCAAATCAACGCTAGTGATAATGGTTGAGACGTAGAAGAAGCCGTTAGGATTATTTTTATGTGAAACATCCTACAAATGAAACGAAATTTTGTTACGGAATTGACATCATGTCTATCAGCAATCGCGATACACAGAACACAATGCACCTACGGTAAATCGCTACAAGGCAGTACGCGTTTATCGTTTGCATCGATCTCAAGTTCGTCCGACGGAGCGACCAAACTTTTAATCGCTATAACTTCACTACTTATGGTCCGATTAGGATAAAATAAATTCAACTCGTATGACTTACGATTTTTGCAAATATTTTTTTTCACCTATCGTCGTCACTAATACGTTAAAGAAGCCGTTTAATTTCTTGGTATTATGCACATCCCCTCAAATAATTCTAATCTCGACAACACCGAGTTCACCACCGATTGCTAAACGTATCCGCCAGCGGGATGTTTTACATCAATCCATCTTTTCATTTCAATTATTATTTTTTGTTAATTAAATTTTTTTTTTTGCTTTATTTCTGACATTTATATGTACGAGTACTATGTTTACCGTTGATACAACTGTGTTGGAATAATTTATTAAACGAATAGGTATATGTATTTTCCTTCTCGCTGGGCACAGACGCGCAGTGGCGGTGCGTTACCGGACAATAAACCTTTGATTGTGAAATTTAAATAAAACAACCGGTTGCTGTCGCCGATTGGGCATTGCGATTACACAAGGAGTTAACAATGCGTACAGCACTCGCGCGAGGGTTATAATTTATCAGTCACAGAGCACTCTGGGTTAAATCACCCATTGTTACGTGATAATATTTTCAAAATAATCCTCTTATAAATATACAAAAAAAAGTCTTCATAAAAGATGTTTTATTTTGTTTGAAAACAACATTCATTTCACACAAATTAAAAAAATCAAACACTTTTGACGATTTAAAGTATTTATCAAGCTCGTTATTAAGTAGATTCCGATAAAAATCTATTATGGAAGGTGTCACGAAGCACCCTCCGGAAATTTTTTATGCCTTTTTTAAAATCATAGCTAGTAGACCTCAAATCCACCCTCCAATAAAAAGTTTGTCTATTTATATTTAACGTACTTGTTTCGTTCAGTGGTAGGATGAGATATTCGTCTAGTGATCAACTGGTAGGTGGTTCGAGACTCGTTTCAAAATGTCTATAAGTTAGCCCGTTCCTCATAGCAAAAGCATTTACGTTATTTTGTAAATATTCAAAATATTGAATTCGTTAATATTAAACCTGGACTAGAGAAAAAAAATACACTTACACACATATGAAATCTACCTGGTTCTTGGGTTAATGCCAAAGAATTTTTAAAAACGTTGAACATGTTTAATGGCTGTCGTTCTGTATAAATCTGTTACTCATGTGGGTTAAATTCGTTGTCACATGTAAAATCATATAATCAAATCCAACAATACGCAAGATATTGTGATTTTGCTATTAAGTATATAAGGAGTGAAATGACATAACACTCATAAATGAAATGAAATCAACAAATCGTGTATCATGTATTCGTGTATAAAAAGGGCAGGGAGAGCCAGCAATTAAACATATTCTATGCAGGGATGATTCTACTGATTGGACAATTTTGTATAAATCTCCAAAGACTCAAGGAAAGAAAAAGTCCTTACCTCAATGCAGATGCATCTTCCGATATTCTCCATTGTATCAAATCACTTTACAGAAAATTACAAAACACACACATTTTCACTTTAACATTTCAGTATTAGTACATATCAAAATAATAAAAGTTTTTCTCACAATTTAAAAATGAAATGTCCCGAGCGTAAATTTACACATTTTTTCAACTTACTGATTAAAAATAAACCGGACAATGAACAATACTCACAATACAGCAATCATACAGCGGCAACGTTATGCATTTAAACTCGTTTAATTCGGAGACCGGAACTTGTGTCGCACGGAACAGCTGTTGTCGACAGTTCATAACCACTACCCGCCGTACCTTGTGCCTACGTTCACACCGAACCGTAGCAAATTTTAGTTTTGTTGCATTTCAAACAAATGAAATAACAGTAATGAAAATTGTCATTCAAAAAGTTGACAAAAGATGAGTGTTGTCCCGGCTAACGTGATCAATGATGAATCAAAAGGTTTAGTTTCTTTACTTTATCAATAGGGTAAACTGGGTGGATTATTTGTATTATATCCAACACCTGATAATCTAATAATTGTGATTTGTATTGGCACAATATTTTTCAGTCTTTAAGAAAAATATGTTGTAGTATTTTTAGCTATTTATGTGTGTATTAAAAGTTTTCATTCAACAACAGTTGTATCTAATTAACTCGTGTTTAACAAAATAAACGTACGATCATAATATATACTCGTATAAGCGAATGAAGTATTTTTTACTAAATACTGGAATTTTACCGATTTTATTTGGAAATAGGTATTTTTTTTTATTGTGAAAAATTATCTTGTATTCATACAGCACGTGTAAAATATTTAGATTTTAAAAAAAATAAAAGTTACGATATATCCAATGTTTATCAATAAAAAAAGCGGGAAACGGAAAATCAATAGTTTGGAGGATGGCCGCACAGCAAACACCCAGGTCATTGCTGAACATAAGACCAACGGAGCACAAGAGATCGAAACGCTAAGGTGAAGTGACAATGTCTTCATAGATAACTGTCTTAGATATCCAGAATCGAGAGGCAGCGTCTAATAAAGACTAATGGAGGAAAATTCTTGAAGAGATCAAAACCTAACTTAACAGAGTTGTAGAGTCATTAGTGAAAAGAAGCGAAAAAATCTCCAGTTTTTCGGATTTACAACGGTCTTCATAAATGAAGAATTTAGAATATGTGTACATATATATGCTCTAATATAAATGAGATCAAAATGTTCCTTTTTTGCTTCGTTTCATTATGAATATATTATGTAGTTTTTCCTCTTTTCTTATATCATCTGGTTTTGCATTGAAAATCTTCATCTCACTGTACGTCACCGATTTCTGAAATTTAGCCTTCTTCCTGAATGGCAATCTCAATCCATCTCTCATGTTGAATGGCATTAATTTTTCTTATAAATTCTACTGATATTTTTTTAGTGACAATTTTAAAAATAAATATAACATTGAAATAGATTTTCTGCTTAAAGGTCATTATATTAAGATCTTTCAGTATTGCACTGATTCGAGTTTATCTATTTTTCAGAGTATTATTCTCAAAGCTTTATTTTTCAGTACTATTAATTGTTGGATTTCTTCTTCATTAACTAAAAATAAAATGCTGCTGCAGTATTGATGTAAAGACTAATAACAGAGTTGTATACTATTTTACAAGACTCAGTACTAATTAATCTTCTGATCTTTCCCAGAAGTGGAAATTTTTTCAGCAAACTTTTTAATCACGTGTCTTGTATTTTGCGAATGATTATCAAATAATCCTATAATAAACATTATATACTAACGAAAATTAAATTATTAACAACAGATAGGTTTTTTCCCTCAATTTTCCTGTCAAAAATCATATAATTTCACAATTATAAGTACGTAAGAAATCTAATTTATTATTTATTTTAATAATATAATTTAAATATAGACATATTTAATAGATATTAAATCACGTGTAAATAATATTTGTATCACTTCAGTATCATTTACACCACATCAACATTTTTAACTTATTTTTTTAATACTGTGTAATATATTTTTAAAAAATTTATTTTTAATCCACATTGTTTTGTCTACCGTGCATAAGTAGGTAAGAGTACTCGCGACGCTCCGACTCCGCAACAACTGAATATATGTTTAGTAGGATATCCAACAAAATAATGAGTGAGTAAAAAATGGGGCCCAAAGCAATTTTACGTGGGCCGGACTAGACAGTGTCTTGAGACGATACACGCTTTTTAAATATTTTAAAATTAAACAAGTCCCTAAATAGATTTGATAGTCTGTAATCGCCACCGAGCCCATCGATAATTTAAATGACGTAGAACTTATAACGTCTTACCGTTCATGACAGCATGGAAATAAAAGAATTGGAATAAATGTTACAACTTTATTTCATACATATTACATAACAATTTCTACATAGCAATTTTGCGGTAAGGATTGTACTTCAATTAAAGTAATTAACATAGTAATTTAAAGTATAAACTAAAATTCTATCAGCAATAATTTATTTTTTTAAATGTAAAACAACAGAGAAGTCAAATAATTAGATAATAATGTGCTTGACTTTAAATTTTAGTGTTGTTTCTCTGATCTCATTGATGTCTCTTTATTTTCCATAATGTTTAATAATTCTTTACTAATTTTATTAAAAATTCTTGGCACAACACATTTTATCGTTCTCTCACTGTACACATCGTGAAGTGAAGGTCGCTTCGACGGTTTTAGTCATGATGGTCATGAGAATAAGACGCTTGGTCCGTCCGTAAAAATATTGATCAGGTAAATCAGATACTAAAAGATGGTAATGTTAAAAACGTGTATTGTTCTATCATGTCTGTCTTCTCATGTGGAGAAATTGCATTATATAAATGCTCACAGATGCAAGTGTTTGGATAATCACACCTTATCCTGTTAGGAGCCTCAAGAATTGATTAACATACATGAGAAGATGTCTGAATGTAGATGAAAAATACGGCGTTCTATCCTGTCTGCCAACCTCTTAGGTAAAACGGCGCGATTGTTAGTTAATTGATTACTAATAAGGGTGTTGACAATATATTATGGAACTAGCAGAAATCTCAGGTGTAAACAAACCATTTATAAAAAAAATATGGTAACCTACTATTAATTAATAATGATAAAATATACTCTCTACGATTTGCTATTCAACAGAAAGATAACACTCAAATTAATATTAATATTCACACCAAAGCCTGTATTCAACAAGACTATTGTAACAATGTTCATGAAGAAAAATACTGTATCAAGTACGTAGGAATCATAATAGATAAACATACTCAAATGAAAAGAATATATTACTAATCTTACAAACAGAATAAGGAAAACTGCCTACATATTTTTAAGAAACATCCTATCACTTACAAATCTGAAAATTATATATTACGCGTTTGTACAGTCACATTCGCAATACGGTATCATTGGATGGGGAGGAGCATATAAAACTTCAATATCACAATTAGAAATCACTCAAAAAATGATAATAAAAATTATTCTAAAAAAAAAAGACTATCTAAGTGTACAACTTTTCACATATTTTAAAGCACCAAAAATAATAGACATACACAAAAAAAAAAAAAATCCAAATTTTCTAAATTAAAAATAAATTAAACATTAGAAGCGAATTCCAATCTACAAGATTTAAAGACCAAATGGATATTCCAAAATTAAAATATACCGCAACCCAAAATCACTATATTTATCAAGGCATTCAATTTTTTAACAATCTCCCCATCACAATTAGAAAAATTACAGACTACTATAAATTTGTATCTGAAGTAAAAAAAATATATACACAGACTAACTGAAACATAAATTCTCGTATATACTTCTTCTTTATACACGATTCTTACTGTCATAGAGAAGAAAAAAATGTTTAAAGAAATGATATACATATATTATCCTACCGATTATTTTTTATATGCATTATATTTTCCAATATTAAAATAATAGAAAAATCAATTGGTCAACATGCGACAGATATACAAGGCAACACATAACATGACGCCTGCATATCTTAAAAAACTCTACATCCCAGACAACTTAAATGGTAGATGCCTCTCAGTAACTCGGTAACTCTCAGGTCAACTTCTACTTCAGCTGCAGAAAGGATTGTCAAACCGAACAGCCGTTGTCAGAAGTTTAATTTCTCTCAAGCGGCCATTTGCGGTGACAGGTCCGAGAGCGTAGAACTCTTCGCCCTCCATCATAAAGGATAATGTATCAGAGACATTATTTAAAAAGAGACTAAACACGCACCTTTTTACAAAATCGTATCCATATGTTTGAAAAACATTTTTTTATCTTAAGTATTAGTATAGGATTTAACAATTTGTGTAAAGATAAAATTTCAAAAATGTAAATACAGGGTGGCCCAAAAAAAGTGAGAATATTTTATAAAATGTGATATAATTACATCAAAATTAGTTTAACTATATCGACAATAGCTTTAATAGTTTACTAATTTACTTACTTACCTATTTACCTATATTACATTTTAATTCGACAATTTCCGGTTCCCATCTTTGATTATTAATTTTCCCATTGTTTATATTTATTTGGTTTTTTCAAATTGTTGTCCAGAATGACAAAAATCACTGCAGGAGACCGTATTCTGATCAAAAATTTTCGAATTGAAAAATGTTTGGGTGCTAGGAATTTAGGAGGTTAAGAGATTCAAAACAAAACCTGGAGTATAGCTAGACATTTCAGCATAACTGGACATTACAGCAGGACGGAGCTCCATCTCACAACCAAAAAACAATCTATTTTCTTCGTCGTGAGAATGTTAATTTCATCGAGCCAGGCATGTGGCCACCGAACAGCCCAGATTTAAACCAAGTAAATTATGCAATATGGGGTGTTTTGATGATTTCCGATTATTTAAATATTGTGCAAAAATTACAAAATTGCAAAACATTAAGAATTATAATTAATTGTATTATCTTTTGAAATAACTCATGTGTTACGAGATATTCTCACTTTTATTGGGCCACCCTGTATGTGTGTTGCATTATATATTTTATTTTTTTGTTGTTGATTACTAGATGAAAGGCAATCATCCTTGCCGAAAAACTCTTCTGCAGTTTTCCGAATGTTGAAAATTTGTAATATAAGATATGTAATAAAGTCGGAAAAAAAATTATTATGTTATTATTATTATTATTATTATTATATGGCTTCCTTACTTTTTTTTGTAAATTATTAGTATTTATAACAATTAATATATATGAAACTTATTAATCTAGTTTCATCTCTACCCTGCACTTAAAATTTCTCGAGCACTTACAAGTTATACGTAAAAAAAACTAGGTACATCTAACTTAAAAGCATCTGATTTAAAATTTTATAGAAATATAAAAAAATTAAAGATAATGTGTAAATATATTCCATATTTTAAAATTCACCTCTGCTTTCACGCATCGCCGGCCGCCCCGGCGGAACAATCCGCGAGTCGGTAATGCAGGGATCCTTTATACCAACCCCCTCCCTTCCGACCGATGCTTTTATACCATCAACGTTAAATCCGTAATTGCTAAGCACCCAACTACGTAGCCACCGCCGTGAGCCGAGTTCATGCTCGTCGGTACCGTTACTTCTGAACCGGCTCGTGAAATTATTCCATACTCTAAAAGCGTTCGAATTTCTAACAGTAGACGAAAAATACACCTATGTACTACACTATTATACCTATGTACTGATCAATCTTGATTCTTTCACTTATCTATTGAGACGTTATTCTAAAATTTAAAATTTCTTTATTACTTCAAACATAACTCTTAAAAGCAATAATTATTTGAAAATGTCAAAACCAAAGTATTATAATTATTACATTATAAAAGTATTACTTATTGAGGAGAACACATTCTTACTGTAAAGTTGTAATTATTCAGATTTTAAATATCAATTAAATGTTTTAATTAGAAAGATATACATATAAAACCAATTTTATCGAAAAATATTATTGTCGCTACCGGGATTGGAGATCCAGGTTCGAATTGATTTTATATGTATATCTTTTTAATTAATACATTTAATTTGTATTTGAAGTATTACTTAATTATATTTGTTTTAATTACTGCAAAACTATATTCTGATAAATCGAAAACTTCATAAATATCATTTCACTAAAAATTAATAATTAAATAAATAACAATGTACATAAAAGAGAGATTAGAAGGGAAGTTATAGTATTTTGAGAGAAAAATTTTAATAATTGTAATAAAGGGGATAATAAGTTGCTTAACCGTTCCACGCCCCAGCGGCTTCTTACAAAAACGATTTGCTTTCATATGTCATATTATGTCAGGGAGGATTAAAGTCAAATCTAAACTCACATGGAGCAATATTCTGTGCGAACGAAACGTTTTTAGAGGATTTATGCATATTCCATGCAGAACCGGCTTAAGGGTTGCGCAAGCGAGGAGACCACCCCGGGCATCAGATCTGGGGGGGCACCGTAGGGATCAGACAATTCACAACACATGAAAGAACATTCCTAGGTATGTCATTTTAGACCACCTCTTAAAACTTCTCTGTGTATTCAATTCCATCCAATTTATTGAGTGTCTAAGAGTATGTGTGACTAGAGCCCGTACATTGAAGGTGTTTGAGTTTTTGTGTATTGTAATGAAAAAAATAATAAAGTAATGAAAAAAAAAGTCAGATTCCATCAGTCAACAGGTGCTTCCAAAGCTCCCAAAATCTCCCGTACGTCACAAAAACAAAATTCGCCTTGACAAGACTCTTATTAGACCAGAGCCGATGTGCAAAGCAGAAACCTGGACTCTCAGCTCTGTCACTCTACGAAATTGCAAATGTTTGAGCGCATTTGACGTCGTCGCTACAACTTCCAAGTTTATGGTGGCCATAGCTGTATTCAATTTCACATTATATTCATGACTAACTAACTAACTTACCATCACGCCGTTTTCCGCGGGGGTAGGCACAGAGAATATAGCGCCACACTCTTCTGTCCTGACACACAGTTCTCGTCTCATTCACATTCATACATCTTCATAGGATCATCCTTCAGTATCTGGTTTACCTGATCGTGCCAAGTCTTTCGTGGACGTCCTCTATTTTTGATGCCATCAATACTTGCATCATATATCTTCCTTACCATTCTCTCCTCATTCATCCGTTCTATATGACCACAATACCTAAGTGATTCTTTCTTAATCTTACTCACTGTGCTAAAATTAGCTTTACATTCTTTCTTTATTTCTTCATTCTTTACTCTATCATAAATGTATCTGCCACACATATGACAGTTCATGACAATCGATCAAATTCATCATTTCCTTCTTTCTTTTGATATTTAATTTTTAATTCCCTTATTTTTTTATTTATTCTTCTTATTCTAAATTTATATTTTCTAAACCAATTATGTATAATATAATTATTGATGAACAATGTAAAATGTTTGCCTCAGCACGGACGAAGCCCAGTGAGGCAGATATTAAAATACTAAATGTACACACAATATATAATATGAAATTAATAATAATCAATATAAAGAATACCACAGACAACAAAATGTGTAAACTTAAATTAATTTAATGATTTGTTGCTGAGGGGGGCGTAGTAATACCCCATTACCTCAGCCACCAATTGCTCTAAAGCCGGACCTGATACCACGTGGAGCGTTGTCATACGGGGAAAAAAATTAAGGGACAATCTGGACTGATCAACAAATTTTATAATATGAGTTTGAAAGCGACTAAAAAAAATATTCGATTTCTATGAAATAATTATTACTAAATCTGGTATTGAAATCAGTAATTCCTGACGATGAAAAATACACACCCATGTCTAGTTTTTTAATACAGGTAAGTTTTATTTTATTTTAAATTATTATCAAAATCCAATCTGAAAACAGTTTTACATCGTTTATATCAACACAGTTGGCAATTATTTAATCGCGGTCTGAATAACACGTCACTTGCCGTCAAATAAGAATCGTCAACGATCTTAACTTTTCAGTCCAGTTCAGTTCAGTTCTTTCCAGTTCACCGCAAAAGCTGCTTTAATGCAGTGGCAACTTTTCTTATATACCTACACATAGAGCCGAGTAGATTGCCTTGCCGTGGTGGTGGTTCTGCTTGCACTCGTCGAGCGATGTGTATCTTTGGAACTCTGTGGAGTTTACCAAAATTTTCTGCTGTCATATAGCAGCAATAGTTTATTTTGCCAGAAGCATTATTAGTAGAATGTTCCGATGATGTGATGTGAATGTATCTTATATGTTTATACAGGTGTAACAAACCTAATTCATAATATTTTATGAGTGATACACCTAATTGAAATATTTTATTGATTCCAAATTAAACACTGAATGCAAAATGCAATTCACTATTTTTTTTGTTAAATGATTTAAGGCCTGAAGCAAAGAATAATGGATACATTTCGCAAATATTTATTTCGAAATAGATACGTAGACTTGAGCTTGACATGTAAAAATTTCAAACAATAATATTTTCCGTAACGGTGCAAAATTTGCACATATTCCTTGAACATTATCAACTCGTAATTTAGTCAAGTATCCACCCATAAATTATTATAGACTAGGTCTGTTACACCTCTATATAAAATTGAATGTCGGTCTGTCCTATCCTAATATCTTTTGACTGACACAATCTAAATTTTGCCCAGTTACTCCCTTTTTCTGGCCACCTCACTCTTTCACCACTAATGCCACCCTTTTCAAATTGTTCTCAGTTGCGCTCTAGGACTCTGAGGGAAATATACTCATTCCACCCGATCACAGTGGTGCTCGGGTTTTGCGCAGGATTCTAAAGAGTAGCTAAGCAAAATATGGTTTAGATTACTCAAAGGGTTTAGAATTGTACAGAGAACGGTCAGACAAGCACTGAGTTATATGTACATATATATGTACTTTACTTATTTTACGTTACACAATACAAAAATAATGCTATTGTATTAGGAGAAATTATAAAGGAATTAAACATACACCGATTTGTCAAAAAGTATTTTTACATTAAAATGGATGGTTATGAATATAACACTGTTATAACTCTACTTCAGTTTATTTACACTACTGGAATTTCGAAAGTAACAGTAACTCTCTTCGACAGGTGAAGTAATAAGGTGAATACACGCAAATATAGAAAACAAGACTTAGATGGTGATGCATACAAGTGTATGCATATTTTGTGTATATTCAGTTTATTACTAGTCTAAATAAACTTAAGTAGAGTTATAACAATGTTTTATTCATAACCATCTATTTTAATGATAATCATAAAACTCCACAAAATTAACGGCGATTCTATTAATAATATAAAGAATTTTTATTCGTAATATTCGATTTGCAGTAATGCAAACAATACAACAAAACATTTCAGTGATTACGAAAAGTATTCAGGGAGCGTGACAGTCCACCCTGAGAGTGGTTGCGGCAAAACCAACCCCGAGAAGATTCCTAGCCTGGATGATTACGAACGAGAAGGCGACCCCTAATGAAAAAACCGTCTCTCAGTAATTACACATTTTTTCTTGTTATGTTGCAACTTTTCCACCGCCGCGGGTTGTTTCCACTCCGTATTAGTCGGGGCTTTCAACATCCCCCATCCCCGATCGAGGCCTCCGAGAGGTTTTGCAATAAACATTTCATTTATTAAGAGGCAGCCAGACTAATCATCCTCTTACATTCAAATTCATCAGAATTACGATGCCTACTATACGATACATTTAAGCTGTTTTATTTTAATATCTTATAGACTAATTCTATCCCAAATTATACGTATCCACGATATGTATTAATATATTAATGAAAATTGATTAAAATCCACTTAGTATGTATAAATTAGAAATAACTTGTGAATAGTCACGGGAAAACATTCGCGAATCAATAATTTTTAAAACCTTAATTTATTTTTTAAATATCGAATACCGTCACTATTATCATTCTTGGCTCTATAACCCAATGTGGATCTTGTCCTCGATAACTCGGCCCAAACATTATTTATCTACCTGTGGGTTTAATATTGAGCAGACTTTCGAGGGTTGTGCATACATACATTCTCTATATACAGCCTAGTTATCGAATTCAGTCTAATTTTATATACTTTGTGACTTTCGATTTTTTTACAGATCGTAAAATACCTGGTTATACATGAAAATATAATAGAAAAAAAATATTTGGCTTGACGCGATAACCACATTTTTTACTTGATAGAATTGCGACAAATTGTATTTTTTATGTCGGGATGCAGAATACATTTTTATTTTATATTGTATGTGCGGACGGACAAACATAGATAGGATGTGCTATAGATACTTAGATATGTATCATATTTTAATATTATACTGAATCTCAAAGCAAAATATATAAAAATGTGTGAAATGTCACCCATTATAAAATTACTATAAAACTCACTTATAGTAGAAAGTTTACAAGGTTAAGTTTTTACATTACAGAAAACGGAAAAATGTGGTATTTGAGAATATGACAAATTTTTACCCCCCTTTAATTTTCCCCCCCCTTTTAAAAAGACTTATTGATATCAGTTCGCGCCAGGATTCCAGTATTACGTTGGATGAAAAGAGACTGAAAATAATAATATATAGATCTGATATTAAAGTCGTAAATAAAAATTATATATTTTCACACTGACTACTTGTGAACATTGATGAACAATGACTACTTGTGAACGTTGATGAACAATGACTACTTGTGAACATTAATGAACAATGACTACTTGCGAACACTTGTGAACATTGACAAACGTTTATTGAAATGAAATTATTAAATCTTTTAAAAAAAGCACAACTCCCTGACACTAAATATATTATTTTCTTCTTCCACATTCATATTCTAACACTCTCATCTTTTTTAACATTGCTTACATTCAAAATTTATTATATTTAGCACTAGCAGCCGACCTAAGCAGTCATTCGTTCAACATCATGAAACATCTTAGTAAATCTTAATATTGTCGTGTTACCTCGACTTTATACATTCTTTTATCTTCGCTTCTTACTTAATTATTCACAGTAAGCCTACACAATCTTCTTTACAACCGATTTCAATTGCACTTAGCCTTACTAAAATAGTACATTATCATAATGTAAACACAAACATTAAAAAAAAATTAATAATTAGATTTTATCTAATGCAATATTTTTAATTTCATCTGAAATTTATACATATTTTTTAACATAGAAAATGTTTCTTCGCAGACTTCCCGGCTAAAATGTGTTACGAAACTATGTTAAAAATGCTTAATATTTTATATAATAATATTAAAGAGTAAAATAAAATAAATGTATAATATAAAATATACAACGTTTTCATTTTTCATGAAACAAAAGAACCCTGAACTAAAAATAAATTTCAAGCGATGTTTGAAGAAGAAGAAGGTGAACCGTAAATATGTACATTCCATGCAGAGGTTTTGTCGAGTGTCTGAGACGGTTTTTTTCTTCTTTAATTTTAACTAATAGTGCGTAATTTAATGATATAACTTTTCCAAAATAGTTTTTCCTAAAACAGCCAAAGTAATTGTAGATAGAACCGGTTGGTTCAATAGTCTCTCTATATAAAAAGCACAAACATCTACACTAATCTCACGCTTATCATGTATCTATATTTCTCTAATGAATCAATGAGTATACTCACGTTGATTGAAATTCATTTTCTAATCAATTTATATAATATATGACCATATTAAGTTGGCCATAAAAAATACGTGCCTACCTACTTCAAGTGAATAAATCAATATTTGTAACCCCAAATAACGGATATATTTTAAAGTGTTATAATTTTCTAGAAACCGGGTCACGTGGGGTAAACATTGGAGTAGAGTTCATTGCTTTCCCGCCTTTTGTGTACTAGGATTTGTTTTGCTGTCTCGTTACTAGGCAACACACGCATTAAATTAAACGCTACGAAGTTCGTGATGAACGCTATTAAAATACAATCAACTCTAGTAATTCAGGATTAGGGAATCTCTCTACCAAAAAATAAGTCTCCGACGTGATACCGGAAATACCGATGAACAGAATTATATCTCTATTACTTTTATAAAGTTCTATCATAGTATTTATACTCCAATGCCAACCAGGCTCATTGGCACATCTAGGATGGAGGCTAAACTAAAGCTTCTGCTACCCCCCCAAAAAATATGAAGGAAAAGAATGAAGAATATATAAAAACGTCCAGGTCTACATAAAAACGAACATTAAGTTAGTAATTTTTTAACCGATATTGTAGAAAATTATTTTTCTTCTGTAAAATGCTTCAAGTGCAATGGAAGATTTTAATCAGGTGTGGGAATGGCCGTGGTACGTCTTCTATAAATTTAAAAATATTGAATGCTAAATTTATGATGCTGCACTTTAAAAGTTATATCTTAAATTATCGTGTAATCATTTTAAAAACAAAACGGTATTAAAATGTATATACATATTAACATCAACAACCGAACATCTACGATAGAACCGTCTAAAGTATTAAAATACCTTTATTTAAGGTTCCTATTTACATTATGTGGTAGTTGGCATTTTTTCGAGGATATTATTTAAAACCTTGTCAAATTAAATGCATTATATAATCACCCTCCCGTTCCCATGAAAAATTTTCTTCCTTATAACTTTTATCTCTCGTCTGTTTTTATTTTCTAATTTTTCTCTCACTTCTCTTATTTTTTGTATTTCGGCAATAGAGGAGAAAGTTGATTCCTTTTCTTCTTTTTTTTGCATCCTAATTTTTTTTTTCTATTAAAGTCTTAATAAGCTATTTATCTATTTAATAAGCGTTTTCAAAGTGTTGTCTACACTGTATAAAGTATATTGTTATTTCAGAGAAAACATGTAATTGTTTTAATTGTTGATACAATATGATTTTTGTTTATATCGATTAACTGTATGTTTTTCTAATAAAATAAAATAATTTGTAAAGTTTATTATGCTGATGCTTAATTTTGTAATTTTTTTTAAACTATTCTTTTATAATTACGAATCATTGATTAATATAAAATCTCAAGAAACTAAAAGACCACATCATTTACTAACTAATGATACTATGATACTTCACATTCATTAAACTTTCTATTTAAGTCTGTATTGTTTTCAAGTTTTTCACCGTTTAAGAAAAGATTTTGATTGAAATTTAAAATGATAATAAATGTGATTATAATTTGTTGGATTGACACATATTCGTATTTTAAATCAATATTAAATTTTTTAATATAATTAACAAAAAAATCTACCGTGTCAACTCTAACTAAATCTTCTGTATGTAATTTTCTTCGCTATTCTGGACATCTGGCGACCTGTTCTGCTGATATGTCAGTTCCAATTTATAGACAAGGTTAGTGCAGACCCAAGTGGTTATGTACAAAAAATTCTGTAAAGTTGTGAAAACGAATATTAATGGAGATCATAAGAATCGAAATATTTTTATCAATCACATTGTTTACGCGCGTTTGAGTTCTTCGATTGGGACCCCTTGTTTTTGTATGGTGTGTTATGAAACAAATTCTAACCATTAGCGCTTAGATATCTGGACTATCTGCGCTCTGTTGCGCAGACGCGAATCAATCACGTGCTCCAGCACGGACGCACCTTATCAGTTAGAAAGTGAAAGGCCAGTCACGCTAGGTCAAGGATAGTTAGGATCGGTCAAGGTAGATGCATCTTTGGCGTGCAGACGTAACGCTCTCAATAGATAGTGATGGCGCGGATATTTACGAATTCACTAAAAAAAGCGGTGCAATATTCTTGCCGTAAGACGCACCGTCTGATAGGAACAGCGCTTGCCGCGTGGTGCCTAACCCGGCGTTTGGCTCTGAGATTCACATCGCGATATTCTCATCACGGCAGCGAGAGCCTCTCGGAAACCCGCCGACTGCTACAAATCACTAAAAAAAACGATGCAATATCCTTACTGTAATACGCACCATATGACAGGAACAGCGCTCGCCGCGTTGAGCCTAAACCCGGCGTTTGGGTCCGAGATTCACATCGCGATATTCTCATCACGCCGACCGCTACACTTCACCTATTTGGCCAGGAACCGAACCAGCTTTCTGATATGACACCGCTTCCCCGGATAAGTCACCTATGGATTTCACACCGCATTTCTTTTTGTTAGTTGTAACCGTCCTCCGAGATCATTACTTTATTTGAGTGCATGTTTTTTTGAGGCCACCATTCTATCACCAGTAACCCTTGTTGATATGTAAAAATTATTTAGTGTATGAGCTCTTGTTATTGTGTAAGATTATTATAAGCGTAATTGTTTTGGTAGCTTTTTTAATAAACATCGCCCGTGAGGCACAAAATATACAATTCAGTTTCTTTCATTAAAGTTATCCTTTAATGAAAGAAACTGAGTTATCGGAGTAGTACCGCCGTCGTAAAAAGAATAGACCACGTCATGCACGTCCGACCCTGCCTTAAGTGTCTCACATTGCTCTCTCTGAGCGGAACCACCTTCTTAAGAGCATCTCGTGATCGAGGTGAGTTTACGAGAAAGAAGAGGTTTCAATTTTCGTAACAGGTGGTATGTCTGCCTATGCGGTGGGAAGGTCACCGCTTTTTTGACTGGTGCCAATCGCTATCGACGACAACCTGGTAGTGTATTATCTCGAGGTAATTCGCGGAGGCTGATCCAAGTACTAACAACACTGGAGATCAGGTTCATCCAACATCGATAATCAAACCCATCATTAGCAGAGAACCACAGCAACCAGCACCCCAGGTTAGTGACGATCTGTCTTACGTATAGATAGACATATTATCAGTAGGAAACAACAATAAGCTATCGAAGGAACTCACTAGAATATACATTTTGTGCTTATTTTTCGGTGGACTAAAACCCTTTTTACGACTTGTAAATATTTTTAAAAGAGACAGCGGTTATCAAAATTTTTTTACTTTATAACAAAACTCCGCTGCACGTAACAAATATTCATCATTTAACTTCCTTTGATTGCGTTTCTGGGTGCAATTTACATTTTATGAAAAGATTTTAATTAAACTCCAAGATGGCTGCGGGCAGAGCTCCCGCCGTGGCTAGATGTATTAGTTGGGGTCTTTTTATTACGGAAAAAAATCAGCGACATTAAGGCATTTCATAAATCCACAAGATCTCCACAAAGCCACATTATTCTTCTATAGAAAGGACAATAATGAAATGTTTCAGTGTGCCTATGTATATTTGTGAAATCAGAGTTCATGAAAGCCAATGTTAGGTACTCGTATAATGGTAGATACTCTCGTCACAAATACAATCAAAGCACTATCAAAAAATACTCCATCATTAAATTTTCTTATGCAAAATATTATGTAAAATATGATATTTTTTATATTTTTCATCGCTAACAACTCTATTAAACAAGTACTATTATAATTATTATTTTTACTATTCATAGAAATTAATATTCTTTACGGACAACGTTGCTTACAAATACTATTCTAATATTATTATGTAGTATAAATACTATACATATATATTTTTTTATTATTTCTTTCAACGCCCTTGTAGGCTTTTACATAAGAATACATTTTTATTTAATTTAAAATATAACAGTACATTTTTAATTGACATTTCAATATAACAGTTTAAATATAACATAAAAAATAAAAACTAAGTATAATTTACAAACAAATATTTATTCAGCTCAAGTATGCTCCTGCAACGAAAAATGTCAACGAAACTCAACTTGTTACCAAGCCGAAGCATCCGCTATATTGGCAAATTAACAGCAGAATTATTTCTACGTGTACCTACAAAAAACACTTCATATTGTCTCGTTTGAGTTCGTACTTTATACGAAATATAAAGCTATAAATTTATTCATTGTTTTATTACCGACAGACCAAATGCGGTGAATCACGAGTTGTCGTCAAACGATTTTTTTAAAAATGAATGCAGTTAAATCAGTCTTATATAGTTTGGTAAAAAATAAATATTTCTCCGTGAGATGATTATGTCAGTATATTTGCGACGAAACGTCTTGAAATTATTCCAATGTGGGTACATACTTGCGTTTTATACAACATATTTAAAAAAAGAATCGCTAGTTATTACTCGTATAATTATTATTAATTATTAATTAATTAATTACTTATACTCATTAATTCATTCGATAGACCCGAGTCCGTATCGAGATGGGCAAGTTTTACACAAAAAACAAAGCAAATACTATGAAAAATAGTACTAACTCGTGGTCGAATGCATATTTTTATACAATAAAAAAGGCTTGTGTTTCAAAATCAACATTCACAATATGTTTAATTATAATTAAATTAGTCCGAAGATCACTAGTTGTCAATAATATTTATCGTGTACAATAGCGTTTTAAATGTTAATTTACAATCTTTCTCGGTGGTGGAATACTTCTTGCCGAGATTCAAAATTTACTACGCCATCCCCCTGATGATAATATGGACTCGCCCTGTTTAAGCCGACTCACTTATTCCAGCACAAAATGGCAATTTGCCGCTCGGGAATTGGGTGTAATGACATTATTGGAAAGCCTTTATTTGCAAGCGCTAGGTGCCGGGTAGTTCCTGTGAGATTGAGGGCGCAGGGGGAATTAAATTAAAGTGAAAATTG
Source organism: Eubasilissa regina (assembly GCA_022840565.1). Taxonomy (NCBI): domain Eukaryota; kingdom Metazoa; phylum Arthropoda; class Insecta; order Trichoptera; family Phryganeidae; genus Eubasilissa; species Eubasilissa regina. Next base: position 4,845,158 of record JAINEB010000020.1, read on the forward strand.
GCGAGGGAGTCGGCCACTTTCCGTGGGGTGCCGTCGAATTATCAAAGCCATTTGGGGGCCCTTGTTTCATCGGCACAATTGATAAAAATGCCCCGCAAAAGAAGGTGTATTGTTTCCATTCATTACACGTTTTAACATACGAAATCCATTAGTTAAACGAAAGTGTGTTGAAAGAACTAGTTCCTGAATATTTTACAATTTTAATTCGTTATTCATTGTGGCTAATAATTTATCAATTAAAGTATACAAACTCTTATTATTAGGACAACACATCCTTATTGTGAAGTTGTAATTATACATAGGACTGTGACATTTTAAATACTAATTAAATGTATTAATTATAAAGATATATATATATATAAAATCAATTTTATCGAAAAATATTTTTGTTGCGCCACTGGAATTCGAACCTGGATCTCTTTCCAAACCGGGGAAGGTGTATAATCCAACTATGCTACATTATTTTTGACGACAAATTTTTCGAACTTATATTTTACACTTTTTCAAATTAATACATCTGTCGTTCCATTACTTGAAAGCCATCTACATTGTTTTTACGGAATCTCAAATATCTTTGACCGACAGCAGACGCCAGAATTAACAATTCATTTTTATAAAATTTTGGACATATTGATACAACTTGTATATTATTAGGAGAACACATTCATATTGTGAAGTTGTAATTATTCAGAACATAGTTCTGTGATATTTTAAATACCAATTAAATGTATTAATTAGAAAGATATACGTATAAAATCAATTTTATCGAAAAATATTGTTGTTACGCCACCGGCTTCCAAATAATGGAACGATAGATGTATTAATTTGAAAAAGTGTAACATCGAAAATTTTTCGTCAAAAATAATGTCGCTGTAGCATAGTTGGATAATGATCCAGGTTCGAATCCCTGTGGCGCAACAAAAATATTTTTCCATAAAATTGATTTTATATGTATATCTTTCTAATTATTATATTTAATTAGTATTTTATGTAAACTCTGCCAAGTTGGTCCTGTTTTTCATAAACGCGATTATTAGCTTACTTTGAAAAATACTGATAATATTTATGTGAAATGTATTTAACTGATATTAAAACATTGTCACTATTGAATTATTCTTTTTTTTAAAACTCTGACATATGATGAGACTTCCGGAGAAGTACGAGATCTTGCATCTCATAATGCTGAGAGAAGGAGAATACCGTGGCTGAAGAACCTGGTTTGACCAGTCTACTGTAGAACTTTTCCGAGCCGCAGTAAACTAAATTGTAATAGACAACATGATAGTCAACGTCTGTTGAACGGATAGGACACAAAAAGAAGAAGAGGAAGAAGAAAAAATCACAATTGTAATGAGAAAATGCCAAGAAGTTTCACTTCGTTCTTGCTAAACATTTTTTCTGACTAATCTTCTTATTTTTATTTGACAGTCTCATGGAACTCGGAAATACATGACCGCAGTCACAATGGAGCGCCATACATCCCTTAACCTTTACCATACCGTGATATATAATACTCGTATGCAGCCATGCTGTCAATTCGTGTTACCGTAAGAAATTAGAGTTCTGTTAGCCTTTGAAATGTGAAAAAATGGTCATCGTCATAAATTTACTTTAAGTATTAAGCATTATATATTTTTAAAATATGTAATATTATAATTCGGAGTATTCATCAAATTCTGTATAGAAAATTGCATTGTATAATACAACCTTCCCTTTTATCTATCTTCATTTAATTAGTGAGAAAGAGACACCATTATATTGGTATGTTTGTTATTGTTTTCACTATGAAATTAATGTGTGATTTCTTTCTGTCTTGCCACAAATGGTATTTTGTCAACGTATTAATTTTTTAACGGAATGAATTAAAAATAATTATTTTGTAGGATTAGCCTTACATAATTGATTTTTCACAAGTCATTTCTAAGTGTAAATATTTTCCTACAAATTAATTAAAATATGAAGTGTGTGTTACGTATATTCACCGAAATATTACAAATTTAATTAGAGCGGTAGACCCGTGTTACTGCATGGTTCGGTATGGGTTAATATTATCCGTGCAACTGTGACTAATCTGCTCTCGCTGCATCCCCCACCCACTGTAGCCCCCTTACTTTCACCTTCCTCAGGATATCTGGGGCGGTACACCGTACTCGAAGTTCCATATTCTGTAATCTCCTCCATTCTCCGGTTAGGTTATCACGTATCGGGTCGTAAATCATGCGCAACACTTTATTAAAAATAATTATGATACGAGTAGGTATACAGTGCGTAACAGATCTAGTCCACATTATTTTATGGGTGAATACCTGACTAAATTACTAGTCGAAAATGTTCAAGAAGTATGTGCCTAATCTTAACCATTGCAGAGATATAAGCATTTCAAAAAATCGTAATTATGCGATTATTTCGATTAATTTAAGTATTTTATTGAATTAAAAAATTATAGATCATCGAATTTCAAGCGACCAGACCACTTTTTGTTAGATTATTTAGGGCCTGAAGGTTAGATAAATAATTAATAAATTTCGTAAATATAAAACATTCAAACAATATTATTTACCGTAACGGTGAAGAATTCACAAATATTCCATGAACATTTTCGACTCGTTATTTAGTCAAGTATCCACCCATAAAATATTTTGGACATCCTGTATGCTAATAAATTGATTTAACTAAACAGTTTTTTTAAATATGTGAGCATAGAAAATGGAAGTGTGTCAGATTAATTTTTGTACCTAGAATTTTACTTTTGTATCAAAGATTCTTCTAAACGAAACGTGCATAACTTTGAACACAATATTTATAATATGAGAATGTGGTCTAAAATGGTCCTTTATGTTTGGAGATTTTATTATTACAACAATATTAATTTAATACATAGAAAATGTTGTTTTAAGTGTACAGTACCTACCTATGTACACTACATTAATTATCCAGTAAAAAAAATATTATTATCTCGGTAATGGTGCATTTTATTACCAAATTACTATATAATATTTATTTTTCAAAATTTGATGTTATACTTGTACCCAAAGTTGTGCACGTTTTACTCGGAACACCGCGTAGTTAACATAGCCGTTTCTATTTTATAAAACGATACATATTTATTATTTCGTTTTTAATCAACAAACGAAATCAAATCCGTGTATTGTTTTTCATTGAGTTATTAGCGAATTAATAGTTCACGTCTATGAATTAAATTAAATCGATACGAAGTGGCAAAAATAGGGCAACACAAGGTCAGTTCAAGAGACTAATTGGGAGGGATCTTTTTATGTTACTAATTAGTTATACTTCAGTTCGAAAATTTAGCGGGTGCCGCCAGGGACATGTTCACACCTTCTGGTCGTCCAATAGTTGACGGAAGGATTCATTTCTTACATTCATCCGTCCATTCATCCATCCACAGAAAACAACGCCAACAACGAGGTGTTCACGTCCTACATTCATTCAACCATAGAAAATCATACCAGAGGTGTTCACGTCATACATACATCCATCCACAAAAAATCACACCAGAGGTTTTCACGTCCTACATTCATTCAACCATAGAAAATCATACCAGAGGTGCTCACGTCATACATTCATCCATCCACAAAAAATCACACCAGAGGTGTTCACATCCTAAATTCATCCATCTACAGAAAACGACGTGAAAGAAGTTCACGTCGTACATTCATCCATCCATCCACGGAAAACCACACTAGAGGTGTTCACGTCCTACATTCATCCATTCATCCACAGAAAACGAAATCCCAGTTTTAGGAACTGGAACGTTTTCAATATTTTGAATGGGAATAAGGCCATTGATTTAATTAACAAAATGACCCATCTTGCAATATCCGAAAATTTTAATTAATCATCCTTTCAGACAATTCTCGTTGTATTTAAGGGCTCCGGACCCCAGAGAGGTATTTGCGGTTTCCATGCTTACGCTGGCACGCTAAAATGTTAATATTTCAACCCCACCGCGTCAGAAAAGCCGCACGACGGACCGAAAGGCCTCTTCTAAGGCTAATTCTCAGTAACAAACAAGTTTAAATCTACTTAACTCCGGCAGTGAGTCAATGCTTTCAATCAAGGCTTTAATAAAAGAAGGACGTCGTTGAATTTAAGAGAAAGTCCATTCATTTTGAAATATAGAAGAGATGAATTAACATTAAAATTAATATTTTTAAAATACAAAAAGTTGTAATTATTCAGAACATAAAATATTGCTGTTGCTACCGTGATTCGAACCTGAATCTCTTTCCAATAGAAAAATTTTATAAAAATGAATTGTTAATTCTGGCGTCTCCTATCGGACTACTCGAAGGTATTTGAGATTCCGTAAAAATAAAAAGTAGATGATTTTCAAATAATGGAACGATTGACGTATTAATTTGAAAAGTGTAACATATAGATTCGTAAATTTGTCTTCAAAAGTTATGTGTGCTGTAGCATATTCGGTTAATGCACCTTCCCCGGATTGAAAAGAGATCCAGGTTCGAATCCCGGTAGCAAGAACAATATTTTTCGATAAAATTGATTTTATAAGTATATCTTTCTAATTAATAGATTTAATTAGTATTTAATTAATAATAATTTTATACGCGGAAGTCGAAAAATTATCTATGTTTAATAAATTACTTTTTTTTTATTTCTTCTAGACCTTGAATCGAATACCTACTTACGAAGCTATAATAATAATTTAAGACATTTGTATTGTCTACAATCTCAAGCATACGTTAATTGTTTCACCTATTACTAATCCATTGTAAGTAATTTATTTAATTAGTGAACATTACAATTTAGAGATTTCGGAAATCAATTTTGATGATCCCACGATCAATTCTGGGATTATAAAATGTTCATTAACTTACACTTATAAAAAAGCCAGAAATAACAGATACAATTATGTAATACATTTTTATATAAAAAGGTAAATAAGAAAACTTTGAACAAAAAATAACCTTCATAATAATACAAGATTGATAAATGACAAAACGAGTGTAAAAAAGTTTTATTATTTATAATAGTAATTCTTCTTCTTCGTATGCCCTATCCGCTCAACGGACGTTGGCTGTCATCACTTTGTTTATTGCGGCCCGGTAAAGCTCTATAGTAGACTCAGGTTCTTCAGGCATGATATTCTCTTTCTTCTAGATCCCCGACTTCCAGCAATCTCTCCCTGCATTACGAGGTACAAGATTTCGTACTTCTACAGTGTCTCATCACGGGTCCAAAATATTTAAATTTTATTGTTTTAAATAATTATTTTTCATCATTCTTCCAAACCATGTCTTCATTTATAACTCTATTCATCCAGCTATTTTGAGCATTCTTCTGCAGATCCATGCTGTATCCATGTGACGATGCTTCCATTCTATAAAATAATATCGAGTACACATAGCATCTGACCATTCTCATTCGTAATCTAAGGTTGAGATGGTAATTTCAAAACATTTTTTAAGGTTGCATGAGCTTGCTCAACGCGGAATTTACTTCAACAGAAAGATCCCATCTTTTATTTATATTGCAACCCAGGTATACAATACTTGTGTCTTCTCCAATTTCGTTCCAGCTACGTTATGTTAGCTAATGAGCATATATTTTGTTTTAGTTGTACTAAATAATAATAAATAGCAATTATGCGAAATAATGCGGAGCATCGAATGTTTCATCATTAAGTCTTGATTAAATTTCGGTACGGTGATTACTAAAATAAACATTTCATAAGGTTCTATAGTATGTTATCACTTACCTGATATCATTAGACCATTACATTAATAGTAGATAGCACTTTTACATTCTGTTAAAAACATGTAACAAAAATAGTTTTCTTGATGATATACAGATTGAGTATATACATAATAAGTACATACTTTAAAATAATACACTAATGTAATTCAAAATACACAAATCATGGGCGATAATAAGAAATCACGATTTTCATACCCTTATTCAAAGTCCAAAGTCTCGATTAGGCGCCTCCATCGTCTTCTGTTTTGCTCTGTTTCGGTACTAATAAGAGCCTAATCTGTCTTCACAAAATCTTCTTATCTATCCTTATTTAGTAGTTACGGGTGACCGGTATGTAATAATTATATTGCTGTAAATTAAATGTATAAAAATAAACTTCTGTAGTCTTCAAGTTGAACTCTGTAATATTAAGGTTTATCATTGACTTCGCTTTTATAAGTACTAGATATGAAAATGGTTAATATGACCCTTACATATCTAGGTTTTAATTCACAGGTCACGCAAAGTACGTAACTAAAGCTACTCTGCAAACAATTTGTTAACCCGTTCTTTATATTAGTATTAAATTAATATTGTCCGACATACTACACTTTAATAATAAGTAATATCCAAATTGTAGTGTTCTCTTATTTTTATTTATTATTCTATTTCAAGGTTATTTTAGTTTTAATCTTACTTAAAATTGTAAATTTATGTGCCGTGCTGTGCATTATTTTAATATTTTCCTTATTAACATTAATGTACATTTTTAAGGTTCTCCAGAACAGGTCAAAGGCCTGGTAGAGAACTCACCATTTAGCGTAAATATTATCTTAATATGTAATTCTTAATTAAAAGTAATTTTCTAAATTAACTATTTCTTCGTCCCTTTAAATTTCACCTAGAAGAATATTATATATTTCCAAATTTAAAAATTCTCGCGGCGTTAGCCACAAAACTTTCAGATGCACAGCTGAATTTGGGTCCAGGGTGTTAATTTCCCGAGAGTGCAAGTCTAGGGAAAATGGACCATAAAACCAGGTATCAGGAGTCAATAGTAAGGCGGGAGGTACTTCGCAAGGAACTTGTTGAACCAATGAAATATTTAAATTTGAACACGGAAGGGTCCCGGTAATTTATTTTCCGACCGCAAGGCAGCGCTAAAGCATGGGAAATTCGTTTTTTAACCAACTAAGTGAAATCGTTTTAGGTTCAGAAATGTTTACTGCCCGGTAGGGGCAAAGCAAAAGGTAAATTATTGAGGATTAACCTTAAAAAAACTCTTTTTCAAGCACACTTTTGGTCAATGCATGTCAAACATTACTAACTAGACGATTAACCTCTGCCAGCGAAACTGTAAATTGCCTAGGTCCAAGGTTATTTATCGGTTGTAGGTCTCAAAAATTGTACATTGCACGGAAATGGTAACGCATTGTTCCGGTAAGACAAAAACTTCTGGTTTCAAGTCCCGTTAGTAACTACATTATATATATTTTAGATACCTGTGTTCTAAAATTGCAGCTTTCCAAAAAGTGTATATTTTCATTTAAAATATTTTTATAATTTCCTTATAAAGAGAGTAAATAATTACATAAAATAAGAATACAGTATAAAAAACAAGATCATCCATATTTAATCTATTTTTCGTTTAAAATTCCTCAAAGCCAACGTAATCCCCGCGTTTAGGAGTACTCAGGTGCAGTGTTTTGTGAAGCGAAGTGGAGACTCTATGTACTGCACAATTTACTAACACTCCAAGGAGGCGGGCGCTAGAGCCTTTTTGTGTAGGTACCTACCCAACTCACCTCTTACACCTGCTCGACCCCCTCCGGGCTCCCGAGGCTCCGTGGAGGTTTCACGGCAACCGGGAAGTGAATTATTTTGCTCCGAGTCCCACACGGACCCAGTGTTTACGGGAGGTAGGCGAGACCTCCACAATCGAGCGGGACGCATTGTCAAGGAGGTGTAATAATATTTTAATCACGATTAGTGCTCTTAGGGTAAACGAGGCGAATTTGGTCATATTATATTTAAAACCGAGAACATATCCCAAGGGCGGAAATGGTCAAAATATTATTATACTTAATTGTAAGAATTCTTAAATAAAATTTTACATTTTAATGATAACTAAAGATAAAAGCAACCACCACCCTAGAGCAGCTTCGTGTTTTCTTTAATCGGATTCAAGATTAAATATTAATACGATTTTAATTTCTACGTTACTATTTTTAGCCATGAAATAACCAATTAATAATGACATTAATAATGACTTTTTTACGAAGTTGCTGTCACTTTTCAAATTTTAGCAATTTGTAAATGCACTAATTATATAATTAATGGTAAAACGATAATTTTTAGATGTTATTTATAATAGTATTTCATTCTTACATTTGTTCATTCATTCATTTGGAATTCATAATATTGCTTGAACACTATTTACCATTATATTTTCTTTCCTTGGATTTCACGTTATTTTTACCTTATATTCGATTTATTTGAAATTATGTTTTAATACCAACATCATCTTCAGCCATTGAAATCTAATGCCTCATGACTGCCACTGTCTTTGGTCCTCTGTCTCGTCTATCCATGGTCGTCCTCTAGGTCTTTTTCGTCTCGTAGATACCATTTTAGAATATTCTTTATCCATCATTTATCTGTGTGCCTTTAAATATTGCTATTTACGTTCTTTTAGTAGTGACATTGATAACTTTCGCCTTGAACTGTGTTTCTTCCCGCCTTAAAACAGGCTTAAGCGTATTAAGGCGACACTGAGTATAAGTTTCGCAAATATACTTTGGGCATATAGAACGTACGAGTGAGGAGAGGATCTTAAATAAAACACACGAGGCAAAGAACAAACACGATCAGGTAAATAAGCTAGTGATAATCATCATAAAACTTTCAACAGTTGTTGGGTGTGTATGAAAGTGAACTAGGTAAGAGTGGCGTGTCAGGACAGAAGAATGCGACGATTATCTTCTCTACCTACATCCGAAGGAGACGGCTTCATGGTAAGTTAGCTAGTTTACATTTAAATACAACAAATAATATAAAAATTATTGAATAAATAAAATGGTCTCTGCCATAAAAAAAAAAATGCGTTCATTTACACGACCTGGCGCAATATTTATAAAAAATGTTTTATACATTTTTCCCACGTGAATTCAGATGTGTGAAGATTAGGCTGTATTAAAATAATTTAATTTACATATACTACACGCTTGTACAAGTATGTATATAAATGAAAATTTTTACTGTTTTTTTTCAAACCAGCGATCCGCGCCCGGCGTTGCTCGGGATACAGATTTATTTTTGAAAATATCTTTTAATATATAAAAATATGCATTTACTTTCGAAACGATTTCGTAATTAATTAATGGTTACTCGTTAAAATAACTATTATATACAATCGCGATAGGTATAAAAATTATGCCTGAATATATTTCAAGAATTTTTTTGTTCTCAGAATAATATTGGTATATATTAATTCCATATAACTTGCTATAAGCAGTCGATTATCCTCGGTTCCTTGTTGCTTGGTGCTGACCGCTTTACATCCGAATGTGACCGCCGAGCGTCCACGGTCGCTGTTTCCATGAAACCCATTTTTCAATACTCATAGCATATTTTATTATTAAATAAAATGGAAAATGGCCTCCCACATTACAACAATACGTAATCAAACACTCACCCAACCAGGCATTTACTTAAATCGATTTAAATATGTAACGTATCATTCCGACGATGATGCAGGTCCGTCACGTTTCATATCCAAAGGGCAGTTGCCGTGTTGTCGTACGATGCTGCCGGGCGATAGATTAGCAAGAGTATAACATTTAAGGATACACATTTATTTCTAGGGAGGGAATGGTATGGTCATGGGGAGAGGAGTGCCTTTATTTTTACTTGGACTCTAAAGAACAACAATAAATGCAAAATTTGGTCCAAGTATCAAGGGAGGTGGGGTATGGCGAGGGGGCTATATTTTCCTCAGGGTTATAGAGAGCAACTAAGCAAAATTTAGAATGGATGGTATTTAATATTATACACACTTACATCGGATGCCTGTCAGTGGCGGTCGGTAACTTTTTGTAGAAGGGATGCTGAATACTAAGTTTATACCAACTATCAAATATACAAATCTATAGACTAGCTCACGAACAAGATGCAACTACTGACAAAAATAGTCTATCAAATTTACGCTCCGCAACATTTTTAAAGGTCCATTTTTATTTTATTTAAATGATGAATCAAATAGATAATCGAAAGATATTCAATGTTTCAATGATTCAGCTTTAAGTGTTCAAGCCAAACTGTTAAAAATGCGTCACACAAACAAATTCCTCAAAACAATCCACTCGCTTTATAATACGAGGGTGTATGCTATTCTGTGCATTATACCCATAAACGTTAAAACCGTTTTTTGTACCTTGGATTCTGTTAAATTATGCGTATACAGTATTCGAAGACTTTGACAGGCGAAACTAAATGCGCATGCGCGAAAGTCGAATACTTTCAAACTTTGTGAATACGGAACGAATGATAAAATCCACTGTTGCTAGGTATCTGCGTGTTTAGTATAGGTTTTTCAAAAGTTGAGAATACGTGTGTATTTTGATTCGCTCCGTGCGTGCGCCATGTCGTTGTGTGTGTGTTATGACTGGTATCTAATAGACAAGGTCAATTTATTTGCAGCAGTGCTGTTTTCGGCTAGAAACAAAAAATCTAAAGCTTTATGACTTTAGATCACAAGTGATGCGGAGCATCCAAAGCATGTATGAAGCGACCGCGACTGGTGACTGTATTTTTCATAGGGTCCTAAAATGTAACTGCATAAATTTGTTGAGATCAGTCAAACAGTGTAGGATTGTATAGAGAACAGACTGACAGTCAATTTTACATATATGGATAGTGTTAAGAATTGTTTAAAATTGTCTTGGCTCATTTCCTATTTCATTTTTCATGAAGCTTCGCTTGTACACAATTTTATTAACTTTTCTTACCGAGTGAAATGAACACCGCTCAAATGTGCAAATACACATTTCCATTCCGGAACATTTCTTTGTATCGCCAGCGGTAGGGGGCGCGGGTTTTCACCGTAAGAATAACTTTTCTATTGAAGCCATTTTGTTTCCGTTAGCGCAGTACGATTGCGGCGAAGCCTCCATTGTACGGGGAAGTCTGCATATATTTTTGTAATGAGGGCTAGACAATGAGACGTGAAAACTTCCAGCGCGCCTACCATTTGCAGGCATACAATCCGCGCGCACCGCTGTAAGAGGGCTGCCGTACCGTGGGGTGCCGTAAGAATTTTATTGTGAACATTTTATGCAATTGCAGTAAACTTGTGTCGTTTGTCGTCAGGCTGCCGGAATTTTCGTCAGTTCAAAATGAATATAATACAACTTTGCATAACAAGATCTTACGGATATAATCAGTGACGTCACTCAAAAAAAGTATCAATTTATTATGTCCGAATATACAAAATATATAATTTATAATATTGTTGAACCATTTTATTATCGATTTTACTTACATGTACATCTTTATGCTCTACAAAATGAATGCATTTTTGTTTGATAAAGTTCTGATCTATTAATGTTATGTTACTTTAAAAATGAATGCTAACATTTCTTCAATTCTAATGTGTTTAAATATCTTTTTGATTTTTATAATTAGTCTCGTATGCTATACGAATATCTTATGTTGGTAAATTATGAAACTTTATACTGTTAAAATCTCTTAATTAATTTAATTAAATTATAGTTTGAGTGAGATGTCCTGTGAAACATATCTGACATCTCAATTCTTTTATAATTTTTTAACATATGTATCAAAACAATTCAACAAATAGAGATTCGACGAGAGGTTCTCAAATTGAAGAATAGTTCACGAGAACCGGTACGCACCCACAGGGGTCGAGATACAGGGTAGAATCGAGGATCCCGCGGAGAATCGCCGACTAGATGGAAGAATCTGATGAGGTTCATAATCAATGACTGACTTCAGGAAGCCATCAGGAACACTGCAGATCGAAGCAGAATGCCCCGAAAAGGGTGTGTCGTCATTATTAAAGCCACGAGCACAACCTAACCTAATTTTATTTAGTATTTTGAGATTGTTTGGACATGTGAAATGTATGAGTGAAGTGAAGGTGGTAAATAAAATATAGTTAGATATTTTAACATTTGATGTGCGTGCATGAGAAAAGATAAGAATGGTGTAAGTGAACGAAGCAAGAGTCATATGTCAAGATAGAAGAGCGTGGCTATTCATTATATCTACCTACCGGCGTAGTGGTAAATATTTGTAGGTATTTCAAAAAAAAAATTTCGGTGAAAATTCAGTTGAGCAATTTTATCATAGCGGACACGCTAAAACATAGTTAAACAACAAAATTACTCAGTTTTAAAATCAACCTTTATAAGTCTATTTAATATTCTAAATGGCAACATTATCTCTCGATTCAAAATTTCAAATCTATTTATTTACTTTTACTTACATTAGTTTAATATAAATATTTTATCTGACGCGAACTGAAATCATTTTATGTGCAATAATTAATATCTTGATGAAATCACAATTGTAGCATATAATATTTTTTTAATATGTTCAGAGCGACGAGTACTCACGCAGTCTTTATAGGACAAACATGATTTAAAATTCCACAGTTCAATGCTAAGTATGCATTGTTTGTTTATTTATGAAATATATACTATATATACAATAATCTCCGATTCTATTGTTAAGGGGGGAGGGATAAGGGCTGAGCCCTCTTATCTCCGACTTATATACGTACAATAATGTAAAGTAACGTACCGTCATATACGAGCCGGCGCGTCTCTCACGGTGCCTCCTGACACAGCGCTGGTACAGCTGCGCCATCTCGCGGCCAACCTGGAAACAAACGTGTCGGTAAAACAGACTGCGGGTAAGCGATAACAAACATTACAACTTATCTTCGAAGAGAACCTGTCTACATTTTTTCCACACGAAATTACGTCAACTTAACTGATTAGTATTTTTGTTCAGAGATGTACATTCATACATATTACACATGTTTATTGTATACTTTCTAGGCATAAATAGGCATAAAATATACATTTTTCATTATGTAATTATTATTCAACCTGCACTAGCTGTTTATAAAAAATATCGAATATTAAATTCGATCTAAATATTTTTTAAATCTGAAAATATATTTATTGGTCATAAAGTATTAAATAGTTTGGTATTCATTATCGATTTTTTTAATATGATATTATTTGATGGAATCCACTATCTTTCTAGATGCTTCCCTGCAGGTTCATACATCACCTAACAATAAATAAAACAATTTAAACAGTGTTATCTATCTAGTTGATTAATTCAATTTGTATTAAAATTACCACAGAACTATGTTTTGAAAATGCAACTTTACAACAAAAATGTGTACTCCTTAAAAATAATTAATCATTAGCTATTACATCGCCCGTGCAATAAAACTGCATATTATATATTATTACATATATATGACAAATTATAACATTATTAACATATATTAACTGCATATTATATATTATTACATATATATGACAAATTATAACATTATTAACATATATTAACTGCATATTATATATTATATATGACAAATTCTTAACATGTACAACTAAGCAAAAACCTGTCAATAATGACAGGGAAAAAATATTTATTCAAATTAACACATTAGAATAATTGTAAGTCGAATCTTCTAGAATTTTAAAAAGGCCTTATTATTCTCTGACTCCCAAGCAACTCTTGAATACCTCTATGCTAATATGAAAGTTTGGCTAGACAATGAAATAATCCGTTCCATCAAAAGATGTCTTTTTAATTTGGACAGTGACAATAAACAGGTGTCATTAGTTTGGATTCCTGCACATAAGAGAATTCATGGAAATGAATGTGCTGATAAAATGACCAAGGAAGCCACTCTTTCCGGAGTTTTCCCCCGTCAATTCCATATCCCAATGTATGACAAACTAAATATGGTAAAAAAATCGTACGAATTCTGTCTGAACTGCACAATAGATGGATCCAAATAATCATAAGAGTGATAGGCTTAAAATAATTCAAGGATCTATTCCCCGCTCTCCCCGGTTCTCCAACAGTCTCAAAAAAAAAAATATCAAATATCTCTAGAATGAGAATTGGGCATTGCCAGGTATTGCCTCACATTTGTTCAGATTGAACTTGGTAGATTCTCCAATGTATGAGTGTGGTGCCGAGGAGGAAACCCTTGACCATATCTTTTTTGCCTATACATTGCAGATCACAGGTTTTTTTTTCAGTATTCTCGTCCATGGGAATTTTCAACTCCCGGTTAACTTGTGTCATCTTCTTTCCCTTGACTCGCCACATTTAATCTATATAATAGCAAATTTTTTGAACAATGGTATTGACTTGTAATTTAATATTTTCTATTGTATAATATTATTGTACTTTTTCTATAAAATAAATTTTTAACTTGATTAATGCCACAAATCACTCTTGTATGGTGGATTGCCTATTTAAAAGAAGAAGAAGAATCTTCTAGAATCGACACAAATTATTACTGAGTACATGATAAGTAGGTACTTACTTAGTAGGATACGCAAAGCATCATAAATTAATTTTAAAAAATGGAACGACCAGATAGCAATTTTTTTTTTACATCCAGCCAAGTGACAGACGATTATAAAATTATTTTATTCGAATTATTAGTGAATACCTACGGCTTACACTCGCTGTTCATTATTAAAAATGTCAAGTACAAAACTCGAGAATTATTTATTTAAAAGATTACATGTTTAAAAAACCCGCCGAAGAATCTATTATATTTATCTTCTTTATGGTGTATAAAAACTTTTATCTCGGGATTAAGTCTAATAGACGAACCATAATCACTGCATTTAGAGTAATTTATTTGGACATTGTCTATAACATATAATATAACTTGCCCTTGGAACAACAAGCTATCATCTGACATTTACATCAAACTGAAATATTAAACCTGAACGTTTAAAATATTTATTTTTTGATTTCTTCGGCGGAGTATGAATAAGGTAAAATTTTTATATAAATTAAATTGAATTTAGGCCCGTTATATTATATACTCACACATTTTATTTGTCATTCAAATTCTTAAAATATTTCGAAAAACGAAAAAAAAAACTGGCCACTTTAACACAGACTTCCAGGACAACGCTGTATATATCAGAGGTGAAGTCTACTCCATCCCACCCAATAAACTATGTATTATGTATTTTTATTGTGTATCCACCCTCTGTTAGTACAAAAATATGGATGTCAAAATATATATAAATAAATAAATTAATTAATTAAAAGTGATACTAAAACATAACATTATTAACTTGTTATCTTCTAAAGTACTAGGAACCACAGTTTTAAAGTGAAAATTACTGTTAAAATGTTGATATGAAAAAGTCAAATT
Source organism: Eubasilissa regina (assembly GCA_022840565.1). Taxonomy (NCBI): domain Eukaryota; kingdom Metazoa; phylum Arthropoda; class Insecta; order Trichoptera; family Phryganeidae; genus Eubasilissa; species Eubasilissa regina. The sequence goes on from JAINEB010000020.1 coordinate 4,860,333, forward strand.
TAACCAAAATGTCACATGTCTTGTTGTTCCAAAAACACGATTAAGAGAAAATTGAAACAACCAATAATCATCAATATTTACTACAATTCTCGAGACAAAAGTATATCTGTGGAGGACAAAAAATTAAAAAAATACGTGTGTATAAAAAAATAGCATTATATGTACGTTGTACATAGATACGAGATCTGCATCTTCAATTCCTACTCTACCACGGAGTCATGATGTTCTAAAATATGCACCCAATTTTCCCTTTTTATCGACCATCTTACCCAACCCACATAAATACCACTTCTCCCAAAAGAAATTGTGTACCAAATATAAGCACAAAAACAAACATGGCGGGACAATATGACCGCTAAACTTTTTTATGTCAACTCTTCAAAGCCGTATAAGAAAAAACGCGAAAGTTTTTCAAATGTAGTTTACGAGGTCCATGAAAAACAACATTAAATTTTTAAGAAATTAAAAACTTTTTGACTAATCTTTTGTATGTCTTTTTTAAGTGTGGCATAAATCTATATCGTTCAATTCTTAATCTAACCGATTAAGAAAATAACAAAATTATAAAGAATGTGATGTTTTCCAATACCAACACTCAAAAATAGACATTCACGTCTGTGTAATGTTTCAATTTGAATATTTTAAAACAAGTTTAATCTGTCAAATTTCAAAATATCTATCGTTATGGTGGCAAAATTAGTTCCAACACAATTATAACTAACTGCGTTATAATTGTCGAAAGATTCAATGTTATATCATTATTATCATCATCCACAGCCATTTTGCATCCACTGTTATTCGGTGCCACGTATTCTGAGTTCTGAGTTTAATGATTTAGGACCGTCTTGTCAGCCTCTTAATTCTCCTCGGGTATCACTGGATGACAGCGATTGTCCAAAGATGCGGCCTGCCCATTGTCATTTAATTTTCTTGGCATATTCTTTCGAATACTCTCATCTCTTCTCTTATCCACGCGTTTGTTCTCCTGGGTGTGATTCTAATATGTGTGCATCTTTACATACGTTGTTACTTTGAATTTTTGGACCTCTCTTTTGTGGAGGGTTTATGTTTCGGAAACACACGCTCTGGAAGAATGCAATGTAATGTTATATAATAGCAATCAAAACACGTTTGTTGAGATATTACATACAGTTTTTTTATTTATTTCTATACTAAGCAGGGCAGGCCTGAGGCAGGTCCAGAGAGTGCAGCCGCACCTATGGCCTCGTGGCCTCGCTCTCATCAAATACCAATAACAACAATTTATAAACATAAATTAAGAAAAACATAGTTCTTGCATTTATTTGGTCCCAGTCTAATTCAGTTAGGCAGCATCTAAATCCTATTATTTCCATATTTTGAAAAAATGCTTTTTGCGCATTATTAAATTTTACTATCGCATTATTGTTATTTGAGACTTGCTCAGCAGTAATGGAGCTCGTTCAAGCGATCAACTTAATGCATACATTCATAAATAATTACATTTGAAGCAAGAAAATATTTGGTCAATACTTTCACCCTTACGTGTACGTATAAATAAGTAACCCTCAAGCCCAAAAGCGCTTAGCCCTGCAATATTTCTACCCGACTCTGGTGTTGAGCTACAATTCAATACGGATCCTGCTCAATCAGGATTTCATTTTAACTAAAGTCGACTAGTAACCAAAGTTGTCCTATGTACTATGAATAGAAAAACGCAACCAAAGGTCTAGTTTTATGTTGTTGTCCCGCCAATTCGGTTGTAAATTGTCCGGAAATTTCCACAATACTCCTCCATGATGGCGAAACGAAACAAGCTGTCGGCCTTTACGGCCGCGTTATCATTTCGAAGGTCTGAAAATTGGAGGGAAAAGTGTCTGCCAAGAAAAGAACGACGCCATCTTGACATGTAACATTTTCCCGTTCTGTGATCATTACCGCTGGCAGACAACGTATCTATTGTCTTGTGCAATTATTATTATCTCACATTCTAGACCGTCCACAGGATGTATCGAGTATCATTAAAATAGATAGAATGTAAATATGAACAAATTACAAACGTATTATATAACGTTTGTAATTTGTTCATATTTACATTCTATCTCGCTCGCTATTAATGTCATTAATGTCACATCCAGATTTGTCAGTAAATCTCAGAATTAAAAAATTAATTAAAACTCTAAAAACAAATGTCGCCCCAATGGCGCATTATTATCGATAATAATTTTGATATTTGTGATTTTTAATAATGACGTACGTCGCATTATTTTCACTTCTGTGAATAAAACAAGGAGCGCACTGTAATAACTTAATATTAAAAATTAAACCATTTACTTTTATCTACCTATGTATGTATGTACGTCCTGGTGTAGTGTATTTGAGTGTGCTAAACCACGCCAATACCCCAAAAGCACATTCAACATATAACCAAAGGTATTACAAATATTTTGGATGTAAACTATTTTGTAGAATGCTGAAAGTTTTAACTCAACCCTATAAAACGTTGAATTCGTTATATGGGTAGAGCTAGTATTGGTGCAATCACCCTAACATATTGATCAAACCTATAATAATTGTTGCCACAAATTTCTTTAAATTAATCTACTGAATTTCCAATTTGTAATCGCTTTTTATACATACACCTTATGTGTATATAAGGTAAATGTATAAGAGGTAGGTAACTGTTGATTCGGTCTATGACTTGTTAATTAATTTCTTGCAAACTATCCCCGACTCGACGCAGATTTTTCTAGTGAGATGTGCACAATCTAACCACAATCATATAGATAAATAAATAAAATAATCATTTTCAAACATTGAGTGCCCCACCAGGCAACATTTGCTCACATGGGGAACAATACACTGGCACGCTAGTAAAGAATTAAGACAACTTTCCGAAAAATATAAAAGAATGCAACAGACGCAATCCGTTCCCGCAATTAATACGAAAAAAAAACTAAGACTAGAGACTAAAAATACAGAATGACTTGCAGTAATTTATTGTCGAGATTAGAATGCCGTTGCAGGCGTATCTCGCACATTTTAACGCGGTATTATTCGTTCTCGGAAATACTGTTATCCCGTCGAATAACTGGAATTGCAACAAAGTTTCTACCAGAAGATTTGTGATCCGACTAGAACTTCATATTTCTTCCTTTGGGGTTGCAACAGACCGCCGACTTTTATACGGCAACCGTGGCAACATAAAATATAAGTGTTCATTTCTTTCTCTCAACAATTTAGTTCGAGTATACCGCAGTGTTGTTATTTAATATTGCTAAAATGCACAAGTTTATTCTTTGTAATAATTAACTTTCTCAAATTAATAGATTTTTAAATACTTTAGTATAGTAATATTCAAAGTGGGTGACAAAAAATGAATAATATAAAAAATTATATATTACAATAGTAGAGTTCTAAAACACATTGTATGTAAGTGATGTATCCTTTATATTGTACTTTTCGTTGCTAATAATAAAACCAGGTAATATCAAACAAAATAAAATAACATAACTATTAATTATTGTAAAACTATAAATATCAAATCAATAATGATGGGAAATTAATAGGTTTTTTTTATAATTACCTTTGTCTATTTAAAACATTCTGGAGAATATTCTGCAAAATAATTTAATATTTAAATTGATATTATATCTTATCAAGGAGAACACATTCTTATTGTGAAGTTGTGATTATTCAGAACAGACGGTCTGTGATATTTTAAATACTAATTTAATGTATTAATCAGAAAAATATACATATAAAATCAATTTTAACGAAAAATATTGTTGTTGCTACCGGGATTCGAACCTGAATCTGTTCCTATCTGGAAAACGTGCATTAACCGATTATACTATATCAACACAGTGCATTGACGGCAGATTTTCGAACTTATATGTTACACTTTTCAAATTGACATATCTATCGTTTCATTATTTGAAAGCCATCTTCTTTATTTTTACGGAATCTCAAATACCTTTGAGTAATCCGATAGCAACAACAATATTTTTCAATAAAATTGATTTTATTTGTATATTTTTATAATTAATATATTTAATTTGTTTTAAAAAAATTATATTATTTATGTATTATACATCAATTTATTTGTCTATGAATTCAACTTGAGTTAAGTTAAAAAGTATATGTAAAAGTACCTACTCATTTAGTGTGACGTCGATCAACTATGTTCCAAATTAAAAACTGCAATGATCAATTATGTTCCATACTCAAGTCTATTTTTGCTTTAAGTGATTGATTTAAAAATACTACGTTGCGTTTTCTGTTAATTTCATAATTACGTAGTACCTACATCACTCTTCTCTGAGAGAAGTACGGATGAACGGACATAAGGGAATTTTATATTGTTATTTAGTATAATATTTAAAATCAAATACAAACTTATTTTATTATTGTATTTAGGTCAAAACAAAATCTGTTTCATAGTGGAAGAATGAAAGGAATTTATAATCTGGCTACTCACATTTCGTCACTAAAAAACTAAACTGTGATTAAACAATGTTATTGATGAATATTATCTTGCACCTGGGCTGTACGCCGTTATTTCCAGGTCAGGATAACGGCTTGACCATCTAGAATAATCGTTAACTTTTAATAATCAATTCGTTTTTAAATTACGGTATAAACATGCAAATACGATCGAGTAAAATTGTGTACAATTTTTGGCACACATCGTTTTTTAGTTCGGATATTCTTGGCTTTAGAAAAAAAAAAGTGAATTTATAACACAAGTGTTACTTTTCATCATTAATTTATTTATTAACTTTTCAGCATTAATTTATTTATTAATTTTTCAGCGATAAACTTTACGATTAAGAATAACACACCAATGGTAACAAGTCACTGCTTTAATTCTAAAAATATTTTGATTAATTTTAAATGTATTCATTCACATGGTGGAAAATTATCATTTTATAATTGTAATATTGTGACTCAGATTTAATGGTGTTGGAATCAATCTTAGTGCTATAATCATATAAATATTGATATTTTACAAATGATTAATCACAAATCACATCCATCTATATTATAATTGCGCTTAGTATTCATTGTATCCCATGTTAGTTTTTTCTTTAGAAATCTGTTAAATGGCAGTAAAGATGAGCAATAAAAAATTAATATTTATATTTGTTTATAATCTATCCGCATTGTGTAAGAGATATCACTGTCTAAAGTAATAATACGTCGCTGGCCGTGGAGAAAAGTTTTTTGCTACGGATATATTCGGCGCTGGGCCATAGGGGATTGTTTTATTTTTTATGTGTAATATTTGTCTAAATTTATGGTGAAAAATTCTTAGATACGATTACGCAACCATTTAAACATTGCAGTTCAAAACGGTTTTACATAAAATATCGTATTCACTTGAGATTTTAAGGTAATTTTTTTTCTATCCATATTATTTCATTTTTTTTAATTCGCTAAATCCTTCATGTTTATAGTTCTAAGTATTCATACATATATAGTACGTATCATTTTACAATTTTTTTGTGTTTAATTTTCTAAATCCTTCATGTTTATACATACATACATATATAGTACGTATCATTTTACAAATTTTCCAGTAAGAATACTGGAAATAAAGACACAGTACCAATAAGGCATTATCGCATTGAAATGTAGATTCCACGGAAACCCTGGCCGCAGATAGGCTAAAATATTTCGGATATTTTATGATAGCTTTATTCTAACGTATTAAAAATTGATGTTATAATGTGTTATTCTCCAAATCCATGTGTTAATCAGAACTTCTTAGAAATCTCAGTTTCCGGATACAACAAAGTATGATGACCAATTTTCCAGTTTATTGTGCCGAAAGTGAAGCCTATTGTCCGTACGAGGATCCATATATACAGTGAGCAGTAGCAGGTATAGGGTGTTCAGTGGAAAATTTTCAAGTTTAATATTAAATTAAATAAAAAAACTACAATGATATTTTCATATTTTATTTATACAAAATTGAGTTTAACGATGCTTATTTTACGTTTTATAAACAATATAGTCTAAATACCGTCCATTTCTCTCAAGACAATCTTGCAATCGGATTCTTAAATTTGCGAATACGCGAGAGCAAAGCGTTGGTTCATTGGCAGCAACTTCACGGCGGATATTTTCTTGTAGAGCCTGAATTGTTCGAGGATCGTTGCTGTAAACTCTCGACTTAAGGTATCCCCACAAAAAAAGTCACACGGTGTAAGGTCTGGTGACCGAGGTGCCCAGGGTATGTCACCGTACTTGCTGTTTAATATATTGGGAAAAATTCCCCTCAACTTCTCCATTGAAACTCTAGCTGTGTATGGAGTGGCCCCGTCTTGCTGAAATTGTGTTCTGAAATTGTGTTGTTGAACCCGGAAAACAGCTACAGTTGCGGTACCAAAAACTCGTCGATCATTCGGCAATACACGACATCGATATGAAAATGTGCTTCGTCAGTAAACAATATGTTTCCAAGCGTTCGTGCTGTTCCAAAACGTTCCAGCATCGTTCTCGCTAAGGTTTCACGTAAAGAATGGTCATTTTCGTTAAGAAACTGCACGATTTGCAGTTTGTATGGGTGAAACTGTACTTTATTTTACAAAATAACGTGCACTATTAATTTTTTTATTTCAGAACAGGCTGCAATATCCCTTAACGATTTACGCGGATTGCGCATAATTTCACGTCGAACTTAAGCCACATGATCTGTCCCGGAGGAGTTTGATTAATAATTGTCCCTTCTTTTCTGAACTTTTGAACCCAACACCCGATAAGTTGCGTGCTCGGCCCATCACTTACTCGTCGAATATTAAAGTTTGAGTACGACGTACGAGTAAAAAAGCGCGACGCGCACGAACCAATGAATTACTCCTCTTTAAATATTGCTCTACCGCGAACGCGCGGTGTGCTCCCGACAAGTGACTCATTGCGACTGGCAAATCCGCAAATTACGCGCGTCGAACAATACCCCTCGCACTTACCTCACCCTGATGGTTTACGAGCAATAACAATTTAATCTTAAAATTTTTCCGCTGAACACCCTATACATATATGCAATAACTAATCCACCAACCGGAAGAGCCAACTTCCATGATGAGGCGTGGGCAGGTACCAGTAATAATTGCCCACTCGGTCTTACATACAGATACAACTATCATAATAATAATAATATATAATAGTAGGTATTGTGTACTTATTGGGGCTATTTTAAATTAACGCATCATTTTCGATTCGCTACTACTCCGCAAGCATTGATGAAAAAATTACTTTCTTACTGATGTTTTCATTAGTAAGCGCGATATCGTGGCCTTGGAACAACAAGGTATCATCTGACTTTTTAGTCAAAGTTCTGTATCAAAATTTTGAATCAAATCAAATGAATTAAAATACGAGAATATAAATCGAAATTCTGACAATAATTTTCTAGTACAAGTTAAAGGAATCAAATATATAAATAACTACAAATAAAATCTATTAATGTATTTGGTTGCAACAACAGATCAGTAAACGAATAACATGAAAAAAAGTGTACATATAGGAGAGAGGTTTGGAATAAAAAAAAAAAATCTTATACATATATACACCAAACCACCCCATATACCCGCTCACGGGATCCCCAAATTTCACCATAGTTTATGGCACTCGATATATCGGAGACAAGAGGTGAAAACCTCATCACTCCATTCATCATCATTCCACACACATTCTTTGTGATAGTTTATGACACATTTATGCAACAGTAAAAGTATTTACTCTTCGAAAATTAAATCTTTGTATAAACAAGACGTATTTTTTAAATTAATGCATATTATATTGTCATCGTTTAAATTTTCGTTCCAATAGTCATATTTTTAAAAAAATCGCGGAGCTATTTGATTAAATAAGTGGTACCGAAGTGATCACGTGAATGACACCGAAATGAAAATATTAGGACAAGGAATTTGCGTTAGTTCATGTCTATATATTTGGTGGTCTGTGGTTGCAACCAAATATTTGTTCGATAAATAAATATTTTTTGTACGTCTTTTTTATTGATTAATTTAATTTGTATTAAAAACACTATATAACTATATTTTGAATTTAGAACTTCCCAATAAAAACATGCTTTCAAAAAAAAAATCTCTTTAAAACTGTAAAACCGATTTCACAATATTTTGAATCCTAACTTTGTAAAGATCGTAAACATGTACTCGTACACAAGAAAAACTGTCCAACCGAAACATAATATTTAACCTAAATCGAGATATTGAAAAACACTAAAATAGACAAGAAATTATAACGAATAGACTTGAAAACTTTTCTAAGTTATTTTAGAGACGCACCACGTTTTTGACAAGAAAAATAACATCGTAATTTTACACGTAAATAACAGAAACCTAATTTATAAAATAATATTAGATAATTTATAAACTAAAAAAACAATTAATCTAACAAAATAAATAATCCTTTCGTTATATGATATTTATCTCTTCCTCCTCCAACCACAGCCAGTGCTGCGCCTCCGAAAGCTGATTTATTTATAGATTATTTAAAGCACGTACTTCTTGACGAAGATACAGTAGTATTGAAACCGACGTCAAAATAATCAGTTTCAATTTCGGGTGCAAAGTTAATTATTTGTTTAAATTAAAAATAAAATTGCCTCCTTCCATTTATGTTGTAAGTAATATTTTATAATCTGTAATTTATTTTTAACTTAAATAAATGAAACAATATCATTAATTGACATAGCGGTTACTTTGTGTTGTAACATGATTGCTTTTTTTTTTACTACCAAAACCAAGAAAAGTGTAGTACAAAGTCTAGTTATGAAAATTAAATTAAATGAAAGGATGTTTATTTCGCTATTGTTAATGTTTCTATAAACAAAATACATCTGCCCTCGAATAAAAAGGAGCTTGATGAAAATGTACACCATTTAATTTCCGGATAATTCTCACAAACATTAAATAAATATTATTTTCTTTGATTCGTTTAAATAGAGAATAATAATATATTACAGCAATAATATATCGCTAAGTATTAAATAAAAAATCATTTATTATCGTTTAAATCGTTTAAGACCACGGTTTAACTGCCTCACAAAGACTGCATTGAAATTCTCAGCACATTGTGCGCTCATGTATTGCAACAAGTGATGCATCCAATATACAATTCATCAATCTAACTTTGCAGTCCTTGCACATTCTGCAGTGGCTTTGTGCTCCAGTTACACCAGATCTCTAGAGGTGTTAATAAATTAGATCGTTGTTATTCACAACCCTTTCATGATGGGAATATCTATGACCCAAGCCAATATTCAATATTTATTCATAGACTTTCATTACAATTCTTGCAATCTTATTATACGAGTATATATATATATTATATTAATTTACAAGTTGAGGTTTTTTTTACATATAAATAAAACTTATTTGTGGATATGGGTAATATTTTTTAACACAACAATTATTTATTTATCTAAATTGAATTATAAATTTTAAATAATTAACAATATTTATTCATAATTGATTTTTGCTATATTGCATTTTCAGAAAATAGTTCTGTGGTATTTTAATACGACTTAAATTAATCAACTAGAAAAATATAATAAAAAAAATTATCCATCGAAAAAATATTTAGTTGCTACTGGGATTCGAACTTGGACCTCTTTCTATTCGAGGAAGCGCATTCTTCATTTTCGATAGCAATCGAATATATTTTTGACAAATTTTGAACTTGTATTCTGTAATATTTCCAATTGATACATATACTATTCCATTTTTATAAGCTATCAACTTTATATTACTATGAATCATAAATTAAATAACTGGTTGCTGAGTAAGCGGACTAGGTAAATGCTTGTAATCAGACAGGATCCAAACTACCGACTTAGTAACCGATTCCTGCCTCCACGGATTACACTGTTGAATCCTCCAGGTCCAGATCTCGTAACGATCATCTGAATAGTATTAATAACTTGTTTTATCAATGTGTACTCGTTGATTTTCTTGTCTCTCAGTGTTAGCTAAGAATACTCATTCCACAGCTGTGTTAGTCAGTTTTGTTATCATCTGCATTGCAAGAGACCACATCTATGCTCCGTATATCAGTCCAGGAAGAAGCACTGATCGTGGTATATTTTAGTACCTAACTATATGGTTAAGCTTATTAAAGTCTGCCCACCCGAATCTTACCATTCGCCGGAATTCCTTCGCCAACTTTCGGATTTGCCCTGGGTATAATATTTTCCAATAATTAACATTTACGTAAGAGTTTCGCATTACTAATTAATTATGATTCGATAATAAATATAATTCGATAAATACTAGTGATGAGAAAGAATGCTACTCTCGACTCACCGGTGTGATTGTGATTGATATTCGATAATATCGGTGATTGAAAACTGTAACTGTGATCACAGTTTCATTTCTAATACGCACGCGCCGTACGATATCACAATACACGAAATAATTTTTTTAAAACATAATTTTGAACGTATTTACTTATATTATTCAAACATCATTTTCGTAAAAAACATATTCTAGCATATATAATTAATATTTATCTAATTTAATATCATCACAAAGAGAATTAAAACCCTTAAAAAATGTGAGTTTATTTTTCGGGACAAATTCTTAGCATTTCGATTCAAATGCGTAAAACGTTCTTGCAGAATCTACTAGATGGCACTTATCATAAATTATAATTAAGTCATTCCTTCATGAATATTTTAATTTCATATTCACAAACAAATTTAAATAAAATAATCACAAATCACGATATTCCCAGATATTCAATCACTGATGGTGAGAGTGACTCAAATAAATATATCAGTGATTGACTCACAGATCGTGATTTTGAGCTCATCACCAATAAATACTACATAATTCGATATGAGTAAAATATAAACTGATGAATAAAATATTAATTCACTTATTGAAATCTTTACGTAGTAGTATTTTTAGTATTTTTTTTGAAAATAACAGCATTTTAATTAATTATAATTTATTGGTTTTTAAAATTGCAAAAAGTTAAAAATACAATAAATAATTATATAACCGCGCTTTTTACCATGTTTTATCCAAAATCATCTCACACCTCTAAAAAAATACAGTAACTTCGAAAAAAACTTTGGGAAAAAATTATTTATTTTTCGCTTCACTACGGCGAGTAGTCGTCACGTTCTCGCTATGCGCGCGCTTATTCGTATGCATGCGTTCACTCCCACCGGTCAGCGTACAGCGGCTACTATGGGACGTACATACTCGTATGTAGATACACCATTGTTGTGCAATCTAGCTTAATCGAATGGGAATCGACGGTTTTTGCGCGTCGATCCTGCACAATAGCTGGAATTTAAAATAGTGCTCCTGTAGTTTTGATCCGTTATTCTTGCCATCCAGATTTTTAAGACACTAAATAAATATGTATATCAATAACCTAAGTTCAACGTTGTATTGACCACAGATCTCAGATTAGAACTAAATAAATACTTATCACATGTCAAAATTTTTGTTTTTTGGATAAATTTTTTTTATGATTTATTTTAGTTAAAAACATTGCTGTTTTGACGTAGACAGATTAATTAAATTGAAATGTGTTTTTTTTTTATTCTATTTATATGTGTAAGTTCTGCACAATAATGTATAAAGTTGAATATTAAATTACACTAAATATTACGAATCTGAAACGCGATGTCGTTCCTTAACGCGTTTGACCATGTTGAGGCCCTATTCACGCCTCACAGAACTGGCCGTTTAACCAAGTACTTTACAGCCATTCCATGCCACATATTACCGACCAAAATTCAACAGCAATACTTTGCCATGTAGCAACCCAAAGCAACCATTTCTCTCTCGGCTGGCTTCTCGGACGCATCTCCAATGAGCACTACCAGTCATCAACTTTAATTTGTAATTTAACTTCAACACAGGTAAATTAACTTGTGCACCATCCTACAATAATCGTCATCAATTGTAAGTCAACGTTTTATTTAACAGACCTGCTCTAGTCACAGCTCGATCACATGCATAAACATGTACACCGTGACATTCACATACACGCAATGAGATCTGAGGTGTTCAGAGCCCTCAGTCTCACCACAAAGCAAAACCTTTTTGATATCTTTATACAGCTCAGTAATCAAGCAAGGAGCACTGCCTAACGGATGACGCTTAACCTAAAAACACCGTCACAAACCAAAGCAAATACAATAACCAATTCCTAAAATCATATCTTACATACATATATTACAATTTACGTGTTTGTTTTTTTGTAAATTTATTTCAAAAAGATTATTCTTCGACATATTTCATCATCTTCGTTATGGAACTGCGACTGTTATGAAATGATGGCTTGGATTATCTGTCCACCTATTTTGGTCCGTTGCATATCTAATACATTCTAGGAGTTGTCTGCATCGAAGTTTTAACCAGATGGCTCCATAGCTTTCCACGAGATCTAGTTGCTTTCACCCTACCTTGGATCACCAATTTTTCCATGACGTCCTCATGTCCAACAAGGCCAAAATATCTGATGTATTGTAAATATCTTATTTACTAATAAATTGAGTCAGCCGGGGACAATGAGGGCAAATTTTGTGTTGGCAGCCGTGCAGTATCGCCCTGTCATGTATGCGAGGAGCTATCGAACAGCTGCCTAGTAGCATTAAAAAATGTCAACCAAGCGGCGAACGAGTAGAACCGAGATAGGAGCCTTGAGCTTATTGCATCGGTCCTGGGTAAGCGGTGGGTCCCCCCACATTAATGATTTGGAGTCATATAGTTGAGGATAGAAGCTGGTGGTACGTTTAATTTCTCTATGATTGGGCTTTTCTGTTCTTTCAGAGTCCACATCACAGCACCACGAAGAAAGATCGTGAAAAATCTGACTAGTCTCATTTTTGTGTTCGGTTGTGTTTCGGCCTTACCGGATCTTTTTGAGATTATCAAGTTTTCACTCGTGTACCGGTTCCTTTCAACAAAAATAAGAAAAGTTTAACTTCTAAGAATCTATATGCAATTAGTTAAGATGGAATAATAAATAAAAAAAGACGAGATGTTAGTATGTTAATTTTAAAACTACACCCCTGTATGCTTTCTTTATTGGTAACAACATACACTCTGTTATTATTGCTATTTCTATTGCTGCAACATTTTGTTTTTGGCTAATGAATAAGAAATGCAACAATTGTCAGTGTTGCAAAATAAATCTTTGAGAATAATACTCAGAAAAAATAGATACACTCGGATCAGTGCAACGCTGAAAGATCTGAACATGATGACCTTTAAGCAGAAAATATATTTTAATATAATGCTATTTATTTATAAAATCCTCAATAAGAAAATATCGGCAGAATTTATACGAAAAATTGATGCAAATCGACATGAGCTCGAGCATCGTACTCGAGTATCCTAGAGAAGGATATAGACTGAGACTGCAATTCAGGAAGAAGGCAAAATCTCAGAAATCGATGATGTATAGTGTGATGAAGATTTTTAATGAAATGCCAGAAAACATAAGAAAGGAGGAGAAACTGAATAGATTTAAAGTGAAACTGACCAAATAAGTTTTAGTAAAAGAAAAGACTTTTATACTGTTTATATTAAAGCATACATGCTCTATGTCAAGAATTAAATGAAAATATATATTAAATTAATTACAGTTGACAAACTTAAATAACAATTATCAATACATTGTTAAAAGGAATACTGATATTATTTGTAATAATATGATTAAGTACAAAATTTATTATATATATATTCACTGCCTCAAGCATAAATTAGTGATGTTATTGCAGAAATAGGGCAATCATAGGAGTGATAATTAGCGATACCCTACCTAAGCGGGAGAAAGGTATGTTTGAGTCACGCTGTCCTCTATCTCATTTCAGTCTGCTGATCTTCCCAGTATTTCCCATCGCGAGATCCACACATCCATAAAGCGAGCAACGATTTATCCCAATCAGTCCTTCAATCATAATGTTAGAGGTCGAAGGTTGTGAATTAAAAGTTAATTACAGTTGATAAACTTAAATAACAATTATTAATAGATCAGGTATGAAATAGATTATCCATAGTATGATATTGTATGATTAAAACTCGTTATATGTCTTATTTCTGATTTATTTCTACACGTGTTTTATATCAATCGACCCAGCCAATCAATTGCCCCGTCAAAAAGTCAAGTTTTCACCAATATATAGTATATACGGCAGTTTTATTAATTAACATGATACAGAAACTCAACGAAAACAAACAGAAAAACAAATACATACATTTTTGAAAGAAAAACTGCAACATCATTATCTTAAACTACTTCAGCAATTCACGAAGTATCTTTATCTAGAATGGCAATATTTTCTTGTAACTTCTGCCGAGATAATAGATGCCGCCTTATCTCCAGACATAATAAGGTTTTTCTCCAGAACTGCCTCCCGTCTGGTTCCAGCGAATGAAGCGTCCCGCATTCGAGGCTTGGAAGATACTTTTATTAAAAATTATGAGAACTTCACGATGGGATGGAATTTTCATGAAACTCGTTTCGTAGAAAATAAAAATCACCAGATAATTCAGTAATTTCATTCATCAGTGCAGTAACTCCCGAGACCGATTCCACATCCGCGGAAACAAAATTTAAAGACTTAAATTTGATGATTGAAATACAATTAAACTAATTGTCGTTAATTTCATTTGTAACTCTTTTTATTGCTCACATATTTTAAAATACATTCATTTTTTTCAACTAATTTTTTATTATGCTTCGTCGTTTTTTGATCTGGATATGCAAGTGTAAGAAAAAATACTAAAGTAGCCTTTAAAAATACCAAAGTAGTCCTTAAAAAATCCGCTAGATAGCAGTATAGATTAGCAAAAAATTATAATGAATGTTAATAATCATTTTCTTTACAAATCCGCTAGCTGGCTGTACAGATTAGCAAAAAAATAATATTTAAGTTCACTACATCCTTCATGTTTATGCTTTTAATAACATTCCGATGATAATTATATCAATTTACTAATATTTTGTTTACACTACATGGTGCATTATTAAAGTAATAGAATAAAGGATTTCCACATTGAAATGTAGATTCTACGGAAACCCTGAATGCATAGCGGCCCTTATTGGCAGGGCCTAGCAGCAAGCAATCGACGACAGCCGATAGTTTAATACTAATTTAATTATAATACAATCAGTTCATATATTTTTACATACCCGTTCTAAATCTCTACATACATAATATGTAAAAGACAACGTGTATTATACGTTGTCTAACGAGAACGGCTGAACCGGTATTTTGATGCCGTAGTCTTCAGTATTATCATATTCTAGGGGAAGTTTTTAAGCTACATAACATGATGCTGTTTGAGAGAGAGAAAAGAGTGACTAGTGTAATATTAAATTGATATTAAAGTAAATAATGAATACTTAGACGAGTACATGGATTTGTGAATTTTGGAAGGACGTTTTCTAGGGACGGCAAGGTTGAGAATAATATCCAATGGACTGGATGACTCCAGGATATATTGATGTTGCTTTAAATGCAATTACCGCCAATAAATATTTGTCATGCGAAGCAACACTAGCGTTCAATGAAGTTCTGTTGCCAAACGCATAAGAAAAATATTTAACTTTTTTAAAGGAATACGATGTATTCTCATGAGATCGGTGTATTTTGCACTCTGCCACTCTATATTGCACAAGTTATAAAAACATAATGTTTGCGACATATTCAAATCACTGCGGAGATTATTTGTGGTTAGGCATTTTAATAATTAATTTAATGATATATGTATAAATTTAATATTTAATAAATATCAAATTATTACTATCCATCATTCTTATATAATTATTTGTTTTTTGTGTTGTATTAATTTCATTTGCAAAATAAATGTTAATTGCTTTAATTATTATGTGAAGGGTAATCCTTGCCGTAAAGCAGTTTGGCAAAAAATAAAAATTGTAATGTTATATGTATGTAATAAAGTTGAAATAAAAACACGATATATTTAAACAATGTATGGGTCTATAAAACAATATAAATAGGTCTATAAAAAATTCCACGATGATATATATCATATATCAGACAATAGACATTTCACAATTTACCCGGGTACACCGGGGTTGCCCTGGCTGACAGATTTTCTGCTAGTACATATTATATTTTTATAAGAATTGTCATATTTTTGTATCCACTTAAGTGTATTTTAAGAGGTTAGGAGTGTACATCCTTATCTTCTTAAGTGATCAGAAATAAGGAGACTTTGACATTGAACGTGAACATACAATTTTAGAATATTTTAACCCCACCAGATGGTATCTGACTGGAAGATCAATCAAATAAATTAAAGTTATGTTAAATGTAATGAGCGACTAATTCTACAGATGCCTTCCATCATTTTTCAATGGACATACACACAGTTCAAATCATTTCTAAATATGACGTCAAATCTCTTGAAACTGCAACACTTCATCTTTTCAAACTAAACCTATCTACAGAGTGGGCCAACTTGGATTGACTGATGTAAAATGCATATAACTTTTGTAATTTTGATATTTATAAAAAAAATATTATTACATGAAAGTGCACTTTGTTAACTTTTTTTTAATCTATTTATGGAAAATAACACCATTTAAATGATCTCCATTTTCTTGTTGACAAATAATTGCTCTTTCTAAAGTATTTTGCATTACATTACGCAACGTTTCTGTCTCCAAATTTGTTATATCTGTACGAATATTTTGTTTAAGCTCCTGAATTGTTGCCATGTAAACTCGGCCTTTTAAGTAGCCCCCACAAAAATAAATCAGGCGCCGTCAAATCTGGGGAACGGGGAGGCCAATCAAATTCTCCTTTTTTTTTAAACTAGCCGGTCACCGAAAATAGATCGACGCGAAACATAATAAAATTCAATAATTTTAACGCGCTCTTACACTGGGTATGTAGCCATTATAAACTTTCATAAATTCTTTATTATCTATAAAAAATATATAATTAAAAACAAACCCCACCCTATATAATTTTCTGTTAACTAATAACTTTCATAAGTGAATTTAATATATGCTTTTAAGTAAATATAAATTTCATAACCTTATTTATTTCTGGTTTTCTTTTTATACATAATTTAAAAAAAAATAACTACTTAGTAAAAAAAAACATTGCTCAATTAAACCCTTCAACATATGAAGTATCTGTAATGAACGTGCTATAGATATCATCTTAAATTGTTACGAAATACTTGAATAAGGTTTTTTAAATTCATTTTAGAAAGTTCATTTACAACTAAAATATTAAATTAAATACGCTGCTCAGTACATTTGTGGTCCATCTTCAGACTGATATAAAAATGGCTGTTTATAATGAAGTTTGAAGGCGATTTAAAACCAGGAAAACCATTATGCTTAATGTGTGTATAGCGAATTGTAATAAAAATCGTGAATTAAGAAGCTTTGCTAACATCAAGGCGCATCAACGCACTAACGATCCTAGCTTGCAGAAGTGACAGGTTGGTACTAAAAGAAAAACAAAAATCCTTCAAACCGGATATGAACCAGTAATCTACAGATATACGTGATAAGTAATAGTATTACAGGCTCGTTATTAGCAAGTTAAAAGAGTGTTTTTAATAAATATCTGAAATAAACAGATTTAATTCAATTATAATTTTTAAAATAATAATATACTATAACGTAATTATCAATAATAACAAAAAAGTTTTAAAGTAAAATGGATTTTTTTTTTAATTGTATTGACCGCCGGTCGTAAACCCCTGCTAAATTATGAGGGTTCTAATAATATCCAGAAGAAGTGGAACGCTCGGGGACCTGCCCATCTATTTGCTAGAAAACTGCAAGCAGATGGCCCAACTTCTAGAGATCTCCTAATTCTGAACTCAGTGATCTGTTTATATCGAGGGGACGGCTTATCTAAGAGACGGGAATATCTCTGAAGTTGCTTTCGATGCTCGTAAAACCAAAAAATAACGTTTATTTAATCACAGAATTTATGGTACAAGGTCTTGTCGTCTACAAAAAAAATATTAAATTTAAATATTAAATCAATACTTATAATTTTAAAATGCTAATATTTATACAGCGATTGGCACCACTGGGTTTCCTGGTTTATAATAATGTACGTGTATGTGTGTGTGTGTGTGTGTGAATATTGCCGCTCTTTTCTCAGAAAGATAAGAAGACCGTAACTGACAAACGTCATTCAATTACATCCCGCGCATCGACCGGTCCAGCGGTCCAAATAAACCACCAGCGCGCGCTTCGGTCGGTCGAAATCTAAAGGAGACAACCCTAAGCTAAAAGAACAACAACATCGGACCAGAAAGACACCAAAAATAAAAAGGTTAGTGCAGTTCATATATCATATGCGTGCTTATTGGCTAACCAGCTATCGAAGGCATTTACATAAACAATTTAAATAGATTTTTTTTAAATAGACGAGTCATTTTGATTATTTATTTTCTAGATCTGTTCTGCTACCTATGACATGCGCATCTCACTAAACTGTGCTCGAAATAAACAGTATATTGTAATGTCTTAATAACTTTTTAACAATATTGTAATGTCTTACCTGTGTAAGTACCCAAATACACAATTTATGAAATTTATTTTTAAATTTTATCGAATAATCAATGATTGTTTTTAATATTATTATTAACTTTTTTTTACGTATATATATTTTATTTATAAACTTATTATATTTTTAAAAAATTCTTTCCCAATCTATGTTTTATAGGTATGATGAAAAAAATTATTTACACTATTTTTCTTTTTAAATACATTTATTGTGTTTACATTTAGAATATTAATTAAGATATTTTTTTCGTTTAAATTGATGATACTACGTATCGCATTTTAAATATATAAATAAATATAAATACCAGCTTTATTGTGCTTAATATACTTTTTAAATATTTTTACTAACATTATAATCATAGATCTGGGCTATTATCATATTCTATGCATTTTTTTCATAATTACTACATTAATAAAATACCTAGTAATATGTACTAACATATCTACATATTATGAATCATCTCTAACATGAGATCGTCTACGAATTATTATACATGTCTTGACTTCACAATAATATAAGTATTTTTTATTATTTGTAATTTACTATTTTTTTAAGAAATTTAATTATACTGGGTTAACACAACTAGTGCACAATATTTTGAAGGTTGAATATATGTGTCGAAAATATTCAAGCTACGTATGCCAAATCTTAACCATGTCAGAGATTTAAAAATATATACACATTTTATGATTTAGATACAAAAATTATACGATTATTTCGATTAATTAAATATTTTATTGATCCTAAATGATATATCGAGTACAAAAAATAAAGGGACATTTTCAAACGGCCAGAATATTTTTTTTCAGATGATTAAAGGTTTGAAGAAAAGATATAGAATAAATGGATAAATTTATATCAAAGTAAGTATACTAAGATCTAATATGATTTTGTAAAAATCTCACACAACAATTATTTTCCATAACTGTACACAATTTGTATATACTTCTTGGACACATTTGGTCAAGAGTATCTACCTATAAAATATTGTGGACTATATATTTTACAACTGTATATTGCTTTATTAAAATAAAATATAATTTTATGTTAACTTTATTAAACATCAATAATTGAAAATATCTATTTTAACAAGTGTTTCAACAATGCTATTTTCATACATATTAATATTTATTGGATTATGAGTAAAGCAATTTATGCATTTTAAGACATTTTTCCTGAAAAAATTAATAATTATAATTTTATCACCAAAATTACTACAATATTACCATCGAAATATTAATTAAAAAAATAAAAAAATTTGAATATCTGATAATATTATTGCCGTTGCGCTTCGACATGTCATTTTTCCTTTTGATGTAAAAACGAAAGTGATGGAGGGAGGCCTCCATAAAGTCTGCGAAAGACGCAGAATTCAGCGGTATATATTATGTGTGTGGTACTGTTTACCCCTGAAGTGTTACATAAGTAAGGGTTTTTATGTTTACGACGCAGGTCCGCGGTACAGCCGCGTCAATTTATTGGTATAGTTTCCTTATGAAGGGCGAGGGTGCTCTCCAGGAATAGCTGGAATGCTGGAGCGTCCCATCGCCTTACGTTCAGTAAAAGGGAACGAGGAAAACGTAAATAAAATATATATACGAATCGTGGCACATTATTCTCGCAAGGAAAAGATGATAGAACGCCGCAAATTCCCATCCAATTTCATCGTCACTTAGTTCGCTTCTGATATTACCTGCCCTTTCTCAAAAATGTATTTATTTGGTCATTTCAACTCTTTCGTGGTTGCTTTCGACTTCTATAATATCCATAAATTTGAAAACATCGCCCTCTTCTATGTACACTATTTATTTATTTATATTAACGCCCTTATGGGCTTTTTCAAAATTAATTATAAAAAACATGTACAATACAGTAGATGTATTTACATGCACAAGTAACATCGAAATATATTAAAAAATAATAATAATAATAAAAATTTAATTGACAGAAACATTTAATTGTAGAAGTACAAAATATTAACTTCAGTAGAAGTATATATGTGAACAAGAAGAACATAAAAATTTTTTGAAAGATTTATAAATTGACAAAAATATATTCTTTAAATTAAGCAGTAAATTCCCAGGGACTGTACTTAAATGCAAAATAAACATTTTTTTAGTAAATCGATCCATTATTTTATTACAGAATTTTTATTATGAAAAAGACTTTTGGGACAGTTTGTATTATATGTTTTAAAAAATGTATTGCCAGTTAAAAATGTGTAAAATACATGTGAAACACGACCTATTTGTTAGTTAAAAAAACTCTACAGGAATCAACGTATTTAATAGTCTTTTCGGGTTTTTCAAAATACTATTTTACCGCTATTTTGTTTTTTGTGACAACAAATGTCAGTGTCACAATTTTCTTGTATATTATAGTTTTCTTAATTTTTGGGTTGGGTTGGGTAATGGAGTGTCAAGTTGAGAAAAACGAACATTTTCGACACATATTTTTTTAATCGAGGTGCCAATGGTTCCAAAGGGAAATTCTGCCGCATCCACCCTACAGTCCCGACTTCCGTCAAATTATCACCTTTTTCAGTCGCTCGACATTCAAATGCGTGGCATTACGTTCAACAACGACGATGACCTAAGAAATTGGCTGGATAACTATTTCGATACCAGACCGGCTGATTTTTATAAAAAAAAATCGACAAATTGGTTGAAAGACGAGATGAAGTCCTGAACAATAATGGAGAATACATCATTTATTGAAATGTTGTAATTTTTGTTTAAAAAAATGATTTTATAATAAATAATTGAAGAAAACCGCAAAGACTTATTAAACAACTTAATGTTTACAAATGTATAAATATATTTAGTCATCACCAACCATTGCTGATAACCTCCGCGCGACTCCTCGGTCATCTTGTAATTTTTACCATATCACTCCGCTGGTCTTAAATATTTTCGTCTACCCAACAACACTTTTTTATGTCTTGCATACTGTTCAAGAATATATGCTTTGTCCATCGATTATCTGTGTCTTGAAATAAGGTCCGTCCATTACCATTTACGTTTTTTAGCAGTGACAATGACATCCTTCACCTCGGCCTGCACTGTAACCCACGAGATTATTGTTCTGTCTATTCCTTAGCTAATTGTGTAATGACCCGTATCCATGGAACAAGACACGATGAGATAAATCTTAGGACTATGTACATGTTGAGATTTTGATATGGAGATAAACTCAGAGATTCGCTTGAGATCGGTAGAAAGAGACAAAAACTCAAACACGTGTATTAAACATAAATGTCACCTACAATTAGAGATATCTACATTTATTTATTCTAAAAACTTAGACAAAAAAAACAGCCAACTGACGAACGCAACATCAAAGGTCGATGGACGGACATTTGACGTTTAATGTACAGCAAGCGTGAATTGAGACGCTTAGTAACAAATTTCATTATCGTTTCGAAGATTGTCTCGAGTCGAAAATCTCATAAAAAATCTCATTCTGTTGGATAAGGTCCATGTCTGCATTTCGAACATCTATACAAGAAAAATATACTGTCCTGATCATGTTCGGAGATGTTGATCTCCTTGTCTATAACTATATATATTTTCTAAAGGCTGTCCGTATCAATCTTTCCCTTCATTGGTTTGGTTCACCAAATCATTAATCAACGTGACTAAAAGAGGCTTTCAACCAAAAATATACTACGCGGCATGACTATTGACCACTCGGCTTAGCGTGTCAGATTACAGCCATTATTGTTTTGTGTAGCGTACGGAAATCCGTAATAGCGATCACGCTCAAAACAAACGGTTTAATTCTGTTTACTGTACGCATTGTTCGCTTCCAAGTTTTCCGGATGACATTCAGATAAAGAATTACAAAAATTCTATTTCATATTCAAAAACAAATATAAACGATATTTTAAATATGAATTAAATATATTAATTAGAAAGATATACATATAAAATCAATTTTATTTAGATTCGAACCTGGATCTCTTTCCTAACCGGGGAGGTGCATTATCCAACTGTGCTACAGCGGCAATATTTTTAGCGACAAATTTTTCGAACCTATATGTTATCTTTTTGGTATTAATACATTTAATCATACCATTATTTGAAAGAGCCATCTAATTAATATATTTAATTCACATTTAAAATATCACAGACCTATATTCTGAATAATTACAACTTCACAATAAGAATGTGTTCTAATAAATGATATTGATGAAATAAATTAGCTATTATAAAGAAGAAGAGATGTTAAATGATACTACATATATACTAAGAAAAAACTACTTACATACATACACTACATACTAAGAAAATAATCATCGAACCGAGTTGTCCATATCAGGCTCTCCGCCTCCTATCATCCATCGGTTGGTTCAATGTTATTTTCGTATAAAATGCAAAGACACTGTTTAAATTAATGACTCAACACCGGGCGGTTTTCGCGGTCCCGCCATTGCTCATTTGTTCAAATATAGGATATTTTCACTAACGAGGGGTATTGTTTAAATATACTAGTTAGTATTCAAAACTTATGGGATGGTGTCGTAAAATGAAGTTCAACAAAGTTGTTCACACAATTCAATTTCTTGACACTACAATCAGAACAATAAATAACAATCTCCTTTTAAATTTTCCATCGCTAAAAATACGACACTTCTGGGATATTATACATATATGTGTATACATATTTCAAGTCATTTATTCTAATTCTACAATACATATTTTAACAAAAAAAAAAAACCTTTAGAATTTTCGATTTTAAAACCGAGTAGGTACTTAAAGATTTTTTGTTTTATTTGTTTCCAACGACTTAAACAAAAGAATTGACTTCAAAAATATGTTTGTTTTAAGTTAACAAAAATTTTAATGTGAAGCAAAAATGCCCTGATTATTTTTTATATTTAATCGGTCATACTCATTTTGGACCGATCCTTATGTTTACAGCTTGGCGGCGTAACGCGTTTATTGTTAAAAAATGCATCGCTAAGATTGTTGTTTTATTAGTATAGTGTTATATTATTAAATATAGTTTCAGGGACTAGTTTTATAAAAATATACGCATAACAATATGACCGAAATGGAAAATAAATATATATTTATTTTTGTGGTATCTTCCTTCATCAAGTATGATGTAGTATGGGTGGTACTTTGACTAGTGATGGGTATGGAGTGATGAGATTTGAATCTCTCGTCTCCGATGTCTCAAGTGCCATAAACTGATATCGAAGGTAACTGTAGATGATGGGAGAGTGCGGATCACCACTGAATAAAAAATATTTTAAATCGAGTATTTCTCGACGTCATTAATATTCAGCGACAGGGGAATGTTTTCCTTATAAAATCGCTGAACTACACTCGTGTTGTCAATATCGATGGTATATAATTCCTATAATTATAGAGTCGGTACGTGATCTAACTAAACGTGAGCTAATTTAGAAGTTATTTCTATTCATACCCAGCATTTTAATGAGAATGTCATAAATACCACACGCATTAAACATCATACTACCTTCAATATTCCAACATTCAGTTCCCTATTAATGTTACCTAACGGAATTGTCAACAACTTTTATAGACGATCAAAATTGTTGAGATTTCGGTTGAAGATTCCGCATCTCTATAAATATATAGTCCCTCGGCGAAGCCGCGCGTCCGCGCTTTTAGTATAATTAACCGTGGCGAGGAAATTCTACAACAATAATATTTCAAAAAATAATTTTAAACAAAAACAGATTTCGAATCTGTCACAATAATTTTGATTGTGGAATATCCTTGGACTACACAATAAATGAACAAGTGCGGTCACACTTTTATGCCAGGCGAGGCGAGGGAAGCGAGATGGCACGAGACGACCCACGTCGACACGAGATAGGCGATGCAAGCCGAGAGCTGCAGTACATTCTCGTGCTCGACTCCTCTGGCTATTTCTCGTGCTGGCATTATATACCAAGAAAATTTAAAAATGTCAAGTATCTGGGATGTCAGCACTTTTCCAAGTTGTGTACCCAACATAAGATTGTTGGTAATCCAGTAATGAAACACGTCGGATGCTAATTACGATAAAAGTATACCATACCCGTATTACTGTAAAAAGTTACAGTAATACGGGTATGGCACAATAATATACAGATATTTACGGAGACGCGAGCGGCAGATTAGAGGCCCGCGCTCGGCGCGCGTCACCTTTTAAACCCCCTATTTACGCACATGCATATACATCCACAACAGGTGGTGTTCGCGTGATGACATACACACATATACAATCTTAAGGACATCACAATAAAAAAATGTGTTATTTTAGAGAAATCGATAAACAATTTGAGTATATTAATTATAATAAGCTGCATACTTCGGACACATTCTCCGTAATGAGAAATACGAGGGTGAGTCAAAAATTATCTACACTTTCGCCATAACACACCTCCAAGGTTGTCATGCTGCCTTCTGCGCGTGCTTAGAATTGGTATGACTGCGGTCACGTGTGCGACATTTGATCCCGATCGCGTCATTTGTCTTCCTCCTATTAAAGTGTAAACATGTCCGCTCCGCTAGCAGTTTGGACCAAGGAGAAACAACGAGCAGTGATCCAATTTCTTTGGTTGGAGGGTGTGAAAAGGGCTGAAAACCATCACAGAGTTTTATCGCAATACAGGGACAGTGCTTTATCATGCAAAAGTATTTTTTTATCCTTTGAGAAGTTTAAAAGTTGCTGGACGAGTATGACGCACGAAGAGGGAGCGGGACGCCCGTCAACCTCGGCAATTTCGATTTCATTCAGCAAGCTCGAGAGGTAGCGTCTTCTGTGAGCATCAGTTATGGTTCTGCCCATTAACTCATCCACGACGAGATCAGCTTCCGTAAAGTCTGTGTAAATACATTGTCAACTAAAAATTGTAGAACTAAAAATGTAGATAATTTTTAATTTGCCCTCGTATATCACAAAACTTATCAATCCTCAAATATTTTGACCACGTTACCAGATATGAAGAAACCATGGTAACGATGAAATAGTGATTCAATGGAGGGTAGAAGCTCATCAGTACAATGGACCGATACAGTTAAGATTTCAATGCAGAGTCCTCTCCTAGAATACACACGACATGCCACGGACCGAAACAGGTGACGATATATCATCCGCGACGTCATTCGCCAATAACTGCAGTTTCATAATCACCACTGTTCTCATCGAGCGTAAGAAGACAACTCACGCAGGGGAAGATAGAAGGCAATAGAGGTAGAGATAAGTTATCTTGGCTGCGTTACTTCGGAAATTGGTTCAATGTTCAAAATGCCAGTGACATAATACACATATACATCTTGTATAAAATAAATTAGCATACTGCAAGTTGGTCGACAATCTTCATAGAAGATGGCTCATGAAGAAGAAAACTTTTGAACACAGTGAACCAATGCGATCTATCTTCTATGTCTACCCTAATATAATGATAATACGTAAGTAAGTACAACAACACCGCAATGTGGGAATCATCTAGAGTTTAGATGGACAGCTTCCGACCTCATACCATTACTAAGCCTAAAATAGTACAATGATGTCATCATTTACTTCAAGTTACAAGTGGTATAGAAACAAGTATTTCCACATATAATACGTAGTAAACATAGTATAATATATTGTAGTGGCTTGTTGCCCGATAATTTTACGGTGCATAAATTCTTCGCTTTTCTTGTCAGCGACACAGAAGATACGCTCCGATAAAATTAAAAGGAAATTTTTCTCACGCGATGTATCTCGCCACTTCATGTCTTCACCAGCTTCTAATCTGACTCATCACCACCGCAAAATCTTTTCCAAAATGGTAGTATCACATGATAATTTAACGTGTTCCCAAGTTTGCTTTGAACTTAAATCATGGCAACTATCAATTATTTTGATTATATTACATCAGATTAATAGTATTTTCACTATTTAGCTTTCCACTACTGACAATATGATTTCACTAATATTTTAGTTTTATCTATTCAATTTTAAACTAATCTGTTCAAGTAAAATTGAGCAGTTATTAAATTGGCATTCTTAATCTTCATTCCATTTAATTTAGACTATCGCCCGCCCATGTGTCCCGAACAGTTTCAGGTATCACTATTACCAGGGCCGTAACTACAGCTAATGCGCTGCACTGGGGCCCATGTTGGACTACAGGCCAAAATGTCCGCTCCCAAAAATATATTATCAATACTTTTCTCAACGCTGATGAAATAATATTTTTCTAAATCCACTACATCAAAGAAATAAAATTACGCCAAATTAGAAAATAATATCGATTTTTTTGACAACAATACCCTGCTAATATGATGGGTAAACAACCAAACCAACGCCGTAAAGCGAAGCAAGAAGTTTTTTTCAGTTGCGAATAAACGCCTAAAAACACAGATATAAGATTTTGTTCATAAAATTGAGAATATTATAGGTCTCAAGAGATCTTTATTATTAGTATTTAATGGATAAAACCGCATAGTTCTCAACATTCTTATTCTTATATATAAAATGAGCCCTTCCACTTTACATTAGAGTTACATTATACGTTTTTTCGTTTCCACTGAGGTACAACTTTTGAAGTTTCGCCACTGACCGGTATACATTTTTTATAAGTCAATAGATACGAAAATAAATTAAAAGTTAAGAACTAGCCTATACACCGAATGCATATTCAGTATTTCAATGTTTTGACAGGTTGCTTGTAGATTGCGTAATTTCACACGATATTCAGTTTATATTCCTTATTGCACACCTTTTTATAGTGACAGACTGCAGAAAGGCAGTATTTTCGTGATTGGAGTCGTCGTAGCAATGACCACTTTGTTTCCTAGTGACTTGACTGCGTGAAAACTGTGTAATTTCATGATTTTCCGAGTTTCTAGGTAACCAAAATTCTTTTTCTTTAGTGATTAACCGCATGTATACTATATTTTCATCTTTTTTTAGAGTTCTAGTAATCACCATTCCATTTCCTAGTGACTGACTGTATGAAATATGAGAGAGTTTTCATATTTTTTTAAGTTAGTTTCTTCAGAGAAATAACCGCCATTCCTTTAACTAAGGCAGATTTTATTTTTTAACGACCTTTTATATCATATATTCATTTCTTAACAAGACCCCACCTCAACGATTCTAACAGGTGCACTATCGCTTTTTGGTAGGTAATCAATTAATTTGTTAATTTAGTTGGTAAGTTGTTAATTTTCAAAATTGTATAAAGTTCTGACAAATTTCTAGTCCATTTTAATTAGTTCTTAAGCATAACTTACTTTACTTTACTTCATACTGACTATCTGAAAGCTATCTAGCACCCTTCAACGCTTACATAACCGATAACAAGGCAAGGATACACAATTAAGGTTAGTGGAGTGGCGAGGTGAGACATTATTTAGCAACGCTACAATGGCCGCTGCGTTTGTACACAACCATTTTCTTTATGTCACAATACATTAGATGGAAAAATGTGTCTTTGGGCACTTAGTTACGCTAGTTTCGCCTGCCATCTTCCATAATTTCATGAAAATGGCCCGAGACAATGGCTCCGGTACTCCATTGTCAACATAACGGAAAGTTAATAAAAGAACACACCAGGCGAGAATATATCCCAGTCGTAAGTGGGAAATGTGACGGTTCGCTGAAAAATGAGTGTCAGAAATTTATCCTCGCGCGGGAAAATGCGCGTCCCATGTTTGATTTTCGTTTTCCTCGCTTGTGATTGGATAAGCGGCGCGCGCGCCATCACCAATGGGAACAAGAGTGAGAGTAAATTGAAAAGGGAAGACGGTCCGAAGAGTTACAACGACTATCACTATGATGTATGTATTAGTGACAACTTATTTTGTATTACTAATGTCTTCTTATTTTTAAATGAAAAAAACTACGAGGCAATTATTCAATGTTTTTTTCTGGCAAATAATACTATTAATTTCAGAAAAAAATTTGTGATGTTTCAAATATTATACGATAGGTGTCGATTATTGTGTTCACGTTGGTTCCTGGAAATTTTGATTCTAACAATTTTGATTCTAAAATGTGTAAATGTTTTTAACATTTATATAAATTTTATGTAAAAAACTACAAATTTATTATAAAAACATAAAACAAAATAACAATAATATATCATTATTATTTTGTTTATAATTTATAATATTGTCCGTAAAGAGTCTATTAATTAGATTTTCAATTCAATACAATATTTTGACGCACGTATTTATGCTGCTTGTTTTCGTGAAGAATGTGCCAAATTGTTAAAAAAAAAAAACTGATCACGTCTGGCGACAACTACCGCGACCGATGACGTCGGATAAAGTAACGCGGTGCGTGTGACCAAGATCATATTGTAAAGAAAAGAACGCAGCGGTCGACTTCTGTAATTTCAAAGTAATCACTAGTTTCACAACCGGGAAGGATACAAGGAATTGGATACTTTATAGATGTCTTATTTTTATAGATTAAGTGAAACTATTATTGCTTGTTATTTCCACTTTATAACACAATTTATGACTATTCTATTTCAAGTAATATATAAACTGAGTAAACGAAAAATATATGTTTTTGATGATTTGTTGCATTGAAAATTGCGAACAATATACGGCTGAGAGCACTGAAGACAATAACTGACGTCTACTGCATTCCAAAGTCAATTTTGCATTTTAAAAAGTTCAATATTACTTGAATAATTTTTTTTTTCAGATTAAAAGTATTTTTTATTAACATTTTTTTACATTATTATTTTATAATTAAGATTTCTAATAAGGATTGGAATACTATTTGATAATAAAAATATATTATTAAGTATTTACAAATTACATATTTTAAACGATCCTCAAATATGTCTAAAGCCAATTAGAAATATATACATATGTATTATTTTATCGTACACTAGCTCTCTGTATCCGGCATTGTCATTCAGAAATATCATTTTATTAATAGATATATGGAATGTAAGCTTTTTTTGTGAAACGAATTCAAACTCATTAATTGTCGACAAAATTTGGTTCAGACAAGGGGAAGGTGATATGTTCGGGTGGTGGGGTCGGGTGACTATATTTTTCTCAGGGTCCTAGATTGCAACTTACCAAAATTTGTAACGGATGGCATTCAACACAATACATAATTATACATGGGTGGGTAAGCGTAAGTTCTGCACAGGGTCCTAAAGAATAATCATACAAAATTTGATTTAGATTAATCAAAAGTGGGGGATTATAAAGAGAAAAGCCAAACAGATTTGATTCGATTTTAAATATGAATTATGAATTCGAAATCTTTTATTATTATTGCTATTATTGATAATCTCATCGTGTTATTGATTATATGATCGTGCGTTATTTATAAAATGGTATGAATTATTCATCGGCGTAATACTGTAATCTTGCTTCAAGGTGAAACCATTTCTCACGAGTAAGGGGGGCGATTCTCGAGACTCCAGGTATAAGCAGCCTCTTGAGGAGAGGACGAGTAAAGATCAGATCCATCTCAAGGTAATGCAAAATTTCCTATTAAACCATACACGTAATTGTAATCATCATCCTCAGCCTCTGCGTCCAGCACAGGATGTGTGCCTCCCCTGAGTCATTCCAAGATAACTGTTACTACAGTGATGAGCTAAACCATTTTTGTCGCTGTGGTTGTGTGATTGGTAACTTGGTTGTGTGATTGAGCTAAACCATTTTTGTCGCTGTGGTTGTGATTGGTAACTTGGTTGTGTGATTGAGCTAAACCATTTTTGTCGCTGTGGTTGTGATTGGTAACTTGGTTGTGTGATTGGTAAGATTTTACTGTTGGAGGACTAGTGTACCAGTGATTGCTCGCTGAATTACTAATAATCAGCTGTTGCCAATCATTATTACAATCGAACACAAATTACACAATCACAGTTAAAATAAAATTTATTAAGTTGTAATTATTCAAAACATAGGTCTGTGATATTTTAAATACTAATTAAATGTATTAATTAGAAATATATACATATAAAATCAATTTTATCCAAAAATATTGTTGTTGCTACCAGGATTCGAACCTGGATCTATTCCGATCCGAGGAACATTATCCGATTATGCTATACCAACACAGTGGATTGATGACATATTTTCGAACCTATATGTTACGCTTTTCAAATTAATACAGCTATCGTTCCATTATTTGAGAGCCATCTATTTTGTTTTTACGGAATCTCAAATACCATTGAGTAAACCGATTGGAGACGCCAGAATTAACAATTCATTTCTATTAAATTTGGACACATTGATACAACGTATATATTATTTATAAGTATTTGAGATTCCGAAAAAACAAAGTAGATGGCTTTCAAATAATGGAACGATAGATGTATTTATTTGAAAAGTGTTAACACATAGGTTCGAAAATATGTCGTCAATCCGCTGTATTGGTACAAGCGGATAATGCACGTTCCCCGGATTGGAAGATATCCAGGTTCGAATCCTGGTAGCAACAACAATATTTTTGGATAAAATTGATTTTATATGTATATCTTTCTAATTAATACATTTAATTTGTATTTTAAATAAATGTTATTTGTCCACATTTCATCTACCGATCCAAGGTCTACAATCGATCGATATTTCTCTAGTTCCATCAGATAACCCGCCCACTGCAATTTCAGCTTTACCACTCGATGTCCTACATCTTTGAGTTCGGTTTGTCTACGTATCTATTTGTCTTTTGTTTGCGTAGTGAAATACCTAAAATTAGTCTCACCATGGCTCTTTAAGCCTCGTTGAGTTTGTCATTATGACATCCGTGAGTGTCCAAATTTCACACCCGTGCGTCATCACAGGTAGTACAAATTACTGAAAAGCTTTCTTCTTATAAGAATGTGTAATAATTTGAAGACAATCTTCATCATTAGCAACACTACGACCCAGGGTGAGTATTAGCTGTCTTCAAGATTTGTCGCCATTTCCTTCCATCTGTAGTATCTCTGTTCTGATTAAATACTTCATTTATAGACGACGACGCGATTTTCTTATTAATTATTGACAATTCACCACCGAGTTCATGGAGACAATCTTGATGTTTTGTCCAGCCGGGAGCTTTCGCCTCTTCTGGCTTTGTCGAATGTGATGATTTGACCAAAGTAGTCACTGACGTATTCAATTCGCTCTATGACAAGACTTATCGAGAAAATATACCGTCGAATAATTACCGGTCGATCTCTTAAACTAGTTTGTTACTCACTAGTCGTGTAAATAAATCAATGGAATAATCTCGTACTAATTAATTTCTTTATGAGTCAATCTGGAATTCAGGTACAATTATTTTATATGAGTGCAATAAAATTAGAATCTGTGTCGATGGTAAGATTTCAAACATCCGCATTCTGTTGGTTAATTATTATTTCTAACGTACATCCAGTAGGTGGCGCACCTAGTTATTCCACTTGAGGTAATTGTATTCTATATTCATAAAAATACAAAATTCAGTCATAAATAATAAATAAATAAATTATTATTATGTAGCGCCATTTTCGTAAAAACTTTCACCTCACTCAAGGGCGCTTTACATGTAAACTGTTTATAGTTCTACAATTATCTTTGTTTTTTTTTTAAATTAAAAATCGTTGTTTTCACTTATGGAAATAGTTTTTTGAAAAGGTGCGTTTTTAATTTCTTCTTAAATAAAGTCTCTGATGCACTGTTCCTTATAACGGAGGGCAAAGAGTTCCACACTTTTGGGCTTGCCGCCGCAAATACCCGTTCACTAAATTTCGGTAAATGGTCGGTTCTACAACCCTTCCTGCAGCTGAAGTAGAGGCTGACCTGAGAGTTTGACGTCTACCATTTAAATTGTCTATACATATACTATAGATGGATACAAAGTTCTTGAAGATATAAAGGCGTCATGTTGTGTGTCGCCTTGTACATCAACCAGCACAATTTAAATTCAACTCTTTCAGGGAATCGGAGCCAATGTAGCTGATGTAAAAGGGATGTTATATGAGAGAATTTGGAAACTCCATATATTATCCGTGCAGCCGCATTTAGAATAGATTGCAATCTATCCAGCTGTAATATTGGCAGGCCAGCATAGATGCTGTTACAATAGTCCACACGTGACACCACAAATGCAGTAAATTATAAGTAGACGGGCTGCCTCAAGAGGAAGTTGTCTCCAATACTTTTACAGTCATGAATGTCATTGTTGTTAAGATGGTACAAAGTTTAATTTTATGTGAACGCATCCCTTAATTATTTATTAAATCTTGTTTGCTGTTCATGGAAAAATTAAAATTAGTTGTATATATTTTTTAAATCAAACAATATGAAGTTTACACTAATAAATCAATGAAACAAATGCGGTAGAAACTAAGCGGAGCAATAGTATTAAGTTAGTTAAAGGTGAGAAACTATTATAATTGGGAGAAACGAGGGCGTTTCCGTTTGGCTTTTTTTAAATATTATGTTGCCATAAAAAAATATTATCCATTTTCTATAGTTAAAATATTTATACTATTGCAATGAAAGCATTGTTTATCGCTTAGTTTAAATATAACAGCTAATCATAAAGATGAGTATGACAAAGATAATGTTTGGAAAAGTATTCGCCAAAATATAAATCACCATATACCGTCATAACTATTTACAGCAGATTACGCGTCCTAAACACCCCTTAATAAAGTATGCAGGACTGTCTTATATTTATTCGTTGTTCTTAAAACTAAATACTTTAATATAGTTATAATACATATATCAGATTTACTGTTTAAACTAAATACTTAAATATAGCTCTAATACATATATCAGATTTACTGAATAAAAAAATAAACAGTAAATCTGGTGTCAGATGACAGCAGATTTCATTTTGACTTGTTTTGACACAATTGTGAATTTAATTTTTTCCTGTTTTTTATATTGCAGAACTCCAGAATATATATAGAATATAAATTATACTGTAGAAAGAGAGAAATATACGGACAAAAAAATATTTAATTAATAATAATAAATTAGAATCATTGGAAATAAGTAATCATTGGAAATAAATAAGTAATAAAACTAACCAAAATATTATAAATAACCGCTAGTCAATAGTTATTTAAAGGTACTACATTTATTATTAATTTTTTTTTTTATTAAATTTGTAAATGTAAGAACATTTCGACACGTTATTTTAGTAAGTTTTTTCATCCTGATGAACGAAAAGGTATTTTTCCGAAACCTGTTGAATATAAAAAATAACTCAGTGTTTATAAAATGATACAAATTGAATAAACTATTAATTATTATTAAGGGGAACATATTATTGTGAAGTCGCAGTTTTTCGAGACATTCTTCTACAAATTTTAGATAAATTTAATTTAATTTGTATTCATTAATAAATTAATATTTTTTCTCCTTGCGAACATTCAAAACACCTGTTAATCATTCTGATAAGATTCTTAAAATGTTGAGACATATAAATACTTTCTTACGCAATGAATCCCAAAAACCTATCAATAATACACGCTACAAGACGCCAAAATTAACCAAACTATTTAATTTAATGTGGAATATCTATATGTTGTATCAAAAATATGGTATTTAGGATTGATTACACTCATTTAGATCAGGGTGAATTGATTAGATAGAATAGGAGAATGTAAATTTAAATGTAAAATGTATATAATACATCGATTGCCAACAGCAATTCCTTTAAAATGTTTCAAAGCATTATAGACTCGACGCCCTCGACTCCAATTCATTTTGGTTCATCAACTCGATTCATTTATCTCAGAATTGAAGCGTTTCATTTCCCATTCAACCCGACTGAATCGGTTTGTATTGTTAGACGCAGACAATGAGCGCTTAAATTCGCCTCGCTTTGCAAAAATTGGCCGAATTTTATCATTTCGATGCAGGAATAAAGTTGACGAGTCAAAATCTTTGTACCGTGATCTTGTTTAAACAGCGAGAAATGATTGTTTGGCTTAGCGATTCATTTCAACATCCCATTGTGAGGTAAATGCGCGACGTTCTATTAGCTTTACGTTCATGTTTCTAAATTTTTACTTATACGGACATTTTTTATTTTACTAAATATTGTTATTTCGTCACGTCAATAATCTTATTATTTTCCAAACAAAGCTAATCGAGTGGACTATGAAAAATACGTGGTTTCTCCCGGGATGAGGACTGAACCACTCGATCAGTAGGCAACTTATTAGTCTTTGTATCATATTTAAGAAGGCGATTTGAGCAACAAATCTCAGGAAATTTATTTAATCCATTTTATCCACTGATCAATTCAAAAAAACTGTTTACTTTTAGGTAGCTTTTTTTTTTACACGGAATACGTGTCACATCAATATTCATACATTATAAACGCTTGTGCTATGAAAATACGACTAACTTGATGGCATCCTGGAACGAGGCTCGAATCTCCGACCACTAAATCACTAGGCGAGTATCTTAACCACTAGACAAGCACGTCAATTTTATATAAGTACGTAATTCAATTAATTTTGGTATTTATTAAAATAGAAAAATTTGACTATAATATATTTATGTAGGTACTTAAATAACATTTTAATATTAAAAAAATTATTTTATATGTATTAAATGATAAAATTTGTTTTTCTGTGTCACATATTACATTTCACCGGAGAAAGTATCAGTTTCCTTTGAAATATGGATATATAACCTTTTTGTTATAAATATACATTTTTAATACACAATATTTTGTACACATTAAATAACCAATTATATCTATTGTCATAAATATTTAAATTTGAACACCGTATTGCTGGTGCACTATAGTTATTAATTACATTAACAATAATATTTGCGATGCTAATATTTTGAATGTAGGTAATTAGTTTTATGTAGCAACCGATTTTCTATGTTAAAACTATTTTTCTTTTCAAGGAGTTAGTTATTAAAGAGTTTAATCAATTTGGAAAAGGATTGAATCCATGACAAACGCCGCTAAAACGAATTTTAAACCCTAGTTTAATAATTAACTTATTAATATTTAATTTCAGGACAATGTGGCATCGGGTTCGGGAAATAACGACAGATCATTTTATTATGGTTTTTACCCACCAGCTCAGGACTCAGGTAATCCTACATTTATCATTTCTAAAACATTTGTTTTACCTGTTATATTATACCTGTTTTGTAATATTCAAAGGCAAAATCTTAAAACATTTCATGTCGATTAAAATTGTACAAAAAATTACGGAAGTAATTTATTTCTTGAACATATACTATATTATAGAATAACGGTTGAGTTTGGACCGTTATTTAAAATATTTAGGTTATCAAATATAGACTGCAATGCACCGCATCTGTCAAATTGTGACATCTTAAATGCGTAAATTCATTGATGACTTATCGCACAGCTGATTTCAACGTATGTATTGCTACGCTGTGGCAAAGTTCTCTGCAGAACTACCAGATTCATTTTGATAGGCTGACTGGTGGCTACTTCTCTATTGCTATTTTCTACGATGTGTGGGAATAATACAATTGAAGTATTAAGAATTTAATTTAGAAACTGTCATATTTGACGTTTGATTTAGAATCTTTTTAAACATTAATTCGTCTCCATAATTTCGTGATTTTAAATGTAAAGTCAGTCTGCTGATTTAATATACATATAAGTAGGTACGTATAAATGATATATGCCTAATATTATTCATATCTGCAATCATTAAATCAAAAGAAAAAGAAAAATATAATTTTATTACTGAAAGTCGTACCAGGTTTAAATTTGTATTTTCATGCTCGAAAATCAACACATCATTTGCACAACACCACTATACGTATATAAGAAAGAAAAAAATTACAACTTACCCGAAAAGGATAAGGATAATAGAGAAATAAAAAAATTAAAAAATCAATTCTATTAAAAAATACTTTAAAAATAAACATGTACTTCGAAGCTTCTAATATTTTTATATCGCTATTCCTATTAATTTATTATATGCTTATTATTGTAAACAATACTTTGTATTAATATACAGTCCATTTCTTTGCGCACAAGTATATACTTTCAAGAGAAGTGTAGTGTGTAGTGTAGTTAAAAAAAAAAATGGCACACTTTCGTTAGTCATTTGGAAGTTGAAAAGTGTTAACATTTTAGCACTATACTAAATAAATATGTTTCTTATGTTTAAAAATGTGTTTTTATTTTTTTAATCACAATAATTGACATTTGTATTATTCCAATCAATTATAAAATAAAATAAAAATCTATCGTAATAATTTTTGTAAATGTTACGATTATTAGCTGCAGGCTACGGATATCAAGACATTGACCAGAACTCTCATTACGGTAACCCTGTCCCGGACCGAGGCGAAGGGACGGGGGAAGGAGGATATCACCAGTCCTATGATGGCCACCAACAATCGTACGAAGGCCACCAGCAGTCCTACGGCGGCCACCAACAATCCTACGATGGTCACCACCAGTCCCACAATAACCACCACCAATCCTACGGCGATCACCACCAGCCCCACAATAACCACCAACAACCCTACGATGACCACCGCGACCACTACTATGACCACCGGGAACATGCCCCACAACACCACGGATACGCAAAGCCGCACTATGGTCCAGATCCTCATGTAAGAGCAGTTTTACTAGATTACTCTCTTATGGTCCATGTCTACCGATGAAATATTTGACTCGAGACAATCTCTGAGACAGGGATCATACTACAAAGAGATTCCTTGTAGACAAATTTCGGGTTTCACAGTCCACTATGTACACCAAGTATCAGAGATTCGCTGTCTCACACCTTACTTTAAGCTCATTGCATGACAAGTCAAAACGTCAGTCTATTTACCATCGATTTTCCGTTCATCAGTTGAGTTAAATGTTTATAATGGAATGCCTTATATTTATTTATTTTTATTTATTGATATTTTTCTTGGTTTTCTTTTTCGTTTACTTTCTCATAACATTATATTTATTTCGTAACTTTAATGTATAACATAATATATATATTATCTTTATGGCGAATCGGGTTAAAATAAACACATTATTATTATTATTATTACTATTATTAAACTTTTCAAAATAATGAGTTGTAGGTGTCTATAGTTCTGGGTGACGTTTGTGCGCATGTGTCTACTCTCGCTATCAAATCGAACCTCTTGACTTATTGAAACCGAACGGATTTATAATTTTTCTCTTTCTACAAATCTCAAGCTGATCTCCGGATTAAAATCTTAATTGGGATTTGTCTCAACTAAAACTCTGAGAATAAACTCATCGTTTTTCATTCCGCGGACACGGGCATATAAGACAGTTGGCAAAAAATCAGGAATCCAATGATATTACAATTTTCGAGTTGATAATAAACTGGATACTTTACCATCACTTCCACAAATAAACTTAAATATCTTTGCCCCCTCAATTGTCTGGTGTCTGATTATTTGGTGATAATTTTTCAACACCAAAAAAGTGTATTGTGTAATATTTTATCTTCCTAATTGTCTTCACACGGTTTTACATTGTACTCTAGTGTCTTTATAAGACTACCTATCAGGGTCATTGACGAGCTATCGATTAAAAAATATAAATTATAAATAAATAGTATTATATATTAAATGTTTTTCAATATGAAAATCATCCTACGAAGTAGTAACAATACCACACACAAATAACAACAATACTATCACATGATTTAAAATACAATCGAGTTATTTGTGGAGCTGTTTAAAGCTAGTGAAAGTTAACACCTCTCCATGTTTGAAACAAAGAGCCGTTTCAGAACTTCAAACATTAGATGCACACAGTATAGTAAAATTTAATTACCTTCTTAGTTAGTTACAAAAACCATTCGGGAAAGTTTATGATGAAATGCGTATAAAAGAACTCCCGTGTTTGCTGTAGATATACGTACTTGAGCAGTGTTCTGAACGGCGTATTAAAATTACCAGAATAATTTATAGTATAATGAAATATTTTATTCTTTTTTATCTAATTAATTCAATTGATTTTTTAACATTTCAATTCTAGGCATTGGCGTTAAAAGGGCTACTTTTACCACTAGCCGGAGTAGCACTTCTCGGAGTAGCAGCATCTTTGGTCACAAACCCTGTGTTACTCCAGCTAGGAGTAGTATCAGGGAGAAAAAGAAGATCCATCGCTCAAGACATCTTCAAAGCTGATCAAACTTCTTCAACAACAGAAGCAGGAAAACTAGAAGATGAACACATTCAAATACTGAAATTCAACAGAACTATAGAAGCTCAAAACAAAGAATTTAAATTAAAAGAAGATTCATTAGATAAATTAATAAATGAATCAAAAAACAGCGATGCTTCGAAATATGAGGTAAAATTACAATTCAAAAAATATAAAAATTCAGATAAGGAAACAAAAAAACTTTTGTACATTAAAAATACAAGTATAATACCATCAAAAAGCTCTATAACTGGTCGGCACAAAAGGAGTACAGATGAATTAGAAGTAACGGAAAATTCTAGAACTAAAACGTCTCCGGGAGGTGGTTTGGTAAAATTAATTACCCCATTTAATTCAGATCAAAATATTTCGCCAATAAACAAGGAACCTGTTTCTGCCGATGGTATGAATGATCCTACTTTAGCTACAGACGACTATGATGACGTGAAACATGATGGCAAGAATATGTATTCTTTTCAAATTAAAAGGCCGAAAGTTTTGTGAGGTGCATTCTTAAAAATTATCTCATTTTTTCGACAGAAATAAGCTCGTTTCAAGAAAAAATTATCTAGTGACGTGCTTTATAAGTAGAATGAACTCTACCTACGGGTACATTTTTATATATAAAATACATTGTTGGAGAATGATTAACATGTTATATAAAAAGTATTTATTGTATTATACACGAAGAATAAAGATTTAAAAAAAAAAAAAATTTTTTGTGAATTTTAAAACAAATCTAATTTTACATCTTTTTATGGAATTACTGAAATCGAACAGGTATCGTCTAAATTAGTAACATTTGAAAATATCAATTCGTGTAAATAATGCAACATGCTGTTTATTATTATAATATATTATAATTCGTTCGCTTTATATTATAATTATTAGTCTTGTTAGAAACTTTTTCTGGTAAATAATAACTATATGTCATGCTGTTTTTCGCAATATTACTATTAAATTAAATTGGCAACATTTTTTAGTGAAGTTACGATTTTTAAGAACACATCGTTCCTAGTTCCAATCAGTTAATGTTTTAATACTTTATATCAATATCAAGGACAGACTCTCAATTATCTTCCTGAGATGAATCCTTCAATTTTTTGGGCAACGTGCGAGAAGGGAAGATAGCTTGGACATGGAGAACCTTCTTGTGGTTGCGAAAAACCTGGCTTGATCAGATGAACCTACTATTCGAGGACGGGCCAATTAAAAACTGAAAGCTTGATAGTGTCTGAGACATGTAAAGTATTTTTTTTTAATTAAAATCACAATTAGTAATAGGAATATTTAAATATAAAATGAATTAGTAGTCTCATAATTGCTTATTTTTTTCAAATATTTTTATTTTAAACGCTTCATTATGAAAAAAGTGACCGCAGCGAATCCATTTAAAAATACTTCAATTTAATTATAACTCAAATTTAGATTTAAAAATAAAATAATCTCCTAGATTCACAGCACTCACCTCAAACAAAGTAAGTATATCTTACTTAATACATAAATTATTCATATTTTTTCTCAAATACCGCACTGATCCGGAAAGCCATAACCAAGATAGCAAAGCGAGAATATACATTTACGTAGACCAATTTTATATTCATGTAACATTTTAATGAACAGCGCTTTGAAAGGGCTTTTTAAACAATGTACATGTAGTAAGTATACGTAATCTAGGACAAAATAATTTGAATTTCTAAATCTTAACAACACGGGTTATTAACAGACTTAGAATATTTAATGTTAAAAATGTTTAATATGCGTGTGAAAATTTTCTACCTTAATGGAATGAATCGAGATTGAATTATTTATTGGACTTCACTAAAACATTATTAAATTGTCTGAGAAATGGAATAAATGTATATTCAAAAGAATAAAATCTGCCCTGTACAAAACACTTATAAGATTTGTGCTCGTGAACGCATCGGAGTTGATTACATCGACATTGACAAAACATGATGAAAGTTTTGTCAACCTCCATGTTTTGTTTTTGTTTTCCGATTGTCCATATCCCAGATATCTTTGAAAGTGAAACTCTTCGTAGAATAATTGCAAAGATATAATGCAGAAACTATAGCCTTTATGGAGATGCCTGTGTGATGAAATCTATTGAAATTTTAAGAAGGCCGAAATTGAGACAGCTTGATGGTGTGGTAGTTGTTGAATCATTTGTGAAATAGCGAAGAATCCCGCAGGCAGCCAAGACTTAGATACACGAAAACATGATGATGATGATGATACAAGCAGAGCTTCGAACTGTTATTTTTTTAATTCGGTTTTCGTTCCGGTTTAATTAAAGGTTTTCGGTTCAGCTCCGAGTGATTAATTTTTAAATGTTTTTATTTGTATTAAAAATGTATTTTCTAACATAATTTAGAACATTTTATTTCTTCTTTTGTAATAAGCATACTACATGAATTAATACAATAATATAATATTAATAATTAATTAGAGGTATAATAATTAGAACTAGAATTATATTACAGGTATATGACAATATAATTTATTAAACGAAACAAATTCGTATATTCACGGTTGAAATATACAGGATTCTTGGGTATATTTATTTATAATTAAAATATATGAAGGTTATCTTAAATCATTAAAATATTTTCCAATGTATTTTCATTTAAACTATTTATATTGTCTCGTAGAATAACTATAATAACTGAAGTGGGGAGTAAGATAGTATTAACACGCGAATTTGAACATATACCGATATTTTTTTTCGGTCAGCTCCGGTTTTCGTTCCGACAAAAATAACGTTTTTTTCCGGTTTTCGGTTCAGTTCCGGTACAAAGTTCTGGATACTATTTTGTTACTAATTTGAATTGAAAAACTTAAATCGAAACTTGTTCACGACATCAATAAAATTCTTTTATCTATGAAATGGTTGAGATTTTCGACCCAAATTTAGCTACGTTATCTTTCCCTAAAATATATAAGTACTATACACAATATACAATGCAGTGCTTTCATAAATCTTATAGAAAGCTAGTGCTGTTTTCTCACGAAGTCGAATTTTACTTTACACAATAAATGTATTGTGATTTGTGTGTACTATCAGGTGAGCATTTTTGTGATTATTTCCCATTACGCTTCGCAATTATTCGTGATTTTACTTTCTTATTGCATTGAATGAGGTATAACACTGAATATTTTCACCGAATACTAATATCTGAACTTTTACTTAGTTTAATGTTCTTACTTATTTGCCATCACACCGTATTTCCACAGGGTTAGCGGAGAGAGTAGAAAGCCATACACTTGTGTACTGGCATACCACACTAGTCTCGTTCACTTACATCTTCTATATTTCTAACAGGGCCGTACTCCAATAATAATATCAATCATTTTTATTCTTCTTTTTTCTGTACACAGAAATGTTTTACGACACGGTATTATGGTAATTTGCCATTTAGGCTACGCCTGTTTTAGAGAAAACTTCTCACATTTTAAAATATTTTATGCAGATAGGAAGCTATGTGGTAAAAACGTAGAATAAATAGTTTAAAAACACTTAGTACATATTTAAATAGAGCATTGACACCAAACAATAATAATAATAATAATAATACTCCACGTTCTCATTTATTTGAACACGGTACGTCGTTCGTGGACGTCCTCTGTTGTATTTTATTAATTTTTATTTTTACTAGACTATCAATATAGACCCTGATATATAGTCCTACAATAACGTTAAAGTAAATGTAAAAACATTTTAAGACAATTAGGGGAAAAAATAGTTACAGAATGCACTTTTTGTGGTTGTAAAATTAGAAACACCGTAAAAGGAGACATGTTACAAATGTAATAAACTCCAAGGTTTCAAGGTCAATGATGTCAGGTCACTCGAGCGCAATCCTCGACGTTCGAAAGAGAAAATCAATCGTGTTGTTAGCGCAATATCCGGCTCGAAGGATCAACCCTCGGCCGACCCAAGATGATCTCGCACGGGAATAGGGAAATCGGTGTAAGGACAGATAGTTGCGCGAACATTCGCCTCGAATGACCAAATATATTAGCGCAATATCCGGCTGAAGGACCAAAAATGTATACATGTATATACGACATGATTCTAAGTTAAGGTTAGCTATCATTCTGCATACATAGAAAAGCATTAGAAATTTTCAAACATAAAAATAATATGAGCAGTAGAACAGTGACTCCATAAGGATTCCCCATACCTGGACAAATATCTTAGATACAACCGTCCACGAAAATACATCCATCCAAAAAACTCATAATTAATAATAAAGAAACAAAATCCCCCAATAATAATCATTGAACCACTTAAGAAGGTAATTAATTACGCGTGCACAAAGCCGGCTATTAAACAAATAACTAAATTAGAAGTCACCTTTCGTTACCATTAGATACAATTAATCGCGACGTCAACTAATAATATTAAACACTTACTAAGATTTTAACTAGCTTTCATTTCGATTTTTGAATTGAACGGTCGAGTAGAATTCACAATAAAAGACTCTTGAGAATGAGTAATACTTACTTGAAACGTCGGTAAAAATAAAAATCCTTCTCAGGAGTATTTGACAATAAATTATTAAATTATTCTCCGAAAATAGTCCATTATCTTTTACCCGTAAAAACCTTAAACAAAACATGTATATATTATATACTTATAAACCTCTCTTATCTTGAGCTTCTACTAAGAAAGTCTTCAATGAATCATTAAAAAACCCAGATTCATCTCCTCGCCAATGTTGCTTAAAATACCTAGTAGAGCAGTTAAATTATTCCATGGTTGATATCTATTAAGTTAACGATTTAGCCATTAATCTGAAGTGGATAAGTGGATTTTTTCTCAAGGCCATAAACCATAAGGCGTTCATTGTGTATCCATTGCTAAGAATCACGGAACACCAAAAAATAATGTAAGATGTACTTAAAAATAACATATTGTACAGCGAGAAAGATAGGTACATTTTAAAAACAATTGTAATATAAAAGCACTCTTTAATAAAACATTTTTATCACATTCAAAACATTAAATAACATTTTATCAGTCACATGAAGATATATCCCGTCATCCCGTTTCCTCCAGGATTAGATGTAAACGTAGGCGTAGTTTTAACATATTCCTGTACTGACATCCATCCATACATGATTAGTTATTCATATTTTATTATAAACCAACATATTTTTGAAATAAAAAAAATAAAAAAATGGATTAATTAATTTACTCAAAGCTATTTGAGATTTTCCGTAAGTTAGATCGCTAAGTAAGATTTCCGTAAGTTAGATCCGTAAGTAGATCGCTTTCAAAAAATGGAATAAACAAATGGAACAGAATGGTTCGAAAATTAGTCGTTATTTTACTATATTGACATGGTGTAATTGTGAAGGGTTCCTGGTTTCGAATCCCGAAGGTAACAAAATATTTTTTCGATAAATTGATTTTATCTGTATGTCTTTCTAATTGATACATTTAATTCGTATTAAAAATATTTTTGACAGATTTTACAGTTACGTATCAGTGCTGTCCCTCTATGGGTTCGCGCAAACCGATTGCTAAAATTAGAAATGTCTAGCTAAACCGTTTGTTACTGAAACGTATAATAAAATCAAGTATTTAGATCCCGGATATGTTACTTAATATTGAGAATTGTTGTTTATTTTGGTGCATTCTAAGGTTCTCAAAATATAATAAATAATACACTCAACATGGTCAACTAAAAATTCAGTTACCTTACATGAGGAGGGTGAACTGTTGAAATTTTTTTTGAAAACTCTCACTGGTCCACATCAAAATCTTCCATACTAACAATCTG
Source organism: Eubasilissa regina (assembly GCA_022840565.1). Lineage (NCBI taxonomy): Eukaryota > Metazoa > Arthropoda > Insecta > Trichoptera > Phryganeidae > Eubasilissa > Eubasilissa regina. The sequence continues at coordinate 4,904,781 of JAINEB010000020.1, forward strand.
CCAGATAACATGGTATGCGTAAATAATGTGTAATTCCCTATACACAGTGTAACAGTATTTTATTGGTGAATACCTGACTAAATTACGAGTTGAAAATGTTCTAGGAATGTGTGCAAACTCTGCACTGTTACGAAAAATATTATTGTTCGAATTTTTCACAAAATCGTATTAAACCTGAAGTCCATGTACTTCAAAATAAATATTTGCGAAATTGTTCCATTATTAATTTATATCTTTGCTCCAGGCAATAAATTTTCTAACAAAAAATAGTCTAGCCGCTCGAATTTCGATGACCTTTAATTTTTTGTGTTCAATATATAATTTGGAATCAATAAAGTATTTCAATTAATCCAAATAATCGCATAATTATGATTTTTTGAAATGCTTATATCTCTGACATGTTGGGATTAGGCACATACTCTTGAACATCTTCGACTCGTAATTTAGTCAGGTATAATATACCCATAAAGTATTGTGGACTAGGTCTGTTACACCCTGTATGTACATATAATTTTTTTTTTAATTATTGTAGGAGTGACTCAACATAGGTATATAGGTATAACAAGTTAAGAACAGTTTTCTTCATCTCAACTATAATTTTTACTACTTGACAAAATTTTAAAAATATAGATTACCATTCAAAAAGAATTTTATTTTAATTGTGTTTATTTCTCACAACAACAAATTTACCTCGCCTATACACACGATTTAACGTATTTACAAACACATACACACACACCATATACCTACTCAACCGCCAAATATATATTTTTTATAGGTAGGGTTTAATTTATAAGTAATATTAATGTGTTGTGGTGTGTTACTAGGGTGTAATGATACAGGTCAGTAATAATAGGAAATTAATAAAAAAAATTAAATGAAAATCGAATTAACGGACATACCCTAGCAATTGTTTAGTTTTATCGGCGCAATAACCACACGTATTCACGTGATAAAATTGACAACAAATCATGTTTGTTTTATGATGACAAGCATCACGGATAAATATTAGTGTAATATGTTTGTATTTTTTATTTATTATCTTAGTTTAATAACCACAATTGAGTTTAAAAAACATCTACCGGTTTCGGAAAACACCTTTTCCTTCTTCAGGATATGTCAAAACTAACTAAAAATATAGTATTGTTTTTCTATTTATCCAGAATCTATTTTTAAATTTTTAAAAACAACAATTATTTAAAAAGTAAATTTAGTACCTAACTCAAATTGCTGCTCAATACAAATTTACTTTTTAAATAATAGTTGTTTTTAAAAATTTAAAAATAGATTCTGGATAAATAGAAAAACAATGCTATATTTTTAGTTAGTTTTGACATATCCTGAAGAAGGAAAAGGTGTTTTCCGAAACCGGTAGATGTTTTTTAAACTCAATTGTGGTTATTAAACTAAGATAATAAATAAAAAATATGAATCTTAACCACCAAGTTAATATTGCTAATTTTAAAAGTATTAATATGTTTGTTTTACGTTACTCTGCGACGCGGGCGAACGGACACAAGGATATTATAAATGATATCGCCAATCAATTACATCTATAAACTCAATTATTTTCTCTAGTAATATTAAATGCAGTATCTTCAAATTGATACTGCATTTAATATTACTAGACTCACTTTGTGATAAACTATCTTCCATCACATTCGTCTTATGTGTATCCAGCGCATTCATTCTACTTCCGATCTATTTCTTTTTATGTTAAAAACACCGTTAATCCGCCATATCTAGACATTGTATAATCTTGCGTCTCAGCTCTTCTAACTTCTCGTACACACAAACTCACACGCACGCTTCAAACACATTTTGTAAAGGTAATCTTAATTCCTCCCGGAAAAAGTATAATGAGACCCAATAGCCCGTTCACTGAAAAACTCGTTCTTGATAGCTAATAAGCCAACCGTGAATAAAACAATGGAACCTTTGCCGCCGTCTAATAGCAGTGTTACCAACATAATAAAAAATGTAAAAATTACCTGTGTGATTTAATATCGATGAGGCATCAATCTTAACATAAAACACTTAACACTCAAATAAATTTACTTTGTTTACAAATATACACGGGGTATTTAAATTCAATGAATTCGACTTCGGACACTTTATATGTACATCACGTGTAAATATTTATGTCGCATTATAAACTTAAACAAACAGTAAATAATTTTTTAGTAAAATGTTTTAATAACATTGAATATTAATCTTATGCAATCGTTTTAAGTCCGTTCACCAAAACAACCATTAATAAATATTTAGATTTATTATTATAGTAATTATGAGTAAAGTATCTACTCAAAAATATTAATAATTTATATTCGCTATAAATATAACACTAATTTATTATTTCATTTAAAGTAGGTAATTATATTTTATTTAAAAACCTAATATTTTATCCGTCACATTGTGCTGAAGGGAGATCGAAAAACTTGATTCACCGACACATAACATAAAACTAACCAATTTTCACTGTTTTGCAACAAAATCGTGGGCAAAATAGTTAACACATAGTTATTTCACTATTTTCATATCACATTTTTACGCATGACAGCTCTTAAAAGGCGTTTACCTAACAACTGTCAAAAAGTTAACGCATACACGGCGAACAGCTGTAAACTAGCCAAAAGATCGAACCACACTACACTACTACAAAAAGTTCCGCACTAAACTAAAAATATGATTCTCATACATCTAAAATAAACTTTAGTAGTAAAAAAGTCACGCAACAACCACGATTTTGTGCAACATAAATACACCGCGTTAATGTTTTGTTACCGAGTGCCCTGAATTATGTCAGCTTTCAAAGACGCGAGCCGTATTTATCTCAAGCAACGTGAAGTTAGTCACCGACTGAATGCATTGCGGAATGCATTCAAGTCGCGCCCACGCCATGCAAGTCGAAAGGAAAGACGGATGGCACTATAGCAAAAAATGTATATCATACAAATACTACAGTAGTTTTGTTACCATTTTTGTACACGAATCACAAATTTTAGCTACCCTTGAACTTATTCATGACCTTTTTGATATTAACTTTTATATCGGTACTTTCCTAGATTCAGTACACGCAGCCGGCGTTATGGTGGGGTGAAGGAATAGGAATTAATGACAATCTTGTTAAAATCTAGTTGAGTTAGTTACTAAAATGCGTGTACAGTTCTATGATTCTTTTAAATACACTTCATCACGAGATAACAGTATTGAAAAAAGAAACCGTACGAAATAATCATTCTATTTAGTTTTAGTAGTAGCTTGTTTAGAAATAAGTGATTAAAGCAATAATGTTGAAATTAATTGCTGAAAATAGAATGTTTGTCTAACACAAAATATTGTATAATTATGATGGCAACATAAAAAAATCGGTGTATTAGTTAGTGTTTGCCTATCTTAAATTATAAGTAATAAGAATAATATAAAAAAATGAATAATTTAGAATCTTTTGAAATTCGTTAAATATCTATTTCTAAACTAATAACTAATATTTTAAAAACATACTGTGAGTACTTCTTCGCAAAATATCTCCATTTGACGCTTGTTTTATCAAATGTCGGTGTTGCGCTTCCACGAAGCCGGGAGAAAAACATTTATCCTTTAGGCATTCATTAAAATGATTGTGTTTATTTGGTCTAGCAGGAAGAATCTTAGTCAGGAATTTGACCTCCAAGTAAGCCCTAATGTTTACAGTACGAACTTTTTTTTATTTTACATTGTAAGAAAATGGATGCTACGTAATAGGTGTACCGGAAAAGAATGTCATTTTTTTAATAAAACAATTTAGTGCATTTAATGTATTTATTTATTAAAACTTAGTTCAAAATATAATTGCCATCATTTGATATAACCTCCTTACACCTCTCAGTCAATTTTTTAATACCACGTTCGTAAAATTCAGCTGGTTTCGATGTAAAATACTCAGATATGCCTTTTGTTTAAAAAGTGTTGCATTGACCGGAACAAATGGTAATCCGATGGAGCAAGATCCGGTGAATATGGTGGGTGACGTACAGTTGTCCAACCTAGGGCTTTAATTTTTTCTTTCGTAATTTTTTAGGTATGCAGTCGTGCATTATCGTGCACTTTCTTTCTTCATGAAATGGTAAAGCATAATATTTTGAATAAATTCCTCATTCGGTACAAAGCTCTCCATTGTATATAGGGTAGTAATTTTTTTTGTTTAAAAGTCCTAGTACACTCCAGGTATACGTAGTCAGAGAAACAACACAGAACACGTTGTAAAAGCCGAAGCGCAACTGACCACTCAAAAGCGATAAAAAAAAACGACACTCTTTTCCGGTACACCTAATATATTCCGTGTACGCATCTTGCAATTTAAAAAAAATCTATTGCATTTTGTAAAAGAAGATTGCACCAACCGATGTGTATACTACGCTCTCGCGTAATGAGCGGGTAATAATAATAACATTGGATAATTTTTATAGCACCATTTTCGTCAAATATTTCACCTCAAAGTCGCTTTACACATTAATTATTTAGTCTTACACTATTTTGAATTTGAAAATAAAAATGGTTTATTTATAGATTATTTAACTTTGTTTACAATTAATCAAATAATGAGTGTTTTTTAAACATCAACCGGTTTCCTACAAACGCCATTTTCTTCTTCATGGTGTAAAATGAAGAATAAAATGGTGTTTTTCGAAACTGGTTGATGTTTAAAAATTACTCATTAAGTAGTTAATTGTAAACAAAGTTAAATAATGAACCACAAAGTTAATTAAGCAAATATTTAAAAAAAAAAAGTTTTTCATTCAGTCCTCGATGGTACATCTTCCAACCATATATTCGTGTCACTATTTTAGGTACATATCGATAGAAATACTGACTATTGGAGAAGGTCCATTACTTTTACCAACTAACAATTCATTTTCTTCGACCATGACTTGGAGACCTTAAACCTCCGTTAAAAAAGTCTATTCAAATTTGTAAATAAATATATACTCTTACTCTCGTAGTTCTTATTAAATTTCAACAAATTTTCGAGGTAAAGTTCGTCATCCAGCTTGATCTCCCATCTTTTTACAAAATTCATGAAACCTACTTGCGGTCCGTACCGGAAGGGATTTTTATCAATTCTATCACCCAATTTTCGGACCGTTGCACAAAACTTTAATTGTTTTAAACGATGTATGAGTATCTGTTATTTTTAGACTTTTCATCTGACACGAACCACCCATATACGTAATGTGATAACAAAAACAATATATTTTAAGCTTGAACTTCCTAAACAAATTCAATTATTAGTATTTTGAAATTTCCGTTAAACGGAACCCATGGCCTCAACAAAATAGAGTGTTGGCGTATTTCATTATGAAAACAATAAGTTTACTATGGTGAATGGTTATTCCATTATGTTTTGATTTACGTTTGTTCTAATGATGTAACCGTAGTTAGATATTATGATTAATATCTTTATTGATCTGCCTAAGGTTATTTATTCCTACAAATTTTATCTAATGCAACAGAATTCATTTTAAATATTGTATTTTCTTAACATACATTATATTATCTCAAATTATTATACAATAGTGATCACACTCGCATGAAGTATTTTTTAATGATATATAATTAGAAATTTAATACAGAATGTTCCAAAAATGTTGTACACATAATACAAGCATTCCAAAATTGAACATCGATTGTATTTTAGAAGTTTTGTTAGATAGTGAGGAAGGGTTTTTATCCAATCCTCCGTCGTAATGTGAGAGCCTATTTTGTTGAAAAGCTGCTAAATAGATAGATCGGGTGAAGATATAGTATTGAATGGGCCTGGTGCCACTAGATGTTTTTATGGAGGCATATCAAAAATAAAGTGCGATACTGGCAGCAATAAGAAACTAAATTATTCGCCCAAATGATTCGTAATATTTGGGTTATCAATAGTACATTGACCACAATATTCACCTGTTCGAACACTTACGATAACTATAAAAAAATATACATTTATCGTATGTAATTTGAATTATAAAACTTAAACTTAATAAACAAAAATTTAAGTAGTAACCCTTTAAAATGTGCAGGAATATTTTGTTGAATACCCTTTAGATTTTTTAATTTATACACAACTAACCGTTATTTAAATGGATAAACAAAATAATCACTGAAATGAAAACGTAAAAAGATTTATATAATATATTTATTAATGTTTAATATGGTGTATATTTAAATTAGTTAGTAACAGTTAAATCACCGGCTTTATCCAATTAGTTTATAATTGGTTTATGTTTGAAAAAAATATTTTAGTAAAAAATATGCTTATACCGACGCTCAGCAAACGCAACTGCCTTTCTGAAGCATTGAAAGCTTTATCAATTACCTTATCATTGAGCTTTGTCAAAATGGATTAATTAGTCAAATGTTTACGTGTAAGATATGAGAGTTATTTACTCATTAATACGATAACGATAAAAGTAAAATGATGTATGTATAGTAAGTATCTGGTCAGTGGCGCAACTAAAAGAACTGAGCCCCAATGAACATAGAAAAGAGGGCCCCACGTGCATTATATATGAAATATGATGATATTAAGAACTTTTCAGTTTTATACATTAGTCAGAACAAAATTGCTATTGCTATATAATAAAACTAACGTGTGTTTTAGGTATTTATGTATATTATCTCGTAATTGAAATAATACCATTCTATTCTTCTGTTAATTCTATTCCTAAATAGTAACTATGCGACATTAAATTAAATTCGAAATGGATGATATTTATATCGGGAGGAAGAAATGGAATGTCTAGAGGAAAACAGGATGATGTTTTTCGCAGGGTCCTCAAGAATAAATGTGCAAAATTTTGTTTCGATCGATTAAAGTGTGTAGATCTATGTATAATAGACAGACACACATTAAGTTATATGTATACAGTCGAACTTGGTTATAACGAGCTCGGGTATAGCGATTTCAAAATAAGTACGCGAAAACTCTGATATTTTAGTTTACGCAAGTTTTCATACAAAAGTGAACTGTTATAACGAGCTTGCTTCTCGGTTATACCGAACAAATAATACGGTCAACACATGAATATTTGTGTGTTTGTTGGAACTAAAAAAAAAGGCAATTCTCGCAAAATGAAAGCAATTAAAATGAAAGAAGTGGCGGACGCGCTGACCGTCACCGACCGTTGGGTCATATAATTGATGACGCTACCTAAGATTTCCGGCCGCTAAAACTTTGACCGTGTCGACGCTTACAACTTATTATTGGGCATCAAACAAAAATGTCGAATAAAATACAGACATCCGAAAATGCCATTTTACAATCTCGTTCCCTTTTTACATTTGTGTTTTTCTCTGAATTCAAATTTATTATGAAATCGTCTAAAGTAATGTTTGTGTGCGTTGGTAATGTTGTATTGACAATTTGACATTGACTTTCAGTTAAAAAGTGACTCGTGATTCACAAACATGTCTACTAACAAAAGAAAGTGTCTCTCGATTCGTGAGAAAATCAAAATCATTTGTGAATTAAAACACAGCGTGAAAAATGTTTAAGTGTGTAAAATTTTTCGTTGTCTTCAATAGTTTCAACATTATTGAAAAATAAGGATGTTTACGTGTCGGCATTTGTAAACAATATCACGGTAACAACAAAAAAAAATAGAAAATGCGATCTTAATGATATTAATACAGCATTATTAAAATGATTTAACACCCAAAGAAGAGCCAGGTTTGCTATTAACGCGCATTGATTTTACGTGTAGCAACAGTTGTTTGGATATTATGAGAAATGGCTATAACGAGCAAATTTAGTCGGTCCTCTCATGCTCGTTATAACTAAGTTCGACTGTATATATATTATATATATATATAGATATTATAAATATCCATCAGTATATCTTAGAAAGGAAGTAACTTGGTTATCCCGCATCTGTTGGTTCTGAGAAGGATCATTGTTGTCCCAGCGAATTTTTAAATATCAAAATGTAACATTAAAAATTCGTTATATATCGGAGCCTATCCTAGGACGCAATGATTAATAAAATGTGAAAATAATTTAATCAAATAAAAAATATAATTTATTTCTGCTTTCATAACTTTACCATTTAATAAAATTAACAATATTGTATCAATATGATTTTCAATATTTTGAAACTGTGCAATTGATTGTAGCAATAAAACATACAAAGTATCAAAATTTAACACTATTTAGTTTTTAAAATATTTATATTTTAATTTAATTCGTATTTCAATGGAATCTGATACTTCGCTGCAATATCATGAATCAGTTTCTTTTTAAATTTACCTGCAAAGTTTACTTTCAAATTTGCCTATAAAGGTATTTTATTTACATTCGATTTTAAGAGATTTTGCGCGACCTGCTGTCCAATCCTTCTCTAATTGTTCGAGCGAAGGGGATGATAAATCTATTACTTGTTCGTAATTTAATTATTTTTAAACTCAGAATACACATATTATTGATCAACGGACCTGTACAATATTCTACCAATACATACAAATATAATTTATTTGACGGTGATTATAGTATTATATTTAGTAACAATCTAGGTCACGTATATTATCTATGTGCCCATTTATTATCTAGATAAAGGTATAAAAATATTTAGGAATAAATATATAAATAACAATATGTGTTTTTTTATGAGATAACGATAATCCTCGTTTAAGGTCCGCTGATATCCGTTAGTAGTACTAGCTATTGAAGATTAGGCCAAGATAACTTTGGCATAACATCCAACATTATTTCACATATAATATATAATAATTGAATAATGACTGCAATATACGATGCGCAATTTTTAAGTAAGTACCTTTGCCGGATATTCCCGGTGTAGCGCTACGGTTGCGATGTTGTGCATGTGCAATGATTTCTTTCATCTGTTGACTCACCACATGCAACGTTAGAGACACGTGAGTAATTTAAATATTCAAGATAATAAATAGATTAGCTCGCCGATTGTGAGATATGATCCTTGATTCGGTTCTTAAATGGACGAAACAAGAAACCAGCTGACATTTATCGCCAAGTGTATCTTGTTTTGTCCTGATTTGGTGTCAAGTGATTTTCATATTTTCCTTCTTTGATATGGTTCCTTGGTGCTAACGTTTTGATGACTACAGTATGGTTTTCATCCCAGACGGCGTCGTTCTATGCCGAAGGTATACAAATATTGTACTAGTGCCTTGATAATGGTGGCGGCTATATTGAGAAGTAGTTTAAGGTATGTAGTGTCCGAAGAAAGTAAAGTGTTGTAAAATGATGTTGTGTTTCTTTAAAAAATAATCCGGTAGGTACTTGCTTAAAAAACGCGCCTCATACTTAAAAAGAAAAACTATACTCCCTGTACGATGACGTCAACGTGGTCCATTCTATGAATGTTGAAAGACTATACTGGTTAGGACCAGGAACCAGCAAATAGGGATTAGCCTAGTAATCCAGATGGGCTTAGGAAAAGAGGAAGACCGAAGCTGTGCTGGTAGGACGATGCCGCAGCAGACTTTATTAACATGAAAGAAGTCAACTGGCGAGCAGCCACGTTGGACAGGAACCACGGATTGGAGGGCTTATAATGATGTTGTTACTTGTGTATACCCATGAAAGTATCTGATTTTAATTAACTATCGTAATATTATGATTAGTCAAGAGTAATTAAATTATTCGCATTCATCTCTATCTCTACGGCACGTACTTGTACCGACTGGAGATGCATGACGCCTTTATATATCCAGTGTACAGTACATCTCGAATTCTAGTGAATTGATGTTGACAAATCAAACTCTGAGTATTTTATTCGAATTTAAAAATTTAATTAAAAAATAATTTGAGATGAAAAACAAAATATTTCATAAAACAACGTAACGATGTTTTACTCAGAACACGCGCAGTCTGTACCTCCCACCCCATTTTTCTGACTCGTGGGGATAGTTTAAATCGTGAATTCTTCCCTCTAATTAATTATCCAGGCCGTATTTTAACCATACTTGAGTGCCGCGGCGCTCCATATCTGAGAGTCGGGAGTCGAAATGAAACAAAAGATATGATTAGATAAATTACATAACATCCAATTGAATTCTATGTAAGATACCCACACACATTTACAACATAGAAATGTACTGAAAACAATAGCGGTCTGCCCACATATCCTGTCTCTCGTTACATGTTCAGTAAACTATTATACACAATTTCTTAGCTGCATAATAACCTGTTTAGGTGTATTGTTAAAGACAATTTATGATAGATCTTTAAATTTAGATGCTATTCAAGATCTGAAATAAATTGAAGTGAAAGTAAAACGATAAATATGTTTCACAAATCTAGATCCAACAAGTTGTTGTTAATGAGGAATCTTCGCTTTGCTTTCACACTTAATCCTTAGTTATAATTATTCATTGTGAACATAATAATAATTGTTTATAATAAGTTTGTGTAATCGTCGGGTAAAAAAAATGTTAGACGGATGAATGTACGTGCTTGTGGTCATGATACTCGCCTAGTGGTAGGTCGGGGGTTCGAGTCTCATTCCAGGAGGCCATCAAGTTAGCCCTATTTTCATAGCACAAGCGTTTAGCTTAGTTTAAAAATAATAAGAACATTGACAAGACACAAATTCTGAAGGACCCTAATCTTCTGTGAATTTTTGTTTAGCGTTAATTGATATGGTAGTTATTTTGTGGTATAATATATATATATATATTTTTTTTTTAAATAATCCAAACTTTGTACCACTCAAACAACTGAGTATTATTTTTATCACGACTACAGTTTCGAAAGTCCCTGCATTCCTTCTTATTTATGTTATTATTTACACCAGTTGATGAGAGAGATGACGAAACTAATAGTTGTAAGTAAATTATATACTTAGTTAATAATTAACTTAAAATAAAATAATTAATATCAAAATTTATCCGATCAAACATAATTTATTTAAAAAAAATATTTTTCTAACATAACAATTATACTTGAAACAAAAGTCTAAATATTATCTTAAAATAATTAAAATATTATATACAATTTTATTTTTTATGTATTATTTAATTTTCTTGTAAACGATACTTCGATTGTAAACACGAGAAAATGTTAATTTATCTTATAAAAAACAAAATGAATATTTCAAATTGTACCGTTTTTTAACCCAGACGATCAAGCCATACAGTATTAAATACGCTAATGCCATCTGTCAGATATTCACGAAACAAATGTAGGTATCACGTGTCTAAAAGATAAAAATGTTTTACAGACACAAATACTAGAGATAGACATCTAGCGGTATTAAAACTATTTACTTATATTGAGAAAAACTTTAATTGTGGTTCATTTTAATAAAACTTTGGTATATTTGGACGGCGTTGCTCAACGAAAAACACATATATAAAAAGTAATGTTTAATGAATGGAACAAAATGCTTCTCGAAATGTTCAATGGGTGCACAAATGTGTCCATCCTCCAGGAGTTGAGAATTACAAAAAGGATTTCGACAACACGCGGGAGATGAATTCTTACATACTTTTAATTTGCTGCTAGAAGAAACGATGGAAGTCTTGTGATCACAAGGGCAGTTGAGGTGGTGTGTGCAAGAGGTGGGTCTCCCGCAAGATAGACAGATCAAACAAAGAAATTCTCAAAATACCAAAGAAAGAAGACCCTCAAGGCCAGGGTAGATAATGTTAGAAGATGGATCCTATAAAAAAAATTCAAGTTTATTATTTAGTGTGATGTCTTTGGAATTGTATAGATGTGTGTATGTGTATGTGAGCGCCGCATCGCTGGGGCGGGATGCGTATCTGTGGGGATGTAAAGGGCGACGCGCGCCAGGAGCGCTCTCTCTCTGCGTGCTCATCTGCTTTATCATTTGACTTGCACTAGTGATATACCTTGTATCTAAATTGTATCATGCTGTAATAAGCGTGTAATTGTCACAAAAAGTTTATCTTGGACCTTCACATTTACGAGGTGTACATTGAAGACGTACTTAACAAGACATTTCATTTTAACATTTAGAAAATCTTACCTACAATAATTAGTCCAATGTAGTATTGTGTCACGCTAATCACATTGCCTACAATTGTGCGTCCTGCATTTCTGCAGCATGCCGATCAGATTGCCTACAAAACGGGCGCATAGTATGCCGTGTCAGATTTGATACAATTAATTAATCTGTTAAGGCTGTTGATTAACCCTACAAATGTATGAAACAGAGATTTGACCAGTCCGCCAATAGCGACAAGCAGAAAATAGAAGCCTTAGATGAGTACTGCTGGCGTAATTACAAAAATTAGGCCCTAATACAAAATGGTAAAAAAAGTATCCCAAGGTACATATTATACATACCAATAATAATATTGGATAATTGGTATAGCGCCATTTTCGTAAAAACTTTTACTTCAAGGGCGCTTTACACATAAACTGTTTATAGTCCTACGTTATCTTTGTTTTCAAATTAAAAATTGTTATTTTAACTTATGGAAATGATTTTTAGAAAAAGTGTGTTAGTGTCTTTTTAAATCAATTCTCGGATGCACTGTTTCTAATAACGGAGGACAAAGAGTTCCACGTTTTTGGGCCTGCTACCGCAAATGCCTACACTAAATTTAGACTTTTGGCAACGGTTGGTCGGCTCTACAACCCTTCCTGCGGCTGAAGTAGAGGTTGATCTGAGATTTTGACGTCTACAATTAAAATTGTCTGGAATACAAAGCTCTTGAAGATACAGAGGCGCCATGTTATGTATCGGCTTGTACATCAACCAGTACTATTTAAATTCAACTCTTTCATATAACCGGAGCCAGTGTAGCTCATGTAAAAGAGATGTTATTTGAGGGAATTTGAAAACCCCATATACTTATTATCTGTACTGCCGCATTTAAAATAGATTTTAATCTATCGAGCTGAAACGTTGGCAGGCCAGCATAGATGCTGTTACAATAGTTCACACGTGACACCACAAATGCATTTATAAGTAGACGGGATCTCAAGAGGAAGATGTCTCCGAATACTTTTATTCTGTCTCAGTTGATAAAAGCACGCATGTATACTCCTATAAAAATGACAACCTATTATTTATTGCATGTTTAGCAGTGCATTGTTCATTTCCTAATTGAATAAATAGTTTTACTTTATTATAAATGTGTTTTTGAGATTTTCTGATGGTCTGATTCCTAATAATTATTGTTTTTTTTAAACAGATTCTGTTAAAGAAATAATATAACATATATTTTTGATTAGTTAATGAGATCCTGAAGAAGAAAATTATATTTTACGAAACTGGTAGAAGTATTTAAGTCATTAATTGGTTAATAAAGCAAAGTTAACAATCTAAAATAATGGATTCTAACCACAAAGTTGATTTTACTAATCTTAAAAATATAATTATTGTAAGTGTAAATAAATTTATAAAAGCTCTTTTAAGTAGATTGGTCGCGAGAAACGAATGATCAAGAAAGATGCATGATGCGAGTGCAGATGGCCCCAGAAACGGAGGATGTCGTGGAAAATTTGGCAAGACTAGGCTAACCAGATATTGAACATGATTCTGTTGTGAAGTCAAGAAGTGTCAACAATCGAACAAATGTTTATGGATGAGACTAGAGTTGTGTGTCTGTACAGAAGAACGTGGCGCTCCATCCAACCCTCCTGCAGAGAAACGGCATGATGGTTAGTTAGTTAGACTTGGTTATAACGGTATCTAATTTTCAAGCACCGTGATTTCATAAAATTAAACTGTAACCCAAAATATTTTTCATTTTTTTTATTTCAACAAATGATCAAGATTTAATACTTTTAAAATTAGCAATATTAACTTGGTGGTTAAGATTCATATTTTTTAAACTCAATTGTGGTTATTAAACTAAGATAATAAATAAAAAATATGATCAAGATTTTTTCAATCATTTACAGTGGGGTTATCATAGAGCTGCCTTTGTCACGTCAACGCTTTAATACACATTTAATATCGTAATGGACCTCAGGAAGCTGATGCACATTGTTGTCGAGCTGACAAATTAAGCATCATCTTGGATCATCTTATGTTAATTAGAGGCTGCAACTATTATGTCTTATAACGTGGTAATTGATCACGTGTCTGTAATCACAACACAACGAGCTACGTCTATCATCTTGCAGTCATTAAAAGTCGACTTAGATAGTCAAGATTTTAAAATACAGTTAAATTATTATAACACGACCTTTATTAATACCAGCACCTTTTAAAAAAGAAACGGGAAGATTAAAACTGATTGAAATAAATCGATTATCGGTAAAATTGACATGAACACAACTGACAATGAAAGGCTTTGTAACGCTGGAACGCAATTGGAGAAGTTACAGAGTATTATATACCTGGGTTATTGCAATATAAATGAAAGATGAGATACTTCTATTGAAATCAAATGCCGCATTAAGCAAGCTCGTGCATCCAATAATTTATTTATGTTCATTTTCTGTTTTGTATTGTGTTTCAATCATGGGAAAGTGAGAATATTTTAGTAATGTTAATTCAATTATTTTATAACCCTGTTTACTTAATTTTTTATATTTTTGGTTTAGATTGAAAATAATGGTTTCATATTTGTATTGATAGATATAACAGATGAACCTGTCTCGTTTTGTACAGACTTCGGTCTAGTTAAGAAGACAGTAAACATCTCTTACATTATGAATAAGGTATTTTTGAATATTCGCTTTATTTATATATAATATAATTTATAATACATGTGTGTATAATAATTTAAAATAAATAAAGAAAACCTTTACCCACATGAAAAAGATGTTCTACAGTCATGATCGCAACCTTAGATTATGAATGCGAATGATCAGATATAATACTATGTGTTCTCAGTATTATTTTATGGAATGGAAGCGTGGACACATACCGAAGAAAAAAGGTGACTTGAAGCATTTGAGATGTGTATCTACAGGAAAATTCTGAAAACAATCTGGGGTAGAGTTACGAATGAAAATAATATGAATCGGATAAATAAACAAAAATAAGTATCTAAAACAATAAAAATCTGAAAACTTCAAAATCTCGGACATGTGATGAGACATCCAGAGAAGTGTGAGATCTTGCACCTCGTGATACAGGGAAATATTCCTGAAGATCGGGGCCTGAAACAGATAGAACATAATAGTTTGCCCAGTCTACTGTAGAACTTTTCCAGGCCGCAATAAACAAATTGATGATACCCAACGTACATTGAACGACACGAGAAGAAATTATAAGTACACTCATTGCCAAGGATCGTACCACTTACACATAATAAGAATTTCATGGGTGGGATACGTATCATCCAGTCCAGCAACATTATCATGGGTGACAATACCATTAACGAGCTAATATTGCCCAGGTGAGATGGTTTTTGGACAGAATGGTTATTTCTCTAAAAATGTATATTGTCACACTTTTGTTACGAAAAATGTATATTGTCACACTTTTGTAACGAAAAATGTATAATGTCATACTTTTGTTACGAAAAATGTATATTGTCACACTTTTGTTACGAAAAATGTATATTGTCATACTTTTGTTACGAAAAATGTATATTGTCACACTTTTGTTACGAAAAATGTATATTGTCACACTTTTGTAACGAAAAATGTATATTGTCATACTTTTGTTACGAAAAATGTATATTGTCACACTTTTGTTACGAAAAATGTATATTGTCATACTTTTGTTACGAAAAATGTATATTGTCACACTTTTGTTACGAAAAATGTATATTGTCACACTTTTGTAACGAAAAATGTATATTGTCATACTTTTGTTACAAAAAATGTATATTGTCACACTGTTGTTACGAAAAATGTATATTGTCATAATTTTGTTACGAAAAATGTATATTGTCACACTTTTGTTACGAAAAATGTATATTGTCACACTTTTGTTACGAAAAATGTATATTGTCATACTTTTGTTACGAAAAATGTATATTGTCACACTGTTGTTACGAAAAATGTATATTGTCATACTTTTGTTACGAAAAATGTATATTGTCACACTTTTGTTACGAAAAATGTATATTGTCACACTTTTGTTACGAAAAATGTATATTGTCACACTTTTGTTACGAAAAATATATAATGATGGTGGCACTAATCTATCAGCTATTGTCTTACCGTATTATACTATCGTCATTATAAAAATATTTTTTTACATTTCATGTATTGCGATTGAATTTAATTGGTTAATGTTTTAAAAAAATAATTAAAATCAAATATATATATATATTTATCGTCTCAATAAAGTGGACAGAGACCCCAAAAAGTTATTAAAACTTTCGCCGTCACAATTTCAATAATAAGACGACCCCGACTTTTATTCATTAGTCAGAGGTGAGCTTCATAAGGTCTGAAATGAGATATGAAAATCTAGGTTAAAAGAAACTAATGTTATGTAAAAGATAATACTTGAATTACATTGAAAAACCAAATGATTTAGGAAATTTTAAAATTATGTAATATCAATTTGAATAATTTATTATGCTGATTAATGTATCGTAAAAGTATACTTTGATTAATTTTATTATTACAATTTTGAATGTGATTGAAGAGAACAAAAGTGATATATAATGATACCTGAAGAGAAAAATCGAAGGAGAGTTGATAGGAGACAAGGATCTGGGCTTAGAAAATGGTTTAAAATGTTCCGTCTAGCACAGGGTGACCGAGGGGACCTGGCACGCTAAGGGCCGGTTGTATTATCAGTACTAACTTTTTACTATGGTATTTTTTTACTATAGTAACTTTTTACTAACGCCCGTTTAAATCCTTTGCGGGCTGTTGATACATCAAATTTACTACGGTCAAAGCATAGATGGAGATGTCTATAGGTGTGACAAATAATCATGAAATATTCTTTATTTTATGCAGTATCTATCTTTAAATTGTTTTGCCTAGACGTTCAAAATATGTCACTTGGTGCTAAATTTTATATGCTAAAGTATATTATACAACAAGATTATCATCGGACGAACTCTCATCACTAAAATAGCGGGATATTGAATGATTAAGTGCCATACTGCAACTTTCAAAGTATTAAGATGACTTTTGGAACAACTGTGAAAAGTTCGCCATATTTAACTATCGATTCTCGTTTTTACTATCTGGGAGTAAAATGAATTTACTACGGGATGTACTTTCGAGAAGTAAATATTTTTTTACTAACGATCAAACGACCCGTTTTCGCAAAAAAAAATACTTTAGTAACATTTTTTACTATAGTAAAAAGTTACTATTGATCACACAACCAGCCCCTAGATGAAAGAAAATTCATATTAAAATTAAACTGAAACGCCGCGTTATTCGATACTCAATCAATGATATCTCCCATATATTCGAAACAAACAACACTTGGGAAAAAAATATTTATGAACAGATTTTGATAAATACGAACGAGTTTATCGTTTTTAAGTCAAACTATTATAGAAGGTTTATTACTTCAAATTGATAAGTGTACAACATTTTATTACACTATTTTTTTTTCAATTTAAGATAGTAAAAAAAAATTAAAGTTATGTATAAGATTAAAGACAATTTATAAACTATTACTATCCTACAATTTGCTTGTCACGGGTCGAGGTTTTATGAATGAACAATGTTTTGAAGTATTCCGGAAGTTATGTCACGCAGTTCAAGGTACGCCCATTGAAGGAAATAAAATTTCTATGGCATAAATTGACGTTTCCTTTCAACACTGTTGATTAAAATGACATCACAACTGCAGGTTATACACTGTATGAACAAGGATTTAGCTCAAGCCGTAAACAATAATAATATTATAGTATATATTATAAAACAAAATCAATCATGGTAATTATAATCATTCTATTGATCACTAGTTTCTACAGGATTATTTTAATTCATTATTCTGAAAATTTAACTAAAAAAGTAGAATCAAATATACACGAGTCTGAATATTCTTTACAAGAATGGATAAATCGAACAAGATACTGGTTAACAAATGGATATAACAAACAATTATACAGGTAAATAAATGCATATAACGAACAATATATACAGGTAAACAAATGGATATAACAAACAATTATACAGGTAAACAAATGCATATAACGAACAATATATACAGGTAAACAAATGCATATAACGAACAATATATACAGGTAAACAAATGGATATAACAAACAATTATACAGGTAAACAAATGCATATAACGAACAATATATACAGGTAAACTAATGCATATAACGAACAATATATAGAGGTAAACTAAAGCATATAACGAACAATATATACAGGTAAACAAATGCATATAACGAACAAGATATACAGGTAAACAAATCCACAGAAATGCAGAAAATGTGAAGGTGGCTGCAATTTCAATTATCATTTTAAGATTACGTGTTATATATTTATATTATTTTAAAAAATATTTTTTTAACACATTTTTTATTATTACAATTATGAATTTCAACCTGTGTACGTATTCAAAATAAACACTTTACTGGTCAAAATGTCACATCAATATTATTTTTAAACTAAACTAAGCTGAGCGCGTGTACTACGATAATATTATAATATAAACTCAGTGTCCTGGGACAAGGCTCGAACTGTCGACCACTTGGTCACTAGGTGAGTGTGCTACCATTTACCACTGAATCAAACAACCACGACAAAGTACTTAACTGCTGTGTTTATCCAGTTAGTATAGTAGTAGTTAGCAGTTGAGTATGCCAATTAGCTCAGAGTATGTTTTCAGTTCTATGCAATCTTAATATTGCTAAATGCAATGTAATATTACGTAAGTACACGATGTACTAAATATTTGTAAAAAATATTATACGTTTCCATTTATATTTATGATTGTCGAAATATTTTAATAAATTTAAAATAAAATCACCAAACCATTCGGTGACGCACTTGACAGAGGTTCAAGCCTACTTTCAAAATAACAGCCTCTACATATCAACTTTGTTTTTGTTTTTACCTATTGTTTGTTTGTTTGCAATAAATTCAATGACACTTCCTAAACCTTTTAAAAACAATAACTAAAAAAATAAGCAGAGAAAAATAAACGGAAGTAAAATGTGCTTACCTCTTAAAAAAATTATTGTAACCTAATTTATTATAAAAATTGCTGAAATTGTGTTTGTGGGGACAGCAGTGCAAAACAGCTTCGTTAAAAGAATTGATTTAAACGTCAATTTAATGGATTATTGAAAAAATTCAACATGGCTTATTGAATTACAATAATGAAAATAATTTAATAATATAAAAATTGTATTGTGTAGTGACCCTTCAATGTATTGTTAATCTTAGAAAATCTAAGCATGATATATATTTAAAATTGATAGTTTATTGAAAACTCACTATTAATTCTGGCCAAATACTAAAAAAACCTTTTTTTAATACAATAATTTAATTGTCGCTACACAATGTTCCAGTGCCAGTGAGACAAAGAAATGCACGAAGTGAGGAAAATATTGCCGCCGCTAGAGCATCTGTTCTTGATGACCCAAATGAGTCACTAACACGACGTTCTCAACAATTGGGCATTTCTGTGACGTCATTGTGGCGAATTTTGCGAAAATATCTTAGCCTACATCCATACAAGATCCAGTTGACACAAGAACTAAAGCCGCTTGACCATTTGAAGCGTCGCCAATTCCTCAATTGGGCTGCACAACAATTTGAAAATGATGCTGAATTCCATCGAAAAAGCATCTTTAGCGACGAAGCTCATTTTTGGCTCAATGGATATGTAAACAAGCAAAATATGCGTTATTGGGCAGGCACCAATCCACACGTGCTTCACGAATCACAATTGCATCCCGGAAAAATCACTGTTTGGTGTGGATTACATGCCGGAGGTGTCATTGGACCATATTTTTTTGTTGATGATGCTAATCGTCATGTTACTGTGAATGGTAATCGTTATCGCTCCATGATAACTGATTATTTTTGGCCTCAATTGCAAGGTATGGACTTGGCCAATATGTGGTTTCAACAAGACGGCGCTACCAGTCACACGGCACACGCAACAATTGACTTATTGAAAACCAAATTTGGTGAGCGTGTTATTTCGCGAAATGGACCAGTTCAATGGCCGCCTAGATCATGCGATTTAACACCATTGGACTATTTTCTTTGGGACTATGTTAAATCTTTGGTCTATACCAACAAGCCGGCGACGTTACAAGAGCTAAGAGAAAATATTGAACGCGAAATTGGTGCGATTCGGGAAAAAGTGGTGGAAAATTGGATTCAACGATTGGACTTCTGCAAACGTGCCCGCGGTAGTCATGCGAGGGAAATTGAATTTCATACATAATTGCCACTAAATGTACTTCAAAACATAATAAATTTTTTTTAGATATATTCATTCGTTTTTATTTTATTTTAAAAAAAAGTTTGAGCGCCCTTAATAAAAAACCCTTATTAATTCGAATTTTATCTTTGTTAATGTATAAATAAACATAATATTTTAAATTATAATACCTTGTCATTATAACAAACAACATACTACATGAAATATATTTTCAAGATTAAGATGTTTCACAGGAACGAAGCTACTATTTTTTATATGAGAAGTATGGAAGTCTTGGACATTACAGAGCTTACGACCTGTCATCGGCTGGCTTAAGTGATCACTTTACACAATGTAATGTTCACCTATTTACCCACTTGTTTTTGCATTTAAAGCCAGCCGATGACAGGTCGTAAGCCCTGTAATGCCCAAGACTTCCATACTTCTCATATAAAAAATAGTAGCTTCAAATAGATAAAACCCAGTAATTAGTTCCTACAAAGATTTGGACATACTCAAAATATTGTAAAAAAAATATTTTATCGTTAATACCTATCCATAATTCTTAATAAAATTAAGTAGGTACTTTAAATTACCCAAAAAACAATTATTCCAATATTATTTGTCGTATTGTTAATATTTAATTAGTAAAATAATATAATTTATTATATTTGTTTATTAAAAATATCATGTACATCCATTTCTTTCCCCTTGCAGAAAAAATGCAGAGTTACACTTTTGTGCGACGATTTCGCCGTGTCCCAGATCACTAAGTAAACAAGGATACGCATTGTCAGGGTATAAATACCGTGTAATTTGCTGATGAGTGACAGTTTTATTTTATAATTTTCAAGAGTCAGTGAACATTCATATCTTCTCCAGTGTTATAGTACCTTGTGGTAAGTTTTACATCTTGTTACTCTACAGTTTCTGTGTTATAGCACCTACTCTTACTGCTTGTTTGATCATTCCCTTTTATTACGGAGTAATTTCAATTGCTTAAATTAGTTTGTGCAGTATGAATATAAATGATTACTTCCATTTTTTGAAACTTCATAGAATATATTTTATTGAAGGCTCCCTGTGTGTTTAGTGTCAAGAAATTGCATTAAAAGTATATTATACAAATGTGTAAATAAAACACTTATTTTTTTATTCTACTTATTTAATTTACTTGAGACGCTTGTGAATCGCGCCTGATTATGGAGTTCTACAAACTTACCTCGAAAACAGTAAATATATAATATAGATAGAAGAATAAAAATAGAACATTAGAAATCCATCCATCTACCCATCACTACACTTCTCCACTTTTTTCGGCATCGGCGGAAGCGCCTGTTGCATTTTCTCTTAATCGGTTCAATTGGTGGGGGGGATCTTCCTTTACCTCTGCGTCATTAACGTGGCCCACCACAACAAGCTTCTCCAAGCAATCTTCTCTTCTAGCAAGATTCCCAAAAAATTGAAGGATACGTCTTAGGAAAATGGTTGATAGTCTGGCTACTCTTGATGTTCAGTCTCTGTAGCAACGCGTTAACATTAAAAACGTTAGAAATGACGTGTCTGAAAAAACGCGTTAGAAATTTTGGAAACATTTTAAAGGAGATTTACATTTACACATTATATATAAGAACGTTACGGATATTTAGTATCTTTGTACTATAGACACCAATGAGGAAGGAAAAAACGTACTGTACGCGGGAGTGGTCAATTTTTTTTTAATAAAAAATAATAATAATAATAAGCATGCATGAATGCAGCCAATCAACTAACTAATAGTGATAAATATGAATTAAATATATTAATTAGAAAGATATACATATAAAATCAATTTTATCGAATAATATTGTTGTTGCGCCACCGGAATTCGATCTCTTTCCAAACCGGAGAAGGTGCATAATCCAACTATGCTACAGCGACGATATTTTTAGCGACCAATTTTCGAACCTATATGTTACCTTTTTGATATTAATACATTTAATCATTTCATTATATGAAAAAGTCATCTACCTTATTTTTACGGAATCTCAAATACCTTTGAGTAATCTTATAGCAGACACCAGAATTATCAATATATTTTAATAGAAGTATTTCGAGTCACTCAAATTATCGAACCTATATGTTACCTTTTTGATATTAGTACATTTAATGGTTCCATCATTTGAAAGAGCCACAAAGAGCCACCCCTCAGAATAACAAGGTTCCATCTGACACTGACTTGATATAATGAGCTGAAAAGTGTTGACAGAATTTCAACATATGTATATTTTGTTTTGAGTATGCAAACATGATCAGTTTTAAGGTCTTAACTTATTTTCAGTAGTATCAATGACCACTGTGAGATGAAGGAAATTAAAAATAAATAAAAAAACATTGTAAATTAACAGTAATGATCCATAAACTGAAATAAATAACTGATGCAATTGGAACTTTCAGCTCTTGCAATTTCCTTTAATATCCGTTAAATAGAGTTGGTGTATATGAAAAAAATAAATAACAACGCATTTAGAACCCTTTTCACGCAAAAACTCGAATTAGCCCAAAATGTTAGTTGAAACCTTGTTATTTTAAGGGGTCGATAAGTTAAGGTTAATTACAGATGATTTAATTCGTAACACATAACATATTTTATATACACGCAATAAAGATTGATACTAGATAATATAATATATGATCATGTTTTCTTAAATGGGTTCACGAAATACACGTCAAATCAATATTCTTACTACCTATACAAAAAAACAACTTGATCTCTCGAGACGAGGCTCGAGACTCCGACCACTTGATCATTAGGTGAATACCTTACCGCTAAACCAACAAACACGTCTTATTAAATGGCCCAATTATATTCAACAATTTGCAAATTATATTTTTTATATAAGTCTACGAGAATATCTGCGAACAAATGTCATAAAGTTAGAACGTTCCAACGTACAAACTTGACAATAACTGTAGTGCGAATGATTTTTCTACTGAGGCGTTTATTTTACTTGCTATTTTACGTCTTTTCATAGATCGAACGTATGCATATCTAGACTAAACTTATTTACTGGTCGGGGATTATATAAATGATTTTTTTTTTCTACGCATACCATTTGATTGCGAGAATCTCATGGGGTGAAATATAATATAAAAAATACATTGAATCTGAAAATTTAACATCTTGCTGTTTTTAACTGCATTCGCGCAGAGAGAATATTTTTTTAAATATTTTGATATTTAATAGTTTTTCTTTGGTGCGACAATGTGGAAATATTTATTCAGTGTGATTGCTTTGATCTTAATTTTGGACCAATTTCACCCATCAAACGCAGTAAGTAAAAATTTACAAAATTAATTTATGTCAATTCTTTAAACAACAAATACAATTGAAATGTTAAATGTTTAATTAACATCATTATTTTGATTTTTTTTTTTTTTTTTTAAACACAGGTCTATCTCTTTTTACTCACTTTTTTCAAGAAATTCTTCCTACTTTCAGATGACGAGAGCCCAACTAAAACAGGCCGGAAAAGTCATGAGAAATGTGTGTCAGCCTAAAAATAAAGTCACAAATGGTTTGTTTACAAAATCAATTTTATAATATACTTATATAATTATTATTATTATGTATCAAAATAATGTTTTATAATTTTTATTTAAAATGGAGGAAAAAAATTATAAAATAATATGAAACTAAATACAAAATTTGTATTATAATGGACTACTTTTATATACAGCGTTATTTATTTGCAGAACAAGTCGACAATATCAAAAATGGAGAATTTATCGAGGACAAAAATGTCATGTGTTATATCGCCTGCATTTTCACCATGGCCCAAATGGTATGTAAATACAATTATATATTTATTTTTCTTCTAATCTGACCAGATTAAACCGTAAACATTATATTTTTATAATTTTTAAAATGCATTCAAAAATCTTATGATAAGAAAGTCGTAACAGTACCTCTATCAAACTTTGAAACCAATTTTAAAATTATTATTGCTAAAAATATTATTATTTTTGGGGTTTTAATACCGCTTATATCAGGTTTAGAAAGTCTATCATCTATCTGTATCCATTTGCGTAAATACAAAAATTAAGCCCCAACGCAAAATGGAAAAAAGGCCCCCCTACACACATATTGGACTCCTATAAATACGTCGACCTATTATTTATTGTAATTACAGTAGCGTAGTGTTTATCTACAAATTAGGTACCTAAATAATTTTATATTTTCAAGTTTTTTTTTTTCAAATGTATATGTCATTTATATGCATACTTTGTAGCGATTTACGATGTTTTAATGTTTTCGTAATACAGATGAGAAATGATTTTCTAAATTTTATAATCCCATTTCTTACTGTAGTGGATTTTTAAAAATTATTGGTCCATATAGAAAAGTATCAATGCCAAAAGTTTTGTAGAGCGCAAGCCCAGTGGCGTTAACTAGGCCAATGCAGCCAATGCGATGCATTGGGGAAGATAGGGGCCCAAAAGGTCCGCGCCCTACATTATTATTTTTTTAAACCACCACAGCAAGAAATGAAAATAAAATTTTATAAATCATTTCTCACTTGTATTACGAAAGTGTGTGAAAATATTATCGGTGTACACAGTAATGCTAATATATCGATTAGGGACCAGACCATCCCCGCAAAATCTCCATAAAGCGAGGGATTTTTTTCAGTCGCAATTTCATATTATAAATACATAAAACCACACTAGATTTTTCGTTTCATGAAAATTTGTAGGAGAGACGAAACCAATTGTGTTATTATTAAAAACCGCATTATGCCTAATATTTTTATATACAATTCATATGCAGAGGGCACTTTTTTCCATTTAACCGCATATCCATATACCGCATTGAAGTACTCCCAGAAGTGTTCTTCCAATGATCTAGTTTTGGATCTCTAAGGCAGACGTACCTTTGAGGATGCTGTCACTCTATCTAGATTAGGTATTTTCAAGTTCTGCGTCCTGAAGATCATATTATATTCACCAGTAACTTCAGTGTCTGCTGTTGGGTTGTCCTCAACACGTGGTTTATAAATTTTGAGACGCTTACCCTAAAGATACGCCTTAAAATGTTCCTTTCAAAAACTTCCAGTGCCCTCTGTTACCTTCAAGCAGTACATCCATTTTATTCGCTTAAATACAGTTTTATTTAAAAACTTGTCTGTATTTTAAAATTCCGCAAAAACTTTTTTTATTTATTTTTGTTATGATTCCACAATATAATTTTTTTCTTTGTTCGGCGAACAGTGATATTTTTGTTTATAGTTGTTGCAATCTATGATTTTGACGAATTTTATGAATACCAACCAGATTAAATTATAATAATTGGATTAAAATATCTTAGATCTGCGCTTAGAGAGTAAAATAATAAAGGTATGGATAGCAGCTGGAGTGCCAAAAGTGTTTAAATTTATGAAGAATCTTTTTCTGCAAATTATGCTATGTGAATAATGTGATATATATTATCTTTGATGTTGTGCAAAATAAGAAATGCTATCCAAGGTGATCCATTTCATCAGAATGTGTGGTGAAATGGATCACCTTGGTAATTCAGGAATGTGGAAGAGAGCACCAAACACAGCGAAATTTCGATTTTGAATTGCGGTCGTCCATCAGTGCGAAAAAAAAGTGGATTCTACTCCTAATTCCAAGAAAAGTGTATATTCAGCAATAAAATTCAACAGCGAATCCTTGAGACTATAAAGAGATTTTTTCAACACTTCAGTATGAATCTAGTTTGAAGTTGAGAGATTTGGTTAATAAAAACTAATAACCTTTAATACATGTTCCTGCACTTGCACGAGAAATAAACTGTCGACTGTATTTGGTTTACAATTTTATTCCAGTGTACTAGTTTTGAAACTAATTTTGACGTCTCAATAATGTATAAATTAATCTTTAAATAATAATGATTGTAAGTAAACAATGGAATCCTGGTACCGACACTGATGTATGGAAGTGAGGCCTGGAGCTGGCAGAAAAGGAACGAAAGTAGACTGAATGCAGTGGAAATGAGATCACTTAGGCGTATTTGTGGCAAATCTATTTATGACACAGTAAAGAATGAAGAAATAAGAAAAGAATGTAAAGCTGATGTTAGTATAGTGAGTAAGATTAAGAAAGGATCACTTAGGTGGTTTGGTCATATGGAAAGGATGAATGAGGAGAGAATGGTAAGAAAGATATATGACGCAAGTGTTGATGGAACCAGAAATAGAGGACGTCCGCGGAAGACTTGGCACGACCAGGTAAACCAGATAATGGAGGATGGTTCTGTTAGAAGCCTCAACAATCGGCGAGCTTGTATGACAAGATGTATGAATGTGGATGAGGCGAGAATTGTATGTCAGGACAGAAGAGTGTGGCGCTCTATCCTCTCTGCCTACCCCCACGGGGAAACGGCGTGATGGTAAGTAAGTAAGTAAACCATAGTGTTACTAAAATAAGAGAAAAGGACCGAATTAAGGGAGACCCTTGGCGTAGAGCCCCTACTTCTACGTATAGAAAGATCTCAATTAAGGTGGTTTGTATATATCTTGCGAATGTCAGATGAATGACTACCAAGGTGTATCTTTCTGACAACTTCGCCCCAGACTAGGCTGGGATAAGGAGGCGAGAATGAATAATACTGTTGAAACTGTCAAAGTTTTCAATCGCTGATATTATCTAATAGTGATAAGAAAAAATGCTACTCTTGACTCACTGTTGTGATTGTGATTGGTATTAGATAATATCAGTGATTGAAAACTGTGACTGTGATCACGATTTCATTATTAATGCGCATGCATCGCACGATATCGCAATACACAATTTTGTAATAAACATATTCTAGCATAAATAATTAATATAAATCTAATTTAATATCATCACAAAGAGTATGATAACGCTTAAAAAATGTAAATTTATTTTTCGTCCAAATTCTCAATAATATGCGTTAAACGTTTTTGCAGAATTTAGAAGATGATGCTGATCACAAATTATAATCTCATTTCCTTCATAAATATTTTCGTCTCAACCGTGTGTCAAATCACGAATATCCACAGACATTCTATCACTGACAGTGAGTGTGACTCAAAAATATCAGTGATTGACTCACGGTCGGTGATTTTGAGATCATCACTATAATCTAATACCAATCACACTCTCTCGTAGCGAGTAGTGATGGTAACCGTTGAGCGTTTGTGATTTTAATGTTGATTGATATCTGATATTTAACGATGATTGGTAACTAAGATTTAACTGTTGTAAGTTTACTTTCTGGTGTACCAGTCATTGTTCGAAAAATTACGAATAATCAGTTGCCAACCATAGTTACAATAACAGTTTAAACTTGTCTACTAGTGAGTCAAAAGTAGCAATTTATCTCCTCACTATTCGTTCTCTTCGGATGGCTATGACTAATTGATTGCTGAATTCTTACTACTTACGTTGATTTCTGAACACGCTTTCATTCGTTTCCAAATATCTGGATAACTTGCAAGAATCATATTGAGTCACGTCAGAATTACAAATTATCATATATAGAGTTTTCCACACCATTGTTTCAAATAGAAATAGCTAAATATATATAATAATATTATATCGTGGACAAATTACCAATTTTATTTTCATCGCATGTAACAAAATGTGCTTATTTGCAGGTAAAAAATGGAAAACTGAGTTATGAATCCGCTATAAAGCAGATAGACATGTTGATGCCAGATAATATGAAGGAACCGGCCAAAAAGGCCGCGACAGAATGCAGGCACAGCGGTAATAACGCTTTCGATATTATTTTAACGTTAATCTTATTACTTAGACTATTGCAAGTATATTAAAAATCCCTTCCGATACTGGCTAGGTTAAATTTATCTGTGTTTTTTACTTTTTTCTCGGGTACAAAAAAAAAATTTTTTTTAATTACGTGGATTTTTACGTCCAGACCTTTAGTTTTTCAAACCTATACGGCCGCTTAGGTATAACGTAGACTCTACGTTATACACTCTACGTCGTACGTGTACGACGAGCCTTCAAATAAAAATTTTATTTCAATAGAATATCTTGAAAAGCTATTAAAAAAATATATTGCCCCGGATAATTGAGAATATACTGTAGCCGCAATGAAAACCGCGATTCCAAAATTAAATAATACTTCTCGCAAGTTCTCTACTGTCACCTATTTATCAAAACTTTTGTTACGATCTCTCAACCTGTGTCATAATACGTTCTTTAAACATCTATTTTTTCTAATTTTCAGCCGACAAATATAAAGAAATCTGCGAAGCTGCCTTCAATGCGGCCAAGTGCATGTACAAGGCTAATCCGGAGGTTTTCGTATTTCCGTAAAAATATGGCATATATCGCAGGCGACATTGCACAAAAATAAACATTATCTTTACTCCTGTATTTTAAATGTGAAAATAAATAGATTCAGAACAAAGAAAAGAATTTAATTTAAACCACAACCAATGAAATTATTCATATTATATCAATTATAAAAATGTAATACTTAAATACTAGACCTGAAAAATTAATTTTAAATGTAAATACATTATCATATAAATAATCAATTACTTTTACATATAAAAAAGCGATTAACTAAGTATACCAAAAATAAACCCGAAATAAACCGGAACGCCGCTCCGGTTCATGGAAGTCTCATAAATACAGCTCCGGCTCGTGATATCCTTTCAATATCAATTATAGCTCCTGATCGCTATTTTGCATTAAATTTGTTAAATTTTCCATTCGAGCCCTGCATTAGCGATAAGCTTTTTTTAATTTGAATTTGATGTGAATTTTGGTAACGATACTAGAAATTTTTTGATCAACGTTATTTGCACCATTATTAGAAATGATTTATTTGTCAACTGCGATACATAATGAATTTAGAACTCTTACTATATATAAATATGGTTACATAAATTTACTGTTTGAAATTGTTACCGCGTAACTTTGCAATATTTACTATGTAAATGGAAAGATTTGTATAACTTCAAGTTTGATTATTTTACTGCAAAAATATACAACGAATATTATGTTAACTCAGGTTATTGACATTATCACGGATTTTACCAAATTAGTTAATTTTATTACCAACAAAATTAAACAACGTATTATAAAGCGTAAATTAGTCCGTTTTGAAACTGTTGCATCATAAATACCATTATTCTATATTGCAATTGTACATCACAACACATCAAATTCATAGAAAATTACGTACATTATATGTATGTAAAAAGACATACATTATATATAATGTATGAAGTAAATGGATACCGAGTGAATAACCCATATTTAAAATGATGGCTTAAGTACACACCGCGCGTAAATCATATAATTTAGCAAAGTAAACAAGACAATATAAAGCCACGATTGTTTTCCAGGTTTCATTCTTTCACACAACGTCTGACATAATTTACAGAATTCGATTGAAAGCGTATTTTTGATGTGAACTGTTATATTTTATAGTTGCTGCGAAAGTTATCGGAAGCCAAGATGAAATTATTCGCAATTTTGGCTATTTGTTTTATCCATGTGCGTCTCAGCGAAGGGGTGAGTCTCCTATTTATTCTTACCTACCCTATTACTAAGTTCATATATGTGTTATCTAATAGAACTGAAGACTGTGAAAAATTTATATTTTGTGTTATTTATGCATATGCTTCGAGAAATTGTATATTTTTGAAATCATTTTGTGTTTCAGGCATAATAAGATGTTCTAGAACGGTTCTCTAAAAATAATTTGTAAATTATTGAACCTATCTACAATATTTTAATTTTAACGAATTATCTTGAATTAAATTTCATGAAAAGTCATGAAAACTTATTTAAAAGCATTGCACTATTTTTCTTTCGTGTCATTATTCAGAGATAGTTCAATTAGATACATACATACCCAAAATCATATTATACCCATCAGAAAAAACTGACAAATGTTCGGATTCGCCGCTGGATTAGGGTTGTCTTACATGTGGTAAAAAGAAAATTTGTCAGCCATAAAAAATAATTTATTCTGAAATTCGAATGAATTTGTTAGGTTATATAATAATTTTATAAATATATAAATAAACATACATATACGATAACTCATAATAATTTAAATTGTAATGTATGTAGTGCGCAAAACATCCGGCAAATAAATAAAAAATGTAAATATAACATTTTTAAAGAATAAATGCCGTAGTTGGGTCTAAAATTAATAAACAAGCAAAAAAATATTAATTCTTTAAAATATGACTTCATTTCTTTACATGGAAAAAATAGTTTAAATATGTTTTTATATGAATAAAAAATTTACATTTTACAAAACATGTATATTATTATTTTAATATTTTTTTAATGAAAAAAAATAAATATATATATATATATACTTGAATAGACTTTTACATAATATTGTGCTGAATATATATTTTTAGATTTTATTATAACTATTTTTAGGGTTAGCATGTTTTAATTATATTTAAAAATTCTGAAAATCATTTTATAGACATTTTTCAATTTTTTAATCCGAATTTCCTATGCAAAATTAACTCATGTTTTAAAATGATCATATCTGGCAGATAAATATTACAAATCATTTAACCACGTTTAGACAAAAAACAATAATTCAATTTAATCGAGGGTTTCAATTTTATGTTATTTAACAAATTATGAATTAATTTTTTTTTTACATTTTAATTTTTACAGATGACTGCCGCCCAATTAGCCAAAACAGGAAAGCTAATGATGAATGTCTGCGTGCCCAAAACTAAAGTCACTATTGGTGTGTAAACAATTCATATATATCTTTATTTTATATATCCAGATATATATTTTATTTTTAAAAACATCAATATAAAAAAATAGATACATGTACACGGAATACGTAACACATCAATATTATTACTATTATCAATCTAGGCTAAACACTTGTGCTAAGAAAATAGGAGTAACTTGCTGATATCCCGGAACAAGGCACAAGCCCCCGACCGCTAGATCACCAGACCTGTGTCTTAACCACTAGACCGACAAGCTATTCCATATTCCAATAGAAAATATAAATTATATACAATACCTTCTCAACGACTTAAAACTTCATACACTATCAATAAATAAATTACGAAAAATAAATTACTCTAAAATAATTTAATCTTATACTACAATTTAATTTAATAATTTAATGTTATAATTTATTTAAAATAATTTAATGTTATACTTTCAACTGTTTCGAACTCCTGCAATTAATCAACCTAGTAGGCATTGGTACACGGTATCACTCATTATATTATTGTTACACATTTCACTGTTCTTCAGACGCATCTATTGGTAAATTATTTTATTTTCGCAATACACAAATAAATATTCAATAGAATTGACTAGGTTTCAAGAGGCGCTTGAAAGAACTTCTTTCACAATAATTTCATTGGCAAATTTAAATGTTAAATTAATAAAATATTAAAACGGCTCACTTGATTTCATTTCATTGACAAGCATAAAAAGACAGAATTTTAAAGATACAATTATTATTATATTTATTACAAAAATACCTTACGTTTACATCGTAGTTTTTGCTAATTTAGTCTTATGTAATAAATTCACATAAATTATTGTATTATGAATTATAGAAGTGATATAGGTACTACATACTTATATCAAACCATGCAAACAAAATAATTATATTAATTACTAAGAACATATAATTTATTATATTGTAAATACCCTAGGGGTGTATATTAAAATATATTAAATAACTAATAATTTCTAATTATTTAAAAAAATAATAATAAGATTATTTTACAAATAGCATCCTTAACATGTACCCGCATTTTTACTTATATGTACTTAATAATTCAAATACTCTGATTACACTTAAGATAAACTGATGGTGATGTGTGATCCATCCCAAAATATCAAAATATTGAAAATATATGGAAATCTAGTTCTAGTGTAATTATTAATAAAGAGAAGACCGAGGAAATAAAAAAAATCTATAATTATTTAATCTAGTCGCCGTCAAGGTGACTTCGCGATTACAGCTTTGTTAAGAGCAATACGGCCAGTGGAGAACTAAGGGAACTAACTGCCTGGACATTCATAAATTTATTTAGCTTATTTGGTAAAATAAAAAGATTCATGTTTTTTCGTGTTCGGAGGATCAACATGCGGGAAGAATATGATTTAAGATAGAATATAATATTAAAGTTGGCAAAAAGTTTACATCTGAATAGTCACTCACATAAAAAATTTACTCTGGTTTATAAATTTGTGAATATTTGTATTACTCATTTACAAACCCTAGTCTAATTTTCGATTTAAATAATACATTTACATTCTTCTTACCACATTCAAACAATAATTAACTTATCCAAGTACTTGGGTGTACATATAATGACGGGAAGTTAATAGATTTTTTGATCTTTTTTAATTTGAAAAAGCAACAAAAATATAATACAGCAGCAAAATAATTTCTTATAATTCTCTACAAATTACAGATATTTTCTTCCTCTATCTACCCTGTTATTGTTTATCAATTCTCTATAAATTACAGATGTTTTTTCCAGTCTGTGAATTCCAACAGTTAAAAAGCACGCAAGTACCCACTTAGAGAAACGTCGGTCAACGATGTTGCACATTTAAAATATTGTGATAGATTCGAAATCTGATTTGGTTTCAAATTATTTATTTATAAATATTGTTGAGAATATTATTATATATGCAGATCACGTGCACAAAGTACACGTCAATATTCTTATTATTTTTCAAACTAAGCTAAGCAAGCGCTTGGTAATCTCCCGGGAAGAAGTTCGAACCCCCAACCACTTGATCATTGGCGAGTATATTACAGCTAAACCAAACAAGCATGTCTTAAACAAATTCCTCTTTCCCTCTTCAACAATTATTTTTTGATTAGAAAACCGTAAATTGTAAAATAAGCCTTCAGAGAATTTCTAATATATTTCTAAAAAAGTTTGACTTGAGAAAAATACATTCACTAAAATTAATCTCTCGATGCCAACCTGCCTGAAGATGAAGAATGATGAATGTACACTTCTGTGGTTCTCTAAGATATCATCGCAGGAAAAACGATATTCATGGTGGTTATAAGTGGCCTTGCATATTGTGTTATGGAACCAATGAAACGGAACAGACATAATACGAGTATAAATATGACTTCTTACTAACTAAACAATTTTTTTAAATCATGACATGTTTTCTGTATGAATTATTTCATTATATATCCTTTGTTTTTTCCACATTCGTGCAACTATATGCTGACAATTTAATACCACGATTTAGTTCAATGTTGTTTAGTCAATATAAAAACACGTGGATTGTACAAATCCGTTACAGGGAACTCAAAAGTCTTACAAATTTCTACAGCCTTATTCTGTCGCATAGTAAACCTAACACGATAAGTATCCTGCTCAAATTAACAGTATGCAGGAATAGATTTTTTAAACAAATCTTCTTCGCCTACACCTACTC
Organism: Eubasilissa regina; assembly: GCA_022840565.1. Classification (NCBI taxonomy): domain Eukaryota; kingdom Metazoa; phylum Arthropoda; class Insecta; order Trichoptera; family Phryganeidae; genus Eubasilissa; species Eubasilissa regina. Next base: position 4,938,479 of record JAINEB010000020.1, read on the forward strand.
GTACAAATACTCATACCGATAAAAAACTTTGTTCAATGGAGAAGAAAATGCGACACAGTGAAAAAATAAAACCAATTTTTTCATATCCAGTCTAGTAACAAAGTACCAGACGATTATAGAATTAGGATTTTATTTGATATAGCATGCATACGGTCTATTAAAAATGTGACATACAAACGACATAGAAATACAATATAGAAATATGGCGGCTGCAATAATATTATATCAATATTAAAATTGTTTTAATAAGTACTTAGTTGAAATTAATATTATTGAATATGTGACGGCTTGCGCGCATCATCCAGATGTTCCTCATTCTGTCATTTCTCGCTATTGCGCCATCCCACACGAGACAGAGCGCACCACAGATGTGCACCAACGCACGCAGCAGAGGAAGCGGTCTGCGAAACGCATCGGACCGCAGATGCACAACCCGACTCTCACCTTTCACTAACTGTGCATCGTTTTTCCATTGCTTTTACATATTCTGTGTTGTTTCTTGCTCTCGGTGGCTTCTCCCTGATGAGAACGAACAAGTTTGGATAAAAGTGATTTTCACCAGAACACAACCATCTTCCCACAAATGTTTGATAGTTTTTGTCAAAATTAAAATTTTGCACACTTGCAGATATCCTAATAGAAACCTAAAGTATCTCTCATGTATGTATTTATTTACAGAACAAGTCCAAAATATAAAAACCGGTGAATTTGTAGATGATCCAAATGTAAAATGTTACATCGCCTGCATTTTCCAGATGGCTAATCTTGTAAGTATTTTGATATATATATTTTAAAACACATTTTTATTGTGAAGTTGCAAATTCAGAACACAGCAGTTCTGTAATGTTTTTATGACTTAAATTAATCAATCAGAAAGATATATATGTAATATTGAAATAATATATCTATCAAAAAAATATTTGGTTGCTGCCGGGTTACGAACCCGGAACTTTTCCTATTCGAGGGAACACAGATAGGAATAGTTGGTTGACATGGCAAAAATTACCATTTTGCAACGTCAACCATTTCCATTTTTGGCAAATTTGGAACTTACATTCTGAAGTCTTTATAATAGAACTCGCCTCACAAAATGAATGCTTATTCAATACTGAGAAAAAGGAACACTGTCCGTTTTGATACCACATTACTCAATTTTGGTGAAAAAATTGGAAGCGGTGGAAATTGCTTAGGCTTGTTTTTTCCAGATATCTTTAAACTTGTTTATTGTGTTATAGGTATTTTACACACTTCGTTTGATGTCCACACTTACCATATTATATAATAGGTTATCTATACGTATACAGGGTGCCACACAGCTAGTATTTCACACTTCATAGAAGTCTTCTTCATTAAATTTTGAGTAGAAAATGTTCTGACACAAGAATATCAACAGTTAAGCGACTTAACATTCGCACTTTCTTTTCAATATTTCTGACTTACTTTTGGGAAACGTTGGACAATCATTGACGTAATTTATATTGAATTTTGTAAATTAATTCGCTTTGTAGAAAGCAATAAACGATTTTCATTTATTTAATACATTAGATTATATAGTTCATTGTCCCTTTCGAATATTTAAACTGTTTATCGTCGCTTGATAACTCAATACGGAACACTTGCATAATTTTATCGTCCATCTTTCAAAAAGGCGCATCTCATTTTTTGTTAAAATTGAGTTTCAGCTGGGGTTACATTACCCAAATGTATGCCCATCATCCATTTAAACATGCATATCTGAATTTAATTATAATGATGTAATATGACATAACCACTCTCATTTCGATGCGTCACTCTTAAAAATGACAATAATAAGTAATATTTATGGAATAAATACACTAGTCTTTAAATCAAAAAATATCCATAGAAATCAAAGATATTTTTCATCATTTTTCAACAATGAAAAATTCCACACACTTTGCTAATATATTGTATGACGTAAAATTAACAAATTCGAGATACACCTCTTTGAAAGATGGATAACGATTTGTTCAAGACAATGTTAAGGGCATTGGCATCAGTATGATATTCACCTACCCCAAGGAGATACATATTGATATTGCATAATACTTAACTCTACAATAACAGATGTCGAAATTGAAATTATTAAAATGGTGATAATTTTTCAATCAAAAAAAAAAAACCAAGAACATTTTTCGTTCAAAATTAACAGATTTATCTAACCCTGAAGTTTGGACAATTAGCCACATGACAGCCGGTATAAGACATGATTTGGACACAATAAAAAATATAATTAAATAAAGTGATTATATTTATTTGTTGTCTAGATGAAAAATGGAAAACTAAACTACGAATCAGCCAAGAAGCAGATTGACTTGATGTTTCCCGAGGAGATAAAAGCTGGGGCCAAAAAAGCACTCGACGAGTGCAAACATATCCGTAAGTTAAATAAAAATAAATTATACGCATCTACAGCAACAATTAAATATTTTAACAGGAGTATTCCCCTCAGGTATAACTAGAAAGTGTCTGTCCTCCGAGCGATGTGACCTGTCCATCACCATTTCACTTTCTTGACATATTCTATTACATCGACTACTATTGTCTGTTCTCTTATCCACACATTTTTTTTGTGTGATGCCCAAAATACATCATTCTTTCTTTTGTCGAGCTCATGCTTCTTGAGAAATATAAGTATGCATCGATTGAACACTTCATTTTTGAAAATCATATTTCTCTTCTGACCCGTGAACAATTTCTGTGGACATACCTCTAGCGCAGAAATTTACCATCCTCAGTAGATGTATTGTAGTTACAGACTTGTTCAAGATGGTTTCGATGATCATCGAGTCAATAAAGCAGTCTGTCATTATTTTAATCATTGTGATGTTTATCTTTAATCCTGCTCTGCCACCGACTTCTGACAGCTCCTGCATTCTATTCTGAAGGAAGTTCAATAAAAATGCATTAAAAAATAGTAAAAAAAATAATACCTGTAATATTTATGATAAATAATTTACCAGTAATAAAGTATTCAATGTCTGTTTGAGCGATATTCCCCTCATCTTCAGTCGGATTGCAATGATATTTTTTTATGATCTCGGTATTATTATTTGGGTATAGGGAATTATTTTATTTTAATAAAACAAATCGTTTGTACGTTACAATAATAACCTAAACTATTTATGTTAAATTTTATTGCACAAATAATTCGTTCTAAGTAACAAAGTATTTGTTTAAATATATGTATTGATATTTCCCTTATTATTTTAATTAAAAATTCATATGGTAAATACAAATTAAAACTTTCGACACTGGTCAAAGATTTTGAATTGAAGTGAGCTAACTTTAAGCCATTGTGACACGGTATGTGAAAAAATTCTAAACGCCAAATCAGGACAACAGTGACCGTGAAACGTTAAAATGATTTTTTAATAACTTTATCAATTCAGATATCTGTGTACTTTGTGAGTTCTGATATAAACAATTAATGTTTTACCATTTATAAAAATTAATTCTATACAATTAGAATTGTAAACAAATAGTGTCCACATCTAGCCTAATTATCAATGAACAACTCATCTCAGTACAAGATGAATAATGCAGATTTATTTTATTTCCAGCTGATAAATACAAGGAGGTGTGCGAAGCATCCTTCCAGGCAGCCAAGTGCATGTTCAAAGCCGGCCCCAAGTACTTTGTTTTTCCTTAAAGGATATATTCAATAAAATAAACAATATTTTCATGTTGTTCTTGTATATAAAATAAAAATCTTTTGTAAGTCTCTCCAATTTTCATCAAAATCTAGACCAAGGTAAAGAAGTTTTTCATTTCTTTGCCGTCCGTAGACGAATAGCCATGCGTATCTTCCTGCGTGGTTAATTTGATACAATGCAGCGGGTTGGTGCGGTGGGACGGGGTGTGGAGGATTTTCTAAGAGTATCAGCTAATCTTTGCTAAATCAGTTGACTCACTCCCGGAATAAAATTACAAACAGTTAATGAAAATTTGTTCCAGGGATTTTGAAAAGTTTGTCCAATAATCTTAAATATGGTACAGCTTATTTATTTTTTAAATTTGTCCCTGCAAGCAACATAGTAAAACCCGAGTGTGCCCGATCAGGATCAGGCATGCTGCCAGTGAACCAGTTAAGGAACATTTAAGAAGGCAAAAATTGTTTAATATAAATATTTTAAAGTGCCATTATACCCTAACTGCTCAGAAACATGTATGTAGGAGTATAAACATATTGTTAAAATAATAAACTGTATGTAATAAAAAATACCACCCGGGACAATACCATACTAGCATGAAGATTGATTTATGGATTTCTGAAATGTGACAATTTAATGCTCATTTTCAGCATAAAATAAAAATCATTTATTTGGATTTAATCTTTGTTTATTAACAAATATCAGGATTCGACCAAGATAACCAAAAAAATTGTCATTTTGAACATAAGAAATAATTATTTGAAGTCATTCAACAAATAAGATCTTACTTTTAAAACTATTTTTTTGTGTACAATAATTACGCACAAGAAAATACCAATGATCGGTTTAGGTGCGATTTTATTAAACTTTGAATACCTCTTTGTATTGAAACTTATAATTAACATAATAATTCTTAACTTGAATGTTAGGATTAATAAGACAATAATCATAAAAATACTGCGCAATATGAATGTCTAGACCCTAACACAAAATGTAGCACCTATTGTGCGGACAATTTGTTTTGGGCGGGATTTTTTTTTGGTTTCACAAACATAACATTTACTTTTAAAGTACATATCCAAGAGTTTTGTACCCAGCAGCCCACCAATTAAATATAAAGGTAGTAACCACTCCACTGACACGCTTCATGCCGCGCTGTGCCATGCCGCTGATGCTACAAGATGAGACGCTACTACAATAACTGGTACAACACGCTCTCGTGTTGCAGCATTGTTTTATAAGTTTGAAAGTATCTTCCATCACCCCGAGGCAATGTTATATTATATCCAGTCCGGCTAGCCAGGCGATCATAGATGGTAGTCCAGCTTGTGACACTGAATTGCTACCTTAAAAAGCCCGTGACTCGTAGCGCAGATAATAATAATTATACGCCGTTACGGATACTGCAATAATATATACGTCAAGAAAATATGCATGCTTTGTTGCTTATAATATATCCAGTATTCCCTTATCTGTAATCATTAACATACTTTAAGATAATTTACAGCTACTAGAAATGGAAATTATGCTCACAAATCACAAATCACAAATCAACCTGATTGGTGTCTCATGTTGTGAAATAAGCCATTTCACTTGCATGCATTTTGACAGCTTAATAGATATTTTTACAATGTCAAAGGTGGCATACTATATTACGTAAACAGTAAAAGCTCATTAATACTAACAACTATTTCGAAATTCATAATTTGAACATTTTATCATAAGTTATCGGGGGGTCAAATTAATTTTCATACAAAATTATACCTATAACTAGAAAAACTTGATAATTCATAACATTTTTAAGACAAAATAATATTTTTTTACATGTAGTTATTATAAATCTGAACATTATACCTGTGCCGACTACCCTAATCTGGGGATTGGACCATCTGTAAATATATGCCCAAATGGCTGGCGGTTCGCTGAGATGGAAATCCCACCAAAAAATGAGTTTAGATTAATGTTGTCATCTTGCACACCTGTTTAGAAATTTTAAAGTTTTACATTTTCATTATTATATGCCTATCTTTGTGTTTTTCTACATTTAAAATAATTCTTAGTTATATTTGTATTGGATAGCTTCAAAATATTGCTGTTATTTGACTGACATATTGACTCTTTTATGTACTTTTATTTGTGAATCTCTTTTGAGATTTTAAACTCTTTATCAAGTGTTATTTGAAAAGTGTAAAGAATATTGCATATTTTTGTACCGTCCTTGTGTTAAATTTTAGTTTTTATCATACTTTATTTTGCCAATAATTTCATTTTAAAATTAAAGTGGCACCAGTTCGCAGTATGTATAAAACATTAACAATTTCTAAGAAAATAGATTTAATTAAAGATGTGGATAGTAAAATTGACAGTAAGGGAAATATTGCAAAAAATATGCTATTGTCAGCTTGACCATTTCAACAGTTTTGTAAAATCTCACAAAAATTTAAGAATCGAATTTCTGGTCCAATTCTCATCGAGAAAGGATGTTCATTGGCCAATGAATGACTTTGGAGCCTCTGATGGTTGGCTCCACAGATTTAATACAAGGTTCAATACAACATGTTAGTTAATATATGGCGTAAATGAAAAAGTTGACAAAATAGAGGTGCAGGATTAAAACGAATGCAACATTGACCAAATACGTATTTAAAAATGTTTTGAGAAAATATATATTTCAAGTTCACTTAAATGTTTAGAAAACTTTTTATGAAATTCTACTTTCCTAATTCGAAAATATATATTTTTTTAATATTTTGATCACCTCAATTACATATTAAAGAGCTTTTACTGTATTGTCCATTGAAGAAAATCAATCTAAATCATTACAATCACAATTCTTGACCAGAATTCTTTTAGACAGTTGTTGTTAAAGGCTTCTAGGGCAAGCGTAACGTGTTTATATTGGAATGAAGAATTACTTTTCATATAAAGGTGACGTAGCAAATGAGGGTTGCCCACTAACATTTTATTTTTTACCAGAATTATTTGAATAAATATCCAAAATGTAAAGTAAAACATCGTGGTGCAAAATGAAACCAGAAAAATAAATTTTATACATTATGGTTATTTCATACAAGACTTGTGCTTGTTTCATGTTTGGATTAATCAAAGGTTATTAGAGGTACTTTATAACAATTTCCTCAAAAGTTTTTATAAAATCTGTAATGCTTTCAAAAATACACGTTAAATATTTCTAAGTGTATTGAAAAAACTAATACTTAAATTCTTAAATCTGATAAGAAATAATGAATTTGATAAACAGCATTAAAAATACTCAGCGTTATGCCGTGTAGTAATAAATGGCCGGATGAAAAAAGATAATTGAGTGTCCAATATTAATTAAATGGCAATATTTTTCAATATACTGTAGTACTGTATTATTAAAACAAATTTAATAAATCACATATACTCTATCCAAAAAATATAATCACCACGAACCCGTAATTTTCTTTTGTCGGTAGATAGCTTTACCAAATAAGCTATAATGATCCAGTAAAATGTAGTCAAATTTTATATATATATGAATATTTTATATATATATATATATATGTGTGTGTGTTTTTAAGTGTGATTTATTTTTATTTTTTATTTATTATCTTAGTTTAATAACCACAATTGAGTTTAAAAAACATCTACCGGTTTCGGAAAACACCTTTTCCTTCTTCAGGATATGTCAAAACTAACTAAAAATATAGCATTGTTTTTCTATTTATCCAGAATCTATTTTTAAATTTTTAAAAACAACTATTATTTAAAAAGTAAATTTAGTACCTAACTCAAATTGCTGCTCAATACAAATTTAGTCGAATAATTTTTAGGAAAAAATTTTAGAATAGGACTCGTAGTTAAATTTAGTTGGCTGTTTAGAATTTCCTGATTACTTTTACATGCTTTATTTATCTCCAACGATTCCAAATTATTTAATTTGTGACCTACACCGTTTATATTCAAAATTGACAATCCCAATTTTTTATCAAAACCATGACTATTTTCTATCAAATGATTAGCAAATTCTGAAAACCCACTATTGTTCAAACATCTCAAATGCTCCTTTACTCTTATATTAAAATTTCTACCCGTTTTACCAACATAAAATGCAGCACAATCCTTACAACTAAGTTTATAGACGCCAGAATTGTTAAATTTATCATCCTTGTCCTTAGAATTTATGAGTAAATTTCCTATACTATTATTTGTGTAAAATGCTGGTCTAATATCTCGTGGTAGGTGTTTAGATATTTGTTTCGAAAAGTTATTTATGTATAAAATCCTACGCCAATTATCATTATTATCATTATGTTTCATCTGTGATTTATATAAAAACTGATTATTATATTCTTTTAATTTATTTTTTAAAATAGTGTCTATCAAACATGTAAACCCATTATTAACTGCTATTTTTTTAATTGTATTCAATTCAATATTAAAATTGGATGTTGACATAGGAATATTGACTAAACGATGTATCATGGAGTGGAACCCTGAATGTTTATGTGATAATGGATGATTAGATTCATTGTGTATGATAGTATCTGTAAAAGTTGGTTTTCTAAAAATTTTAAACTCAATTTTATCATTATTTCTAATCAATGTTAGATCCAAAAAATTTAGGGTAGAATTATTTTCCATTTCTAATGTAAATTGTATTTTTTTATTAAACGAATTAATTAAATTTAGAAATGTGGTTAGTTGACGTTGTGAACCCGACCAAATACACAATACATCATCCACATACCTTTTCCATAACAAAACATTATTTAACAAAGAAAAATCACAATCAAAAATTTTTTTCTCCAAATCGTCTACAAAAATATCTGCTATTAGTGGACTTGTGGGTGCTCCCATAGGAAGACCTTCTGTTTGATTATATATTATATTATTGAATTGGCGTAGGATTTTATACATAAATAACTTTTCGAAACAAATATCTAAACACCTACCACGAGATATTAGACCAGCATTTTACACAAATAATAGTATAGGAAATTTACTCATAAATTCTAAGGACAAGGATGATAAATTTAACAATTCTGGCGTCTATAAACTTAGTTGTAAGGATTGTGCTGCATTTTATGTTGGTAAAACGGGTAGAAATTTTAATATAAGAGTAAAGGAGCATTTGAGATGTTTGAACAATAGTGGGTTTTCAGAATTTGCTAATCATTTGATAGAAAATAGTCATGGTTTTGATAAAAAATTGGGATTGTCAATTTTGCATATAAACGGTGTAGGTCACAAATTAAATAATTTGGAATCGTTGGAGATAAATAAAGCATGTAAAAGTAATCAGGAAATTCTAAACAGCCAACTAAATTTAACTACGAGTCCTATTCTAAAATTTTTTCCTAAAAATTATTCGACTAAATTTGTATTGAGCAGCAATTTGAGTTAGGTACTAAATTTACTTTTTAAATAATTGTTGTTTTTTTTTTTTTTTTTAAAAAATTTAAAAATAGATTCTGGATAAATAGAAAAACAATGCTATATTTTTAGTTAGTTTTGACATATCCTGAAGAAGGAAAAGGTGTTTTCCGAAACCGGTAGATGTTTTTTAAACTCAATTGTGGTTATTAAACTAAGATAATAAATAAAAAATATGAATCTTAACCACCAAGTTAATATTGCTAATTTTAAAAGTATGATTTATTTTTGATAAGATAGTTTTATTTATTTTGTTTTAATTATCAAGGAAATAAATATGTTCTGTAAACAACTTCACAAAACTGATTTCATGAATATTTATTAATTCTCAAATACAACTGACATTCCCATATCGATGACTGACGTCAGAAAGTTGCCAAACTCAAGAAACACATCTTGCGGAGCATCAACGTTTAATATATCCACAATAACACATTTTTGCTGTAATTTGAAAGTAATATCCAAAAGGAATTTGAAAAGCGGGCACGTGGGCTGTTGATTTTTAAAAAGGCTATCCAGAATATACTCAGACACTGTTATGTACCAATTCATAGACGTGCGGTCACCACTGACTTTGGAATTATAGTCATTTCTGGTTGACCACAGATTATAGAAAGGTTCGCAACTATACTGAATGCGAGGACTCTGATTCTGAGAAGAAGGATTCACAAGTGGCAGAGTGATTAAAAACTTACATTTGAGAATATTTCTCAAAATATTATCCATTAATAATTTAACATTATTACAATACAAGGAGATAAATTTTTCAGAAAATTTTCCTGAAATTATTATTGGATAATTTTTCTTTACAGATAACACATTAGTCAGCTCTATCAGATTGGGGCGCACGTCTTCCACACTCATAAGATTGTACAAAAGATTATCGAAACGCCTACTGTTTCGAGCTGCTTCAATTTTGAGCAATGCCTCCGAACAAACCCTGATAAAGCGCTCTTTTACCTTAAAAGATACACTAATGGTCACATTGCGATTCAATTCAAAGGGATCCTGAACGTTCAATGTTTGACTGATAGAGAAAGGTTTGATAGCTCCGTCATTCAAAAGAGACACGTATCTATGAAATTCACTAGACAATCTGCTCGGATCCTTAAAAAATTCGGCTGGAATAGTCAAACCGCAGAGCGGACTTATTACGACGTTATAAAGAATGACATTTGTATAAAAATGAAAAAATCCTTCTAAAAGTGTCAACACATCAGATGTGTTGTGATTTTGAGGAAATCTATCTAAAGAATCGTCAAATCCGCAATTCCATCCATCTTTGATGATATCAAAAGTGGGGTTGCTTTGTAAAAAGTTTACAGGGGGTAAAATAGGTTTCGGTAACCGCTGCAGATAAAATATAACCATCAATATGACGGCATAGTTTAACAATTTGATCCCGTGGATTTTAATCCAATATTTGATCAAGACAAAAAGAGGAATCAACCGGGCGTCTGTGGAGAGGAAAAATCTAATAAGTGAACTGTTAGCAACGCCAAATGAACTCTTGAAGTTAATGTCGACATTGAAGCCGGTTGGCACGTGTCGACATTTGATTATTGGAACGTTGGCAGTAGGAATCATAAAAACATGAGAAAAAATTTGTGGATGTGACATAAAAACCGACTTGGCTATTTTTATTGTGCCTGGATCTCGACCGATCGGGTATACTAGATTGCGGCTGGAGTTACCACAATCAAAATAATTTTGATCCAACAGCTCTATATAGCAATCCACATCACTGTCGACTATGGCTAGTCCATTCACGACGGATCCGAAAGGTAGCACACGACAACCTGAAATCACACAAAGTTAACAGTGCTTGAAAAATTTACCACAATTCTGACCCGCAAACTTTTTGCAACAATAGATATCATATATACCTGGAAATCTTTGGTTTAGAACTTTCCGTATGTCCTCACCTAGGACCTGCAAATTTTCAATGACGTGTGGTTTTAACCGTAATTCGTACATAAGAGTCATCAGCTGCTGTTCAAAATCACCTCTCAGATCAAAGCTTGTGATGGGCGGGAGGTTTGGTGTGGGCGGGAGACACGGTCTGGGCCCCTTGTTTTTAATTCCTGAAACTTTTATTTTATTAAATTTATTGTAATAAAAAACTTTTCTTTCATCTTTCTAAATGTATATACATATGTGTTTAACCTTTTGAACGCTACTCCCAGACTTAACATTCCAATACTCACACGCGGTACATTTATTTTTAATACCAAATACGCATTAAATCATAAAATAGACGACCTACACTCGATTTATCACCTCAGAAAGAGATAAAAGAAAGGTTATCTTGTTCAATATGAAACCAAAACATGGTTGTAAAAACCCATAGGGTGTTTATAAATGAATAAACATGAAGTCCATGCATAAACATACATAACGGTACAGCAATGCGGCCGCTGCTCGAAACACGTGACAGATTATCAATGTTTTTAACGAAGTACATTTTTATTTTCCAAGATGTCAGCACCGTCAAAGTATTAGGAATCTTTTAGGGTATGTTAAAATATTGTATGAAATAGGTGCACTATGTGATCACGGACCAGTCGCCGTATCAACTGTTGATATGACCGCACACATAAACCAATTTATACCGTATCAACAGTCGATAGGTTTTAAAGACTCTAACATGAAGTGGTTAATGTAAAATCCGTAATAATATTATGTTTCCCCGTCTATTTCTATGTTTTCTGAATGTCTTAGATGTAGTGTCATTATGACTGTAGAATGCTTGATTAAACAGCCAGGTCAAGGAAAAAAAAAAGCATATTTTCGTACATTTACATTATATATTATAATCATATATTGCCACCTGCCATCTTTTCTTCTGTCTATGGTAAGGGAGAAATCTTACAGTAGAAATTGTCTATCCACGAATTTCATTATGCGCAGGGATTAGCAGCAAGCAATCGACAATAGCCGATGAGACCGCGTAGTGGTCACCAATGTCCGCTATGGACACATAGCGGCTGCTATCGGCAGTGAAGCGGGCACAATAGCCGCCCGCAAGATAATAATTAGTGTAAGAGAATTAATTAAGAGTGGAGATCTACCTCTTACATTTAACATTAAAATAAATATACATACCTCTAGTTGAAATCGGTTGGTGAGACGTTTTAGTAATTTGTCCAACTTGTTTTCCAGTTATCGATAACTTAGAACCTTTCAAATACAAATTATTCCGAGCCTGTAGTACAGACTGGGCGTTATTTAAATTTACGAATGTAACTGCAACCGTTTTCGTATTGTGGATGATGTAAATATTCTTTAGACGTCCAAACTGTTCAAAAAACTCCCGGTAGACCTTCTTCTCCAGTGGTTTTCCATTCTCTATAAACACAACATCACTTTTTTATCCATTGCCAATCACTCCATTGGTAATTGCACAAAGTTATGCAAATATTATACAATTGGTGTCATGCGAATAGGGTGGCGAAGGTGAAACAGGCAGGAGGGGGTGCCTCATTCAGCCTGTGCCCCGAGAGCAACTGTTTCTTGCACACCTTTAAATACAATGAAATACCAGAAGGCCTTAAAAATATTAAGTTTGTTATGGTAATGTGGTCCTACATTGTGTCCTATTCTATAGCAGATAGATTATATTTTAGCTTTCTTTAAGGGCGAGCTTTCATTTTTCCAGTTTGAAATTTGAGAAATTATACACAAATTAGATATGCTTTCAAGACGAGATTAGTAGTTAAATTCTTCTAAGTTCCAGAGAAATAATTAATAACGTTATTTATTATATAAATCATGCGAGAGAGGAAGGTTTGAATAGAAAGAGATGACAATAAAATTGTTGATTTTCTCGCATTTGATACAAGGGTCAAACTTAACTCGTGTATAGAGGCTTATCCATGACTTATCCAAGTTTTCACATTAATATGAATGAGTTCATGAGTCATTTAATTCCTGTATATGAATATGTTTTGAAATCAGACACAGACCTTGCCATTTTACTAAAATATCTGTTTCATAATATACTATTTATGAAACAAACAGTTTGTGTTTAAAATGCAACAGTGTCATAGATATATGAAATATTTAGTTGCGACATACATAAAAATAACATACATAAAACGTTTACTTTGTTCAATAAAACGTCGTTTTCCCATGAAATCAGTAAAAAAAAAACCATCTAATTTATGAAATTTGCTACTAATGTTGTGAATAAGTTCAATATTAATTCATATCGTATGTAAAATATGCGTGAAAACATATATTTATGGCATTTTAAAACTAAAATAATAACAGCGCAGATTCCATGGCCATCTTGGCCGGATCGAGCAGCGCATTGAAGTTCGATAGATAATTAAAATTATCATATTTTATAAGACTGAAAAACTGATTACAGTAAAACCGCGATATAACGAAATCCAAGGGACCAAAAAATAAAAATTCGTGATAACGAATTCCCACATATAACGAAAAAAATAAAAAAACCTACTATATGTTACGCGCCGTCGCAAAAAAATGTTGCGCGGCTTCAAAAAAGATCGCAAATTCTGCAAACAAAGGAGGAAAAAGGCCATAGGGAACTGAATACCTACATATTTTTAGTAGTTTTGTTATTAAAACAGATAAGCAAATGGATAATCAAAGGAATTAAATTAAGAACAGAACCTATTCAACACCAATTGGAAGATATTTTTGTAAATTCCAGAATATTGCAAACACAAAACAATATTTTAAGTGTGTTTAAATGTAGAGCCGCTTCAAACATAGTTTTGGGCATGAAACATACAAAATAATTCAAAAATAACAATTTTACAGTTGAATCGCGGCATTTTTATAAAATTAGTCGTATATAAATTACGAAGGTACTTACCGGTAACGACGGCAACCACTTCAAAATATATTTATAATCGTTAAAATTGTTCACTTAAAAATTATCGTTAACATTGTTCACTTAAAATACACGAAAACAATAGTTAATAGAAATTCAAAATGCCGTACAAAAATAGTCCATAAAATATTTTAACGAATTATTTATATTATTGACGAGTTCACACGAAAACAATTGTCAAACGAAAATGAATTTATGTAAATATTCAGTTCGGTCATGCAATAATCGCGTTAAAAGCGGAACAAACTTAACTCTACAGACGTTACACTGAGACTGACATTTCCAATAAGTACATTCTGCAACTTTCGGGGGGTTCCTGTTAATTTTTGTATTTTACAGCTGTTTGGGTCTGGGTTGCAATCATATTAGAGGCGTATGCGTACGTAAAACGTGTCAGAGAACGCCGCAAGAATTATGTCAAATGGTTTTATGGGCCTGCTATGAACCCAAGAAGAAGTTTGAATTGTTTTACTACCTTGTCGGCCGACCGCCGCGCACCGCCGAAAAGGCCATAAAACCGATCGCATACGGCAGATGCATCGGCGCGGCTTTGTAAGTGCGAAATAATATTTTCATCTTTTAACATTTTTTTATTTCGTTATAAATTTACGTAAATGTATTGGCATTTTTTCGTACGGGACAAAAATGATTTTGTTATAAATATTAACGGGATTTCGTTATATAAATGCATTTTTGTATGAAAAATTGGTTTTAGGGACTAAATTTCGATTTTTTTTTCGATATACGTCATTTTTCGCTATATCGGGTTTCGTTACATCGCGGTTTTACTGTATTGTGTTTTTGACTTTAAACTTGGTTTTAAATAATAGCTTAAGCCTCAAAACATGTGAGTAAATATAATATTATATTATTTAAAAATGTATGTTTTCACTAAAAACAAAGTATTTTAAAAACATTGAAAATTGATAACGTCCTGCATTTTTCTGATCCATCAACACTTACGTCATATATCTATATTACCATTCTCTCCTCATTCATCCGTTCCATATGGCCAAACCACCTTAGTGATCCTTTCTTAATCTCACTCACTATACTAAGAGCTTTATATTTTTCCTTATTTCTTCATTCTTTACTCTGTCATAAATGGATATGCCACATATATGTCTAAGTGATTTCATTTCCACTGCATCTCTTCAGCCAGCTCCAGGCCTCACTTCTGTACATCAGTGTCGGTACCAAGACTGTGTACCGCTAGTCTTGCCTCAGTTGACAAGTTCCCATTAGCTATAATTTTATTCAAAGCACCGTTCACCTTGTTCCCCGCAGCCACCCTCCTTTCGATATCTTTCTCAGCCTTTTCGATTCTATAATATCAAACATACTTCCCAAATACACAAACTCATCTACTTGTTCCAAATATTCATTATCTACAAGTATTTTGCACATTGTCTTGCTTACCTCCTTCTCGAATACCATCACTTTCGACTTGTTGACATTCATAATAAGGTCGCATTACTTGCATACATCATACATTCTAGTCACTAGACTCTGTAATTCTTGTTCATTATTCGCCACAAATACTGCATCATCGGCATACAATGAACAGCATACAATCAAATCGCTCATTTTCACTCCTACATGTACACATTCCAGTTCTTTCACACAATTATCCAGATTAATTTTACCTGCAAATTTTACCAAAATTGATTAATTTTAAATATTCACCATTGGCAATACATGCAATTTTTTGCTTTATCTATAGCTTTATTTATCCCTGCATTCGAAATCTATCACTTTGCTGTTGAAAAATCTTCAGTAATTTAAATTAAACACCAAGATCATCATCAGACGAACTTTCATCACTAAAATAGCGGGATATTGAAAGATTATGCCATATACTGCAATTTTCAAATATGTATCAAAGTGACATGACTTTTGAAACAACTGTGAAGAGTCCGCCATTTTTAACTAGCAATTTACAGTTTTTACCATCCGATACTTGATGGTATAAACAATTTACTATTGAATGTTCTTTCGATGTTCGATGAACCAACAATTAAAGAACCCATTTTCGGAAAAAAAATTTACTAAAGTAACCTAATTTACTACAGTAAAAATTTACCACCCATCACACAACCGGGCCTAAGATAAAAGCAAAAGTTTTATTTAGTATGATAATTAAACTAATACATACCTCGAACAAAGATAGTGGTATTTGGAGTTTCATTAGTTGATCTCTTTTGACGCAACATATGTTTCTTACTATTTTCATGGTTTGACTTTTCACTTATCGGTAGATTTCTATTGCAAATTAGACAATCGTAGTTTAGTTTATCCATATTTATATGTTTATCTAAATATCAAGCACTGATCCTGCAAATATAAGTCAGTACACAGTGTAATAATTTTTATAATAGTGTTTCGTCACAGAAATTAAATATACACATTTTAACAGACATAGTCCATTGTACCTTTTCATGATTTGGGCCTTAACTTTTAAGATAAATCTATGTATGTTAGTTTCAAACAAACATTTTATTAAAGTCATAGACTGGTAAAGGGTTCAGACTAATATTAAATACAGAAAATAGCAGCAAAAGTATGCGAGAGGGATCCAAAACTATTTATACTAGTAAGATAGTGCAGTCCTGGTGTGTGAATTGCCTGATAAGATAAATAGACTCTGAATTTAGTCATCAAGTGTGGTGTGTTTCCGCAGTTATCTATGAATGTAACTGTGGGGGGTACTGACATAGATTAATCATTATATCGCCATACATTTATTGGAAGTAACTTATTTATTTATTTATTAGACTTTATTGACATACATGCTTTTGTTGTAACAGAGATGAATATAAAATATTATAATATGATAAATATAAGATTACAATTACAATAAAACTCTGTTAATTCGTAACTCACGGGACCAAAATTTTTTTTTTAAATCTGAATAACAAGAAAATTTTTTTGAAGGTAACATTAGAAAGATATTTCAGTTTCTTTATTACATTAAACAAATTGCAACATTTCATAAACAAACCAGATATAAAATCAATAGAACTGTTGCACACAATTCATTTATAATTCATCGAGTAGCTTGTTGGTGTAGCGGTCAAGGCTAGTGATCTAGTGGTCAGGGGGTTCGCGCCTCATTCCAGGACACCAGCAAGTTAGTCTTATTTTCATAGCACAAGCGTTTAACTTAGTTTAAAAATTGTAATAATATTGATGTGACATGTATTCTGTGAACGTATCTCTATTTTAAAAAAAAAAATTAAAAATTACAAGATTCAATGAAAATTGTTCAAATTATTTTAATTAGGGATTACAAGGGTGAATAGAAATATATAATTCGGAATGCGCTGACATTTATTGTCAAAATAACAACAAATCTTATAAAACGCACTACAGAATTTGGTATACATAAACATGGAATCACTCATTTACGAGCTCTAAGCGCGCCAATCTATTGCAATAAGGAATAGCGCTGTGATTGGCTAGGGGATGGAGATGTTTACGAAGGGATGATGAATGCGTAGTCACGCGAGTTTGGGTTTAAAAACCAGGTAAATGTGTGAATTACGTGAACAAATTATTTACTATGGGTATATAAATGCATACGAACTACGAATAATAAGATTTTACAAATTATTAGTTGAAATTAATGTTATTTTCGGGGCTAAAATTTTTGAAAAATGTGTAAATTACGTGAAAATAATAAATATGAGTACACAAATTAACTGTATATTGCTATTAAGTATAATACTCGTAGTTTATTATGTGGGATGGAGTAGACTCCACCTCTAATATATACAGCATTGTCCTAGCTACTTTGCTAGACTGCCGTCTGTGTTAAAGTATCCAGTTTTTTTCATGCTGTTGTAGTGTTAAAATGGTGGTATGGCCATTATGATAAGTCAATATAGGGTCCACAAAGTTTTCCGGAATCACACTCTAATACTAGCACCAGATCATTAAATGCATATTATTATTACATACCAAGCTATAAATTCAATTTAATGTATCGGATAATCTAATTATATTTTACAGAATTATACCAACATTTTTGACTTTGAATTTAGGCGGGTACCAATAAAATATTGTGGACTTAGTCTGTTATATCTTGTACAATTATTTCATACAACTAGCGTCAATGAATTATTATTTTGCATCATTAGTAAAAAGAACATTAGAATATGGCTTGCAATCTGGTATTTATGTTAATCAAGAATAATAAAAATTACCAACCGTGAGTCGCATCAACAACTTTCAGAAAGTACCGTTTGTCTAAAACACCTTTTATATCACCAGGAGACAGAATGACACCGTTTTCAGATTTATAAAATTTTATTCCATCTAACAGAGCCGTTTCGAGGTCAATGTAAATGTAAACATTGCAAGATTTCCTTATCCCACTTGTCACGTCACAGCTTCCTGGTAATCCTGATGCAAAGTGAATGTGGTTTCTTTTCATGCGCTTTAAACCGTCCCTCTTTATAGAAGGCCAATTTTTTAAGTATGTTCCGTGCACAACAACAGGCGCTTCAGTTCTCTGAAAACAAGAATGTATGCATTATCATTAATTATAGTAAGTAGAAAATAAATATTATCTTAAATAAAAGCACAAATATATTATAACATTATATCTGGTACTTACCGATCACAAAATGTTATTTGAGTTGTCATTTACTGAATGAACGCAGAAAGAAATTTCTCTATGGTACTTTTTCATTTGACGACGAGAGAGCGCGAAAGCAACTGCTTGTTATACTATCATCAAGGAGATGTGATTTCACATTTAAACAAGGAAGGGATATGAAGCATCGCTTCGTTACTTGACGGCAGAAGGAGGAATGTAGATGACAATACTATTTTCTCTCACAAAGTGAGCAGGGCGGGGACACGATTAGATTCCCTATGTTCTTTTTTTTATTCTCCAACATAATTTATTTTACAATAAAAGAGGACACAAGGGTTCTACGTGACTTCAAAAGGAAGCAGATGACCCAGCCTTCCTGATGTTTTGCCATGGAAGGAGACACAGTATTTTACGGGTGCCTCGGAACATCAAAACTAGACGAAAACGGTGGATGGCTCCTGAAGAGCGAAGATTCTGCGTTTGAAATTGTTGTAAAATAACTTTTGTTGTGAAATTTTATATTTTGTATTTTCTACGTTTCATAAGGTTTATTCTCACATTAATTCTAAATGCTAATTGGTTAATTTTGATACTTCCATATTTGATAAAAAATCTATAATCTATACTTCCATATTTGATATAAATCTTTATCTTTAATCACATTTAAGTGATATGTTTTTTTTTATTATATTTTACCATGTAAACTCATACCTTTTCATATCTGAACATGCTCAACTTTTGTAAAGTTAACCATTCCTGAGAATGATAGTTAATGTGGAATGAGAGACCACTTGGTGAATTCTGTGCATCAGAACCCCGCACCTCATGCTTTACACTGAGCGAGCCGGAGGACGTATAAAATACAATGTCACAACATACTTATCAGTTTTCCATACATGCAGTAATCCGACACCATTAGGATTTATATATTAATGAGATTAATGTTCCGGATTAATGAGATTCTACCGTTTCCAAATATTTTTAACTAGCTATGGTTTGAGACAGTATCAACTTGTGAATTAAATTTAACTTGTAAAGTTATATTTTGAGATAATAATAAAGGAACTACCTGTGTAATAGCTTGTAAGCTCTCTGAGTTTACTGAGCTGATACTGTGACCTTGCAGAGCCTTGATTTGAAGATACCCAGAGTCTCTATTCAATTTAAATCTTTTTTTATCATTGGTATCAACTACTGCGATGATATCCTCTAATGTATATAATTTACCAATGCCTTTGTGCCTTAAAATCTCATCAACAGCGACATATCCATCAATACTGCAAAAGAAAAATAATTTTATATTTCTATAACCAAGTTTGACAGTGTTATATGTAACTGCTAATGATTTATGTATGTTGGTATACTTTTTTTAAGTTAAAGTTTTAAAATATCAATAACAATTATTGCATTGTGTGTCATTATTATAAATATTCAATGGTGATACAAATTTATATAAATTAAGTGAGTTTTAGGAACAACGGTCTCAATAAATAAGTAAAATACAATAGAACCTTGATTATCCGGACTAAATGGGGATGAAAGCAGTCCGGATAAGGAAAAATCCATATAATCGAAAAAAATCATAATTGACAGTGAAAGACATGTACATACAGAATGAATAATTTTTATTTGTCTAGATTTACATATAGCTTCAATTATTAAATTATTTTTTATTAAGAAATTCAATTATCGATTTTTGTTCAATGCTAGTTATTTTTTTTGAAGCTGCTAAATCGCAGATACTTTTAACACATATAAGTTGTCCTGAGTTACACTCTCTTGGCTTTCAAACCACTTCATGGCGATATCTAAATACTGAAAAGCTTCAGAATGTGTAGGACCAATATCTCTTACTTCGCAAATCTCTTGTTTGTCTTCTCGATCTTGTTCATCTAAGGCAGATATTTCTTTAATTATTTCTTCATCATTCAAAATTTGGAATCCAGGGTCGTTCGCATTGCAATTTAACCACTCGGTTACATCTTCTTTGTCACATTCAGCACATATTGAAATCTGTGCTGTTGCTTCCGCAATGTCTCCTATACCACTTTCTACTGTGTTACTGGAATTAACTGATGATCTTTTCAAAATTTTGTTTCACGATTTTCTCAAAGTTGATATATCTATAGAATTCCAACTCTCTGCTGCCATGTAGCAACAGTCTTTTAAATTTATTTTCTTATGAAAGCCGATAACTGTTTCTTCATTATTTTCGTCTGCTAGCAATAATCATAGAAGCATCTGTTTTCTATATAAGCATTTTACTGTTTCTATCATACCCTGATCTATCGGTTGTATTACTGATGTGACATTTGGTGGAAGAAATTTTACCGTAAACATTTCATCAATCTGGTTTAAACATTCTATAGATGGGTGGGAGGGACAGTGCATCATCTAGTAATAATTTCCTCTTTTATCTACAGAGTTTTGATATTTTTTCACTTCTGGAATGAATTGCTTTTCGTACCATCGTGGGTTCTTTGATTTCCCAATGACAAGCAGTGGGAGTCTGTGTCTGCTTGCTGCATTGGCACACCCACCATAATGGTGACATGTTCTTTACTAGTTTTGTACCCTGGTGCAGTATTTTCACGCCTTGATGCTAAATGATGCCTTGATGCTGATTTGTTGGGTAGTTTCTTCCAATTTAAACCGGTCTTGTTAGCATTGTAAATAAATTCTTCATCGAATCCTTTCTTCTCCACAAACACCTTCAATGTGTCAATGAAAGTGTTTGCTGAAGGTATGTCAGCAGAAAACTTTTCCCCGTGAACTTCAAGTTCCCTGTTACCATGTCGTCCTTTGAATTTTTCAAGCCAGCCCGAACTTGGTTTGAAGGTGGGATCTCCATTTAATCTTGTATTAAAAAATATTGCTTTTTCACACAATAACGGACCAGATATTGGCTGTCCAGATGATCGTCTTTGTATGAACTATATAAAAATACACTCTCCATTCCTTTCTTAATTTTTTCATAACTTTACGCTCTGATGTTCCATCTTCTGACATTAAACAATTAGTAAATTTCATAATTTTTTCACTTCGTTTTTTTATATCTGAGATCGTTGACATTCCACCATATTTATTAGACAAATAACGTCCAGAGTCACCGCATTTCAAAACATTGATTATACCCGATTTGTCTTTTAATGATAATACAACACATTTTCTTTTCGATGACCAATCGGTAATATTAAAAATAAATATTTAAACACTGCTCCAAATGGTTCGATTGATATCCATAACCAGAGGTTCATGTAACAACGCGTATTGTATCACCACAGAGTGTCCAGACAGATAAGTGCCATAGAAATGAGATAATTTGAATATAAATTATTTATAAATATGTCACGTTATATTTTTATTACAATGCAAAATGTATTAAAAAGTATTGTATTTTGAACAATCCGGATAATCGAGGTTCTACTGTATTTTGAATGAACAACAATATTAAGGATCTGCCTGTAAGATATTAGTAGACTTATACACTATTAACAAATTACTAAATAAATGTCTCGGATGATCAGACTATTACTTACTTACTATTAGATAAAGCAAAAAAAATGTGGTTTTTTATTATAGTGAGAGAAACAATGTAGATGGCTTTCAAATAATGGAACGATAGATGTATTAATTTGAAAAAAGTATAACATATGGGTTCGAAAATTTGTCATCAAAGATACTGGCATTGTAGCATATTTGGTAATGCACCTTCCTCGGACTGGAAAAAGATCCAGGTTCGAACCCCGGTAGCATAAAAACAATATTTTTCGATAAAATTGATTTTATATGTGTATCTATCTTTATAATTAATACATTTAATTAGTACATACAATATTTATTACAAAAGATAATTTCCATTGTTGTTTATGATATTTTGCCACAATTTGGGTAATTTTTTGATGCTTCTTTTATAAAATTCTTGCTGTTTTGATTTAAAAAAGGAATCTAGATATTTTCTGACATCGAATAGAAATTTTCTTTTCAAAGTGAATGTTTCATAGACCGGAATAAATGATAGTCCAACGATACTATGTCAGGAGTATAAGGCGAATGTGGTAAGTTCCAGATCTAGTTACTTTATTTTGTCCTGTGTAATTTTCACTGCGTGCACATTGTCGTATTGTAAGATGCGGCATTGACTATTCACTAGAACTGATAATTTTTTAATAATGCCACCTTAAATCTCTCTAACTGGGTACAACAAAATTCGGCTGTGATGGTCTGACCAGGTTTTAATAATTCGTAATGAATAACGCCTGAAATATCCCACCAGACAAATAAAAGAACTTTTTTAAGGTCAATGATGGTCTGGGTGTTGAAACTGGTATTTGACTTGGGAAAAGTCGTTGTTTTTTTATGTGGTTTATATAAAGGATCCATTTTTCATCTCAGAAATGGATCGGTTTCATACCTACTTAACAGCGAAGAACAATTTGTCACACGTGATCCAGGGCTAACAGCGAAATACTGTGCAGAACTCAAACTCCTTAACTATGATTTTTGCCAAACCTTTTCAAATGATATTTTACCGTCGACCAGGGACAGCCAGTTTATCTTTTAGATTCTTATCACCATTTTTGAATTGTTTAAACCAACGTTGGCATTTCCGAATGTTCAAAATTACGTCCGTAAATTTCACAAATGCTTTCAGTACCTTCTTTGGTTTAATCCCTTGTCCCATGGGTGAAAATGGAAAAAATGAAGTGAAAACAGTAAAAGTATGAACAGAACTACAAACAATGCTGACGTACTTACTCGACCGCAGCCAAAAACAAACTAACTTCAAAACAACACAAAAAAAACAACATTTCTTTTCACTTTACCTAATATGTAATAGAGTTCCAACTTTAAGAAAGAATTATCACTTTACTCAATAAGAGACGTTACTTTATTCCATATAAAGCATTACAACATTGTCAAATGTTTACACAATATATTTACCTTATATGAAGGCCCTCCTCTTCTGCTCCATGGCGAAGAAGCCGGGAGAGTATCTTGCTTAGCCTAATATGATCCTATAATGGTATCAAGTTTTGTTTTTTTATTTAAAATGCAGTCCAACACTTTTTTTTAACAAATGACAGCACATAATTAAATCTATTAAAATTATTGCAGACGATTGCCTAGCGCAAGAAAGTGAATCTCAGTAAGCGAATACTTTTTAAAAGACTTGGCAATGTTATTTCAGGTCCATATTTTAAAATATCAAAGAAGAATCTAAGCACTTCCAGTGTACAGTTCAATTATAATAGAAGGAAGTTAAAAGCAAGAACAATATATTTCGTGTATTGGCGCAAGTTATCGAAAACAAAAATTTGCTTAGTTAAATATAAATTAATAATATCCACTCACAGACCGCTGCATCTACCGCGTAATCAAGATCAAATATCTATAATCTATATATTTACTTTATACATCAATTATTCAGGAAAATATTGACAGAAATCGACAGCAAAACAAGTAAAAACGACAAAAAAGCCACGGAAATAAAGAGTCCAAGCGTATAAGCATGTTACATATCTTTTCTATGGTGTAGGACAGGTGTAGTATAGGCCATAGATAAGTGTCAGCAATGGTTAAAATAAAACATATACACAAATAGATAGCGTTATACCCATTGATAAGAAAGAATTCGATAAGATTCGCATTAAATCGACTCTATTAATTATGTAATAACATCGCAAACGCGTAAGAGCCGTGTGTCTCCGCCAGCCGCGGCAGGTCCGGCCGAGCCATCAATTTAACGAAAAGCTGACGAGCTCGAGGTGAATCGGACACTTCCTTGACGGCATTGTCTCTAAAAGGATTTACCTCGTCTACGTGTGGATTCAATTGTGAAAGCGGCCGCAGGCCACCCAAAATAAGCGATATATCATATTAAAGTGACATGCTTAATTACTACCGTATCCATTAAACCCAAGTATTAGGCAATAAACGTCGAAGAATGACAAAAACAACTAAGAGGGAGCGTTTCTTGAAAACAATAGGAGCCCATCCAGAGTAGAATGCGGTAATGAAAGATCGGCCTTTTGTTAAATCCGAGCGAGAACACATATCCAAAAATCGTTGTATATTTACGGGTTGGGATGGTGGTTAAATGAAAGAAATGTTGTTTGCGTGTTGAGGTTTATTATGACAGTATGATAAAAACAAGAAAGATAGATAGAATGAAAGAAATTAATGAAAATATAGAAGGTGCATGTGTATTGTGAATTGAAATGAAGCGAGTTGGCGATCTCGCTCGGCGCGCGTGGGCCGGCAAGACCGCCGTTGTGAAACAATGAAACTGGAGAGATTGCTTGAGCCAGACTTATAGCAACAGCCGGCAGCGCTGTCGCTAGCGTCGATGCCGACTGAGATGGTAGTGGATATAAATTCCAATCGCTACATATATACCCCCAAATACAAAGAACTAGCGAAATAATCTACCGTCACGCGGTTGTTCAGCAGGGGTAGCAGAGAGGATAGAGCGTTGCACTTATCAGTCTTGGTACTCAATTTCACCTGTTCCATATTCCTGCATGTTGTGTTATATATACTTCTTACTGTTCTCTCCACATTCATTCGTTCCATATGATCAAAGCACCTAAACGAGTTTTTGAAAACCTGATGCTGAAATTATTCAATCTTTATTCGATCGTAATTAGGTCTGCCACAATTATAGCGGGGCAATCTCATTTCCATCGGATTCAGTCTGAGTTCGTTCTTTCTCTGTCAATCCCAGGCTGAAAATAACAAATCGACATTGATACCAGACGATCAGCACCTAGTGAATACAAATAAAATAAATCAGAATGAAAAAAGCAACAAGAATCACGATAAGTTAAACATTAATAATATTCAACGACGAAGGGGCAGGTTAAGGCAAAATGAAGTAATAGCTGTAAGTATGTGCTAATTTCGTTAATAAAAGGTGTCCAAAGAAAAAAATTCAAGATTAAATTGTAATTTTTCGTAAACCATCAGGGTGAAGTAAATGGAAGAGGTGTTGTTCGATGCGCGTGATTTGCGAATTTACCAGTCGTAATGAGAACGGTCGGGAACGCACCGCGCGTTCACGGTTGAGCAATATTTAAAGTGCGGTGATTCATTGGTTCGTGCGCGTCGCGTTTTTTGTGCTCATTTTAATATTCGACGAGTAAGTGATGAGCCGAGCGCGTAACTTATCTGATGTTGGGTTCAAAAGTTCAGACAAAAAGGGGCAATGGTTAACCAAACTTCTCTGGGACCATTAGCAACGACCCCAGAACATATGGCTCAAGTTCGACGTGAAATTATGCGCAATCCATGTATATCGATAAAGAAGATTACAGCCTGTATTGGAATAAAAAAATCAGGAGTGCACGTTATTTTGAAAAAGAAAGTACAGTTTCACCCATACAAACTGCAAATCGTGCAGTTTCTCAACAAAAATGACTATTCTTTACGTGAAACCTTAGCGAGAACGATGCTGGAACGTTTTGGAACAGCACGAACGCTTGGAAACATATTATTTACTGACGAAGCACATTTTCGTATCTTTGGCTATGTTAATAAACAGAACATGAGATACTAGTGCCCCGACAACCCAAGGAAACGCCATCAAAAACATTTGCATTGTCCAAAAACGATAGTGTGGTGTGCAATTTATGCCCGAGGGATAATAGGCCCTTATTTTTTTAACCAGCGAGACAGTCACTGCTGACGTGTATTGCCGAATGATCGACGAGTTTTTGGTACCGCAACTGCAGTGGTCTCCCGGGTTCAACAGAACACAATTTCAGCAAGACGAGGCCACTCCACACACAGTTAGAGTTTCAATGGAAAAGCTGAGGGGAATTATTCCCAATAAATTAATCAGCAAGTACGGAGACATACCTTGGGCACCTCGGTCACCTGACCTTACATCGTGCGACTTTTTTTTTATGGGGATACCTTAAGTCGAGAGTTTACAGCAACAATCCTCGAGCAATTCAGGCCCTTCAAGAAAATATCCGCCGTGAAGTTGTTGCCATTGAACCAATGCTTTGCTCTCTCATTTGCAAGTGTCTTGAGAGAAATGAACGGCATTTAGATGATATAGTTTATGAAACGTAAAATCCGCATTGTTAAACTCCATTTTGTATAAATAAAATATGAGAATAACATTGTAGTTTTTTTTTTTTTATTAGTTTTAAACATGAAAATTTTCCGCTGGACACCTTTATATCAACTTTAATAAAATTATTGAAACTGCATAAAAATAAACCTATATGCGATTTGATAAACAATATAATTAATATGACAATGAGTGTAAATGCATAAAGATAAGTGATAAATGAAACAATGTCTATTATTATTGCTATTACCGGACTCGAAGTTTTAGTTAATACGAAAATGTTTAGTGATTATGTAATAAGATGGACAAACACAAGTGATTATTTTATGAGGGAGAATAGTCATAATTAATTATAAAATGGGGGCGGGATCAAATTTAGGCCTCCATCAGGGTATCGCCCGAGAAGAGCCTGTCAGCTAGCTTCGCAATTCGTCTTAGAACTTGAAGGTGGTCCGGCAGAGTCCCTCAAGGATAGTCCTCCGGAAGCAGTTCGAACCACAGCACGAAAGAATCAGTCACAGTCTGACAGTATTTAGAATCTAGTCCAGAGGTCTAGAGACCAGCCACGAGCAGTCAGATGCTAATGCAACCTGACAGCCAGTCGTCGAACCAGCATGACAGACAGTTGAGTCAAATAAGCCCCTTCTGTTGGTATAGAAGTTCGCACCCCTCTTTTCCCTTCCTCCGCACCGTCAATAAGCATTCTCGATTGAGTGAAAGGTAAGTCACCCCCTCCTCGTACATTATCCGATATACAGGCCCACAAAGTCTCATGCACTCTTCCTTGCCGGCTATTCCATGCTTCTGACCCAAGCATTTGTTCCTGAGAGGCTGCCAGTCGTCAGTTGATCCCCAGATAGCTCCTGGCTGGCTGCCATTGCTCCCAAGAGATACACCATTAAGCCCCAACATGAAGCTGCTAAGTGCTTCCTAGAGGGCACCCGAAGACCTTGCCTCGGACACGAGGCAACCAGCGGATATTCCCCGCCGCACATCTAGAAGATCAGAATCCACCTAATGCCAGATGACCGGAATCGACTG
Organism: Eubasilissa regina; assembly: GCA_022840565.1. Lineage (NCBI taxonomy): Eukaryota > Metazoa > Arthropoda > Insecta > Trichoptera > Phryganeidae > Eubasilissa > Eubasilissa regina. Next base: position 4,966,153 of record JAINEB010000020.1, read on the forward strand.
AGAAAATCACATGGTACGACCGAAACTACAAAGCCTGCACCCGTGATCTGGACCAGGGGCGGGATTCAATAAAAAAATTATTGAAATAATAAACTTGGGAGCATTTTTGCTCCAATGCATTATATAGCCCTATGCCCCTAACACGTGACCAAGAGAACCAATTGTTATCCCACTAGAAGAAAAGCAATCAACTGTCACCGATTGCTTGTTGCTAGGCCCTACGGGCGGCTACTGTGGCCGCTCTGCTGCCGACATGCGATGTTGTTACTTTGGTGTTTTTTCTTATTGACAATGTACACTAATATACATATTGTTTGAGACAATACAATGATACTAGCAGATAATCAATCGGCTATCACCGTATTCGACAATCGACTATCGCTGATTGCTTACTGCTAAGCCCTAGCATATTTTTTTTTACAGTATGAAGAGTCAAAGTTAGCTAATAAAAAAAAATTAACCCATGAATCGGGCAAAATGTTTTTTTTTCCCAAAGGCATAACACATGGCATAACACTATTCGTTTTATTTTGAACTATGATCAATAGTAGTGATACCCCCGGAAAAAAAAAGGTTCCACTACACACACACGAGAGAGAGTAGGGTCGAGAGATGCGTATCAGCTCCTGATCGCTCATCAGAACAATACCCCGCACTCTAATGGAAGTTCGCTTCGCGACTCATCCGTCAGATATCACGCTTTCATCAGTACCATGGTTATAGGAAGAGTGAGGCAGGTGAATATGAACACACGGTGATACACAAACTATACATTTATTTGTAGCGACCAGAATTCAAACCCACCGCCATCTCAGTCGGCATCGACGCTAGCGACAGCGTTGCCGGTTGCTGCCACGAGCCTGGCTCAGAATTCACCGCTAGGCGCTCTCTCTAGGTTCAGCGTTCTACAGCGGCGGTCTCGCCGGCCCCGGAGCGCCGGCGAGACAGCCAAATTGCTTCACATTATTTCATTCCGTAATATACACGCACCTTCTACATCATTTCATTGTTACATTTATTCATTTCATTTTGTCTTTCTTGTTTTTACCATACTGTCATAATAAAATCTCAACACGCGCAAACAAACATCGATATTTCATTTAACCACCGACATAACCCCCAAATATTGAATACGCAAATACTTATAACTAACTTAATCTAAGACTAACTCTACATCGGGTCATCTTGCGATTTTCTTCGGATCTTCTGGCCGGCGAAGTGATCTCGTGGTCAGCCGGCGTGGACGGCTACCTGCTGGGTCCACGGGTGCTCCGGCGACAGGCTACCTGACCGGTTGCTCGGGACGGGCGGGGTGGCTGCTCCTGGATAATATGCGGTGAACTGCTTCTGCGTGCTTTTGACTCCGTGTACCACTCTTTTTCTTCAACTCTCTTTTTTTTTTCCAACTGACTACTGAACTTACGACTGAGTTCACAACTGTACGACTGAGCTTTCGACTGTTCGACTGCGTTTATGACTTCCTTCTGCAACTTTGATCCTCTCAGACCTCGTGTTCTGCTCACTCCTCCGGGCTTCGTTTCGGCAACTCTCCCCGTTTACCACTCTCTTTTACGACTGACTGAGCTTTTCGACTGAGTTTACGACTGACTGATTTCCAACTTCCTTCTGCAACTTCGATCCTCTCAGACCTCGTGTTCGACTCACTCCTCCGGGTCTCGTTTCGGCAACTCTTCCCGTTTACCACTTTTGCAACTTTTTCCGACTGTGTCACTGAGCTCCGGGCCAGGTGTAGGCCGTTTTTATATCTCAACAGTGGGGTGTCTCCCATCTGCCGATCTGCCCCCTTCCCGTCATGGGACGGGCCATCATCCCATTGGTCCATTTGCTTCTTCTGGAGGCCACGCCCGATCCAAACCCGAACTGACTCCTCCTTCGTCTTATCGCTGACTATAATTAATCTTATATCCTAATTATTTACACTTTAGTCAATCTTCAGTTATTTATTTATTTCTTACGCTACCTTAAGAAATCTTATATCTAGTTATACAGATCATTTGATTATTCCTAGTCAATTTAGTTTTTATTTATTTCTTATTCTACTTAACAGAACCTTATATCTAGTTACATATATCATTTATTTATTCTTACCCTACTTAACACTAGGCCCACCGTGATCGATTACCATATTCATTATTCATTCGTACTCATCGCTTCAAAATCATATTCACGCGTCAAAACATATTATTTACTATACTCTAGTGATTAAACTAAAGTCTGAATTGGCGGGAATGTTATTTCTTTCAATTTTCGAGCATTGCATTACATTTCGAGCCATGTGGTTCGTCCAACGTTGTATTAAAGGAGCAGATTGCACAAAGAAACTGCGTCTTTTGTTCTAGTCACCTTCTCTCTCTAGTCTCGACCCTGAACGCTACCTAACGGACACGTAACGGTGCATTTCCTATTCTCGCCAGTACAACGGGTCCAGCTTTAATGGCCCTACGACCTTCGGTTATATCCTTCGGCAGGATGCGTCTCCTCGAAATAATGCGCGCCCTTAGAGATCTGCTATTGTTTCTCAGGAAACCTTCATAATCCCGTTATTTTCCGTTCATTGCACAACACGTGGGCTGAAGGTCACTACGGTTGCAACTCGCCTTTTGAACGAACCGCTAGGTTCTTTTTTGTTGAGGGACGTCCGATCCCGTTTATATGGGTCTGCCGTCAGCGACCTGCATGCATTTGCGAGACGCGATTTCCAGCCTTTATATTATTTCATTTATTCGGCTAATAAATGTGATAACTTCGCGTCACTTCGGGCTTAGGCATATCAGTAGGACTATTCAGGGTTATGTAACAAAAATTAGAATATGGAATTTTGTAACTGTGGCACTCGAAAAACTGATCTAGGGTGTCAATTTTCACGAAATTCATAAAAGTGCCAATATCTCTAAAATTAGCGATTTTTTACTAAGTTTATCATATTGACATTGACTTTTGAGACTCCTGTGATAGAGGGAGTTAGAATGATTATGATCATCAGATAAGATGCTCTTAATTATTCTTTTAGACAGGCCCCACACTCTGGTAATATTTCGCTCCGCGATTATTTCCAGGTATCACATTGTCAATTGTACTATGGTTATAGGAGACAGGTGAATATTCAAAACACAGATTTATTGTTTATTTTTCACAACACATAATACACAAATGGACAGGCAGAATATCCTTATAATTAACTTAATCCGATTACGACTACCTTATATTACTGATGGGTTGTGTTACCGGAGTCGGCCTCATGTCCGGTTCTCGACCGGATGGAGAGCGATGTTATCGTCCACATTTCCTCTTATCCTGATGTCTGTTGGGCTGAACGCCCGCCTCTGCTCGCCAGCTGTCTGCTTCTCGATGGGTAACCGCTTGTCAATCCGATCGATTTGGCTTTGCTCGTTTCTAAATTTTTGCCTATCTGTTAGGTGATGACAGGTGCAGTTGAGTGCACTTCATTCAGTTTTTTCCGTGTGGTTGGAGACTACTGCCCGAGGCTAACTGATGATGGATCCTCCACGGAGGACCACCCTTCACCGTCTGTGTCGCAGCTATTTCCAACGAACTCTGTTACATTCTCGCTGTGCCGTTTCCAGCGAAAACTGATATCGAACAGTTATCAGACTGTTGAGATTAACTGCTGTAAACAACTTCTGTTGATAACTGCTTTCGACAAATGCCTTAAAAAAAAATGGTGTTCCTTTCGCCAAATCATCTTATTGATGAGAACCTGGAATCATGTCTAAAATTAAAAACAACAACATACTAAACCTAACTTACCAAAACTTTTGAAGGAGATGCAGGGCCAATGTTCACAGTTGTGTTTGTCAGTTGTTGTATATAAATTTAATTTTATGAATACCTTACTTACAACTTAATTTAATTTTATGGATACCTTACTTACAACTTAATTTGGAATCATTGCTGAAATTAAAAACTACAAGTTATACACCAAATATACAGAAATTGTCCAAAGAAATCCAAGATCATTGTTCACATTAGTTTTAAGGAATGCGTGTATATTGTGTAATTCATATTCTGTAAAAAATATGTGCATATATAATTTCAATAATAAAAAAATGTAATTTTTTATTTATTTACTAAATTACATACATTACAGTAGAACCGCGATATAACGAAACCCGATATAGCGAAAAATGTCGTATATCGAAAAAAAAATCGAAATTTAGTCCCTAAAACCAATTTTTCATACAAAAATGCATTTATATAACGAAATCCCGTTAATATTTATAACAAAATCATTTTTGTCCCGTACGAAAAAATGCCAATACATTTACGTAAATTTATAACGAAATAAAAAAATGTTAAAAGATGAAAATATTATTTCGCACTTACAAAGCCGCGCCGATGCATCTGCCGTATGCGATCGGTTTTATGGCCTTTTCGGCGGTGCGCGGCGGTCGGCCGACAAGGTAGTAAAACAATTCAAACTTCTTCTTGGGTTCATAGCAGGCCCATAAAACCATTTGACATAATTCTTGCGGCGTTCTCTGACACGTTTTACGTACGCATACGCCTCTAATATGATTGCAACCCAGACCCAAACAGCTGTAAAATACAAAAATTAACAGGAACCCCCCGAAAGTTGCAGAATGTACTTATTGGAAATGTCAGTCTCAGTGTAACGTCTGTAGAGTTAAGTTTGTTCAGCTTTTAACGCGATTATTGCATGACCGAACTGAATATTTACATAAATTCATTTTCGTTTGACAATTGTTTTCGTGTGAACTCGTCAATAATATAAATAATTCGTTAAAATATTTTATGAACTATTTTTGTACGGTATTTTGTATTTCTATTAACTATTGTTTTCGTGTATTTTAAGTGTACAATGTTAACGATAATTTTTAAGTGAACAATTTTAACGATTATAAATATATTTTTAAGTGAACAATTTTAACGATTATAAATATATTTTTAAGTGAACAATTTTAACGATTATAAATATATTTTTAAGTGAACAATTTTAACGATTATAAATATATTTTGAAGTGGTCGCCGCCGTTACCGGTAAGTACCTTCGTAATTTATATACGACTCATTTTATAAAAATGTCGCGATTCAACTGTAAGATTGTTATTTTTGAATTATTTTGTATGTTTCATGCCCAAAACTATGTTTGAAGCGGCTCTACATTTAAACACAATTAAAATATTGTTTTGTGTTTGCAATATTCTGGAATTTACAAAAATATCTTACAATTGGTGTTGAATAGATTCTGTTCTTCATTTAATTCCTTTGATTATCCATTTGCCTATCTGTTTTAATAACAAAACTACTAAAAATATGTAGGTATTCAGTTCCCTATGGCCTTTTTCCTCCTTTGTTTGCAGAATTTGCGATCTTTTTTGAAGCCGCGCAACATTTTTTTGCGACGGCGCGTAACATATAGTAGGTTTTTTATTTTTTTCGTTATATGTGGGAATTCGTTATTACGAATTTTTATTTTTTGGTCCCTTGGATTTCGTTGTATCGCGGTTTTACTGTATTAGTTTTATACAGAAAATCTTCTTAACTAAAATAGATAAACAATTAAAAATAAATCGTATTTGTAAAAATATATTCATGGCTCTCGAAAAAATTTCAAACCGTTGTGCTACTCACATTTGGCTCTTTTGGTGCAAGAGTTTGGCGACCCCTGTCCTGACCATTACTCACGTCCAAAGGTCTTTTGCTCAGGTCTTTCCTCGCCATATGGCTTTGTTTACTTGCATCATTCACATTGTTTTTCCGCAGAGGTTTACTGAGATGACACAATACTACACTCTTCCATCCTGACATACTGCTCTTATCCTATTCATTTTCATATATATAATTGTGCAAGCTCATCATTTTTTAAAATTTTATACATTAACAAGTGAATTAAAAAATTATGTTTTAATGCATTTATTAATTTATAAATACAAATAATCACCAATTCAAAATCAGAAACATGCTGTCTATAAGTATACAACTGTCAATTGTTTAGTCACTGAATGAGAAGATACCCAGATAACAATGCTTAAAAATTAACCATTGAATGTCAGTTAGAAAACTACTGAAGAGACATTATATGAATTCTTTTCTCAAAATAGTGTGTTTATTATTTTTAATTAACATAATACTTGTACTGAAAATGTTACGACATATTAAGGGTACCAAAAATCAGTATAAATATTTTTAATACTTGATATTTTTAATGGGACATTAGCCCGATTTAATGGGTCGAAAGATAACTATTAATTAGTAACCTATAAGGTACCTCTACTGGCAGTCTAGCCAATATTGACATTGGTGAACAGTTTTCTATAAACTAAGATTATTTTTGAGAAAATATAAATTGAAAAAAAAACCTCCCCTGCCTTCAAACATTATCTAAAACAAAATTATCTTTGTGACTGTATTTATACATCTATATCTATTTTTAACAAAATTATATTAAATATAGAGGTTGCATACCCGGATACGAAAACAGAAAAATTAATGCATACTCTTACAAAAAAATAACTTTGTAATTTCTATTCTGGTGAGAACCACCAATTTAAACATACACAAAATAGCTGACACATAGACTCCCGAGTGAATCCGAATGTACAGCAAAATTCCATAAACCCATTAAATTAAAGAACTAATTTTGAGAGATGAATATTGGATTCCCGTAATTTGACCCATGTTTGAAACAACTTGCACCTCGGAAAAAGATTCACACGTGTACTCAAATATTGGAATATGATAGTTTGATTTTGTATAAATAAATTTACACCTCCGCAATATCCAACACACAACTTAGAAAATTATTTTAACTATTAATTTGTAATTATGTACATACATCATACCGAAATGAAAAATCATTGTCATCAAAATTGTTAATTAAAACAATTTCAAACTTACAATTTTTGACATGTTAATAAAATAAGTTGTTTTTTTGTTCCAGCACTCCAGAGAACTACACTCGTCAACAATCTTCAAATCTGCATCGCATCTATTAGTATTACATATATCCATAGTATTAGGTACATGTTTATATCAGTCAGAATAAAACAAAAAAAAATACACGGACAGTACCAGTCAGAACAAAACAAAAAATTTAATACACGTCAGGGACAGCACTTAAAAAATTTTTAAAAATGCTTAGTGAACTACATAAGTAACCTTACCTCAAGAGACTTGAGTAACATTTTTATCTGTTCTTCCTTTTAACAACACATATTTGAATATTTTGGTAATTTTAACTGAGTTCTACCTAAACTCATAAAATGTTTACTTGTTAAAACATTTAGAAACCTCTATTCAGAGATGACTGGTGGGATCTTAAGAACCCCAACTTGTATGAATATTTTCATGTGTGTATATACAGTCGAACTTGGTTATAAAGAGCATGAGGGGACCGATTACATTTGCTTGTTTTATCCGAGCAACCGTTGCTACACGTAAAATTGTTTTTTATAAACTTTTTCCGCCTGTGCCTTCAAAATTGGTCCGTCACTAGCAAATGAGGCACTTCTTTTGATGCTAAACCATTTTAATAATGCTGCATCAACATCATTAAGATGACATTTTTAAAATTTTTTTGTTTCCTTAATGTTGTTTTCAAATGCCAACAAGTAAACATCCTTATTTTTCAATAATGTTTCTATATTACAATAATTTTTTTTACACAATTCAACATTTTTCGCGCCGCATTGTAATTCACAAATGATTTCAACTTTCTCACGAATCAAGACACTTTCTTCTGTTACCAGATATGTTTACAAATCGAGGACCACTTTTTAATTAATAAGTAAATGTCAAATTGTCAATACGATACTGCCGATGCATGCAAACATTTAGACAATCTCGTAATAAATTTGAATTCAGAAAAAAACAAATGAAAAAGAGAATGTAAAATGGCAACATGATTGAAATTTTGGCAGCCGGAAATCTTAGGTAGTGTCAGAAATTATACGACCCAATGGTCGGGGACGGTCAGTGTGTCACATTTCTTTCACCTTAACTGGTTACATTTTTCGAGAATCGTTTTTTTATCAGTCTCAACAAACACACAAATATTCATGTGTTGGCCGTATTATTGTTGGGTATAACCGAGAAGCGAGCTCGTTAAAACAATTCATTTTTGTATGAAAACATGCATAAACTAAAATATCAATGAGTTTTTGCTCACTGTAGCCGTGAATTCGTTGTACTCAAGCTCGGTATAACCAAGTTTGTCTGTATATATTCTTTAACAAAATATTCACCCTTTCATAATAAAAACAATTAAATTAGTAATCAATAACATTACTAACATGGTATTAAGGACGTTCCCAAAGAGCAGTCATACTCAACCTTCAAGAAGATTCTCCCGTATGTAAACTACTATGAATTTGAATAGAAAATAGTTGAGGTACAGTGTACTTTATCGCTTCCACTCACACGCGCAGAAGTTTAAAAAGTCGCCATCTCTCAAATTATAAAAGGAAATGTCAAAACCATCAAAAGTAGCTCATTTTTAACATTTTTTATAACAAAACGAATACCGCTTGTTTTAGTTATTTTTACAGAAAGATATTTGTTAAATTTTCAATAAATGATTCTCAGTTTTCCAAAACAATCATTAAATTACTATTGCTATTCAATTAAACGTGCGCTACAACATTGATCGGGGTATGATTTGTATGTTAAATATGCAAATTTTAATAGTCAATATTTACAAATTTACTACCGCAAGAACTATTGAAAAAAATTTCTATGTATAAAAGATACTCATAAGTATGTGTATTAAAAGTTTCGAAACGATTGTAAGAAAAATATTTTTTTTGGGAACGTCCTTAAAACCAAGCCAATCATAAATAGAACAACAAAAACACTCACCCCCACCTGAGTTGACAACACATTAAAATACAAAACATATTATAATAATACTTGCTAATGGTAAAAACATTTCACAGGGGTGAAATGCCAAAAAAATATCATTCACCACATTAAGAGAAGACTATCAATTTTTCAAAGTTTCAATATTAATTTATCTTTTCGCATTTTTTACACAAATGTGGCGTTTTATTATTAATTTAAAAAGTTATATATTAGATTACTTTTTTAAATTAATTTAATTTTGTCATGTTCAACATTAAACGAATCTGACACAATAATTTTAAATGTACAGAACATTGTGGATGGATTTTATATTCCATCAACTAAAATTTAAATACATAGTAAATTAGCTATTTAAAAAAAAAACACAATTGAATAATTTGAATAGCAATATGGATAGAGTAAAATCTGTGCAATAAATGATTAAAGCTTAAGAAACTTATAAATTTTGACAGTCTGTCTCGAATGTCATAATATCAACCATCATATTGTCATCCCTTTCTATTAAAACCTTTTTGTCTGGCAAGACTAAGTTAAAAATATTTCTTTAATATTTATACATTACTGGAAGTGGATTAACCATTAGTTTTGTCTTAAAAGAATATGAACATGGAAACTGTTGAAATTCAAAAGGGAAAAATGTACCCAATAATATTTACCACAGAAGAGAGATTTAAACACAATACAATCATTGCACTTTTTTAATACAATAAAAATATTAACAGCAAAGTGCATATCAGGAGTAAAAAACCTTGTGCATATATATTTAAAGATTTAAATTATATTGTACATCGAGATGATATAATTCAGTATTAACTTTGTTAAACTCACTAATTGAAAATATTTACGACAAGTGCTGTTTGCCCCCATTTTTAAATAGTTATAAGGTGATTTTAAAAGGAACATTAAATAAATGAGAAACATATGAGATATTGTCATATTGACCGCTAGTAATTGATATTGATGAGTAAAAATGCTACTCTTGACTCACTGGTGTAATTGTGATTGATATTCGATAATATCGGTGATTGAAAACTGTGACTGTGAGAACAGTTTCATTACTATTATGCATGTGCCGCACGATATCACAATACCCAAAATAAATTAATAAATAAAAATAAAAAATTTTGAGCGCATTTACTTATATTATTCAAACTTCATTTGTATAAAAAAGCATTCTAGCATATATAATTAATATACATCTAATTTAATATCATCACAAAGAGAATGAGAAAACCCTTAAAAAAGTTTTGGCAGAATCTACTAGATGGCGCTTATCACAAATTATGTCACTCCCACATGAATATTTTCATTTCATATGCACATGTGCCGAATCACGGTCACAACCAAATATAAATAAAATGAATTGCGAATCATGATATTCCCAAATATTCAATCACTGATAGTGAGTGCGACGCAAAGATATCAGTGATTGAATCACAGTTTGTGATTTTGAACTAATCACTAATTGATATGTATACAGAGTACATATTACATCAATATTCTCAATGCTGAACCAAACATATATTTCAAAAGTTTTAATATACTCTAGTTTGTCAGTTGTTGAGACACGTGTCACAATATATTTTTCCAAACAAATAGTGAAGTTGAAGTTGGCGTTGGATTATTAAATATATTATACCATAACTTTATTGCCCAAAAATTTAATCATACGAGTTATGCAGGTTATACGTAGTAAGATAAAACATAAAAGTAAAAAACAGATCCTCAAACGTGGATCATATTTATCAAAATTATAAATTCGGTTCGTAAACCTATGATATGAATATAATGGCATCCAAAAATATGTCGAAGACACACCAACTGAAAATTTTGAAACAAAACAGCTAGAGAATGGGAGATTGTTGCAGAGTGGGAAATTGTATAATGTAAGGGAGATGTTATTTGTCAAGCCCAAATAAAACAAAAAATGTGACATTTCTATTTCTCGAGATTTTACATCACTTTAATTTTCAAAGCTATAACTTTTCAATACAATATCACGGAGCAGCATAAATAACATAAAATTACACATCTTTGAAATGATATTTATCATAAATACTCATTAAAATGTATGTATTTACATTTGAAAATGATTTTTTTTTCCATTCCTTCTGTTTTTTTCTACACGCTAGTGATTAATTTTTAACTCGTCCAATTAGATTCTAAGCGCATTGATTTCTGGTCATGTTGTTTACTGGACCCACTTGCCATCAGATTTTATCATTTTGAATGTATCTCCGAGCTTTTCATATATAATCATCTCAACAAATCTAATTAACTCCATTCCCTTCCTTCTTTGGCAAATACAGATGCTTAGAAAATTAGCATTTTTACAGTTGTGCATTAGTCTGTATTGGGTGTTGGAGAGTTCTCAACTCTTCTTAAAGTATATGTACTAAATACACATCACTAACTTTCTCACAGAGTCCTCGAGAATGGGCCCAATGGAGTCGATGAACTCTCGGAAGGTTTCACTGTAAGCATCCTCGCACGACATATTCAACTGAATGAATTTTGCCTCTAGCTTGATACTTGCCTCAAGTGTGAAAACTAAAATAGGACAGTTGGGTTTTTGATTTCGATAAAGACAATTTATTATTTTATCAGATATTAAAGCCTCTTCTTCCATAGAGGACGAAATGAATGAACCTTTTTTTGAGATCCTAGATGACCACAGATTGTAATACGCTGTGCATGTATACTTAACATGTGGAGATATCAAAGAACCTTTATCGTCGTACTTTACATCTTTCAGACAGGTGAATTTACACTTGAGTACATTTGTCACCGCATCAGTCAAGAGTTTATTCAATCTGACAAATATTAACATGGTGCACTCTTCGCTGAGCGCATCAGACTGTTTCACTGGTAATGTTACAATAATTTTAAATACTTTCTTTTCATCGGAATGTTTCTTATTAATATTCAAAATTGTACTCAGCAGACCTTCGTAGGTGTGTTTTCTGCGACACTTTTGAAATTGATAAAAGGAATCTTGACATTTTGCCTGAAAATTTTTCTTCATTTGCGTGGTAACGTTATTAGAAATGTTGTAATTGAGCTGAAAAGAATCCTGAATATTCATAGCTCCATTTATTGGTAAAGGTTTGACCAATTTACCTTTTATGCGATCCACATAATTGCCGAAACATAAGGGTAGTGATTCTAAATTTTGAAATATATTTAAGGGTATCGCAAGACCAATAAAAGGAGAAATAACGAAATCTTCAAATGCAAAATTACCATAAAATTCAAAAAATCCTTCTAACAATGTCATAATATCTGTAGTGTTCTCATTTTTTGGGATCTTGTGCAAGGTTTTGTTGAAACCCCGATTCCATCCATCCTCAAAGAGATCGTAAGAGGAATCGTTTTGCAGGAATTGAACCGGTGGCAGAATCGGTTTAGCAAGACGTTGTAAATAAAAAATTACTAACAATGAAAGACAATACTTGGAAAAATCATTTTTTACCACGACTCCGTTGACCATGGACCAATATCTGATAAATGAAAAAAAAGTCTTCAATCTCTCATCTGTGGAAAGGAAAAGTTTTGTCAGTTCACTTCGCGCAACCTTAAAACCGCCCTTAAAAGATATATTGGCATAGTATCCCGTGGGAATATGTTTAACAAGCACAAATGGATTCTTACGATGGATGAATGCTCGAATATCACTAAAAAATTTCCTATGCAATTTTATGGTCTCATAAAAAGTCTTGGCTGCCTTATCCGTTAAATTATCATGCATTGAAGTTGACTTGAGCTTATTTTTATTGGCCTCAGTGAGTTCCGCATAGCAATGTACTTGACTATCAGGTAGGGCCAAATCAGTCACAGCTGAGCCGCAAGGGTGAATTCGACTGCCTGAAAGAAAAAAAATTTACTTAGTAGATCCAATTTAACACACCTGGATACATTCATTAATATTTATACAGAGTAATAATTTATACAGAGTAAGTCCTTGGAAGCCATTCCAACCTAAAATTAAACACGTACAGTAAAACCTCGTTATTGCGAAATACAAGGGATCAAAAAAAAAATTTGTAATAACAAATTTCCACATATAGCAAAATAAAAAGAAAATTTATTTTCTACGGCGTAGCAAAAAAATGTTACGCGGCTTCAAAAAAGTTTGTAAGTTCCACAAACAAAACACTCATTGTCAGTTTAATATGGGATACCACTGCTTTCGAAATGATATTTTCGTTAAACAATTTTTTTCCTTATATATTTACATAAATTTATCAGTATTTTTTGTATGGGACAAAAATAATTTCGTTATACATATTAACGAAATTCTGTTATATAAATTAATTTTTGTATGAAAAGTTAATTGTAGGGAATTAATTTTGATTTTTTTTCGATATACATCATTCTTGATATGGCGGGGGTTCATTTTAACAAGGTTTTATCATTGATTAAATGTTGTATTCTAGCAGACCCAGCAATTACATGAAAAGATATTACTTTCAATCAATAGGATGAATCAATATTAAATAACTTGCAGTCTTTCGCAGACCAAGTCTCTCCCTGTTGCTTCCACCCATATCTTAAATTTTCTCTACCACCATACTCCATTCTTTCCTTCACAAGTTCCCACATTCACTCCCATACTTAAGTCCCACATGCTCTTAACAGCCCTTTTTAAATTTTGTAAAAAAATAAAACTAAACATAGCATAGAATCCGTGTTACATTGAACATGAATACATGTCATACAGTATGAAATGACGAGACGGGAGGTTATGTATAAAGTAGTAGAATCTACCCATGGCAATATCATCATTCAATGAAACAACATTACCTTCAAAGTCGTACTGTAGGACCCGAAGGATATCTGCATATACGAGCCCCAAATTTTGGGGATCAAATGCAAAGCGCCTAGTTTTAGACATCAGAATGGATAATTGTTGATTAAAATCGCCTTTCAAGTCTAAAGACGTTATAAATTTCAAAGTACTTTTGGAATCATCAATTTCAGAATTGCGACCGGACTTTGAGATGTTACGATCGGCACTCCGATCAGAAATACTAGGCGTTCTTGCTCGACATTCTCGCCCGCTATCCCGCTCGTTCATTCTGGAAGCAGAACTGTGCGCCTGGAAGTCGGATTTTGACGAACTTTGATCTGCCTTCGGGTAAGAAGATTTTCTATTTGGACTATTGGCACGATCTCTGGATCTATAGTCTGATTTTAGATTTTTGTCTTGGGGCTCCATCATTGACCTTTTCTTTTCTCGGCCCTGGTATTGGTTTTCTTGCGTGCGTTTTCCAGTATCGCGACTTCTTGATCTCCGGTTCCGATCCGAGCTACCGCGACGAAGGTTCTGGTAATGGAGATTTGAAGAATGGATTCGTGAGTCGGGATTTTGATTTTTATACTCTGAAATTAAATCCCTTTTAAATATTGAACTACCACCTCCGATGTCCAGGTCACGAGATCTACGGTCTAGCGTGCGATCATCAATATCTTGCCTTAAAAAAGGAGTTTCTGAAGCCATTTCATTCCTTCCAACTGTGTTTCGTAGTGTAAAACTGGGTATGTATTTGGATAAAGTTGGAAGATGACTAATAGATTCTGCAGCCATCTCTCTACCGTCAGACTCTTGTGATTTATACAATGGAGTAATGTGTTGTTCATGATTTGATGCACGATTTTGAGAATCAGACAACGTATAGTTTCTACTAGCCTCGGTATTCTGGAATCTGTAATCCACTTTTGATTCTTTCAAGTTTCTTTGCGAAAAAGAATCCAAAACGGGCTGATTTCTCATATCGAGATTACTAAATCGACTTTCTGTTTTTAATATTCCGTGATCTGGTCGGTGCAAATGTGGTTCATGCATTTTTTGTTCCCTCAGAGGGTCATTTGTCCGGGACTCATTCTCGAGCATTTTTCGAAATTGTTGATATCTCTCGTCTAACTCAGATATTCTGGCTTTATCTCTCAGGTCGGGTTTAATGGATCTATCAACATTCCTGGATTCTTTGTAATTGGACTCTGGAATTGTGGATTTCCAGTCTTGAGAGTACATATTTTGTTGTTCAATAAACATGGAATCAACATCATGTACATGTGTAGGTATGCGTCGTGATATTTTAGGAGGTGGTGGGCACGCAGGTTTTTCTGTAACATTATAATTAACTAATTATCACAAATAATGTCTAAATGGAAGAATAAAATAAATAAATATAAAATGAATGTGTCAAAAAAATGATTACATTAAATTTTTTTGCAATTCCTTGTGTTTACGCTGTATAATTTTAAATGCGTGCACACTGATGAAACTTACATAAAAAACAGACGCTCTGAAACCAGTTGGAATTAAATAATAAAACTAAAGTGATTAACAAAGATTTTATATTTTAATTTTCTAAACAAACTAAACTTTCTTCAACATACATAACTGAGTTTTAGTTTTAACACAACTATAGTTTATTTATTTATTTAGAACAACTATTGATTTGAATACAAATATATGAGTATATACAGTAAAACTCCATTAATTCGTAACTCACGGGAACGAAATTAAAAAAAAATATGAATTATGAATAATAAGAACAAAGTTTTTTAAAGGCACCATTAAAAAGAAATTTTGTGCACGCTGCCGTTGTTAACATCGCGATTTTCATACTGAAACATGATGAATCTCTATTATTTCAGCTTCTTATGTGTCGAAATGTTTATCAAATAACATATTTCTTCTTAATAAGAAAGGTGTGTGGTGACGCGGCGATTCACCACTTGACCAGTCACTTAACGTAACAAAATCACACACATTAATTTGATTGGCGATCGAACTCGCCTTTTTGATCAGAATTGGAATACATATTAAAAATGTGCGAGAAAAATAATTTAAAACTTTTAAATCCTCATGTCTCGCTGGGATTGATGGTTAAAGTTTATTATTTTCCTGCAATTTTTCAAGTTGAACCTAGAGAGGTATTCGGGATTCGACTATTTTCTGCCAATTTTATCTTTGATACCTATCAATTTTTTGTTGGTTTTCAAAATAGGCTCCATTCTTTCAAATGGTTAAGAATTCACACGAATTACAAGGTGTTGGTGCCATTTTAGAGAACGAAACGTGAAAAAAATATGTCAAGGTATTTAAATATGAAAGATTTAGTTTCTTTAGTACCTACATATGCAAAACGAAACGTTTCATAAACCTAGAAACTAAGTGATTCAATGAAAACATTATTTTAAATAATAATAAATCTTATAAAATGTACTATGGAATTTGATATACATATGGCTAAACTCAGTTCGGCACGTCCTGTCATACCAGCAAGCCGTTATGTGAAAAGGAACAGCGTCATGATTGGCTGGCAGGTGGGGCTAGCTGCAGATATTTACGAAGGGATGAAGGTCAAATGCGTAGTCGCATGAGTTTAGAGATTTAAAAACATTTGCAAATATGGAAATTACATAAACAAATTATTTATTTCGGATGTCAAAAACGCATACGAACTGCTAATAATCAGATTTTATGAATTATCGGTAGAAATTGGTATGAATGTTATTTTCAGGGTAATTTTTTTTTAAATTGCGAATTCTGTGAAAATACAAAATATAGGGTTACAAATTAACGGAGTTTTACTGTATATAGTTGTGCACCCCTAAATAAGAAAGATTTTGAATTATGAGGGAGTTTCGATAGGTGTAGTCCTTCTCATCAAGAGGCGTAAATAATGATTTAATTAGATGCAGTTGGCTAACAACCTATTCAGGCAAAGGGTGATGGGGAAGGGATTTTAGGGTATTCTTTGTAATATTGAAAGAAGATGCTTTTTATCTGGATCAATTTCCTTCCGTACCACACCAAATAATCGAGTCTACTACCTTTTTTATATATACCCAGTATTTATACCCAGTATTTCTATTTATATATACATATAAATAGAAATACTGGGAATATACTTAAGGAATATTACATACCGTGTAGAGGACTAAGCGCATCCAAAATATGAAGTTTGTGTCCCCGATAATTGATGTTTTTAGATTCTTGCAATACTGTCCTAGTCGTTTCGACATTGAAAAATCTCACAATAGCGGTATCTCTAGACTTGCTGGGAAAATGATAACTTTCAACTTTTCCAAAGGTTACAAAGATGTCTTGCACGTTTTCACGCGATAGATGTTGTGATATGCCTGCAAAATTAAATTAATGATATTTAGAGATGGCAAAAGACACAGTATAGAAGCTTACTTATTGCTTATTAAATACTGAGACAATTAAAAAGAAAAAATAGGAATAATTAAAAACAATAGTTGTGATAATTAAACTCAGTATAAAAATTTAAAAAAAAAAAAACCGTTCGCACTTTGTATTATGTCTGGTAGAAATACATTTAAATTTCTTTGCAGTAAACTTTAGTGACACGGAACCTTAATACGGACAGGAATCGCCTCATCCAAGATTCAAGCCTTCAAATAACTTTATTATACGATGCTGATTATGTAAACACATGATGAAATAACCCAAAAAATTGAAGGAATGAAGAACTACTTTCTTTGATCAATGTTATCTATTAAATATTAAACGCTATTATTTTATATATTATAATAAAAGATGTAAGTTGTAAAAAATAAAGTAAACGATGTAACCATTGCGATTGTGCCTTTCTTCTTTCTTCCATGTGGTGTTGACGGGAATAACATCTTCAAGCTGTTCAATCTTGATAGAAGAGTGCACCAAGGCCGAGTGGGCTACGAGGTGAAGAATCCTGGTATTGTTGCCTCTGGTAGCGCAATATAGAACGGTGATGAGAGAAGTGTGTCATTGAGCAGCATCTTGTGCCTCGAAGAATCACAATCACCCTTTTTCTTCATGGCACTGGTTACTAGCCAAATCCACAACACGGGGGAAAAGTGTTTCAATACAAAAATAAAAAAAACGCATTGCAAATTCCGCCTGAAAATAATGCCTTCAGCTTACAATGCCGAGGAAAACCGCAGTCAGCAAAGAAAATCATCCTCATCTCTAGCAGGAAATGGTGGTGTTTTTCTTTTCTTCTCAAGTGTCCCAGAAAGTTTCACCATTCTCGAAAATATCCAAATCAATAATGCATACACCGGTTCTGCAACAAGACATCCATTGCACAAACAGGAACCGACAGCATGATGAGCAGTCTTCACTTTGTGGGGGAAATTAAACTATTTGAAGCACTGGCCTTGGAGTTTGTTGCAGAGAATGTGGCAAGATCCTGCGACAATGTAGCTTTCAATGTAAATATTCAAGATGCTCTTCTTCATGAACCATCCCGCAAACTAGAAAAACACTATAGCTTCTTTAATCCAGTAGTTAGTATTTTGCACATTCATTTATAAACAAAAATGCTTATTCATGCCCTTGTAAGGCTTTTTCATTAACTAAGCAACGCACCAATTCAATTGCACCATCAAGTATTGGTGGGCCCTCATATGCAATGCCCTTTCTTAAGCGACGAAGAGGATGTATCAACTATGCTGATGTAGCCATAAATGTTGAAAGAATTTCAACAATGAAAAACTTGGCAAATTTATGTGATTGTATTTTTGACATATCACAAAATACTTGTAATATACATTTTAGAATCCTTAAAAAGCTTAGATTTGAGACTTGTCGATAATAACATTCCAGAACTAATTCAGTATCATAATGAAACAATATGAAACTCTTCCATTCTGGAATTTTGAGGACCATAGGTTTTTGGTACCTAGATACCAAATACATGACTCGCATTGAAAAGCTTTGTTTAAGTTTGCAATAAATTTCTTCTTCTTCTTCAATAGCGCTACAGCCCGAATCGAGCTCTAGCCTCTTCCGTCCCCATGATACTTGGTCTTCTGCTGTCCACATCCAATTATTCATCAGCAAGTCGCCAGCATCCTTAAAGGCGATTAAATTTAATGAATAAAAAGAGATGCACTTATTGAAGTAGGCAGTATCGAAGTGTCCTGAGCTCTCAGAATTCAATCAACGATATTTAAATGGACTGCATCAGTTGCTTCAACTAATGTGTGGCTAGCTTTAAAGCCGGCTACAACTCTATTGAAGAATACTTTGTCCTTGGCCATAGTCAGTCCACTTTTCTTAACTACACAAAAAACACTAAAAAAAAATCTCCAGTCGATTCAACTCAATTCTCAATGGTCCAAGAATTGAGGGATTTATCTTCAATTACAACTGCATACCTGTGATTTTCTTATCACCATATTCCTAGAGTAGAAGAAGTTTCTTGCCATTCTTGTTGCCGGTGTTTGTTCTTCAAAATGTAATTTTTATTAGAGAATATGGCTTGAGAAAAATACTAAAGACCTCAATATTGCCATCACACATTTTTGACATTTCACGAATCGGAGTTCCATTTTAAGAAAATTTTTGATGTCTAATTATTTATTGTCAATGAAAGAAATTTACACCAACTTACCTCGTACAACGACTGACCGCGACAGTTTTTGATCGAATGATTCTTGAAATAATCTTGTCTTGTGCGTTTTTCCTTCCGCGTGCGTGAATAGATTGTTCACAGACATGTTCTTGTCACAGGGTTGACAATAGACGTTCATTTTGAAATCTTCTGTTTAAAAATGTACTTGACTTTTTATAATGTTAATGTGCATCCTAAAATATAAAGCATATATATTTAATGTAAACGATGTTGAGACGTGTTGATTTATCGGTATGTCCTCGAAGTTTCACCATCCCGAGGTTACGTTATTCGCTCCTTGCAATGTCTCGGGAGATCTGATGATTGTATGAATACATAATGTTTTGAGCGGGAGATATCCACCCTAATTTGTCGGAAATATTTAATTTCAAATGTAGCACCAAATGGGGATTACATCCGACATCTGGTTTTTTTACGAGAGAACACACAGAAAATAAGCTGATTGCACAACCGACAAACATAAGACATCCGGCAGGCAAAACCGCATTTAATAATTTTATTCATTTTACTTGCAGTATGCCAATTAATCTGGATTAAACCTCCTACAATTTTTTATTTGAGATTTTTTTCAAAATTTAAAATGAAGAGAAATAATCAAATCAGCTTTTGAGATTTCTTGATACATTTTCAACCTTCATTTGTTGAGATCCAGTACTTTTTAGGTAACATCGTTATATAGTTTTTATTAAATGAGTCTTCACAGGTAATGTTTTTGAATTACATATTGCCTTTTTCAATTCAACTTGAACTTGACATTGTTACAAAAATGTTCAATGTTCAAAAGGCTGAATTGAATGACCGGTTTAACTCAATATGTATCCTCAAATAATTCATTTCAACACTTGCAGTGAATACTTTTCCAATGATTGTGATAAAACAAATTTGCCTTGTGCAATCGATTTTCAAAGTAATGCTAAACTTACCTAATATATAAACATATAATAGGCAAGTTTAAGATTCTGGTACAAAATCTTTGATACTCTTCAACAATAGTAACTTTGAAATACTGTTGTCACACCAACACTCAATTTTTGTTTAATTTATTTTAACTTAATTGAGTTTCTATTATATTTGAATAATGATTTTTCACATTAGCACCTGGAAAATAGACTTTACTTTAAAATTTACACGGGATAGCTTAATTTCTTCTCGCTATCTATTTTCATCAGTGATACTCCATTTTGTCATTTATATTCACTTTACTCCATTAATTAATATTTTCTCTTGATTAATCTTACGAATCTTTAACAGACATTTCTATGTCCAGACTTGACAAAATATGGAAAAACCACAGTATTTTCAAAACAACAAAAGTTGGGCTTATACAGTCTCTGGTGCATTCTATATTTTTAGATGGTGTAGAATCATGGATCCTGATGCCTTTGAGATGTGGTGCTGAAGACACATGTTGCGCATACCGTGGACGGTGAGATGCACGAATGTCTCCAATCTCCAGGAACTAAACATCTAGGACAGACTCAACCATTTGCCTGAGATGAATCCTTTCGGGCATTATTTTTTTAGCATCTTGCGAGAAGAAAAGATAACTTGGAGAAACTTGTAGCGGTAGGTCACGTCGGAGGACAAAGATGAAAATCCTCCACCCGTTGGACCGGCCATGTGGAAAAGGCAACAGGGACTTCTCTGGTGATGGACTCAAAATCTGCAGGATGCCGAGAAAAGTGGAGGTGCAGTCAAGAGGGCGGAAGTTCATAGAGATCACGATCCACGAATGCGGATGAGTGATACGTACTTCTTTCCGGTGACTGGTGTTTTGACCATTCATTCTTGTTCACTTTTGTATAGCGCATTACAATCTGTCAGCTGCCACAGCATGTTTATCTACCTTCAGTAGCATATTATCACACCTAGCAGAAAACCCGGCCTTAACTGGGTGTAAAAAATAATTTATGTTGAATTATGATGATGATGTGAATCCCTCACAGATATTTTTTGTAAAACTATTAAACACCAAAAATCTCCCACAATCAATATATCTCAGCTGCCATATTGAATTTTCCAAGCTGCAAACACATTATTTCCAACTTGTGCAATATATTTCTTCCCTGTTGTCCACCTGCTGATGTAGTGATGAAATATAGTTTAAAACATTCACAGAGAAATCCTCAATATACTGAAGAAAACCACATCAAAATTGGTTCATCCATTCCGAAGAACATTGTCTTTTATAGCTAGTTTTAGAGTAAAGCTTTACATTGGGCTTCTATTACTGAATGATTATAATTTAGTTGTTTGTTGTATTGTCTATGGCGGATTCTGAATCTCTCTTGCCAGTCGATCCTCAGAATTTTCCAGGCATTGCTAGCGATGCTTCTTAAAAATAGTCTATAAGTAAGCATCCTGTGAGTCATCCATTTCTAGAGACATAAGTAATTATGACCATTTTGTAAAAAATCTTTTTAAAAACATTTAAAATTCTCTCTCTGAAACATCCAAATCCTGCACACGATGTTGCATTTCTCCATTGATATTCGCTTGTTAAATCACATAGCTTCCCGGACAAATGTCCAAATGCAACACGTGATGTTGGATTTCTCCGCAAATGTTCCCTTGTTAAACCACGTAGCTCCTCAAAAAAAACGTCCAAATGTATCACACAATGTTGTATTTCTCTATGGATGTTCCCTTGTTAAACTACATAGCTCCTAAATAAACATCAAAATGCAGCACACAATGTTGAATTTCTCCATGGATGTACCCTTGTTAAATCACACAGCTCCCCAAAAAAATGTCCAAATGCAGCACACAATGTCGTATTTCTGTATGGATGTTCCCTTGTTAAACCACATAGCTCCCAAATAAATGTCAAAATGCAGCACATGATGTTGCATTTCCTTTGTTAAACCACATAGCTCCCCAAAAAAACATCCAAATGCACCACACAATGTTGTATTTTTCTATGGATGTTCCCTTGTTACACCACATAGCTCCCAAATAAACATCCGAATGCAGCACACAATGTTGTATTTCTCCATGGATGTTCCCTTGTTAAACCACATAACTTTCCACAAATGTTCAAATGCAGCACAATATCATATTTTTCCATGGATGTTCCCAAGTTAAACCACATAGCGCCCTAAATAAACGTCCGAATGCAGCACACGATCTATTTTTCCATGTATCTTCCCTTGTTAAGCACATAACTTTCCACAAATGTTCAAATGCAGCACAATGTCATATTTTTCCATGGATGTTCCCAAGTTAAACCACATAGCGCCCCAAATAAACGCCCGAATACAGCACACAATGTATTTCTCCATGTATCTTCCCTTGTTGAACCACATAGCTTCCTAGACAGATGTTCAAATGCAGCACACGATGTTCCCTTATTCGACCACATAACTTTCCAGACAAATGCAGTACGATATTGTATTTTTCCATGGATGTTCCCTTGTTAAACCACATGGCTCTCCAAATAAGCGTCCGAATACAGCACACAATGTATTTCTTCATATATCTTCCCTTGTTGAACCACATAGCTTACTAAACAGATGTCCAAATGCAGCATGATGTTGTATTTTTTAATATATGTTTCCTTGTTAAACCACGAAGCTCCCCAAACATCAAAATTCTGTACACAAAATACATTGTATTTCTTCATCGGTGTTTACCTATTGAACAACATAACTCCCCTAAATAAGTATTGTGGGACAGAGAGATGGATACGGCGGTGAATGACGGGATGCAGACTTGAAAAACAAAGAACTTGCAATGGATCCCAAAAAAATTATAAAATGCTACACACTCCAGTGCGATTTTATATTTCTTCATTAATATAACACTTTGTTAACTCTACTTGCTGTACCGTATAACTCCCCGAAATAAAACATCCAAATGCAGCACAGGATATTCTTCATCCGTGTTCACCTCTCAATACACCTCTCCCAGATAGATATGATAGTGAATGGTGAGGTGCAAACTAGTAAAACAAATAACTTGTGGTGGATCAAATGACAACGTATGAATCACTTCCGAAGCTGCCTATGTACCGATGTATCTATTAAATGCATGAAGTGAACCACATAAGTCTGTTTATTAATTGGAATATTAGTTTTCATGTTCTCTCTATTCAAGAACAAGTTTAGTTTTTATCATTTCCTTAATAATTAACATAGTGCATATTTATATTCAAAAGTGAGTGAGACCTCTCTTTCTCACTGAACATTCACAAGAGATCTTCATTTCTTTACCATTATCATTTACTAGTGATAAAAATTATTTGTAATCATTATTATTTGTATCACTGTCATTAAAAAGGCTGTTCAATATAATTGTGTATATTGTAACAAATTTCTCAAAATCTATATTAACTTCCATTGTTAGTTGGTAATGGTGGCTTCATTACAGTAATATGCATTTAATATCACGAGTGAGTTTCCATATTAGATTTAATTAGAGTAGATTTGTATTGTGCATAATTTTTGATAAGACTTTAAATAGACACAGAATACACATCACAACTATATTCTTACTATATTTCGAAGTAAGCGCTTGTACTATGAAAATTAGAACTAAGTATATGATCTCTCGGGACGAAACCTGACTGTGACTTACTGCTGGAATAAACATGCACAACATAGAATTAAATGACATAAACTTGCGAATGCAATGTTATTGTGGCCAAACAATCATCCTGGTCAATAATAAGTGTTCTTCTTACTGCCCATTGAGTACCACTGTATAACATAAAGTAAAATATCAATTACATTATCTACATATGTGACGTTAAGTATCAAAATGTGACATCTCCATTTTTAGACAAAATGAGTTATGAATGTAGTTTTGTAGATAATAAAACTTCTGTTAAGCCCATGAAATCATAACATTTTTTACAATTTAAAATGCTTTAAATTCATAAGGATATATAATCTTATGATTTCATAGGCCTAACAGTAGTTTTATAATCTGTAAAACTACATTCATAACTCATTTTGTCTAAAAATGGAAACGTCACACTTTGACACTTAACGCCACATATGTACTATATAAAACCATTTATGTGATGCAATAGGTTTGCTGGTCCTTTTTTATACAGCAGTTGGAGGATTCAGTAAGATAAATTCAGAATTAAAATATTGTTGGTTGAAAGAGTATTATAAGTAGGATTCCGGAATTCCCGTGGCAGAACCAGTGCCATAAACAGTATGGCATAAATGAGTAAAATATTCAAATATTTTTATTATTTAATTTGACATAATACCTTCAAACATTGTACATAAAATGTACAATTAGTATATATTTGAGAAAGACTCCAGTGAAAAAACAGATACATATATTAATTTTATAAGATACAAAATTAAAATAACTAAGCCATACATTTGATAAACATTTTGTCCAAGGAATACAACATTTTTTAAACATTGCTAAATCAGAATAAGTCTGTTTTCTAAGTGTTGTTTGTTTTCTTTTTCACATAAGTTTGTCAACAGTGTACTTTTTGTGGGTGTATGTGTATAAATTTTGGATGATTTTGTAGCCACTCATTAATAATACCACAGATCAAAATAGGTAGACTTGAACTAATGCAAATTCCTTGTTCCAAAATTTTAATTTTGGTTGCACCCACATGATCACTTTCTTGGTTACCGCAACTCATAAGTGAACAAGGTATATATACCTAATCAAATGCATTACAGAACATAATTTTATTTTTTATACAATTTTTTTTAACATAATGAATATTTATGTTGAAGTTTTATAACTTAGGCAACTAACGCAATTGGTTGAATATTGCACCGTAATTTAAAGGATCAACTTAAAAAAATTGAGATTAGATTAGTTTCTTTCCATTTACGTTCTAAGTTCCGATGATTGGTGCATCTTGCAGTATTGAGTATTCTAAGGGCGCTTATCCGCAGGTATATTCTAAAGTCTTTATCATCATATTATATAAATAAAATCCTTACAGATGTTTCATTTTATTTTGAGCCGCTTACTGTTCTATGTTCTTGAAAATAAAAAAAACTCTTAAGCCATTCCTCTTATTCCTTGGTTACTCTCTCCATTCAGTACTGTCACAAGAGAACCAATGATAGTGTTATGAGGAGAAAAAGGCTGGCGATTTTTCTACACTTGATTCTACACCTATTCTTATCAGATCTCGAAAATATTGTCCATCACTTCAAGCATTTGCTTTCACGTTAAACTTTTATTCTTACAAAGAATTAATATTTTGATTTCTGCTGTCCTGCTCCATGAACATTATGCAAAATGGATTCAAGTCATTGGCGGAAGACCTGGCTTCACTAAAAAGTTTTTTCGTGCTTTGAAAATAATAGTCTCATTGACAGATTTACAAACTTTGTAATTTGATCATGTAAATAGTTTTACTGTTGCATAAATATGTTAAAATCTATTGGATTTATATTTCCACCGATGAATGTGTGTAGAATGCCCCTCGTCCCACAAATAATGTTCCAAACCCCAGTTCTGTATATACACTTCATATCATTTCTATTCATTTACTGGTCTGTGGTATCTACTATAAAAAAACGAAATTAAAAATGTATAATATATTTACCACAATGTGGCACTGGAAATATCAATTTTACCATGATAATTCCAGATCGTTTGAAAATTATAATGTTCAGTATTAATTTTGATAAAGAAAAAATAAGCAAGATTAAATTTCAATAATGTGCAATATTTAATAATCTGGTGTCTAATTTCAATTTATGCTTAGTGAGTGCAGTAATCCAAACATACTGGTTTTAACACGTGTAACATTTAGACATTTTAGCTCTTCTGTTGTGATTTTGACTCCATAGGGGCAATATGTAGTCTCACTATTTAATGCTTACACTACAAATTGTTGTAAATTGACATAGTATTGAAGGTAAATTAAACAATTTAATTATCTTGACTTTTCAGCACTTTCCCTAAGCACAATAACATTAAAATAACAATACTGATGTTTCTGATTTTTGATTCTTTGCCTTTTGATCTTTATTTCTGCATTATAAATAGTGTAATTTACATTAATAGTCTCCTGATCATCCAAAACTATTTATTACTAATTATTTACTATTATTATTATTTAATATATCAAATTAATTAATACTGAATGAATATTAAACACAGATTTATGTTTATGACAAGCCTTAATCTTTATTAAAGTTGAATAAAAAAAACTTAATCCATTGACCGCCGATTCTTTTCTGAAACATTAACAAATGCCGATTATAGGTATATTACTCAAGCACACTTCCTCCACAAAAGCAACAGGTTGCGGGAGATGCCGGAGACATACTGATTCGAATAAACGTATATGGAAATGGTCAGGGCATTGGTGGCACCTAGCAAGATAACATAATAATGCTAATGATACAATGCTAATGACTTTAGTGACTAATTTATACAAACTTATATATATTTTTTTAATTTAAGGTTTCCACGAGCACTGGTGTATGTAACTGGTGTCCTCTCTGGGTTAGATTACGTTTTTTGTTTATGATTTCCCAGGGGACACCAGTTGCACATATTACTCATGTACTTATATTCTTTATTTGAAAAACTCAGAGTTACATTTTTATATAATTAAAAAGATTAGGTGTATCGGAAATTAATGTCATTCTTACAACAACTATTTTAAAACCAATATTAAAAGCATTCAAAAAATTTATGGTAATTTAGGTGTGCACTTGGTCAAGTGTACAGAAACGTATTTTTAAAAATTGGAAAATGGAGACAAAGAAAATAAATAAGCAATACGTGAACACGCGTGCAAACATGTTTTAGAATTGGTACCGAAAATGTTATTTTTTAATCATCTGACGAGAGAGCAGATAGGAAAACCAACCCCTAAATCCGATCTAATACCATAAGGACCTTATTGTTTGTATGGTGAGAGCAATAAGGTTAAATTGGGTAGGACCAATTCATTTTGACTCACTTAAATCTGGCCAAACAATAATGGCTGTTTTATTACGATCAGCTAGACCGCTTGAACAAAAAAATTACCTTATCAAGTGAGTACATTACATTTTTCAGCAGCATATAAACATTTTACAAAAATCATTGAAGACAAAATTAAGATCTCGAGATAGATAATAATTCGATGTTCAATGTATTCTCCAGATCCTACCTGCACCATCAGATATATTTCCATCTGATTAATACAATATTCATTAAATAGTGAAATGTTTTAAAGGTAGAGGTTAAAACAAAACTTCGTGAGTACTTTAATTAGAAGCACTGATTTTTATGAAAGGGGCATAACAGAAAAAAGAGAAAGATTATATCTAACGAATGAAATTAAATCGTGAATCCATAATAAATAACATAATTTATTTAAAACAACAACATCCCTCCCCGATACATTACATCTAATATTATACGCATTCTTCAGAGACCTCACACAAAATATTCTAAAATGAGACAGAGCTATATTTAGGCAACAAAACTAAATGATTGAATAAAATACTACTCACAATGTACAATCACTATACTAACAGCGACGCATTCCTTGGATTATAAGATGAGAATAGATCGGAAAAACATCCAAAAATAACATTCAAATATCCCATAGGACGATAAGAATCGTAAGAGTGAAGAGTAAAACCAAAATGGGCGAAATCCAATCACATATATACGATACATACAGATAGATAAAAATGATCTATGGTATGGTATGCGTCCATAGACATAATGTATATCTCTTATCTATGGACATAATACAATACTTATAGACCAAGCCATAGATAAGATAGATGGGGAGCTTGAAAAAGCTTTTTCTATGGCTTTGAGAGATTGAAAACCGCGCAGCCGTGGCTGGCCCTGGAACTAAGTAAGGTGGAGGGGGTACGTGGAATTGGCGCCAATTTTAAATATATATTTTAATATTTTGTACCCTGAAAATAAAAATGTCGTTCAAAATACAAAAATGGTTAGCTGTTACAAAAATAATTTATTTAATGAAATCCAACAACTTTATAACACTTGACGGAAAGAAAACTGATTACAGAAAATTTATAATAAAATATATTATATAGATATCAATATTTATTACAACATTATAATATCTGCTATTGTTTTATTCTGGAATTTGAAAATATATGCATTATTTTATAAGATAATAATTATTCTGCATGTAAGAATACATCAAGATAATTAATTGGTATATAAACAGATTAAATATCTAATAAAAAAATATTTTTAAATGAACATAAGTTACACTGTAATGCATGAATTGATTGTAATATTGGTACGTATATGCATTTAACAGTAACTCTTTGACTTAATATCCATTTTACAATGCAAAGTATCTTTGTGCAATAAGCAAATACTATATATAGTAGTACAATAGTATAATAGTAGTACCATGAAAGTTTATCGCAAAAAAAACAACAAATATAGTATGCTTGTAGTACAATAGGAAATTAGATATAGCATATTATTATTTCAACACAAATTGCTAACATTTTTTATGACTTAAAAAAATATAACGTTTGCTTTAAATTCTTAAGGAAAGAATTTAAATGATAATATAGTGAATCTTCTCACTGCTCAAACGCCTAACAATATCTGATAAAAATTAGCAGTAACTAAAAACAAACTTAAAGAGATATTTGCTTATGGTTATAATAAATTAGTAGATTCAAAAATCGAATGAAAATTATACGCAAATTAAATTAATCAACTAGAAAGACATACAGAAAAAATCAATCAATCAAATAATTTGATTCATCCCTGGATAGAAGATGTCTTGGTTCGAAACTTTGTAGCAATTAAATATTTTTTCGATATATAAATTATTTTCTGTATATTTTCTAATTGATTAATTTAATTTGTATTCAAATACCACAAAACTAATATTATATTAAGATAATAACATAATTATTCTGCATATTATTATTAATATAAAATAATAAAATTATTCTGCATGTAAAAATATATCAAGATAATTATTTGGTATAAAAACAGATTAAAAATAAAGAAACATACATTACATTGTAGTACATGAATTGATTGTAAAATTGCTACAAGTATGAATTTGACAATAACTCTTTGACTTAATATCCATTTTACAATGCACATTATCATTGTGCAATTAGAAAATATTATTTAATTGGTAAGAATGCCTTGAAAAATTTTTGCAAAAAAACGAATACATTATAATAAGAATTAAAATACATATATCAATTAGAAAGAAATACACATAAAATCAATTTATCGAAAATATATATTTGTTGCTACCGGGATTCAAACCTGAATCATTTCCTATCCTTTAATTAATTCTGGCATCTCCCATCGGATTTTACTCAAAGGTATTTGAGATTCCGTAAATATAAAGCAGATTGCTTTCAAATAATGGAACAGACGTATAATTTGAAAGTGGAACATATAAGTTCGAAAATTTGTCGTCAACTTACTACGTTGGTGAAGTGTAATCAGTTAACGCATTTCCCCAGATAGGAAAGGATCCAGTTTCGAATCCCAGTAGCAACAAAAATATATTTTCGATAAATTGATTTTATCTGTATATCATTCTAATTGATACATTTTAATTTGTATTCAAATATCACAGAACTACGTTCAGAAAAATTGCAACTTCATAATATTAATGTATTCTCTTTAAAAATAAGAATATATTTTAAATTAATATGCTCATGGCATAATAAGAAATTAGATATGGCATATTATTAGTTCAAAACAAATTGATAACATCATTTATGAATTAATAAAATTCGAAAGGAAATAATTTAAAGGATAATATAGTGTATTTTCTCACTGTTCAAATCCCTAATAATATCTGATCAAAGTTAGCAGCAACTTAAAGTAATATTTGATTACGGTGATAATAAATTAGCAGATTCAAAAATCAAATCAACAATATTTTAAAATTATATACAAATTAAATGAATCGAGTACAAAGATATACAGAAAAAATCAATCAATTAAAAAATTCAATTCTACCCTGGATAGAAAGAGGTACAGGTTCGAATCCCGGTAGCAACTAAATATTTTTTCTGTATACTTTTCCAATTGATTAATTTAATTTATATTGAAATACCACAGAACTATATCGTGAAAAATGTGAAAAACGTGAAAAATGGACTGTCGAAGCGAGCCAATATAAAAAACAGCTGATCAGGGGCAAAAACCAAACAAACGCTAGTGAAATACTATAGAATATTGTTGAGAGTCTTATTTTATTTTATATCTTTTGGTAAGTTGTTAAGTTGGTAAATTGCGTGTCTACTGTAACATACCTAAAAATATTAGTGTTTAAAGCATAATTTGTAAGTATATTATTAGATTAAATTTGTATTTTTCAGAAGATGAAATGGTTAATTTGTAAATACATTTGCAAATGATTGTTTCAACAAAATATCAAATAATATTAATTGTTAATTATTGGGATATTTGCCGATCACATTATTAAGAGTAAAGGAATAAGACAGCGTAGCGTCCATCTGCCATTATTGAAGTTACGTGTGATGATTATCGCGACAATCATACCAAATCATTATATTTAAACTGGAATTATTACAATTTACACTACCTTATAATAGTCGGTATTATTATATTATACTTTCATATCTTTTTTGTTATAGTGAATTATACTTAAATAGTTATCTATTATGAAATTTATTAAAGATTTTTTTTTAATTTATTAAAAAATATGTTATTACAAAATTAAGGAACAGATTTAGTAGGATAGTGGTATTCTGCCTTTTATTTGGATTGATATTTATTATGTACATATAGATTTATGTTTGAAATATGATAATGCTGGATGACTTTGTTTCCGCCTTTTAGTGATCAAAGACCACTTCAAGGGTGTAGATAACTCTTATGACTCGTTTAATTATAACCTTTTAAAACAAATTCAGATTTATGTCTTGAATATAAATAAGTAGATGTCAGAATTGTTCATTCTTTCAAGGACTATAATAATCTTACCTCAATAACACCTCACTATATATTGTTATAAATATTATGCTTTAATATGTTAGTACATGTTAAAAGCCCAAACTGTATAATATATATACCGATAAATAAATACTGATTCTGCCCTGTGAACTTGTTAATATTACAAAACTACTAACATTTATAGAAAAGCAATCTGTATCGGGGAAGAATAGAAGAATTTCAGATCTATCCTTTTTTACTGAATTTTAAGTGTACAATATTGCCTTAAGACAATTGGAAAATACCATTTATAGCTATTATATACTGTAAACTTTCAAAACAAATTCAATTTCCTCTCTTAAATGTAAATAGAGATTTCGTCTAGAGATTTTGTCTCATGATAGGACGATTTTCCTTGAAAATTTGAATTCCCGCCACCATTTGCCCTGAATCACGTGATCTCTAGTATAAATCATGTTGGCACGCAGATCTGCTATGCGGTGCGCTCATATGGACGCACTTCATTAGTATTGTATTATGTCTATGTGGGTGTCTCTTGTCTATGGTATGAGTGAAATTTATAGATAAATAATCGGGTCTATTCTCAATTTCAAATCAATGTCAATAACCATGATCTACATCGCTATTGTATAACATTGTATACTTCGTCAATTTTGACGTTCTCTACGATTGAGTGACGTGAAACCAAAGGTTCAATTTTAGCAATTGGTTATGTGAATATAGCAAATGTTTGTTGTCTATAGTTGGATATTTTTATTTATGGTATAGTCGGCTTCTGATTGGTCGATAACCAAATAGACATGAAAAAGGGTTGTGCATTCGCAAGCATCGACATCAGTACATGATTTTATTTTTTGTTTTATTAGAAAAATAAACACGGATTATAATTTTTAAAATGTCTTATATACACATTCTTATTAATATATAATAATTAATGACTTACTAAAATAAGTAAACTGTCTCTCTGAAACGCATGATTAATAAGTATTTTCATTAATTTATACCATGTTTCAAACTTTTTGTGTTAGCAACTGATTTAATTTGTTGATTCGCTAATTTGTTTTTACAAAGGGAACTTTACAAAAGTACAATAAAAGGGTATTTAACGATCCAGCGTCTTTATTTATTCAACATATTTTTTTGGATTCCGAGCCGATGCGGGACAAACATTTGATACGCACTGATTTAAGGGTAGGAATACAGCCAATAGCAGAAGAGATAACGTAATAACGTATATGCCGCATTTTTGTCTTCATGAAAAAGCCATTAGCGGTACAAGTATCCATATGGACACACATATTTTGATCTTTGAGTGACGTGGATTTTCATTTCTTTTTAAACTATTTTTTTATATCTACATTCCAGAGAACTAGTAACTGGAAGAATTAACAGACGCATTGCTTGACAAACGAGTTCATTCTTATATCCAACGTACAACTCCAAAATAACATTTTACTTAGAACCACATTATAGCCAGTCAAAATTAAAATTCCAACAAAACAACTAATTTCATCTGAAGTGAAGGTTTATATTGGTTTATTTTTGAATTGTAAGTATTTATTAGACTCCTCAATAAGCTAATTTATGATAGTATCATAGAAAAATAATTCAAACAGCTGAGTTGTAGATTTATTTTTGAACCAACTATAATCCGATATCTTTTATGGTATCATCAATATCAATTTGGTCCATCATCGGCAAATAATTATCTATAATTTAAATTATCTATTTTGCCGCCTTCGTCTTCATCATCCAAATTTTCATCGTTAAAATGGCGGTGATATATATATATATATATCTATATATATATCACCGCCAGATCCTGCCTCAGACATCGAATCACAGTTTTTTCGTTCGTAATATGAGCGTCCACTTTGATAATTAATATTGTTTTCACTAAATTGTCCAGAATCTCGAAAGAACGTCTGGATCGAGCTGCATACCACACTCGAATGACTCGTGCAAAGAACATGAACGTTTTCTTAGAAATTACACAATACGAGACCAACATCGGCAACAATAATTTTGTGTCCATATGGACATCTGTGACACTAATGCAAACTATTGGGTCTGGTACTAATGAGTTTTAATCTTACTAAATTTTTATGTAGGTGTTGGCAAAGAAATTTCCCTTCAAAAATTCAAGTTAATAACTTTCTTAGCTTATGAGCTTTGGGTGACAGACAAACGTGATTCACATGCACTGTCTTTGGGTAATGCGTGATTAAATAAAGGAATAGTTTTCACCTTTGTACTTCCTAATACGTAGTCATTATTTAATAGTTCCCATTGTATTTATGCTTTCATTATAAATAACCATCTGTCTATCGTACGAATTTTATTTGAACATTGAAAACTGTGAAAAATTTATGCACGCCCATTTAGAACATCTCCATTGAAATAATTGAATCTCCCGAAATATGTACTTTTTAAGGACTTTAATGCATGAAATATGAAAATAATAATTCTAATAAAAAAATTTACCACAATAAAAGTCGGTATTATTTTTGCGAGATCATTCATTCTGCACATCCCTAAATGAAAAGTAAGAATTCTAATATTTACTACGAATATTACTTGTCAACGTAAATGAAACAAAACTTTGTTTTGATTTACGAAGTTATTTATTGAATTAACAAATGGATATGTCGGCTCACCGTGGACTTGAAATGTTGTCGATACAGAGAAGCCTGATGCTGGATTGAAAATCAGGCCAAAATGTTAAATAATTGCATTGATTGGGTGTACTCCATATAAATGTAAGGTTAGTTTAATTTTCCAAATTTAATGTTTTGTAATGAAATTGATCTGTATGATTCTGAAACCAAGTCAAGATTTTAAATGAACATATTTTGTATTTACTTATAATACAAAGATTATGTGTCTGAAAATTTTATACACAATTTGATTATTTTTGCTGTACTTTTTAATTCACATTTATTTAGAATCAAACATGTGCCCCTCAGATCAAACAGTTAATGCTTTTATTCCTGGATTATGTGGCTTATCATTGAATTTGATCTAATACAGTACATTTCAGTCTTTTATAGAATTGCGTTCAAACGTCAAGAAGAGAGCAAAAGATCATTTGGTAAAGTCCAGGAAGACAAGAGGGGCACCTCCCACATTACCTTTCTCAGAACAGGATGAGAGATTCCTAGCAGTCGAGAGGATGCTGGGAGTAAATGGAAATCCAGAACTTCAAGAGATTAGAGTTAACATATCTCCGGACATTAGCCTACCAGGGAATGTACAAGGAGAAAGCCAGGCGTCCATTTCACCATCACCGTCATATTCAGTCAGGGTCTTCACAAATCTTCACTGTGAAAAATAGCCCAGTTCAACCACTGAGGCCCTTCGTGGTCACGCCCATGACCACGGCCTTACACGACTAGAAGATCCCTGGCAGAAAGAGCTATGCAGATGCGAGCATTATGTTTAGAAGTGTGGCGCGGACCGTTTTCTTAGCATGATATGTCATGCTGAGAAAATGTCAAGCATTAAAAGAGCACATAATCACATTGTTATATTTTTTAACTGAACCCCGGTTAGTTATCTCCTCAGATGATAAACCAAAAGGGAGCTTCTAGTCATGTATAGGTACGGAGATCGCCTTGACCTCTGCACTGGACTACGCCACAGTGGCAGAACGGGAGGTTCCTGACTGAACGTTACTTATTAGAGAAATATCTGTCATTGTGGGAATGGATGTGCAGATTTCCCCTTGTACCTGGTAGGACAACAGTCTACTTTGTACCCAAGTGTACATTCTACATCAAAGAATCGTTAATTACTGCCAAGGTGGGCGACCTGTTTGCCTGACTTAATTTACTTACCACTTTTATTTATTTTCTATAATGCATATCTATATCCATGTTTTATTAATGTACGCAGACAGATTTGTTTATTATTACTACAGTTGAATGTGAAATAATATTTGTAAGTTTATATAAAAACATAACATTAAACCTGTGTTTTAATATTCAAAATATATAACACTTCTTTCCAAATAAAAAGTATGTATGAGGAGGATATCTGCTATCGGTTTATTTACAACATTCTAAAAATAAGGGAAATTAAATAAAAATATGAGTTGTACATAATGAATTTAATAATACATATAGGTAAGGAATATCCCCTGATTTTATTACAATTGTCAGAAAGAATCGGGGAAAAAAACTGACATGATAATACTTTCAATATATTCACAAACGTTTGTTTATAAGATAAAAATGTAATAATACTTGAGAGGTTATGTATAAAGGTCAACAACAGTAAATTAGGATCAATAAAGAAGACAGGCTAATTTATTAATGTAATAAAGGAAAAATGTTCCTGTAAAACTTCATTCCAGACACCCCGTTCTTGAATTGGAATGCTTATCGAATGTTCATTAGTTGGAGGATTTCCAATGACATGAAGAACTGCATGAATTATTATGAACATAGAAGATTCGCCCAGCAACAGTAGGACTATAGTTCAAAACTCTGCTTCATAATATACCAAAATCTTGATTTTAAAACTCATATACATCTTTCCACAACATTTCTTGATTAAATGTAGGCTTTATTTGTATCCGGATTCCGGTGTATTCCTTCCTCGATTTTCAGAAGGTGTGATAAGCCAGGAGCAATGGTTCTGATGGATATCCAGAATTACCTGAAAATTCAATAATACATCATCATAATACCCAAAAAACGTAATGCGATTTGTATATTTTCACAATATATTTGAAATTAAAATTACCAATCTCATTTCAATTTTATAAAAATCTTCTAATTTGTGATGTGTGCCATATTACTGCGTCGTTAGTGCACCCGGGATACAATGCATTAAAAGACAAAATCTTAAGATCTAGGCTCCACATATCTGTAACAAAATAATAATTAAAACGTAATTATAAAAATTATGTATGGTACAATCGAAATTCGAAAAATAACCTAAAAACGCGAGTATTATTTTAAAACATCTATCTTCATTTGACGTGAGAGATCTTGCCACCTTTACCGCCTTGATAAGGAAACAGTTATGCATCCAATAAATATATAACTGTTTCCTTATCGAGGCGGTAAAGTTATACAAACTGGTTATTTGGAATCTCCAGCGGGTTACAGAAATCTCGCGAACGAAGTCTATCTATTCTCGAGTTTCGACTAAAATATCAGTTTTTAAATAAAATAAGTACTAATACAGTATTCAAAGTTCACAGAAAAAGATTTGTTTCATAAATTACCTATTAATTTCCTCATCCACAGCGTCGTAGTGAAGAATCACGGCCAATCCTGTCGCCATGTTTATGTTTTGACAGATTATGGTACGTTTATCTCCCTCACTCTCTCTCTTTCTCTCTCATTCAAATATAACACGGACGTTAATTTACGTACTGTCTATTTTTGAGAGAAGGTGTAACAATCACCATCATTTCAATATTGCAATCTTGAGAATCGGCCTGAATATGTGAAATTCCTACTTCTATAGTATAAACCATGATTGATCACGGTTCGTTATGATCGACGATCAATTATTATGATCATGATCCGATTGGCCTGCGAAACGTAGCCCAGAAAGGTCGGAGACACATACCAGAATAACCCAAAAGACTCTACACAGAAATTCTGTACCGCCGTGAAAACCCGAAAATATGTTTAAGAATTTAGTAGTCAATCAACCAATGCAGAAAAATACTAAACATTCCGTTTTCGATGGATCAGAAAACTATAAACGCTTTATTGTTGGACACACCTCGTGCTCTGGTAAATGATCACGACCGACTTCACCCGTAAGCAAGATAAATTGATATGTGAAGTTATCACATTTATTAGAAATAAAATAAAGGCAGGAAATCGCGCCTCACAAGTACATGCAGATCGCTGACGACAGGCCCATATAAACGAGACCGGACGTCTCTTAACAAAAAAAAACCTAGCGACTCGTTCAAAAGCGAATAACGACCGTAGTGACCTCCTGCCTGAGTGTTGTGCAATACACGTTAAAACGGGAGGATGAAAATAACGGGAATATGAAGGTTTCTTGAGAAGCGATGACAAATCTGTAAGGGCGCGCTTTGTTTCGAGGGGACGCACCCTGCCGACAGATAAAACCGAAGGTCGTAAGATCATTAAAGCTGGACCTATTGTACTGGCGAGACAATCGATTTCCGAAGAAAGATTACGTGCCCATTAGCTAGCGTCCAGAGTCGAAACCTAACTACGAGATGAAAACTAAAGACGCAGTTTCTTTGTGTCATCTGCTTTTAGTACAATGTTGGACGAACCACATGGCTCGATTCAAAATGTAAATTAATGTATCCCTAGATCCTATAATATTGCAAGAAATAACATGGCCGCCGATTCAGTCTTTATTTTAATCACCTAGAATATAATAAATAATATGTTTTGGCGCGCAAATATGATCCTGACAGAACGCGTTTAGAAGCGATGAGTGCGAATCTAGTAATTGCTTAACGAATATGACAATCGAACACAGTGGACCTAGTGTTCTATGCATAAATAGATATGTATAAAGAATAAATCAAGGTGCGAGTAGGTAGCACATAAATACAATGATCAATGCATATTAGGAGTAAAGAAATATTAGATAGGAAAAAAAAGATGCAAATGATAGCATAGGTATATTATGTAAAATTTAAAGTAAATGGAATGTTCCATTCATAAAAAATATAAATAAAATAAGCAGAATAGGGATAATTAGATAATATGTGTGACTAGATATAAGATTCTGTCAAGTAGTGTACGAAATGTAACTAAAGTGTAAATAATTAGAATATATGATTAATTATAGTCAGCGATAAGACGAAGAAAGAGTCAGGTTGGGTTTGGATTGGGCGTGGCCTCCGGAAGAAGCGGATGACCAATGGCATGGTGCCCCGTCCCATGACAGGAAGAGGGCAGATCGGCAGTTGGGAAACACCCGACTGTCAAGGTATAAGAATGGCCTACGCACGGCCCGGAACCTCAGTTGTAAGCAAGATTTTGGAGGAAGATCAGTTGTAAGCAAGATTTGGGAGGAAGATCAGTTGTAAGCAAGATTTGGGAGGAAGAGGGAGTTGAAAGCGAGATTTGAGAGGAAGAGGAGTTGTAAAACGAGATCCGGAGAATAGAGTCAAACGCAAGATTCGGGAGTCGAAGTACGAGTTGAATCCCAGACGTGAGTTAAATACCAGACGCCAGTTGAATCCCAGACGCTAGTTGAAAACGCAGTTGAGAACGAGAACCGGAGTCGGAAGTTGAAGAAATTCGTAAGTGGAAGCCGACACCGGAAATCCGACCGAACGTCATCAGAGAATCGGAGAATAAGCAGCCACGGTTCTCCGCAATCTACCCAGGAGCAGCCGCCCAGGCCAGTCCGCAGTCCTGCAGAGCAGACGGTACAGAGCAGGTAGCCGCCCATACCGGGTGCTAACGGCATCACTCCGCCGGCCTGAGACCAGATCTCGGGAAGAATACCCGGAGAAATGTCGCTAAATAACCCGAGGTAGACATAGTTTTAGATTAAGTTAGGTATAAGTATTTTCACCTACCCGTGAATGTAAATGTATGTATAATAAATGTCTAATTTGTGTATCTTCCGTGTGTTCATATTCACCTATTTTCTTCCTATAACCATGGTACTGATGAAGGCGTGATATCTGATGG